>JAWUZG010000001.1:11875000-12500000 GCA_036785705.1 Acanthornis magna | reverse complement strand
GTAAAAACAGGAATGGTGGTGCTGAATAAAGGGTGCTTTAATTACTGAGCAAGCAACGTTACCTCAATTTCTAATGTCACAACAAATCAAATGCTAATTGATTTGGAATGGACCAGGTTACTCCCTCTACCTATTTTGCAGCTGTGGTGTTTTTACAAAACAATGCAGAAACAGCAGTGCTGCATGCAGTGTCAAATGTCCTTGCCTTAAAAAAAACCAAATAACTGCCTATGGTAAAGAGGGAACGAAGGAAGAAATCTAGGAAGCTACTCAGAAATTGAAGGAGATGTTTAGCAAAGAGTTAAATTTGTTAACCAGCACCACTGTCTTGGCAACGATCTGATCACAGTGTCCAAACACCCACGGGGACACAAGAAAATATCTGTTATTGAAGGCATATCTGGGAGCTGGGGCACTTAAATGAGAAGGGGAAACCCACACAAGCAATCAGCCAGCCTGTAAGCTGAGTCCAAACTAGCTCAAATTAAGACACCTTTTGAACAAAAACTCTCAGAAACCACTGAGAATTCAAAGAAGAATATAAATGCTTCAATATCCAGAGACCTCCAACCAGGAGCTAGCAGTGTGCTTTACCCAAACACAGGTTAGGATGTTTATTATTGAACTAAATAATGTTAGGATGTTAGGTTAGGATGTTTATTATTGAACTAAATAGGTAAAGCTCACAGTTTTAAAATAAAGATATTGAAATGACCTCATCTGGCCATCCTTTCTTTCTTTCTGTGGGGTGTAAATTTTAGATGTGTGACTTCAGCAAGGCATGTGAAGCGCTGGGACTAAGTGCCACTGCAGAATCCATGGCCTGGGACTGAACGTTCACTTCATTTGCTGGAAGTGCAACAGAGGATGATGCTCCTCCTGGCAGATGGTCAGGGCTTTGCAATCACAAGCTTTTATGACAAGGCTTTTTACTCTGAAACCTCCATTAGTATCACATTTTTGCATACACCTGTCAAGTCCAGATACATACCTAAAGAAGAGGAACCTCATGTGCACATTTTTAAGTGCACCACAAACCTGTGAGGCACAGAAGGGTCCTTCATTCATATGACTGCACTGTGTTGTTCTAATAGACAGAGATCTATCCTTAATGCCTCCATTATGATTAATACACCAGACAGGGGCAGGGGGAGGGAAGTAGAGAAGGGCAGCGATGAAGTCTTTGATTAGGGAATGCCTGACAGGGAAGATGCATATAAAAAGACTAGGACTCTAATTTTGCACGCCTATGTTCAGTTCCAAGTCACCAATCTTGCTTTCTCAAGACCATGAGTTCTGTACCCAGATTTCAATCAAAATAATAAAGGAATGGAAGTGGAAGCACAATAGAGTCACATCTATCTGAAAAGACATGCAGCCTAACTACAGAGGACTTACACAGAGGACTTGCATTGGTTTTCGTGTGCTTTCAACAGTTTCCCAAAGGTATTAAACAGGAAGAAACGAGTAGGACTTGTCCTTCTCATGATCAGTGTAATACAAGTACAATACTAAGTTGCTTACAGAAGCTATAAAAGAAAAACACTCTGTAGAAGCAATTCAAGATATGAGTTTTAGACACTGAATTAAAACCAATTCAGGCACAATTCAACTATATAATCTCAATAGGAAACAGACAAATAATTCAGAATTGCAGTGTTCACACAATCTCAGCCACCACTACTTTAATATTGATTTAAATATATAAGCATTAGTTTCCTTACTCTTGGCACCTCTGCAGCACAGGGGATTATTTCTTCTCCATTTTATGGATAGGCAGCAGTGTTTAGTGTGCAGATGCCTGTGAGGGCCAACTGCTAATCCCTCAAACTTCCCATCTGAAATTTATCCCTCATATGTCAGACCTCTTTCCTCATACCAATTTGCTTATTTTGCTCAGATCTGTAACACAGCTGGTGCTCTTAGGCTGTTCCAGCATCCCACTGGTTTGGAGCTCCCAAACATCAGGAGTGGGGCAAAACAAGTTTGATGCTGTTGCTGCTTTCCTCTCTCCCTTTCTCCCTGATTTTAAAGAACTGCAATCAACTGTCCTAAGGACTTAGATCACAACAGCCTGCTGCAGTATGTAATCAGCCAGAAAGCAAAGTGCTTCTCCAAGTTTCCTTCTCAGTGCACAGTGTTCAACATTTTGAGAAAACAGAGACCATCACTGCAGATGTGCAGCTGTTAAGGCTTTATAACTATTCAAAACTGTGGGTTTACCTTGCTGTTCTCTCTGCTACCCTCCATACCATCCTGGAGCTACTATTCCCCTGAAGAAATACAGAAAATAGTACCCGGAGTTTGAGGCAGATCTTTCTGTAGCCTCTAGCTCCACCATCCAGATACTTCTGATTAAATACAAAGGGCGTCTAATATATACACACAGACAAACATCAAGCCTTAAGTTCAATGAAAATAACGCATTATTTACCTATAAAAAACTCACAAAATACCACATCGGAAGGGCAGCAGCAGAGATTGGCCCCAGAATACACAATACTTACATCGTAACAAATGACAGATGTCTTCAGTAGAATAAGAGTAAAGGAATGGTATTTTAGCAGACTTCCTTGTCTGAGAAGCTTGAGGATTTACATATAACAGACTTTTTGTGACCAAAACATGCTCTGTCATTACCACCTGCTTGTTTCATGATCATAGGAAAAACATTCTGGCAAAAAAGCTCTCCATAAGCAGGACTAGATGTGGTACCATACAAGCCCACTTAAATTTCCAAAAGCTAATAGCTACAGAACTGGATACAAGCTGCCACCCCAAAGAAGATGCGTGAGCATATAAAGTTCGAAATCTTTTAGTTTACAACTTGCTGTGAGCAAGCCCCATGCTCCTAGAAATGAGCCTTCAGACAACAGTGTGATCACATTTTGGGGATAAAAACTGCACACTAAGTTTTCATAGGATGATATAAATTCTGACTTCCAAGTCACTTCTACAATACAGTTAAATAGACAAATCTAAATTTACACTGTAACACTCCAAGCTCATGGATCCACAGTGATTTTTTTTAACTGTTAAAGAAGGATTTTATTTTACTTTTTAAACCAATATTTAACCTTTCCTGAAGCAGTGTGTTTGAAAAAGGTAGGTTTGCTTTGGTGCTTCTGCTTACAAGCACCAAAACATTTTTGCACCACCTTCATTGGATTAAACCAGCTCAAATAGCATGGAAACATCACTGGATACAACACTGAAGCAGAGACACTGACCCTCTAACACTAATGAAGCAACCAGAAGTCTTATCCTTGAAGTCCTGGACAGTGCCATTTGAGCAGAACTCAGCTCCTCAGACTGAAAAGTAGTCTTTTCTTTTTCACATGTTCATTAGTAATTCAACAAAACAAATAAAGAACAGCATTCAGAAGTGCATCCAAAGTTAACAAACCTGTCAACTCACAATATTTAAAATGAGAAGTAGCAACACAGAACCCTAATATTAAGAAATTAATTGATCTTTCCACAAAAACCAAGCCTATTACTGGATAGTTACTTCCTAGTCCACAAATCTTCAAGTGTTACAACCATAATATAAGGATAAAGAATTAGTAATTTGTGTTATTTTTTTGCCTGACAACTATAAAACATAATATAACAATATTTAAATCGAGTACTTACAGGGTCTCTCAGCTCTTCATTGTCTCGAGCTGACGTTCGAGGTATTTTCACCGGGATTTCATCTCCACATTCAGTGTCTGAAGCATTTGGAGACTCTGCTAAATCGAGGAACTCATCTCTCTTGTGACCTCTGAACCTTATTTTGTCCAACTTCTTTAGCATGTTCAGCACTGCACTTTTCTGCTTTACCTTAACATGACGGTTGGAGTCTCTGCAAGATCAAGAAATCCAGAGTATTTTAGAAAGCTTGCAATAAATTTAAACACACACATTCTTATTACTAACTACTCCCAACCATCTTTCAAGTGCCTTCCTGCCACTGGAGGAAAAACATGCTGCAGCTTAGCTTTTTAACAGGCATTTTTTTTCCTCGGTGTAATAGACGCATGCTTTGTTTTCCAGTAGTTGATCATTTACCATCTTCCCAGACCATCATGGCCTCTTCCTCCTGGCAGTTTTTAAAGCAAGTCAGAATAAGCACAAGGTAACAACCTGCACTCCAAAGAAAAATCAGGACGTCAGTTCCTAACAGGTTACTTGAAACAAAAAAAGTTCAGCTGATAAGTTGTTCTTCAATTTGTGATGCTTCTAATCAAAGACAGGAAAATCCACTAAGCGTCACAACCAACTTTTAAATTCCCAGACAAACCAGAGCAAAAGAGTAAGGATGCTATAATATCTCCCTATTACCTCAGGCTAAGAAAACAGAAAGTAGCAAGGGTTTACTGAAGAAAGCCACAGACAGATCCATGCAGATCTCCCCAAAAATTAGAGGTTGTTGAAACAGACCATAAATCACATTCAAATGCACTGCCAAAATCCTTAAAATTACCACAACTGACAATCTTGTATACCCTTGAAATTGTACTAGGAGAAGCATTTTGTTTTTCAAAAGACAAGAGAAGAAAGCCTAATTTATGTGTGTAAACTCATCATAATGGTAGCTTTCCAAGACAGTGCACCACATAATTTCTGATTTAAACCAGACTTGCCAAACTGGTCCCATTCAATGAATCACACTCTGTACCAAAGGTCCCAAGCTCCATCTTTAAAAACAAAAAAAAAACCAAACCCAAGAGTTAGCTCCTTGATCCTGTCACTCCAGCGAGCTTGTGCTCTGGCAGTTTATAACAAAACAAAGCCACAATTATCTCAGCACACAGAGATTCATTTGGAGGATGATGCTATGCTCTAGCAAATGAATTTTTAAAAATTTACTTTGAGGCACTTGTTCCTGGTACTACCCTTTTGTCCTCTGTGGTCAACACTACCACCCCCTTCATTGGAAGTCATGCTTAGCTTCATGGCATATCATCCCAGACACTGGGGTAAGATGAAAACACAAAGGTAAATTCAGACACATGTAACTTCAGCCGTAAAAATGAAGAGCAAAATAGAAAAACATTTTGCTACCACAGCCTTTGCACCTGAGGCAACTCTTACCTCCTAGGACAAACCTCTTTTCAACACAGCTTTGCAACTTTCCCTATGGATTGTCTGCTTACCCTAACACTTTGGCAGTGACTGTTCACACCAAGTTCAAACCAGATCGTTCCCTTCAAACATGTTTTAGTTTGCACCTCTGCCAAGGTTTACTAGCACCCTTCAATTAAACACAGAAGTTTTAAACTAATACAAATCCCTCACAGTACAGCTGGCAAAAAGCCCCACAAAATTCTTCCTTTATCAGAGACACTTAAAGTTGCAGCCCTGTGTTTAATCTATCACTTATAGAGAGCCACTTGTGGTAACTCACACCAAGGTTATGTTCTAAGAACAGCTTTTCTTTGAAGTTCTTTTACTTGTCAAAGCTCAGTTTAAAATAGAAACACTCCTTGCTCATTCATTGACTATTTGATGAAGAAACTTGTCAGCTATCACATCCAGAAATATCTCCAGGCCTTACTATTAATAGCAACTAGGGAACAAATGGTATGAGGCAAGTTTAAACCTCTGATAAGCACCAGCACAATTGTATTGCTCTCCCTCCCATCACAATGATCTCCACCTATGTTCAATCAGTTTTACATACCATGTAAGAGACCTTACAAAAGCAGCTCTAAACCAAATCCCATCTGTTCCTCATCCATGCTGTCACTGCTAATGATACAGCAATGCATGGAAATAATAAAGCACGGTAGAGTGTTATTCCTTTTCTGGAATGGTTGGGAGCCAGCAGCCAATAACGATGGAGGACAAGCATCCATCCCATGCCTTCCCTATCCCTCTTAGGGATGGAGCAGATAGTGCAGATGAGCACTGCTGTCCTGTACACAAACAGGAGTCCTCAGCATTCTCCTGTTAATATCACATTACTCCTCAAAGGCCAAGCCTGGATCTGGACATCTTTTATAGCCTGGCATATCCAGCACTTCCGTGGATGGTTCAAGATCAGAATTCAGCTTTCTTTCCCCTTCGCGTAGATTCACATTCACTTATCACACAAAAGAAATGAGAAGCACCAAAAATATCTTGAGACAAAGAACTCTCCCTTACCACCAAGCTTTGAATGATGACTGAAAAAGCCACGAGGACAGTGAAAAGGCCTATTGGCATAACTGCCAGGGATGGACACCGCTTGGGAAACTGAAATCCTAAGCTCCCTCCTCATCCTAGGATGGTTCATGCATTTCAGCCCTAGGTCATAGAATAACCTGGTCAACAGATTACCCATGAACACATTTATGGTATTTTTTTTACTCACAAAACTGATGACTTATCCCTATGCATGTTACCACCTAGCCTTTTAAAAATGCAAACTTTTCTTTAAATCACTCCACTGAACAGAGTCAGCTAAAATTCTGAGGCTAGCAGAGCAGACATGTCATGAGGGTCAATATTTTTAAAGGCTTATTCAGTAGGTTAACCATTAGAAGAGGACATAATAAAGAACCACATTCCAAGGCATTCCTAAAGCACTTGAAGTAAGAGAAGCTGTTACATAAAAATATCTTCTCAGTTAAAATTTAAAAATAATAAGATCATTTTGTCTAAAAATTGTTTTGCATGTACCAGGTTCCCAAATTACTTACAGTTACATTACATTAACCTAAGCAAAAATGTAAGCTTGCCAACAAGCTCCTATAAAAACTCATTATCTGGCCTCCAGCCAAATGCTGGATCTAAGACAGGCTTTTTATGTCAGCAGCCTGTTCCTGCAACTAGCAACTTTTTTTATGGTGATATTTCAGCAGTTTCAGGCTCACTAGGAAAAAAGATTCTTGGAGATTCTGTATTCCAATTGACTTGAGTCAAATTTAGATAAGCTTGAAGAAGCTTTTACAAAATGGAAGACCAGAATCTGATCTAGAATTAGATTTATTGTAAAATATAGTAACTCAATAACTAAATATCAAAGCACTTGCTTCACCATCATAGCTATTCATCCCTCACCTTCTCCCAGCTCCCCATCCTGGACCCACCCCTACCCAAACACCCATTCTGAGGTAGCTGGGTCAGCTGTGAGTTTCTCCCCAAATCCACAACATCAAAGCCACCATGCAACTCTGCACAAGTGGAGCTCAGAGTGCAAAGGCAGGCCCACATCTCACTCTGCTTTCAAACTAACCATTAACAAATCCCATAACGCTCTAATAAAAATACAAGTGTTTTAATTGCATGCATTTTAAACACTGCCATTTCCTAACACTGTCATACATGTCACAACAATCAAGTGAAACAGGTCTATTTTTTCCACGCTTAAAAAACCCCTTAACAAAAATAATCTTTAAAGATTTTTTTAATTGGCGTTAATATATACCAGCTAACACAAATCCTTCAAGCCTGAAGCTTTATTCCTTTTACAGAGGGGTAAGAGAAGCCTTTATTTTGACCTAATATCTAAACCCACAATTAACCCCCCCAAAAATGTCAGACCTTCATTTTAAATTAATATACCAAGAACCAAAAACCAAAACCAGCATACACTCACATTCCAAATTTATACTAAGAACAGAAAAATCAAGTTTTTCCAAACCTTCACATAAAAATCAAAAGGAGATCTACAAGAAATTTTTCAGCCTACATTTACAGAGAAGCTTCAGTAAGTAGACAACCAGCTTCCAGGGAATAATGAGAGCCATCCTGCCTGTGCAGTCTGGAGGGACTTGTTTATGAGGCGTGTTCCTATGGAACCCTCCCACCCCTTCCTGCCACTGCCACCCCATGATTTACTCCTGCATGAACATGGAAGAGGTTGGGATGCAGAAGGAACTCAGGGAAGCGCAGCATCCAATGCACTGCTGCTGTCTGAAATCTGCCTTAACTCACCCCAGAATCTCCTACATGTAGTTTATAGGTTTTGGTTTTCTGCTGTTGCATTTAGCTTTCACATGAGTACAGTCTGTGACCTGGTAGACCAGGCAGGATTTGAACAGCTAAATCTTTACCTGCACTTTTAAGGGAAAGGGTTCTGCTACGCAACACAGGGTTCAGTCAGTTTTCCTTAGTGGTTAACAAAACACAAACCTGCTACATAAAGTCAAACACCATTGCCTCAGCAGGTGTTAGTCTGGAGCCTGAGGGAAAACAAAGAAAGAAACCACTAAAACATCACGGATGAATTTCATCCCAGGTCAAAAAGGCCCTACAAGACTATGACACAGTACAGCAAGTTTCAAGGCACCCATGCTCCTTTTGCTAGAAAAACAGCTTTTCAGGAAGCTGAAGATGACACTGCAAGTCTAGCATACCCCTAGTTCTCATCTTCACATTCCATCTCCTTCGTATTCTCCTCTCAGTCTCAAAATACTTTCTGCAGAAGTCCAACGTAAGAGCCCTGGTATTCAAGAAAAGCCAGGCTGTGTGTGGATGAACAAATATAGACATAGTTGTCAACACTGGGACATTTTGGTCTTATCATGAGGAAGAGATGTGCAAATTGAGGGAGTGGAAAGTATCAGGATTGCATTCGGTATTCATTAGTTCTACAATGAAACGCTCCTGAATAATATCCTGAGAGCTGACAGGAGAGCAGTAACACAGCAAGACAAACTCAATCCATCCACATACATCCACAATTCCATCCACTGAAAATAAAGCTTGGTGTATTCTTTTCTGGACATGTCTAACTAAAACTGGAAGGAACAGTGAGTATATATCTAAGCCTAATACAGTTTCAGAGTCCTCTGTATAATGTTCTGTGCAAAAAGTTCCCTCTTGCTACATGATTTTTCCCCCCAATTTCTCATTTTAATGAATGGAATCTCATTTTGAGTCACTTTCTGAACATTTTGTACTTATTAATATTTAAGAAACTAACCAGAGAAAGATCAACTGTTCTTGAGAGTTCCTTGTCTGCTCAGCTTTTCACAGAATGACAGAATGGGTCAGGGTGGAAGGGACCACAGTGGGTCCTCTGGTCCAACCTCCCTGCCCAAGCAGGATCATCCTAGAGCAGGATAAATGAAAAGGACACTTTTCTTGCCCCTGTGCACAGACTTCTCCAGAGGCCTCACATCTGTGAAGAAAGCCAAACTTTACCCACAGCACCTCTTCTTGAACAACAGAGAGCGGTTTTGTGAAGGTGAATTGGCACCTTTCAAGAAAACTTTACATTAAGCTCGACTCAACAAGACATTTAGCACACAAAAGGGGCACAACCCTCACTGAATGCAGCCCTTTTATGAACAGCCTCCACATGAGACTGAGCTCATCCAGGACAATACAACATTTTACATTCTCAGTATACAATGATATCATCATTTGTCATTGGAAACCAAGACACAGCAATACTTTGGGCCAAACATTGAGTTGGATTGGCCAAGAGCAGCTTACAAATACTCTCTGAAAGTTACAAACATCGCACAAGTGCCTTCAATTTCTGACATCAATAAACACACAAACAAATCTTCAAACTGAGCTCTCTCCACACTCAACAGGTACATTCTGAAATAATATTCACTGCCTCAGCATCACAGTCTGGTCAAGTTTTCTTCCACTTACATCACCCCTGGTTTCAGGGTCATAACATACCCAGAACAAACTGCTTTCTGGTTTTGAGCAACACCTGCTAAAAGCTCCTTTCAGGGTAAGGAATCCTTAAAACTCTAGTAATAGACTGGACTAGACAGGGGTAGACTAGGGGGATGGACTCTGGTAGGTTGTCTTTTTCATGATATATGAATTTATCAGGCCACCTTTGGAGAAACATGCTTAGTAACTCAGGATTATTTTTTCTTTAAGTTTAAAGGGCGTTGAACAAAAAAATCCCACCAGAATCACTTCCTCTGTGTTACGGACTGCCAGCAGAAGCAACAACTGGTTAACACAGGTTGGAAACCAACAGAAAGTTGTGCTTTGGTGTTGCAGGCTTAATTAGATGCAGCTATTAATTAAGCATCAACTCAAACCATTTAAATTGTCCACTGACTGGGAGGAGGAGGGGGGGAAGAAAGAAGTGGAAAGCCGTGTAACATGTTCTATGGTACAACGTGGGGACTGGAGACAGAAGTTCAACATACAGATCCTGACTGCCACTGGTGAGGTTGTCACAGCAACCATAATGCAGCTTCATGAATATGCATTACGCTAAAATCTATTTTTTTTTCCCCAAAAGAGACTAGCGTGTCATTCAGCTCACAACATGAAGCTGCCTGGGAGACAAATCAGGACTGCACAATAAAAGTGACTTGTCTTCAAAACCTTCAGCTTGGCTGCTGCAAACAAAAGGGTTGGAGTAAGAGGGGAGACACAGAACATGCTGTCTTGGGGCTGTAGGGCTCTCTTCTGTACCTTCCTCAGAAAGTACTTCAGATGTATTTGGCAAAAATTTTAAGGCAGACATTCCCAAAATGAGCTGCTCAGCTCTTGCAGAGTTGCAGACCTGCGCAAAGCATCAGCTTTACTCCCTCAAGCACCTGGGGACTAGCCCTTCAGTCAGCCAGAGGCAGCAGCACCAGTGACCCTCCACAGAAGGAGCTGCTGCTCAGTGTCCAAGACAGCTGAAATTGCTGCTCAGTGTCCAAGACAGCTGAAACTGGGGGCCTTGACTTGACCACCACTGGAACATTGTGGGTGGAGTGGCTCACCAAAAAAAAAAAAAAAAAAAATCCCCAAAAAACCAAAAAACAAACAAACAAACAAAAAACACCAAACCACACACATGTACCTATCCAGGCCACACCCTACAGTGTAAAGGAACAAAAGCCATTAACTGTTTCCGCTGAGCAGCTGTGGGAGTTGTACTTTGTCCTTAACTCCCCACTTACCCTAACACCTCTTCCACTAACACAAAGCCACCCTACACACTTCCGTCTCTCAGCACAAAACCTCTGTCTCTCATTGTGAAACCAAAAGTTAGTATGCTTTGTTAAATCGATTTGTCTGTAAATTGAGAATTTTAACTCCCAGATGGGAATATAAAGCTCATTTTTCCTCAAGACACCTGTGTGAGAGAAAATAAAAGTGAGACACTGACTATGCCACCAGAAGAGCTGCACAACAAAGCTTTCATGAAGACTTTGCCTGCAGAGAGGATGTCCAGTGGCATGCATGGACTGGAGGAGCCACCAGTTCAAGCCATGGCAGATATCCTGTGAAAGGGCCAGCATGTCATGATAGTAATAAAAGCCTATTGCTGACATGAACTCCTCCCTTCCTGGTCACCCATTGGGTCCTCCTTTCTCCCCTGCTGCATTCCCATCCCAATCCTAGAGGAGTCCAGCCAAGCCTGAAGCCCACTAGATCACAGGCAGACACCAAAGGGAGCAACCCCATTAATTTCTGCCACAGCCTTACTGTCACTTGACCATTCATGCAGTATATCAGCTCATTGCTGATGCAACTAATTTTTGTGTTTGTTTTCTGGCAAGGTCAGTCTAATCAGAGCAGACAGGGATGCATTCTCACTCGGGGTAGCACAGACTATTGGAGCTTTTGATACTCTCACACAGAAAATATTTGTGGTGGTGGGCAGAGGGAGAAAGCATCCTTTTACAGCAGCCACCTGCACTTAAACGAGGTTAAACAACTGCAAAGCTTCACCCTAAGGACAGTGTTTATGAAGCTGCCACAAGGCACATTTCAGAAACTGGACACCAGAGCTTCAGTCCCTACTATGAAGGATGGGGAAGAGTTTGTCACAGCTTGGCATTGACAAAAGGCTTTTTTACTGCTTCCTTGCTCTGAACTTGGTCTACTAGTCAGGGTAGAGCTGAGGGTGAAGACAGGAAGATGAGCATCACCAGCTCAGCAAGAGCCGCTGCGCACGAGAAGGCTCAGGCAGCTCAGAACAGGATGGGTTTCCAGCAGGGCAGAGGCTGGGGCACAGCGAAGTGCTGTGCTAAGCAAGCACCACCGCTTCTGCCTATGAAAACAGAGACACGGGGGTGACAAATGGGAATGACAGGACACAACTAACACAGGCTAAGATCAGACTGCCACTGCATTTGTCTCGTCTTCCGTTGTTCAAATGGAAACTGGAAGAAGTCTAGCTTGACACAGCACTCAAAATAAAGTTGGCCTTTTACAACATACTTTAAAATAAATATTTAAAGTCAGAAGTACATATACTGGCAGGAGCATCTTATGCAGACTAATAAGTTTATTAAGAAGGTAATCACTAACTGTTTAGAAAAAGTGTGAGCCCTGCCAGCCCCAAAGAATTTTAATTCTATCCCTTCAAGTAAAAAAAAGCGCAAGTTTTTGAGACTTGTTTGATGGCGAGCTTTTCATCATCTCAACTGCATGTTCATCATCTTCAGATAAATCAGAGAATGAAGGCACTGCTAAGAAAAACAGACACTGTAGAAATGAGGTGCAATCCAAGATTTAAAAAACAGACCCTTTGAGAAGAGCCTTCCAAGGTCTGCACAGAATGGTTTGGACCTAGCAGGTATTTCTTTGAGGGGACTCTCAGAAGTGAGCACCTCATCAGCTCAGGGTATCTGACCGTAGCTCACTCAGCAACGCCCGAAAACAGAACAAAGGTACACAGCATTGTCTAGTTGTGAAGAATGTCTGTGCGTTCCTTTTTTGTTTGTTGTGCCTATAAACAAAGATGTACCCATTTGAAGCAGGACGCAGCTCACAGCTAATGACCACAGCCTGACTAATCTCTGCTGTGCATGGACACCCACGAGCACAGCTGAGAGCACACAACCCTGGGCTGAAGAGAAGCTGCCCCAGCCCTCACCAAAGTCTGCACCTCACACGTCTGAGTAACATTTCCCCAAGCCACAGCGCCAAGCTCCCCATGCATTATGATTTCACTGATGGCAAGGCCATGCAGAAAGAATTACTCGAGCTAAAAGGCAAAAGACCACAGACCTACAACTGCTGTGTTACATATGTCGTGAGAAAATGAACCCCGCTACCCTTCTGCCGCTGAGCAACCACAGGGCCAGGTTCATACTTCCCAAACCATTCACCTATCAGGGTACCTCCCTGAGAACAAGACTAAGGGCCGGAGTACAGCAAGATGATCTATTCTGAGGGTCTTTCCTCAGTTTAGGGAGACAATTCAGCAAAGGCCGACATTAGAACTTTGTGAGTATCCAGTTAACATGAATCCATCCCAATACAACTTTTCAGGGAAAGATTCCCAAGATGATGTAATTTTGTGTGCAACACTTTGTAACTTGTTTCTGCAAGTTTTAACTACCCTACTGCTGATCTGAGAATTCATTAAGCTTCTGAAATGCGAATGTTGCAAAAAAAAGAAAATCAAGTGTTTCAGTTATGCTGACTACAAAAATCAAAAGATAGACGTGGCCAAGGAAAAGAACTGAGCATTTTACCAAAACCAGTAGCTCTCCAACTGCCATGCAGTCATAAAAATAATGTTAATGCATTAAAGATTTTTAACTTCTCCCATTGCGGCTAAGTACAACATTGCTGTTCCATGAAGAGCTACAAAGACATAGCTAGCACATGCCAATTACAACCACCACTGTAATTCAGGACCTTTGATTTCCTTCCTATATACTGAGCTTACAAAGAATGTGTATAATCCCCAAATCACAGACATTTCCATGCAAGAAGCAGAGATGCTGTTCATTCTATTCCTTCCCTCTTTCTCCCAACAAAAACCTGAAAATGCTTCTGAAGTCAGTGCTACAAGCACACAAGAGAGGGACGGGGGGGGAAAAAGTAAAAACACTCCATGGATTATACAAGTTTGCAGCATTATAGTCACTCATCATGTCAACCCCTAAATGAAGGGGCATAAAACACTGTGTAAAAACTTGCATAAATAATGCGTAAAAGGACACACACAACACACAAAGATAGGATTTATCAGAGTAAGTTAAATGAAGGAGTAACACAGAAAGAGCAGGTTTTATACAGTAAGTCTGGCTTCAGGTATCAGCCTAATTTCTGGCACTGTCTGTACTACACAGCCACTTGTAAAAGCCATGTAAACTATTCCTTGAAATCCTACCACAGAGTAAAAAAGTTGAGGTCAAGTTCCCACCAGACTGACAGCAGCTCTGCTGGAAAGCAGCACTCTGGAAAAGAGCCTCCTTCATTCCACCCACACAGCTTGTCAAAAGATGAGAGAGATATTTTACTCCACGTAGAAGAGTTAGGAAATAGCAGAGGAAGTTGTGTGACACAGGAAAGCAATGAACTTGGCCTCTAGTTATCACAGACCCCTCCTGCATTTCTTCTGAGTGCAGCCCTTTATGTAAGTCCAACTGCACTGCTATTACGTTTGCCATAAAAAGAAAGAAATCACTGTACCCGGAATACAGTTCTGATATCTGAACTGCAATTACTTGTTTAAATAATTAACATTGTGAAATGGCAGGCTCCAGATTGAAAGGCCCTGCTGTTCAAGGTAATCTTTCTCACTGGAGCAAACCTCTATTCTCTCAGATTTCAAACTGCATCATTCCCACAGTGCCAGAATATCTGCTCTTTGTCTCCATGCTTACAATAGAAACACTAATTTTTTTAAAAAACAAAATCCAAACCAAACCCCCAGCTGGTATGGCCATACCAGGGAGCAGAGGGTACAGTCCTGTGAGAAACTAGATCCCTAAGGAATATAACCACAATCCTGCATGTTAACTCTCTTGTACAGTACACTTTGGGTGTTCTGCCGTAACTGCAGATCTCTCATTTCACATGTTGATTTTAACATGCTTTGTACAGTAAAACTCAGTAGAAATCTTGGCTATTAAATCTGATTCTTTCAAGATGTAGTCTGGGTACCTCCTCCACACTCCTTCCCAACAATCTCTACCCATAGTACCAACTGCTGATAAAAAAGCCAATTTGGGTGATATCACTAACTGCTCTAAGTAGAGGATTGAAGATGGACACCAGTCCAGCCCAGGAAAAGGTTGCCATACCTGCTTGGCAGCAGTGAGAGTTAAACAGGCAACTGATGGAGAAGAATGAAGGTGGGGCTGAGCAAAGTACATCTGCTCGTGGCACCAACAGTTACAAATGGGGACAGCACCCTATGAGGAAGTAGGATAACCTCAGAAAGAATGATGGAGAAGGAAGGGAGGAAGAGGGGAGAAAAAAAGGCATTACTCCAGTTAAGTTTCCCATGCATTCTTGTATTTTCTCCCAAATTTTGTTAGTTGACAAAACCTATTTCATTTTGCAAACAAAACCAAAATACCTCATCACTCAAGACACTCAACACTGCTGCAAACAAGCTCCGGCCAGCAGTGGTAACTCACTCATCTTCACACACACCCAGAGTAGCTCAGCTCCCCACCTTCAGCCTGGCACACACGGATGGCTGCACGCATGCCTGACAGAGGAACGGCGACAAAAGGTGGAGATATGCGGCCACATTCTATGAGTAATTCAAGGCTTCCTTAAAGCGTGAATAGAGACAAGGAAAACTAAAGAAAAAATTCCATACTTTCAATGAAACCCAGAAATTATGCAATACGTAAGTCTGTAAGGAAGATACAAAGCCTCTCCCTAACAATAAACTAACCAGCTGAGGTTATTACCATAAGCTTGCCAATTCTTACTAATTTGGTTATATTTGTAAAAATTATCATTTTAATGGTGCTTGTTATAGCCTATCACCTCATAATTGCAGATGACAAAAAGTTACGCACAGGAGTTAACAGCTACATTTCTGCAGCTGCTTGAAACAACTGGAACAAGATTATCTTAGAGCAAGTCTTTAAATAAAGCAGGGCATACCAACAAAGCCAGCTCCCCTTCTCTGCCAAGGGGGAACCTGCTGTTGGCATCACCACCAAAGTATATATATGTGCTAAGTGACATTTCTCCCAAGAGAAGCCAGCTCCTCTCTTGATAGAGCCACATTAGCAAGGTTTCCACCAGGTTTCAACATGAGATGTACTAGACACATGCAAAAGGAAAAAAAAAAGTCTCTGTCAGAATGCTTCTTTTGATCCCAAACATGGGGTAACATATGAATCTAATGGTGTTTGCACTTCATGGATCAGTTTTTTGGTTTATTAACCAAGCCTGTACAAGCACTCTAAATTACCATATTTTTTGCATGCTCTATTAAAATAAAAATTTTTTTAAAAAGTACTTTCTTGTCTCAAAATGTCACAGATACACTGCAAAGCCTGTCAGGCTGTTAAGATGATCCAAACCAAATGACAGCAAATAGCAACCTGGCACATGGCTGATGAGCCTTCAGACTGAAAATAGATTTAAATTAACACAAAGATAGCAGGAGAGAGTTTAGTAACAAAGTGAAGAAACCAAGGGAGAAGAAATAAGATTATATCAGTCATCATCTCAATCAGACCAAACAAGTTAAAAGCCAGCTAGAGAATGGCATTTACGTCTGCCTCTAAGGCTGGGATGAGGGCCAGAATTACACTACTTGATCTGACTTATTTATGCCACGCTGACACTTCAGCTGGCACCGATAAAGGTCCAAAGGTCAAAGTACTTTGAGGCAGAGAGCCATGCACACACAGCCTATCCTTCCAAGCCATGGCTGGGTGGGGAAGCAAGGAGCAGGAAGCAATAGTCCCTGCACCATAAAACCACTCCAGCTGTGCCCATTGCAAAGCCTCTTCAGTCCACAAAGGAGATTTCTGGAGAGATACCACCTTCCTTCATCCAACCGCTCCGACAAAATGGTGTGTTTTTCCAACGCAAAGCCAGAGAGAAGCCAATGGTGCTTCACGTTAAAACTGAGAGGCCACGTCACCAGCTGAAGCCCAGAGACCACCCACAGACCTCCAAAGGACCTCATGAAAACTCCCTAAAGCATGTGGGGGATGGAGTACAAATGAAGGCACAGAGCGACATTTTCTGTTGGTTTCTTAACTGGGATTTCTTCCAGCTCTAACTTATTCCCAATTACTTAAATAATATTCACATATTTAAATCTTGGAATTTTAAAACCTAAACCATAGATTTCACTTTTCAAGAAGGATCCCAAAAGTTTAATTACAAGTCAGGCTCAAATTCCAGTTTAGGGATATCAAGCCTTTTGTTTACACTGCACAATTGTTTTTACAGATACACTATCTCAAAGCCATGGAAACTTGGAATTCTGAGACTCTTTGCATTAATGTCAGAAGTATACTCAATATTGCAGAATATGATGGAACCACCAGCTAGCACTGAACTCCCACTAACCTCGGATTTGCTTATATAATTAGCATAAAAGTTAAAAAAGGAAAAAAGAAAAAATTACACCACATTATTCTTGAATATTTTAGGGATCTCCAGAGCAAAATATGCTCAAAGGCAAATTACAAAAACATCCAATTTGGTGAAGGGGGAAAAAATAAAAAGGAAAAGAAAGATCATATCTTTGAATTTCTTGTAGACATCTGGAGCTTCCATCCAGCTGCAGGATCCAGGCAGAGGGACTAAAGATGGACTAAGCTTGGGCAGGGACTGGGATGGGTGTAAATGGGAGTCTGCTCTAAACACCACCTAAGCCTTGGGAAGATGAGCTGACAAGTAACAGGGACAGGCTGTCCTTAGGGTAAAAAGAAAAGCTGTAAATACATAATGAAGGGATAGTTCACCTCCTACTGATATTCCTGCCAAACCATTCTATTTATTGGATAGTGCAAAAGTTTCAGAAACCACACATCTTTAATCAAGGACTGTTCTGGCTTTTAATTACTGCACTCAATTTTGATGCCCCATAGCACACCAGGGGCATCAGGCTTTTCAACAGATGTATTGCAAAAGCAAAATAAAACTTGCCACTAAAACCCCTCCTTCAGAAGAGGCAAGCACACAGTCCAGACACATGAAAGCAAGTTTTTCTAAATTAGAAGACTGTTTTCTAGTAAGTGTAAAGGTTTCTGAGTGGCCAGGAACCACAACTGACATTGGGATCAGAAAGCTGGGTCTGATTTGTATATAACCAACACTAAGAACTTTGATCGAGAGCTCACATCTGTAGTCTTTGGATTCAAAAAAAGTCTTTGGATTTGGTATATAGTTAACAAAGCTACACAAGAGGTCAGACCACTGGCATTCTTACACAAGGGTGCACACTGGACTGTAATCACATCGCTAGGTATGACTGCATTTTGCAGAACAACTTTTACTTTAAAAGTTGAATCTACTAGTTAGTCCTTATTTAAAAAGAAAAAGGAGTTATTCCAATTATCAGCTTGTAAAAAAGAAAACCTTAATGCTTGTAGCTAATCTGTTTCAAGAGCTGGTGTCTGGTACTTCCTCTGCGGTTCAGAAACTTCAGCAATGCATCTGTTTCCTAAACACAGTTCCCCATCTCCCATTTCAGGTAATGAGCAATCTGTGGTCATTCAGTCATCTTCAAGGTCAAACCCCTTCCTAGTGTTTCCAGCAAGTACATGTGTCTTTAACCAACTTTTCTTCTGACTTTTACAAGAATGCAGCATTAACCCATAGCAACTAAACCACCGATTTAAGAAGTCCTAGAAAACATCACTCTGTGTAACTACCAACACTTGGTTCTGCTGGAGCTTTTGAAATGAGAAAAGAAAGTAAAAAAAAGCAAGGAAACAGACCATTTTTTGTGTTAGCTTATGCAGTGTTTTCAAAACTCATCTAACAAAACTGTTCAACAGTTAAATATGCACACGAAATTTTTTGTTCAATGAATGAGGTCTGCCGTACTTTCATATTAGCTCTCAGATGTTATTATGAACTTTTAGCCAGCAGAGAAGAAAGCCTCCTTCAGGGTAAAACAAACAGATGTAGTTTGCTTCAGACAATAAAGAATACAAACTGCATGGAAGGATTTTCCATGATTTAACAAAGACAATAAACTGTCACCAACAACAGACTAATGAGTCACAGACAACAGCTTAATACTTAAAGCTTATTGCTAAAGAAAAAGCTATTTATGCAATTTCGAAGTATTAACAACAAAACACAAAATGAGTTTTTAATAGATCCCATAGTGTCTCAAACCAGGTTAGCTGTATGCATCCAAGTGAAACTCAAAGCAGACACTGGACACAGCCAGGCTTGCAGTGCACCAGGAAAACCGAACTGAAAATGCCGGCCATTGTTTTGTACTCAAAAAGCATATACTGTCCCTGCTCTCCTTTAACAGAGGGCTGCAAGGGCCAGAGAGCTTCGCCACACAAATTCAAACTGCTAAACAAAGTAAGCTCTACGTTCCTCCTGTAACATATTCCACTAAATGGTATTTGTGCTTCATTTATTTTCAATGTGTTGTCACAGAGGGATAAGTGATCCAGCATTAGAGGAAACCTTTGTTGGCAGAACCCTCAAACTGGGGAAAGGTTTCTACTGGAAGAAACAGGAAAGCACATGTAGCTTTACAAAAAGCATATTTACTTAAAAGTAAAAATATTCCTTAATACAGTTTTCTGGGGAAGTTGGAACTGTCCCACTTTGGCTGGTTATTCACATGACTGAAACTAAAAAGAAGAGCTGTTGAATGCATGTACAGTCATCAGTCCTATAAGCAACTCTGCCAGCGAGGGAAGGCAAAGTTTTTCAAAACAGGCCGAGACCCTTCTTAAGTATCAAAAGCTTTTGTATTCAGAACATTTCTTCCAAACAGAAAAGGGCTTGCTCCAAATAATCTGGAAGAGAACACAGTTCTCATTTCTGCAGTGTTTTGAAAACTCTTGACGTTAGTTTTAATTTACTGCAAGTTTCCAGGAAGCTCTTACATCTGAAGAAAATCTTGCAAGCACAGCACCTTGTAGCAGCTGGCAGATCTCTTAAAGGATCAACATGTCCAACCACACTCTTCATGGCTTTTTGGGAAGGGCATTCCTCATTGCATGACCACAGGTGATCCCACAGAGCTCCTGAGACCATGCAGGGTTTTACACAAAATGAAGTCACGCTACATTTTTGTACAAAAAGCGACCTCGACACTTGGAGGTATCTTTTGGGTTGCTTTGTAGATTAGCTTTTAAAAGGAGTGTGACGTCTTGAATAAAAGCACTGCAGAAGTGCAAAGAATTATAAACTTAATCTAACTGTAGTAACACCTACAAGTGGTTTAATGCTTTGAAAAGTCAGACCACATAAAGAATATATTCAGACAGATTGTCCTTTTCCCTGCTCCTTCCACCGACATGATCCTTGCAGGGTGATGCAAGACTTAACAGTCTACAGAGCTGGTTTTTACTATTATCTGATGACCACATCAGTCCAAAGACACCCCAGACTGTGGGTGAGTCCCACGAGGATGTTTTGGATGCTTTGCTCTTCCCAGGTTCCACACTTCACAGCAATCTTTGCTCCACACAAACAGGATGGCAGCTGCTGGGAATCAAACATCTCAGCTAGAGGCAGCAAGGTACACAAAGGCAACTCCTTTGGCATTACTCTCTGTCTCACAGGGGAAGAGGTGAGCAAGAGAAAAGATGAAGAAAGCCCCAAACACAAAAATGAGTTCAGAGATGGGATCGTGGATTTCAGATCACCTCGCAGCTTGATTTGAATTAGGTAAAAGTTATGTTCACCAGGGGCCATGTAACTGCAAGGAATATCACATCGAAGGTACACAGCATTGCATCTTTGGGTACTTAAAATGCTTTTTTTTTCCCTGTTCCAACTTGGTATCTTGTTGCAATAGTTGTGCATTTTACAAAATGTTCAAGAGCCCAGGCTAGTGTTCCCTTCACTCCCAGAACGGGGTTATAGATATTTTCAGACTGGTCTCTTCTATGCTGTTAAGATCTCTAAGGCTCAAACTGGACATCCAACTCTCTACAGACAACCCAGAAAGCATAAACTCACCCTTTTTCTGGGTTATCCCTGGAACAAAATCTGATAGTGGTAGTGGTCCCACTACTACAGAAGTGTCTAGGGAAGCAGCTTCACCCAAAGCACACAACCATACAGTTCCCTGGATTTTGATCTGGAGTAAATCACAGTAAATTACAGGGTTTAGACACCCTCATCGATCCTAACATAACTAGGTGGGTCCCTGAAGCTGTACAACTACAGACATCACCTGGCTCTAAAAAACAACACAGGAAAAAGAAAGATATCCTCATCAGGCTTGCAACACAGCACCATGGACTACAAAAGGAGAAGTCCAAAAAACCCCTACATTTTAAGAGATCCTTCTCCTGACACTTCATGTTTCCCCACCCCTCTGGCTGTGACACTGCTGAAAAACTGCTGACAGTCAGGAATCCACACACCTCTCTGTAGCCCTGCGACACTTCCCCAGGAATTACAACACGCTGTTAACCTTGAGAAGTGCAGTGAGTTATTTTAAAGCACAGTTATTGTGCACACCTGAGAATGCAGAGAAGAGATCCAGAGGGAAGGAAAGAAAAACATGCAAATCATGTACCGAACATAGAAGGAACATGGAGCCTCGGGTAGTAAAATACACAGTGAGAGGCTGGAGAACTTTTTACTGAAGGTACCTCTAAAGCTAAAATTCTCTTAAGAAGTCCTCTTTTTCATACAGATTTCTAACTTGAAAAAGTCACTGTTCAAAATTTAAGCTATTGGTAAATTTCAGTTTATGAATTTATGAATTAAATTTATGAATTAAACCCTGCCTTGAGCATCTAAAGATGCTTGTGTATCCTTCAATGAAAAACCTGGTACTAATTTTCAGTCTCTGAAAATTGGTTGGTTTCCAAACCAGTGAATTTGATGTGTTCTGTATATAAGTAACCCTGATACCTGAAATGAATATTGAAGGAACAAGTGGCTTTTACACCAGGGTAAAATGCCAAGAATTAGTAATGCTAGATACCAATACAAACTGCTGATAGTTCTGTCGAGAGGTCTGATAAGACAGTTTTAGCAGCTGGAAACTAATTGCACTCAGTTACTAATTGCATACATCAGGCCAGCATGAAGTGTATGGTTTTGTTCTTTCTAATTAAAGTAAGTACAGACCTCTCATGTTGTGCAGTTACTTTTGGGGGAATACTAAGAAAATTTGAAAGGTGCCTATTAAGCATTGTATTTGGACACAGAGAAGGCAAGCAACTGCCAACTGCTTTTTCCACATGATTTTGCTATATTCTTTATGAACCTTCCAAAAAATCCCATCTTAACCCACTACACCACACATACTTACATTAACAGGAGGAGACACTTAACAGCTAAGAAATGAGTGTCCCCTCTCAAGGAGTTTGATACAAAACCCAAGGACAGAGTAACATTTTGTGCTTTATGCCTTTTTCTTGCTCTCTTCTCTCCCTCCTGTCCATGACCAGTGTTAGCAGCATTACACTAACAGCTTTATTCTGCACCTAGAAGTGTCCACCTAAAAATAGAAACCCTGTTGACCTAAAAATAAAACCCCTGTTTACAAATTCTGTATTTAACATCAACTACAGAATCACCCATATACACACACAGCATCCAAACTTCCCTCAGTTTAGTCTACAGACAGCTGCTCACCTCCGGGCTCGTCTCCAGGGAAATGCAGAAATGCAGAAGTGCCCACGGGGCAGGCAGGTCAGCCCTGACAGAGAACAAGGGTGGCTGCTGGAGAGCCAAACCAGCCCTCAGCAAGAATGTGCCCTCACAAAGGCAAGCACACATTCATTACAAGCTGCAATGAGCTCCGTTTCAGACAGGAGTCTGTATCAACACACCCCAAAAACACATGTCCCCATGTGACTCAGCATCCAATGATTACGCTTATTAGGCATGTGTAGCCAGCAAACCTAGTCATAAATCCCTTAATCACAGGTCAAAAGAGTTGTCAAAGCCTGCACTGATTGGATCAGGAAAATGCTGAAGTGTCTGGAGCTTTTGAACAAGGAACATCAGCTCCTGTGGAAAAGCAAAAGTACTCAGAAGCTGCATCAGTGATTTGCAGCACCAAAGTGACCTCTTGGACCTGCATACTTAGAAAACACATGCACAGTTTATTTTAGGACTTTCTTATTTTTAAAGCATACTGGGAAATATGAGGCCACAACTGGAATATTGTGCCCAGTTCTGAGGGCCTCAGTACAAGAGATATATGGACATACTATAGATAGTCCAGCGAAGGGATTGGAACATCACTCCTGTGAGAGGAGGCTGAGAGAGCTGGGACTGTTCAGCCTGGAGAAGAGAAGGCTCAAGAGGAGGATTTTATAAATGGATATAAACAACTGAAGGGAGGGTGCAGAGAGGACAGAGCTGGGCTCTGCTCGTGGTGCCCAGTGACAGCAGCAGAAGTAATGAGCACAAACTGAGACCCAGGAAGCTGTCTCTGAACATCAGGAAACTTTTTTTTTTACTGTGGGGGTGACTGAGAATTTGCACAGGCTACCCAGGAAGGTTGTGGAGTCTCCATCCTTGGAGATCCTCGAGAGCCATCTGGACTTGTCCCTGAGCAACCTGCTCGAGGTGGCTCAGCTTGAGCCAGGGGCTGATCAACTACCTCCAGAGGTCCCTTCCAACCTCAGTCATTCCATGATTCTGTGAAATAAAAACACGAGTTCTCTTCAATTACTGATGTGACACCTAGAACAAGTTTTAAAAGAAAACATCAAACTTCATGTAACATGTATCTGCAGATGAAGTGGTCTTTATAGGCCATCACAAAAAACTTTCTTCATTAACCTGGGATTTGTAAGAAGCTGCAACTAAACAGAATTTCAGTTTCTATTAAAATGCAGATGTAGTTTTAAAACTTAGAGACAATTTTAAGTATTCTCAAGGCATGTTTAGAGAACACTAGCAGTGGAGTTTTTTTCCTCATTACCACAGGCAAATATTAAACATATATAGTGACCCAAGATGCAAATAGAAAGGATTTTTCAATGCAAGTAAACAACTTGAGAATTTTTACCTTCCATTATTCTCAGAAGCAAAAAACCTGCATTTTCAGTCATTTAAGTACCTCTGAAGATCTGGTTTTGTAAGCCATGGAATTAAATTTACTGCTATCAGAGCATGCACCAGGAGAAAGGATTGGGTGTTCAAGAGAGAAAGGGAAACACAGCAAGAGCGCTCCCACCCACAAATACAGTATTTCTGATTTGCATCTGATAACTGCTCTTTCAGTTCAGTCAAGACAAGAAGATTTACACTGCAAATGAAACCGTACTATTAAGGTGAAGAAAAAGCATCCAGAACTTACTCTCTCTGAAGACTGCAGAGCCTGTTAATATTTATGAAGTCTGAAGTCGCTTCAAAGACTCCTTACTTCATTTTCTTATGTCACAACAAAAAGCATCACTAAGTCATTAAATTTTAAGGGGAGTTCACAACTAAACTGTAGCTGTTTTAGTAAATTCTAACCTCTAGGAAAAGGCCTAATTTCTTTGGTTTGTGAGTGTGTGTCCTACAGCAACGGCAATGGACACAAGGCGCAAAGAGGAAACCTGCATGTTCAAACACTTCCAAGACCAAAACACATAAAACCTCAAAACACCCGACATTACGACTGAAGCACTACATTTGTCATCTGTATTTCTGTGCACAGATTATTTCATGGATTAACCTGCCAGGTTAAGGGCAGTGGGCAGAGAGAAAATCTGTTTTGAAAAACCCTGATTAAGCACTTACTGTCAAAAGCTTTCCCTCTGAACAAACTCTGTGTCATAAAAATAACACATTAGAGAAAGTGATCTCCTCTCCCAGCATGGATGCTGCCATGCAGACACTATTTAGCTGAGAAAAATCTATGTAGGAAAGAAATAGAATCAGTGTTACAGGATAAAGCTAGAAAATATTGTACTTTATTTGGGCCTGCCACAGGTTTGAACAAGAGAGCCTCCAATTCAAGATGACAGAATTTTCTGCACATAATACTGGAGTATTTTGGTAATAGCCAGGGCTTTGGAGACTTTGCAATTAGAGAGTATCACTGCTAAGTCTGAAATACTGGGGGGTAATGAGAGGGAGGAAGAGACCATGACAAGCCATTGAATAGCTACATAGCTTTAACCCAAAAAAATCAGTGAGGTATATGTTGTCCTTGACTCAAGCCTTCCTGAACAGTATTTATTACCCAGACCTATAAAAAACAAAACATCAGGAAATATGATCTATTACTCCCTAAATAAAAAATTAGTCACTGTAAAATTGTTAATAGGACCATATGTTACACAAAACACAGACTGGTGTTCAAGAATCCCTACGGATTTGGTGGTGGATGGATTCAGTCAAAAAAGTAAAATATGAATTTTCAGTAGACAAAATGAAGAGAAATGGAATCTTTGTTATTGTTCCAATAGATCTGTCATCACTTTGGAGGTTAAACAGTTAATGCTTCTCCCTAGCTTTGAAGTCTCTGTATTAAGGGTTGAATACTTAAGTATCAAAATCATGCTGAAGACACTCCACATATATGTAGTATCGAATGTATGTACTTCACATATGTATCCACAATGTTTCATACCCAGGACCTATACCTGACCTTCAACAGCAGCGCTAATCACTTCTCAGACACTGCAAGAGCTCCCTTACCAAAGCAAAGTATTCCAGCTGGGGGTTTTTCCCCATGTCTCAAACAACACTGAATCTCTTTGGCATACAATACTGCCCCAGCCATTCACTCTTATAATGAATTTCTATTCCTATAAGCTTTGAATATCACTCACGGGAAGAGAAGGGGTAGGGCCAGGGAACAGTTTCTTCTGTAAATCACCGGGAATTAGTTTTCATCCGGGAAGACAGCAGGGCTGCCAGCCAGCCCCTGATTTTGCCACCTCAATCAGGATCTCCCTTCTACCAGTCTCTCTGAAACCGAGTCCCACGAAAGAGCAGAGCCAGGACAGGCTTTTCCCAGCTGCTGCCCTTAATTCCTCCCACCCCCACAAGTACTGATGTCAGGTCACCAGGCCACAGGGATGCTGGCAAGGCATCAGGCAGGAGATCAAAGCCTGGTGATGCCTTCATCAGAGCTGAAGCCATACCATGCCAAGGAGTGGCACACATACATCCAAGCAGCAGCAGCCTACCTCAGGCCACCTGAGAGCCACCCCCTGACCAAGGACATGCTGAGCACATCAGGTCTCAATAGTGCCACAGTTAAACAAGAAAAAAAACAAAACCAAACCCATCAGTCTGATACCTGAACTCAGGTTGGTCCCACCTACCACCTCCCAAAACCAGCTCCAAGAGTTTACCTGCAGCACTTGATGCATGACATGGCTCATCTCCAGTTCAGTCTGGCATCTCAACCCAAAACCATCTTTATTAGGGCAGAAGGATGAGCCAAACATTCTTGTGGCCACCATATGAAAAACAGTGAAACATAACTCAGGCTTTCATGGAATTTTGCACAATTTGGTGTCATAACAACACCAGTTTTACATTTTACCAGTTTCAGAGCTGGTAGCTTAACTGTCAGCTTCAGAAGAACACAGACTAGGACTAAAAAAAGCCCTTCCTTTCAGAATAACTAGATATGGTATTTGATAACTAAATATGGCATTAAAAAGTAGTTAAGCTCACATTTCTAATTCTGTGGAATGAAACTATTTATCACATGTTAAAAGCAAAGGCAGGATACTGCCAGATAATGCAAAGCACAGGGACCTGAGAGCCCTACTTTATGAAATATTTCCTCTCCTCACCCACAATCTCAACCACCACTGGAAATGTGATACCCGAGAACTTGTCCGTCATTCATTCCATAACCTCACAAGCTTAACAGTATCACATCTACTCATCCAAAACTCCTGAGCTGCAGCAACAAGGCACGACACAAAAACATGACAAAAAGCTGTAATTTCCCATTTGCCCCATTTGTGCACACAAGCCCAGCGATGACCCAGAGAAGCACACAGAAGGGCACAAAATATGTGCATACCTATTGACCTGTCTGAAGGAGTCCAGGGTGACAGCCTGGATTGTAAAACAGCCATTTACCCTGCCATCCTCTCTGTCTTCTTGAAAGTAAGCTCCCCAGCAGCACTCCTCTGCTTCTACTGTTCCAACACTCCCGTGCCTCATTGCTCCACACCAAGATGCATCCAGACACTGCATGCTCTGCGGGATCAGTGCATTGCTGGCTGCTATTTAACATGAGCATGTGGCCAGCCCTGAACTCAGCCAGGCTCAGCCACAGCTCAGCAGAACCTGCATTCCCAGCTCTTACTGCTAAATCGGATGCCACCCAGTTGCCACCCCGGCCGGGGGCGGGAAGAGGTAAAAGGAGGGTGTGACGCAGCTCGCAGTGCTGCTCCCTCGCCAAGGGAGATCCCTGCACGCAGCTGGGAAACACCGCCGAGCAGAGCCAGCGGCCGGGAGCGCGGCTCCGGCAGGGACAGGCACGGGCAGCCGCCACACCGTGCCCAGGACAACAACTGGGGAGCCCGGCTAGGGCGGGCTGCGTGTGCACACAGCGGTGTGACCTTTAGCGGGTTCACCGCCGCCCCATGCGCTGTGTTTACTACAGCCGGTACCTTCTGGCTGGTGGCGGCGATGCTACCGCCTGTCCCCGCAGCCCAGGGCGGCTCCCCCGTGCTGGAGGGGCGCGGGGAGAAGAGCAGGGCCACTGCTCCGCCGGGAAGCAGGGAGGGAGCAGCCGGACACCCCCTGCGCGCACGGGGACCGTGTCCCGTCTGCCGCAACGGCCCGGGCAGCCGGGCCACCGGCCGCGGGCTCCGTTGGCTCCCCCGCAACCCCCGGGCCGCCCCTTCCCCCCGGCCCCGGGAGACCCGAACAAAAGGGAACGGACGGAGCGAGAGACGACAACCCCCGTCCGGGGGTGGGCAGGGGCACCGCGCCCCGCAGGCAAACCTGCCCCGGGAGGTGGCGCCGGGTGAGGGTGTAAAGGCACGGACACCCAAAACAAAAAAAAAAACAAAAAAAAACCAAAAAAAAAAAAAAAATCATTATTGTTATTACTCCCCCGAGACGGCCGGCGCGGCACTCACCCTGCTCGGAAATCGGAGCAAACTCTCATTCACGCTCCCCGCCGTGCCCAGGCCGCCGGAGCCAGGCGACGCCCCGAGAGCCGCCGGCCGCTGTGCCGAGCCGGGCCGGGCGCCGCGGGGGCCGGGCGCGCCCGCTCAGCCCGGACAAAGCGCGGCGCCGCTGCGGGCGAGGCGGCAGCAGGTGCCCGTCCGCCGCCGCGGCCGTGCCGAGCGCCCCGCGCAGCCGCCGCCGCCGCAGCGCCCGAGCCGCTCGCCGGGGCCGCGCTGCGCGCCCGCCCCGCCCCCGGCGGCCCCGCGGCGGGAGCCCGCAGAGGCGGGGGCGGGCGGAGCCGGCGGGCGGGCTATGGGCGGTGCGGCACGGCCCGGCCCGCAGCGGCGGCGGCGCACAGCGAGGCGCCCCGCCGGTCGCAGCCCGGTCGGGACCGGAGGCGGGTGCCGGTGCCGCGGCCCACCCGGCGCGGCGCCCGCCAGATCTGCGCGGAGCGGCAGCGAGCAGCCCCCAGCAGCCCTCAGTCCCGCCGGCGCGCACCTGCCCCGCGCCACGCCGGCGCCTGGAGCTCGCCCGCGGAGGAGTCCAGACGCCCAGCAGGCAAGACCCTCCCCTGCGCTGGCTGCCTGCGGTGCGGCAGCGGTGGGCACCGCACGCCGCAGTGTCCGCGGCGGGGCTGCGCTGCCCGAGCATGCGAGCTGCCGCACCGCTGTGCCGCGATGCGGTGTGCGGGCAGCCCTGCCCTGCCGTGTGCCGGACCCTGAGCCCCGCACGGTCGGGGCTTCGTCTTTCCCCGGGCTTGGCGAGTGCACGGAGACTGTGCCAGCCTTGGCAGTGCTTTGCTGCGATCGTAGGAACCGTATCGCCGGAGCTCGGTGTGCTCCGGTTAAGCGGGGGCTGAAGGCGCAGCCCGGGCCGGGGCACGGCCGCGGCAGGGCTGGGGGCCGCGGCCGTGCCCGGGACGCCTGCCCTGGGCCGCTCTGGCACCGCCTGCGGTGAGCCAGCGGTGCCCACGGGCTGGGCCGGCCCTCTGCAGCCTGAGCGCACACGTGCTGGGGAGCCCAGGCCCTGAGGGAAGGAAGGGGGCATCCTGTATACAGACCCCCACTGTGTCAACACTCCGTGAGGTTGTTAATTATTTACTAAGTGTATAGGGCTGCACACCATTGCTCATGCACTGTTTGTTGTGCTTTTTGTTGCTTGACATTAACCCTGATCTCTTTTTCATAGCTTGAGAAATACAGGGAGTCTATGCCATAAGAAACCCTTTCATTTCTCATTCCTCTCACCTCCAGTCTCCTGTGTTTGGTGATGCAGGGGCTGCCTAAGAGAGTGGCTGCGGTGCAGTGTAAGCAGTATTATACAATTTTGTAATAGATTTGTCTAGCTCAGCATGCGCCTCTAGCGCAATGGAGATGAGCTGTGGTTTGCTGCGCGGCGTCCTCCAGCGAGCCCCTGGAGAGGGTGGCCCTGTCTGCGCTGCTTATCTCCGGCAGATTTGTCCATTTGCAGGGTGGTGATTGATGGCACGTTCTGTGCTCATCATCATCCTTGTATTTCACGTCATCTCATGCCCTTTGCATGATGGCTTTGTAACGCTTTATTTTTTGATATCAAGAATTTATGAATCAAAAGATGGGGGAGTGTGGAGGCTGAGTCAGATCGTGAAAAAGGAAAGCCAAGCGAGAGTGTGCAATTGCATATCACATTTACAAACATCGTTTCATTCATCTCCATATGTTGCTCCTTTTACTACTAATAAAGCTCTGGTTTCTCAGATTTGAGCTACCCTGGGAACACTGATCTTCCTGGGGTTTTTACTCTATAGCCTCCATAGTATTTATGTTACAATATGTTATTTTCCTGATTATGTTTTCATTATATTGTACACGTTAATATCAGAAAGAATTTGATAATATGAATGTACTTCCCACACACTCCCTCTTGTTCCTATTATTTGATGTGCAAATGAGTGACAGATTATTTACAGGCAGCAATTTTTTCCCTCTATACTGGTTAAATTTTCTGAGTACTAAAAAAAAAAGCTTTTTTTCCTGAGCACTTTCCCCTGTTTCCTTCCTCTTTCTTTCCTCATTTTGCTAATGATAGCCAAATCATCATGGTGATTTTGGACCTGCAGGAAATTTACCTTTGTCTTCTGAAAGATTTCTACAGAAGCCTCTACAGGCAAAGGGAGCCGGAGAGGAAGGTCTACTTTAAGCAGAATGGTGTCTAGGGTTTTCTTCCCCAGCAGGGAGGTACAACTGTGGAGTGTACAGTAATTAATTTAATCCAACATTGAGAAAGAAGGAAGAATGATTGTATTGGGAAAGAGGATTTTTCAAGTATCAGATGTAATATTTAAGCAGCAATTTCAATGACCTTTGTGATTTCTGTTTCAGACAAAAGGCAGCAATCTAGTACAAGGGTATCATTATCTTCTCCCAGCGTCATCCTTTGTTCTCCTTGGGTTTAGCCTGTCTCTTCCTAGGGTTTGGCCCTGTCCCTTGCTGGGACAGCAGCACCTCTCACCTGTGACTCTGAGAAGTGCTGTACTGGCAGGTGATTTTTTTTTCCCCACTGCTTATTTCACATCTTCTTTGCTCTACAACGTCTTTTTTTCTTCTTATTGAGTCTCTCTTTTCTGTGTCTTATTTATGCTTTAGTGTTTCTGCTTTACCAAACATTGTGCTCATTACTTTACTTTCCTCCTCTCTGTTTTTTGTCCATTCATGTCTTTTCTCCCATTTCCACCCTTTCATATATCTTCTTCTTACATCTCTTTTTTTCCCCTCAGTGGCATTCTTTTTATACCCTCTCCTGCTCTCTCCTTTCTAAGATCTCACTTCTGTCCACTGCCTTACTCTACCTTCCTCTCAACACTTTTTCTCCAAGCCGTTCCTTTGGTCATTGTCCTTTTCCTCTCTTACATTTACATATATTTTACTTAAGTATTACATATACATATATATATACATATATCTCCACTCCACATCCTCCACTCTCCAGCTGAAACAAAGAAATTACTCCTGCTGATAGTCTGACCCTATTTCATCCCTTTCTCAACACCTGAAATAAACTGCTCCTGCCCATCCTCAAACATACGTATTGGGTAGATTGAAGAATTGAGTATGGGGGAAATGTTCCTAAACTCAGGTGTTCCTAAATGTTCCTAATTCTTTTTACATTTCTCAATTTCAGGTTTTTTGTAATGAAAAGACTGTAATTCTAAAGGAGGGACGCTGCTATATCTTTGAATTATCCCTTGGATGCTGGACTGACCCAAAATAAGGCATTTTTCCTTTTTTTCCCCCAGTTGTTTCATTTTATACATTTGTTAAGCCACTTTTGGGCAGCTGTTGGGAGAGAAATGCTTTCTCCTCATCAGAGCTAAGCTATTCCTCTGAAAAGGGCTCTGTGTGGGGTGAGACTGGGATCTCAGTTTGTCAGTTTCCCTTTTTTCTGGAGCCAGAGGGAGAGGAGAGAGCTGTGACTGCAGGATCATATGCATTGGGTGGGAGATGGAAGAATAGATGCATAATCCAAAAATGCTACATTTACCTCAGGGGGTGGGGAGAAGAGTTTTTTAGTAGTTTTTCACCTTGATTGTCACTGACTACAAACACCATCATTGGGGATCAAGGTCAAGTGTTAAATTTTGCTATTTAAATAGGAGTTTTGGTTTTAAAAAATAACATTTATTATTTAAACTACTTTTTTTTGTTGTTCAAAGAGCTTACTACTAACTGGCTGGAATGAAAACAGTTCCCTCCCACGGATTCCACCTCTGCTTTCTGGCAGCTTACCTGACTCATAAAGAGAGTGGGGGGTTTTATATGCCACCTACATCAACTCAACATTTTCCTTTGTGGTGAGACTTAATCACCACCCTTGTCATATTATTTCATCGACCCTCTTGGAGTAGGAATTCTTTACCTTTCAAACCAGACTTAAAACTTCTTATAAAGTAGGGTGAGGGTTTTTTTCTGAATTTGGTCAAAGTATATAGGTGGTCCAATGCAGTAAGGTTTTCTGTGTTATTTGTTGAAAAATACCCTTTAGCCAAGGCTCATGGAAGAGAGTTTCTATTTGCAGAGAACACATCTCTGACACAGGATGTGTCACCTGGAGAGCTGAAATCCATCTGCTGAAGGTAGAGGACCATCCCCCAGGTAATCACTGCAGGTGGTGTGTGCTTAGGGGGAAACTGTCAGCTTTTAGCCACAGTGATCAAGGATGTAAGTGGGCAAAGCTTGTCAGAGGCAATTAGACAGTCGGGAAAGATGGACATGTTTTGGGCGCATCAAATCTCTTCTTATAACCTGTCTGTGCAACCTGTGTGACTCTGTCTCTTGTGGGGAGAGAGATTGCATGACTGATATTTGTCAAGCAGAAAATACTGCATGAAAGAAGACTAAAAGGTAGTAATGGAAACAAAGCACAGAGGTGGCGATGCAATAGATAATGTGTGCAGGAGGCAATGGAGGAAAGGGTAGGAGAGCAGAACCACTCCAGGAAGGTTATTGAGAGTTACAAAGAGGGCATGAATTACCCTAGAAAGCTTGAGTAGAAAATTGTGTGACATTTTTTCTGAAGAAATTCTTGAAATGAGGTAGGGGAAGAGCAGAAAGGAAGGTACCACTCTGGAGCTCAGCACTTAAAGATAAAATCTAGTGTGAAGGGAGGCCAAGGAAAGCATTTGGTAAGAGTGTCCTCATTTATCTGTCACAAAGGCAGGTAGAATCGAGGAGCAGGAAGGAAGGCAGAAAATCAAAAGGACTGAAGTGAACCATTGGCGCATATCGGTGAAGGAAGGGTAGGGAAGGGAAGCTGCTTCCATGTTGTCAGGAAGGGAGAAGTCCTCCTTAGGTCCTCTGGGGGACCTGGAAATTGACTGAGTAACAAGTGGTGTGCTACAAGACAGGAGACAGGGAGCATCTTGTCAGGAAGGAGCTGTCTGACCATACCTAATATAAATATAGGCTATTTTCATTCTTGATGTGTGTAAGTCTTAAAATGCACTGCAAATGCAGCAGCTCTGCCCCAAAGATATAGAGGCTGCAGCTGGTCTCAGCTTTCCTGTACCACCCTCCTCTTTCTCACATGCCAGAATTAACCCCATATTTTCTCCTCTACTGCACTGTGGGTTCTCAGCCCAGCTCCAATCATCCTCCTTATCGATTGCACCTGCCTGACAACTGGGACACAGCTCAAGAGAAGGGCTCAGCAGTCCCCTGCAAGGATGTGCTTCTGGAAGCAGAGGCACTAATGAGCTCCGTGGAGGGAGTGTGCTGGGAGAGGCACCAGCAGGGAGGGAGAAGAGCAAAGGGTGAGCACTTCATCTGAGGAAGAAGCAGCTTGGGAGACTATTGGACTAAAGCAGTGGGCAAACCAGGGGCATGGAAAACTCAGGAGGAAAGTGAATGTGGGAGGATGCAGCCATGGATGGTTAAAAATAACAGTATTGAGCAGCTAATGTGGCACTCCACTGGCATTTTAAACCTGCTGCCTTTGAAAATCCATCTGAGTTTTGAAAAGCAAGCCTTATATTTAATTGTCCTAATTGCTAGGCACCATCCAGGACCACTGTCATTTTGTCCAGCAACTCCCATTTTCTTCACTGCTGGTCTAGTGGTTGCAACCAAGTCTTCAGCACACTGCTTTTTGCCCCCTTGCTTGATGTAAATAATGGTGTATCCCCAATTATGCCTTGATTTCTCTGAAAGGGAGACGGTGTTTTTTAGCTCACATCAGCATAGTGATGAGCACCCTAAATCCATGTGATAATGATGCTATCACAAATGAGAGGTAAATTAAAACACTATTCACAAGCAATTTGTACAACGTGGAATTTGGGCATGGGGTAACCTGACAGCCAGGTTTTTTTAAAGTTTCTGGAGAGCTGCCAGTTCTTCAACCCTGTGGCTGTTCAAAGTATTGTGTTAGTCTCTGTACAAATACCACATGTGAAACAGGACCAAGTGGTAGCAAACCTGCTGAGACTTTGAACCTCCTGGCACTTGTAAAGGATGTGAGAAAAAGAAGGAAGGAACAATAAATAAAAGAATAAAGAAAGAGAAGTACAAAGTGAAGGACATCTGTGCATTTTGATAACAATTCTTCAGTAGCACAGCACCATAGAAAAATGTTGTCTGGTTACTTTAGAACAGTTACTTGCTATGCTGGAGCCGTTTCCTAGAATTTTTATTTTTTTAATGCCAAGTTTTGTCTTTGAAATATGGAAGGAATGGATTTCTTCATCTTTCCCCCCTCCTCCCTTGCCTTTTTCCTCCCACTACCAACTAAGAATGTGAGGTTCCCTCTCATCTCCAGTGTAAATTTATTCATTAACATTTTAAAACGGCTTATTGTCAGTTCTTGTTTCAGAGTTTACTTTTACCTTCAATAACTCTTGTGTCCTTAGTGCTCACCCTTATCTATTTCTGGAGAAAAGCCAACTTGCCTCTTCAGGGGAGCTTTGCTGGAGCTGCCTGTCCCAGCCCTGCTTCTCTCCTCTCCTTCCATCTGACAGACTCTCCATTTTCCTACTTCCTACACGAAGATGACCTCTAATGCTCAGAGGACTCTCTGCCTGTGGTAATGTGATCTGGTGGCTGCAGCAGAAAAAGGTGTCAGCAGTCTTGGATCGTGTTCCCAATCCGGTTATTGAATGATGCGAGATCTGGGGAAAGACATTTCTCTTTGTTTCCCTGCAGGCTCCAGTAATAGTCACACATCTCTGTTTTACAGTAAAATTGCTTTTACCATGCTAAATTAATTATTAATACACACATTACAATATTTTCAGTATCCTGTGGCAATGAAATCAGATGCTGTGCCACTTGCTGCCCTTTAGCTTGTGGCATGGCATGCAGTCCTTTTGGATATACCTGTCCTGTACCCCCACCTCCTGTGTTTACAGGGTGTGTTCCCAGGCTTTACAACCATGATAAAGCAGCTTTCACATATCCCTGACTTTTTTGATTGCGTGCTTTCTGCTGTTTTATCTGAAAACATTTTCAGGACTTGCTGAAATGTGAGTGATGTAACTGGGAAGTGATGATTGAAGTGAGAGACTCACTTAGAAGGAATGTCGGTCATGATTGATTACAGCTGCACACATCATGCCCTTGCCTGACACTTTCTCGCCATGTAGGTGGAGAGTGGATGGTGGTAATGCCCAGGTGTGTTGGGCATCCATGCATTAGACCAATATACATACCTTGAAGGTCGTTAAAAGGTTTTGCTGGGTTTATTTCATCCATGGCATTGAGAATATGTGGTAAGACCGACATTGTGATGTACTTATCGCTCATAAAAGCCTTAATGACCTTGGTCTGGTCTTCAGCCTAATATGGGCACATAGCTTTCCACTTCAGCATGGGTTTGTGTCCAAATTATTATTCCCAGTCAGTGTGGTTTGGCCATAGTACACATTTTGGGGTACAATCTCAGCTTTTTTTGCTTTTTGCTACGTAAATCATCTGTGGCACTGGAAAAGGATTACAGGAATCTCCTAAAACCTGGATATGTGGTGTGTAGGAGGAAGAGGCCACTTGTGTCTGCATCAGTTCCCACGTAACTCCTACCTTAACTTGGAGCAGCTCTCATCTCCTGGGGAGGCTTCTTCTCCCTCCCACCCACTCTCTCCTTATGGCCTGCAGGTGCTGGACTGTAGCTTCTCTCCTATTTTTGGCTGAATGGCTGAATGAGCACATTTTTAATGGTGCCTTTTTCAGCACTTGTGAAAATAGTCTAGAATTTTGATAATTCTCCATTACTCCATAAAATGCATAAAAATAGTTTGCTCAAATGTGATAACAGTTCTTTAGGCTTATTATCATTACTAGTTTAGAGACTGTGGCTCCACTGTAGAAGGAGTTATTTAGATACAACAGCTTTAGTGAGTTTTTGCTCTTCTGCTTTTCCCGAGAAATTTAAATGATGTGTTAAAGATCAAGTGACTTTCATTTTTGATACATCACAGAGCAATTTATTTCAAATCTGCACTTTTTATTTTCAATAGCATGGGGTGTCATGGAAGAAGTAAAGAACCTTTCTTCCACTGGTATTACAGACCCCAGTCATCTATGGGTTTTGTTCTCACACTCATCTCCAATAGTCTGTACTTTGCAAACCACCAAAAGATACGTAGAGCTTGTGATGCTTCTGAGCAGCAGAGCTGCTGTGAGGTGTTGCTCCTTCTGTCCAGCAGGGTTGTTCCAGGTCAGGTTGCTGCTGACAGGTTGACCCCAGTGGGTCCAGCTGAGTTGAAGTGGAATATGAAGGGAAGGCTGTTGCTTGAGGAAAGGATTCGTGGCAGAAACAGAAAATCCTGATGATTTGAAAACTTGGAGAGGAAGCTCTTGCTGAGTTTTTTGTTGTGTGAGGTTTTGAGTTATGGCTAAAACCCCCGGAAGGAAGTGAGCCTGGTTGTGTTCTCTGTTGGACTGTGTTAGTCTGAGGGCTTCCTGATGATGGTTGTGATAATACAGAATCACAGAATATTCTGGGTTGGAAGGGACCCACAAGGATCAAATCTAACTCATACAGGTTTATCTGAAACCCTGACACTGCAGGAAAGCTGACTGGAGCATAATTGTAGCAGATGCTGGTACTAGGTGTACCCCACATACATTTAACAGGTATTGATCCACATAAAACATAATTTCTCCTTTCTGTTTTCATTAGATACTGTTGCTCAAGCATGTAGATCAGAGATATCCCAAAACAAGTAGACAATGAGTACTCTTATAAAGGGCAGATAATAAAGCTTTTTTAAAGTACTCATTTATTAACAGTAACAAAACCTTGATAAATATGAATTCTGATTTTTATGAAGTACAGAGCCTTCTGGATTCCAGTGGAAATCAATGTCAGCTGTTGACGCTAAGCATGTCTAAACATTGTACTTGTGGTTTCAGACCTGTGTTAAATGCCCATTGACTTCAGACACTCTTTTAATCAGCATAAGGACTGCAGTATTTAGCCTCCTGACAGTCACTCTTCTTACAGCATTGTCTCTCTGTCGCTCTACTTGATTCATGGGTAAAATTTTATTTTGTTTAAAATTTCATTGTGTCTTCCGTGCAAAGAGCTCTGATCTAGGGTCCTGCTCCTTACTTTGTAGGTAATAATACAAAATCTCTGACTGATACCCCTACAGCCCTGAGAAGTACTTGCAACTTGGGCAGAAGTAGCACAAGAAATTACAGCTGTTACTAGTGATTAAAAATGTGCTTTCTAAAAATCATAAATGATAGATTTATGAACTCATAGAAAAGAACAGAAAAGATTTCCGGAGGGAGTATTCTGTACTGAACTCCCAAGCAATGGGTTAACACAAGCAAGATAAAGATCAGTCAGAGAGCTCAGATGCCAGTGTATCACAGTGTTCTGTTCTGCTTGTATTTGTTCTAAAGAAATCTAAAGATCTACGTGAGCATTGTGTGTCTGTGCCAGGGACTGAGTTTGTCGCATTTCTTTCTTTGTAAAGGAGTAAAATCTTTGTAAAAATCTTCCGGTTTAACCTATATTCGCAGTCCACTGTTCACTAGAAAACTGCATGTGTATATCCAAGTTTGAAAGGAAGCCATTTAAATGATAACTTAGCGGGAGCAGTGATATAAAGTGCAGCAGAGTGTGTTGAAGTGGGGATGGGGTCTTACTATTGGTACTAGATTACTTGGGAGGAAACCTAGGACACCAAAACTGTTTTCTGCACCCCTCCACCATTGGAAGAAATCAGACATTTCAGATTGCTTTACCTAATTCTAGGAAATTCTCCTCCTTTTTACTTCAAAGCAGATATTACCTCATCATCACATGCTAGACAATATACCAAGGGAAAAATTCTTTCCAGACCAAAATATGACTATCCTATCAGTTTTTGCACAAGGCAACATCACCAATGTCTCACAGTGACTCATCATGCTTCTGCTCTGCTTTATACCTGAGGCAGAGCTTGCTTACCAGATAATCACAAATATTGTTTGTTTTCTCAGCTATTACTATATAATGACACCTGACAGATGAACAAATTATTGTATAATAATAGATGGCCATACATAATAAAAGGAAGGGGATTTACAGTTTGCAGAAGTTCTCTTTTCCAATAACAGTCATTTGTTGACACCTGGTAATTTGTAAACTATATTTACCAGATCTTACATGCATTTCAGAGCAGGTGAATCCATTAGAAAGCCTTTTCCTTTTGGAGGAAACATTCCTTAATTAGTTGCCCTTTGTGTTTCAAAGAAAATAAAGCAAAAAGCAGCAGCAAATTTTACTTTATATTTCTTGGCATGTAGGAATAAAGCCAAGTATTCTTTTATGCAGTAGGATAAAATGAGGACGGGGCAATAATTGGACAGAACTAATTCCTATTAGTAAGGATATTCCTAATAGTAAGGATGTTCCTATTTAAGGGGCAGAATTATCAGCAGGTGCCCATTGGCTCTCGTTTGCTCTAGCAAGGATTAAAGTAGAACATCAGAAGATTAACAAATATCAGAATTTCAGATGCCTAAAAGATGAGAGTTTGATTTTTCCTACATTTAATTTGTCACCAAAACCTCCTAAGAACAAAATGCTGATTCTAGAAATGTAACTTTTATGGTTGACTAGGAAATTAAAGCAAGGGAACAGCCCTGCGGGCATGGGGATTTACAGTGGATGCCCCAGAGCTCATCACAGCAAGGACAGCTTTCAAAAGAAAAAAAGAAATTTAAAAAAACCCAAATGCTGTTTCCACCCCTGCATGAGGAGAGGTCCAAAATGCCAGCTCATAGTCCACCCATGGTCACCCACGCCTACACCACTGGCACCAGCTTGGCACTGGTCCTACAGACTCAGCAGCAAGGCCAAAAATGAACAAAAATGCTGCAGGAGCTTCCCTGCCTGTCTCTCTCCATTGATATATCAAGCCTGGGGAAAAGAGACAGCATCAGGCTCCACGTGGGATTTCTCAGCAGGGCTCCTCTCCCATTTCAGATCTGAGACACTGTGGTGATTTGTATCTTTGAATATGTTTTTTCCGTTCATTTTCCTTTTAATGATGCTGAAGAAAGGAGTGTCAACACAAAGGAAGATGTATCTGTCACTCCGCACTGCTCTGGTTTCTGGCAGCAGTCAGGCTGCTGCTTGGAACTGGATGGAAAAATTACTGTGCTTGGTTTTGTTGTTGGTTTTCTGAGGAAGGAAAAAGCTGCCAGCACTGATAACTGATTTAACTCAGAGCATACAAAGCTGTAAAGAAAAAATGTTCCCAGAGATTTTCCTCAAAAACCTGAAACCTTCCAAACATACTGCTTGAAATTGCCTTCTCTTGCATGGCCATACCCTGTGTCCCAGGGAGCTCAGTGGCTTGAACCTGGAGACAAACACCATCTTTTATTAGGGGTCCATGTGGGACTCCCTGGCTGCAGTATCTCATGGAAAATGTTGATCAGGGGCACACAGCTCATAAAGCATGTTCAACCCAATTTCAATCTCCAAAAGTCATAGAACGGGTGAAGTTGGACGTGCCTCTGACAAACATCTAGTCCAGTCCATGCTCAGAGCAGGGTCAGCCACTGTGGGTTTCCCAGAGCCATATGCAGTTAGATTTTGAGTATCTCCAAGGATGGAGATCCTGCAACCTCTCTGAGCATCTTGTGCCCAGTGTTTGTTCTACCTCACAGCAGAGAAGTCAGTCATGCTGGCAGGACTTCCAAAACAAAAACTAGTAATTGTTAATCTCTTCAGATTCTCTCTCCAACTGTCTCTTTTTTTCTTTTTCTTTTTTTTTCTTTCTTTTTTTTTTTTTTTTAAGGAAGGAAACAGAGAAATACACTATTTTCATAAAAAGAAACCATTCTTATAAAGGTCACTTAGTGTTTCCCTCAATAAACTCTCCACATAGGCACTTTGGGAATAATCCCATTACTTCTGTCTTTATAGTGGAGCAGCACCTGCTGTGGGTTTTGTTTTGCTGTTGACTGAAGGATTGGTGATACTCTTGGCAATTATTAACGTTATTTACTTAGCACCTGGCAAATGCACTCAGGCTCTTCCTGCTAGGCACTGCCCAAATAAACCACAAAGAACACAGCCTGTTTTCAAAGGAAGTGTTATTTACCTGTTAAACAGTCAGCTGCAAAGAAAGGGGTGGAGAGAAGCACAAGCTTTTGTGCTAGTCTGGACTTCAGCATCACTGCTTCCCACACTGCAGCCATGCATGGGAGAAGAGCGAGATCCAGGCTGTGCTCCCCAAGGGTATTAGCTGATCAAATGGATGGGGATGTCCTGTAGGTATGACATTTTATGGAGCCATATGAAATCACTCTGGTGCCTGTTGGGCTCTCTATTCATTTTTTAAAAGCTGCAGTAGAAGTGCACTTAAGAATTAATACATATTTTAGAAGGACATACTTTTCAAAAAGCTTAAGAAATACTCATTTGCATTTTTCAGTTGTGGTGGTTTTCAGTCAGGAAATGAGCTCAAAAGAAAAAGAAGCAAGTGCACAGTTATTTCTTCTCATAGAAAAATAATTTTCTATTGAAAAGACATATTTTCAAGTCTACAAACAGAGTGGTAGGAGATTTCTTTTCCTGACACTGCTTCCCAAATAGAGAAAAAAAGGAAGAAAATTCATGATTTCACTAGAGGGAGAAAATGTGGTGTTTATGGGGGCAGGTGTCAGTTTTATAGGGTGTCCAGAGCTTTTGGGGCAGTCCAGCACTTGCACTTCCAAGAGCCACCACTGGAAAGAAGCCTGGAAAAATTAAGAAAGGGCATGAGGTAGCAGAGTCAAAAACTTAGCACATGAAAATCATGTCTTTGGAGAGGAAACTGCTTTTCTGGAGCAGAAACTCAGCACTAAGGACACTGGTGCCGACCTTGGCTTCAGGACAGGAGGGTGTTTTGGAGGGCTGGTGGAGACCCTCCCTCCCTGCTCCATAGCATCCCAAGCAATGCCAGTGGCCCTGGTGCTCGCTGCAGGCAGGAGGCAGCATCTCACGGGCAGCTTTGGAGCCACAGAGGCTTCTCACATGGTTTGGAAGCAGAAGCTGGTATCCACCGAGGTGTGGGCATGAAAATCCAGCCTCAGGATCAAAGATGTCTGCTCCCACAGGGAGCAGCCAGGAACTTGGTATAGACTGGGTTGCAACAGTGCTGCAGCATCTGGCTCGGATTGCAGATGCAGGTGGTGGTGGAGAAACCAAATATCCCACTCCTTCCCAGGGAGGAGAGGCACAGCTGAGCATGCAGCCTTTGCTTTGGCACAGGCACCATTTAGGTCCCTCCCTGATACTTCGAGCGTGCAGACCATATGTTAAATCCCAGCTTTCTCTCTCCTGTTTGCTTCTATCCATTTTCCCACGTGCCATCAGCTCTGAAGCTCTTTTCTTCCCTACTAGTCTCTCTTGGCCAGCAGACTGTAATTCCTGGGTCATCTTCAGAGAAGACGCAGAGCAGTAAAACCCAAGCCCTGGGGTGATGCTGGAAGCTTATCCTCCAGCAAAGTCTGGAGGAGCCTTGTCTTTCAAGGGAGCATTCCAAGTGTTCTTTGAAAAACAAAACCAGGTTGCAACACAGTTATTCCCCTTGGCCTGTGTAGTAAAGCACGTGTAAATTTGTAGTGTAGGGGAGGGACACGGTTTTTTGATGGGTTTACACACTGTCTTTTTGTTATGGCACTTCTGGAGAAGAGCAGTCAGCTGCCGGTCATGGCTCTGCAGGTTGTGACCTAATGATGAAAAACTCAGAGGGAGGGTCAGGCATCTTTGGTGCAAACCGTCCAGCAAAGGCTTACTCTCTCGAAAGCAAAAAGCATCAAATAGCAGGAAATATTTTTTTCCATCAACGTGTAGCCCAAAAGCACTTTGCTTTTTGACTCCTATCCCCATTTCTGTCTCTGCCAGGTAATTCCTGCCACCTCCTCTAAGCTTTTCTATTCCCTGATATTTTTTGATAGCAAATGTGAATACTGAGATATTCCTGTAGCTCAGCTACCTAGCTTAAAATGGTATTATTTTTATATTTCACTGGAAAACATGGTGTCAAACAATAGCCACAGAAATGCAAACACCCTTAAAACAAACTTCTACCTACCCAAATAAAAAATGGCTTATTGGAGATTGTAATAACCACATAAAATCATTTTGACCAGTCTCACATAAAGGTGGCCTCAGTGATACCTTACAACAGTCTTGGGCCCATTTCAGCAAGATTTAATTTAATCCATGCTGCAGTTAGTGTTTCCTTTGGAACTGCAGTGTTCTCAGAAAGATGTTCAGGTTTCATCTCATATTTACTGAGCCAATTAGGCTTATGTTCAGAGATGTTGACAAGGCCAGGGCTATAGGTATTTGAACAGAGAACAACAAAAAGCCATACACAAACTAGAGAAGTTCTTGCTGGCGGTTCAGAAATGCTCACACAGGGTCATGGGGTATTTGTCTCAGATTCAGATCTGTTGCTTGCCTCCAACTCAGACTCTTTCATCTTGCAGTACAATTATTCTGTAGAAGATCAAAAAAGAATTAGATTTTTTTGATGTTCTCTCCAAGCAGCTCCAAGACCCAGCGAAAGAACTCTCAGGATGCCAGAGCCAGCCAAGTCAACCTCAGCCCCCAAAAAGGGCTCCAAGAAAGCCGTGACAAAGACCCAGAAGAAGGGTGATAAGAAGCGTCACAAAAGCAGGAAAGAGAGCTACTCCATCTACGTCTACAAGGTGCTGAAGCAGGTCCATCCTGACACCGGCATCTCCTCCAAGGCCATGGGCATCATGAACTCCTTCGTCAATGACATCTTTGAGCGCATTGCTGGAGAAGCCTCCCGCCTGGCCCATTACAACAAGCGTTCCACCATCACCTCGCGGGAGATCCAGACAGCCGTGCGCCTGCTGCTCCCAGGAGAGCTGGCCAAGCACGCCGTGTCGGAGGGCACCAAGGCTGTCACCAAGTACACGAGCTCCAAGTAGCAGGACATCCCCTCTGCAGTGGGACCATCGAGCACCGGGCCCTCCATGCAAGCACAGGTAGGCAGCCATGGTCTGGATGAATGTCACAGCTATTATCCACAGCAACTTGCAGCCTCGGGATGGGCATGAGAAGCTGCCCAGAGGAAGAGGAGACAGTGATCTGGATGTCAGCTGATTTTCTTTGTGTGTTCAGGATGTGGAAGGATTTGTCGAGGCTGGTAGTGGAGGCCCCTGCTTTCACATCTCATTCAAAGAACTGACCAACCATAGTATATCCAGGCTCCTCTGTACTTGGCAAACATTCACGTTTGGCACTGAGAGGGGGGACTGGCAGTGGCAACGCAGAGACACCATCCCTGAAGTCTTCCTGTTTGACTGCTTTCTCACAGTCATCTGAAATGGGTACTGAAGAGTCAGTGCTGCATCCTCTCTCTCATTGCCTGGATCCCTCCTGGTGTGCAGTGGCTCAGCCCACCCTGTGCTGGCAGAAGTGGCATCAACAGCTACCAGGCACATATTGATTCAACAGCTATCTGTGCTTGACAGCCTGTTTTAAAGAGCAAGCCTGGCAGGCAGGCAGATGCCCACGTTGATACCAAGCGCTAATCCTCCTCCTTGCTCCTGATGGATGAGCCATGGAGCAGGATGAGGGTGCTGGAGCTGCCCACTGCCTCCCACCTTGTGCTAAGGTGGAGGGATGGACAAGGTGGGATGTTGGGAATGGGTGTCTGTCTTTCCTGGCTGCTGCTTTGCCTGCTTTAGGACTTGCTTTGGTGTGCAAGACATTGCTAATTCTGCTGCTTTTCAGAGACTTTTCCTGCCTTGATGCTGCCTGGGCGCTCCCACCATAAATATGGGCAGGATGGGGTGGTGCCCATGGGGGTCCCCTCTTCTGTGATCGTTAGGGTGGTGCAGGACAAACAGCACAGAGGTTTTGGGCAGGGACTAAGGATTTGGGAAGGCGTCTGGTGAGGGAGCAGAGGTGGTTAGTGCATTTTGAGGGGTGGGGGGAAGCCAGCTCCCTGCAGAGATCACTGCAGGCGGCTCACCTGGCCCTGCCTTCCCTAATTCATTCAGCAGTTAGAAAGCAAAAGCAAAAACGGAAGCTGGGTGGGACACTTGCCTGCATCCCAGATATTTTACAGATTAAATAATTTTGAACTACTTTGGATACTCCCCATATCTTTTCCAAGTCCACAGTAAGGTGAGCAATAATAAAATCATGATAAAGCCATAGAGATTAGTGGAGGAATGTCTTTTTGACAGGTTTACCTTGCCCAGACTGCTGGATAGCAGAAGAGCCTGTGTAGAACTAGTGTGAAGTTGAAGCTTCCTACTCAAAACACAAAATTAGCCAACATTAAAAAAAAAATGAAAGGCTCTGGTAGGCAGTAACACTCAAACAAAAAATATTCCTGTCTGAAATAACAACAGCTTTCTGCAACTTGTCCTGTAAATAAAAGGAGCATCAAAGAAATAAGATCCAGAACTAAGTGCAAATTCTCCCTAAGCTTCAAGACCTTGTTTTTAATTAAAAGGTAAATTCATATCCCAAAATAGCAGCCCTGCAGTACTTCTCTGTCTTTCCCCTGCATTTATCTCTATCCTGTTTCTTTACACTTTGGAGTGATTGGGACCTTTGACAAATTTATGTTGCTTTTGGAGCTGTAGGACTCTGCAGCTCCGGAAGATTCGCATTGCAGTCATTTTCACGTTGGTCTGAGGGAAGGACTGCATAGCCCTGCTCAGAAACCTGAGAGCAGCCTGGGGTCTCGGGTGGTCTCTGTGCAAGAGTGAAGGTCAGCTTGTTTATGGGTTGCTCCCACACCCCTGCTTTGGGGTGAGCGCCCCACATTTGAAAAGGGGTTTTCCTCCCACGCTGTGCTCAGTGATACCACACAGCTGTGTTTCATAGCCCAGTGCCAGCAGGAATCTCTGGTGATGTCTCTCAGAAAGGACAAAACCCAGCTCCCTGGGTGCCAGCAAAGAGCGGCTCCCGGCAGCAGCACCTGTATTCAGTAGCTTTGGTGACCTGGGTCTTTTGGCCAGGACACTTTGCAGGTGTCAGCTTAGGCCTTCTTTTTGTTTTCCAATCAAATAGTCAAAATCAGATACGAAAGATGGACATGTACCTGCAGTGGGCCTAGAACCACCATCCTTGACTCCTCCACCACAAGAAATCCAGGCTGTGGATGATGCATCAGGGGAGTATCGGGAATGAAGGGCTGGATGGCATTACTGGAGCTTTCTTCTTCTGTCTGTATGAGCTGCAGGTCAGAATTCATCCCCTTGGGGAGTCCTCTTGAAGGTATGAATTCCAAATGGAATAAACCCACTCCAGTCCAAGCAGTGTGTTTGAGCCAGGACGTACATCCCGGGATTACCTGGCCCAGCCCATAAATGCTCACTCTTTTGGGCAGAGCAGAGTCCTGCTTCAGTCTCCACAGGCTGCAGGAAATCAGGAAAATAAAAGGAGGTATTTGCCCTCCAGGGTCGCCTGGGCAGCTCAGGGAGCCAGGAACAAGGCTGGGCAGTCAGACAGGAGCTGCTGGCTCCATACTCAGAGTACTGGTCCCATTTTCTTCTGCCACTGTTGCCACTCTCCATTTTTGGAGATTGTTTCAGAAAGAGGAGAAGCAGTGATTTAAGGCTACAAAAATATTTGAAGGCTTAAAGGAGATTTTTATATTGTCTTAAACCAAGTGACTGAGACTGATCATGTCTGTCCATTTGTAGTTTAGGTTGTCCTTGCACATCATTTGCTCTTCACTGTCCCTTTGTATTTTTTTCCCTTGCTCCTGACAGTGTGAAGCACAGGATTGAAGAACTGATCCATGTTACAATGAACCTTTTTTTTTTTTTCCTTTTTTTGCAAGCTTTGTTTTAACCCTGTTCTTGTAGCTGCTCTGTTCTGCCAGTGTTGTACTGACAGTTGTGCCAGCAAAGGAAAGGGATGATCCAAGAAAGGCAAGGCTGGTATGAGCTAGGACTGACACAGAAAGCATTTGGGAAGTTAATGGCCATAGTGCCAAGAAAAAATGAAGAAAGGAAACTGAGTCCTGCAGTGGTCCCACTAGCAGCAAAGATGTGGCTTTCAAGTACTCCACTATGGGTGTGATTCTTGCAGTGTCCCACAAGCAGTTTCTCTAATAGTCCTGACGCTGGAAATCAAACACATCCCATTTCTGCCAATCCCAGAGGACAAAAGGGCTCAGGAGCAGGTTGGGAAGGGGACTCTCCTCCCATGCAGCCACCCAGCTGTAGCAGTTGGAGACTCCTTGTTCAGCAGGCAAACCCACACGGCCCTTCCCTCCGCTGCCTGCTGCTGCACAGGACACAGCCACAGCAGCTCAATGGGAACTAGTTTGAATGTGATGAGCTTGGGCTGAGCCTTAATATTAGAGGCAATAGAAGGTGGTCTTAAACTAAAAGGATTGATTGTCCCCTTAGTAATCTGAGATGTGACATACTTTACAGTTTCCTGGTAAGGAGGTTTGCTGCAGAAGATGGGTTCTGCACTACAGTATCTGTGCTTTTAAAGAATACGTATTTCCAGCTCTGGAATTGAGAAAATGTTTTAAAACTGAAGATAATGTACCAAGCCCCACTGTCCCTGCCTGATTCCTATGGCAGTCCCAGCAGCATCTCTGGGCTATTACTGTGTTTTGCCAATTAAAAAAATTAATTCAACTACAGATTGAAATTTGGAAAGGAAGACAAAAAAGGTAATACAGCCTTGATATTAACCTTATATTAACCCCAAGGACATCACTGCACTGAGTTAATTGTTTTCATGTACAGTTTAAGAGATAAAACAAGCTGCTATAGATCTACTTCTGATTTTCTACCCTGCTTCCCCAGAAGGGTTTAAAGTCCATCTGCCTTTCACAGCAGAGTTCAACCTATAGAGGAGCTGAATGGTCACTGCATGGAGGCTTGCTCCTGCTCAGGACAGACAGGTCTTTAGTCAAGCTTGGGGGAAAGAGTGAAAACAAGTGTGGAGGATGAGTGCCTGTCCTGGACACGACTGTGTGTCCCATGGAGGGACACTAAAGAGCCCTGCCCTATGTGGCCTGTGCACCCTTCCCTCTGGTGACAGGCAGCCATGTGGGTAGCCCCAAGTTCTGCCGCCCTGGAGTCTCAAGTTTGGCATGGCCTCTGCACAGCCCTGAGCCTTTGTCCCATCATAGCATTTCCTGACGGTTTACATCCAGATCAGTTTGTTTACAGGGAAAGAAAGAATGTGAACTAAATAATAAAAATCACTTACTGACAGAATTTGGAGAGTTTCCTGGGACCACCACCTGGGGAGCAATCTTTCATGCTTACTCCATGCATGGTATCTCGTGGGCTTATGTACACAGAGTTTTTCTGACAATAAGTGTTACATCAAGTATAATCCATGTTATCTTGCTACTGGTTTATGACCTATCTTAGTGCTAATTACCTGCTTTCTGTTAAATGTCTGAATAAAATGTAATTACCAAACTGTTGGAAGTCAATGGGACCCAGCTGTCCGGGTGTCTTTGCTTCTGCCTTATCACAGGTGTCCCCCCAAGTGCTGCATTTCTCCTTCTCTGTGATATGTCCTCCAGACCTGGGGTGACAGCAGCCACCCTTTCAGCAGAGACAGAACAGAGCTGGTCCTGCCGGAGGATCAGTCAAAAACCAGAGGAGCCCCACACTGAGGGGGTGTCGCAGGCTGCCACTGTGAGTCCTCATGGGGTGTCACTCACCCCAAACATGAGTGCAACATAAACATCTTTTCTTCTTAAGCCCTTCCAATGAGCTTGTCCCAGGCAGAGCTGAGCCTGCAGTCTGTCCTTGCCACACTCCTGCTTGGGGTGTGCTCTGCCTGGCACCCATCATTTACCCCCAAGTGGGAACAATTTGGACTGAACAATGTGAGATTCTGTGGCTGAAGAAGTGTTTTATGCACATTCAGAATTTCTGTTCATCTGAATTAACAATTGCTTACACTAGAAACATCTTCTCTTGGATTCTGAGAAGTCTACAGGCAACAAACATGGAATGAGATGTAGCATTTGAAAACCACAGGGAGAAAAAGATCTTTCCTTTAAAGAATGATTGATAAATACACTCTAGTGAAACATTTACCTGCTAGTCATCACATCATAATGCACTCACTGGAGTGGGAAATGCATTTGCCATGCTGGCCACTGCTGGAGAAACAAGCTAAGACTTCAGATAAGGCATATAACAGAAATCAGCTAAAAACGTTTCTAGAGTCTCTAAAGAAATACTCACAAGCTTAACATAATTGGGAAAATCAGTATTTGCAGGGAAAAAACCCCGACTTATAACTAACTGAAGTATTTGCTTCCAAAGAAATAAATTTTGCTACTTGTACTGATTTCCATGTTGATACCCCCTTTCAGAGACACACCCACAGTGCACTTTCAAAACAGAGCTGACACCAAAGTCTCAGGAAGACCCAAATCTGGTTATAACCATAGCGTAACCTATGGCCATGCTTCTCCAGGATGTTGGGAGATGATTCTTTTTTTTTTTAATTATTCAGTTATTATCTAATTATTACTGACTGCTTATTCAAAGACCATTAGTTGGACTCAGGTGCGAAGTGGCTATGGCTGTTGGCAGAACCAACCAGAAGAATTCAGGAAGATCAAAAGGAATTATGAGACGATGAGGTTTGAATTAAGAGGAGTAGCCCTTCAAGCAATGAGTAGTCCACCTATTGAGCCTTTGCCAATGGATGTTGGAGATGCTAGAATTGGTTCAAGGACAAACTACTGGAAGAGAAATCCTTTAAGATGTGCTAAACACATATAAACGATGCTGAAAAATATTATAGGCTGTGAGAATACAAAGAGGAAATTACTGTATGTGTCTGTCTTATTCCTACAGTTTTTCTTGCCTATTCTGTCACAACCACTGCTGGAAACCAGATTTTGGGTTGGATGCACCAGAGGGCTGGTCCAGGGTGTCTGCATACACTCATGTAAAGTCTGACTTGGGCTGCACATGAACTATAAAGAGTTTCAGGCAGTTTTCTTAGGCCTATGGAGCTTAGAACTAAGCATGAAAGTTTTTACCTTGCTTTTGTATGTGGCTCCTGCACTTGCTTTGATGGTTATGTGGATTCTGTTACCCTGGATTACATGGAAGATGTGAGAGATGTTTTGTTTCTAAAATAGTTAGGGTTAATAAACACAGATGGTGTGAGAATGAGGAATGGAGCTTCTGCTTTCTCATATAATGGAAAGCTGTTCTCAAAAACATTTCTCATTTTCTCCCTTGAAGCAGTTGATTTTAAAAAAAGACACAATTTCCTGCCTTTTAATGTCCATAATGCTAATTCCACCCCCTGACAAAAAACATATCTCTTACAAAAATTCATTCAGAAAAAAAATTCTTACAGATTTAACTGTCTTCTAATAAAAGAAGAATATTCTAGTAGTAATAGAAATGGGAAGATTGATAGGAATGAGGAAGGAATAGCAATAGGTGGGTGTGAGGCACACGCAGAGCGTGCTGCTGTTTGGGACACGGGCAATGAAGGGCAGGCAGTGAATCCTGGTAACTCCCGGGGGGAGCAGGATGGACAGGGTAGTTGCTACCAGAAAAGATACAAAAGGCACATCCAGAGCCAGCACATGTCACCAACTCAAGAGCAGCACAGGAAATTTGATGCAGACATGAGGGCATCATCCCTCCTGCTCAAAGTAATTTCAAAGATGGACAGACACATCCTGCGTGCTGGTCAGACAGCTCGGATACAGCCATCTCATGAGGGTGCTGCTTAAAAATAACTTCACCTGACAATGAGGGCACAAAGTCACCCTCCTGTAGGGATTTTTGTTGAGTTTGCTGCACTGTGGCTGCTCATCAATCATTTGGGTACATCCAGCCTTGCACAGGAAAACTGTCTCATCTTCTGGGCCCTGCTCCCATTTATGGGCCATTAAACCTCCTCCTCATCAGGTGTGGAGAGCATTCTTTATAGAAAGTACATCCATTTTTGCCACGACTCAGAAAAATGTCCAGCACAACTTTTCAAATAAACCAGAGATGTTTCTGACCTGATTTGCCCCACGGCCTCAACACATCCTGGTGAGTATCAGGCCTGCCTCTGAAAAACTCACTCCAGATAGGAGAGCTATGAGTGCAGCTGATACAAGCAGCCAGTCTCCAATCTCTGCCTGAGTCTGTCTGGGGAAAAAAAAAAAATGGAGGGAACGTAAGTACACCACATTGAATTTCACTGAAGTGAAGGTTATGTGAGGGTAATGAAATTTACCTTTTTTTTTTTCTTTTGGCCTTTGGTTTCTTTGAAGTGCTGCAGTATTCAAGTGACTGAAGGAAGCCTGGTCTTGCAGGCACTGATGGAAACGGGCTATTGAACTGCTCCATCCCAATAAAACCTGCCCTTGCACAAAGCTTCTGAGGCATGACTAAGTTCTGGCAAAGTGGGAAGCCTACGACAGTAAGGGCTGCCTGAGCACGTTGAGAGGAAGATGGTTGCTTTGTTGGGAGGTTACTTTTTTGGGATGAACATGTATCTTGCAGCTAATTTCTCCTGTCATCAAGGTAATAAAAAGTCACATCTGAGTATTGACTTCAGAGATGCAGGATCCTCCCATCTGTTCCACAAACACCCTGCAAATGCTACATCCACATGAGCCCACACAGAATCCACGCTGCTCCCATACTGACTTGCACTCTGGCCCAGGTCTAGAGCCAAACGACTGTAGCTTTAGGTGGAGAACTCCATGGTAGAGCAAAAGAAAATCCAAATTCGTCCCTCAGTGCCTTTTGCAGCTTGTTTTGTAGTGAAAGGACCGAGACACCTCGCGCTGCAGCTGATCTTGGCTAACAAAAGCTGTCTCAGTGGGGTCCACCAGCAACCACTGGCCACTTAGCAGGAGAGAGCCAGAGCTCCTTTTAGCCTGGGTGATTCAGCACAAAGAAGCCTTTACAGCTCAGCAGCAGGCATCTGCGCCTCTCCTCATCACGCCTCTTCTCAGGTTTTAAATACAAGGGGAAAAAGTTCTTACAAACCCCTGATTCTGTCAATTCCCTGAACATATGTCTGAAATGCTCTTTCTGGCATTTAAGTGTCTTTAAATGGAAAAGTTAGAGCTCGGGAATCACGGGACGTTGCCTGAACCATCTCTGTTTCGAAGCCAGCATCTTCCCTGATCAGCACAAGCTGATGGATCACCTCCTGTGATGCCTTGGCTGTAGGGCAGGACCCTGAACAGCACAGAGAGCTCAGGGCAAGCAGCTGAGTGCCACGAGGGGTGAGCAGGAGGTCCTCCATGCCGAAGGGAGGGTATCACAGCAACCAAAAGCTCAGCCGGGTTTCAAAGAGATTAGGAGCACATAGATGGCAAGAAGAATTTTCATAACAAAAGGCTAAATTGATGCAAGTTTGCAAGCAACAGTGGCTCTCTGCTGTATGGGAAAGTTAGACTGCATACAAAGAAACAGCAGGAAGAAGTCTTATCCCACCCTGCCAGCTGCTGTGGGGCTTGCAGCAGCCTCAGAAACAGCCCATACCTGCTGGTCCAGGCAAGGAGCCTCCCCCAGGTAAAGGCAGAACAGAAATTCATGTCCTGACTGCCCTATTCATGTGAATGAATAGTCAGTTCAGACTGCGCAGAGAGGAATACGAAAGGAATACTCAGATTTTGGAAGTTTTTCTTTTTTCTTTTTTTTTTTCTTTCTTTTTTTTATTTCCCTTTTTTTTCTCTTTTTTTTTTTTCTTTTTTCTTTTGGTTTTTGTTTGTTTGTTTTGTTTCTTTTTTGTTTGGTTTTGGTTTTGGTTTTTTGTGGTCTTGTTTGTTTGCAGTTTGGGTTTGGGGTTTTTTTATTTGTTTTGTTTTTTGGAGGGGTTTTTTGCTTGTTTGTTTTGTTTATAATTTATCATTTTGGTCAAATTCTTCATGTTTTCTTCAGGGTTTAACCTGGCTGTGGGTAACTTTGACACCCAGCTACACACTTGTCAAGGCCTAAGAAGGCAACGGCTCTGAAAGTGGCCAGGAAAAAAGTGAAGGCAACCTCAATATCGGCGGCTTTGCTTCTGGGAACGAAGATGCCAAAGCACCTGTGCCTGTACAGGGCTGAACAACTTTCCACTGATGCTTAAGCCTGGTTTTCTTCCAGTTTGCCTCTATCTAGCTGTCTTCAGAAATGGAAGAGCAGGGAGTCACTGCTTGCTCACTTAATGCTATAACTCAGGAAAAAAAAAAAAAGCACCCTGATTTCTTTCTTCTGTCTGGTTGGATGAGGGGGAAACAAGACTCTTATCTGCTAGAATCTGAGGCAAATCTTGCTGCAGCCCACTGCTTCCCAGCACATGACCCCTAGCCCTGCTGTTGCTCCTATTCCTAACCTGGGGCATGCATTTCTACCCCTGCTGCTGAGGCTGGGCTGCTATTTGGAGAAAAGAAATCAGGTAAAATACATGTAGGAAGAAGCAAGCATTTCTGAAGCAAAGGATAACAGATCAGTAGCCTAGAAACTGTTTTTATAATGTAAATGATTAATAAGAAAGTGTGTGTACCTTGGAGCAGAAATCTATTCCCCAGTGAGTGCCATCTCTACCAGGCTCCCCACCAAGTGCATTTTTGCTTTCTAATATTTCTGGACAAGAGATCAGTTTAGGAGGTGGCCAAGGGTGAGAACTCTTTGGAAATTAGACACTGCAATACTACTTTTTACATCTCCTACACATCTCTTTACCACAGCAAAGTGCCTGCAAGGGGTGAAAATCCAACCTCTGCTTCTCATTCGAGTTTCGAAATAGGTACGTTAGCTGGGTCTGATGATCCAAGCAGTAGTAGTAGCAGTAGCAGCATTTGATGTTGCTGTTATTAACCTTGATAAAAGGTCTTTTGCCTGTCCTTGAGGGCAGTTCTGCAGCAGAACAGTTTCCAGCACGGAAAATTGTGTCCTCTCCATTTCGTGGTTATGTCACATTCCTGCACTTGTCAGATGATGACCCAGAAGAGGTAGCAGCCATATCAGACAGTCTCCTCCATCTCTGGAGTCAGCCAGGGATAAGGTTTGACTGGGTACCATAAAAGATTTATTAGAAGACAGGTGGCTGCGCTGACATCTCTGCTCACTTGTGGGATTTGGAGGCACAGCACTGTCAGGTTGTGTTTCACTGCGCAGGGCTGCTCTGTCCTGTGCTGCTCTCTCCTGTGCTGCTCTCTCCCTGGCTTTGTCAGTGAGCCCTCACAATCGAGATTTCAGACATGGACATGCCCAGTCTAAACCACACCCTGTTTTATATCCTGTGTGGCTTGCTAGAGGCCCAGTTACTGTGCTCAGTAAGCTCCAGTGAAACATTCTACTTGAATTCTCAGGCTATAATTGAGATTTCATCAAGGATTTTAATTATTTTTAGCAAGGTGGAAGAAGTCCTTTTTCATCATCTGAGATTTAGTTCTCTCCTTCAAGCCAGCCAGCCAAGATATTTCCACCAGGGTGCTGAGCCACACAACTGAAGGTGGTCCCACCTTGTCCCTGCAGGAATGAGGGTGACATCATCTGGGTTTTGAACCCTGAGCCGAAACAGAGCCTGTGACATACTGACAAGCTGAGTCACTGAGACAGCCACAGGGGAAGAGGCCTTGGACACAGCAAACACACTCTCCAGCAATCCAGTCCAAAGCCCTGCCCCTGAAAGGCAGCACACACAGAGCTCCTTCCAGCAGCCCCTGTACAAGCTGCCTTAAACCTGCTGCTGGCAATTATTTCCATTCTCATGGATAAAGGTAAGCTGTGGGTATGGCAGAGCAGTATTTGGTATAGAGCACTTAACTGAAATTCAGCCAACTTGTGTCAGGGCTGAAATAAACCTGAAAGGATTAAGTCTTCCATCGGGATTATTTTATTTTTCTTTAAGCAATGCTAAAATAATTCAAATGAGAGCAGGTCTCAACACCAAAAAAAACATCTTCTCTTGCAGAGAGACTGCTCCCAGGCACAGGACAGGCTGGCAGGATGGCAAGGCAGGCCAGGAGGAGTGCCAAGGGACCCTGCCAGGTGCCAGGGGAGCTTCAGGCAAGGGCTTGTTCCTGCTCTGCTGCCCTCCCCTCACCAACACTTTCCTCAAGTGTCCCCTTTCTTTTCTGCTCCTCACTACACATGGCTTTGGCCAGCTCTTCCCTAACAGGCAAGGAGGTACCACCTCCACTCCCACTGAGCTCCTGTCTCAGGAAGTAGATCAAACTTGAAGAAATGAAGGGTTTATCCATCTCAAAGCCTCCCAAACACAATCTACAGGTGTAAAGGTCTCAAAGGATTGCTCATCTTGCCACCGCATGGAGGAGGTAAGTTTTTACAGTACTGTGGAGGAAGGAGTTGTAGTCCCCACACACGCTGTCAGCTGCAAAAACCCCGCATGGATAAAGGAACATCATTTTGCTTTACTCCTCTGTGCCTGGATGACTAGTAGCTGATGTGCTGGTATCTCTCATCACTGGAGTTCAGAGCAATTCCCATTCAGTGAGCCAGCTGACCTGCTCTAGGAGGAAGTGACCTATACCCCAGGAGTGCACACTGCTCTCGTTTTACAATGGCAGGACCCTCAAAGCCTTCTTTGAAGAACAGTATCTGAAATTAGGCAAGGCTATAGCAGGTAAGAGGTGGTGGGGGGAACACAGATCTATGAAGGGTCCATCCAGCAGTGTCTGGTGGCAGTGCATCCCCCAGGATGTCACATTCCTGATGCTCCCGCCAGCAGCTGTGTGCAAGCTATTGACTGTTTGCCATGGTAAGCCGCTGGGCTGAGAGGTGCTGAACAACACCTGGTTCAGCTCAGTATGAAGCTCATTCAGCTCAGGTTGGCATAGATATGTCCTCTCCACAAACGTGACACTCACAGGGACTGCCAACAGCCTTTACAGAGCCACAGCCCTTCCAGGCTTCCATTTATCATCTTTGTGTATTTTAGGGCAGAAACTCTGCCTGAGTCATCTCTCAGCACGGCTGATCTGAAAGCAGGATGTCAGGGGCTTGGGTCGTGCCCCCTTGGACAAGTGGAGAGCGCCTTGAGAAGATTATGCCTGTGGCTCTGTTCTCACTCACCTGCTCAGCTGGCACAGCTTCCTTGCCTTCCCCATGGGAAGCCTTTCCACTGAAAGAGAAAACTCAGTGCTTCTTTCTGAATCCCACAGAGAGCAAGATAAATCCATCTGCAGGGAACAAAAGAGGAAATAGAGTGTGCAAGTTTTGCAGACAGCTTTTGCAGGCACCGACATCAGTTACACACCTCTGTCCTGCCTGCAGCTGCTTCTGGAAGTTTTTTACCATTCCCACATCTGTCCTGGAAGAAGTTGTCTCTCTGCTGTTTGGAGATCATGGGCACAGGTGGGAGCTGGAGAACAGTCTCGGATTTCAGGAGTTTCAGCTTTACCTGCTCAATACATAGAGCTGGCACCACAAGGAAGTCCCTGAGACGCCGGGCTGAGTTTCTCTTGCACTGAGCTGCAGGAGCAGCACGAAGCTGGGCAAATTCAGCCAACAGCTCCTCAGGGACTCAGCTCATATCTAGTGCCAGTGGTCGTGGGATGGCCTACACATACCCTTTCATCTTCTGGTTAGAAACAAAACAGGAAAGTTATCCTTCCTCTCACCCTGCCTCCCATAAGGCAAGGAGTAAGGAGAGTGCAGATTCCTGAAGCTTATGGAGAGTGGTTGAATATTGTCACAGACTGACCAAACATTGTATTCAGCCACCCCTGCTCTCCCTCCAGTGTTTCTTCTGCCTAACAGCACTGGCCAAGTCCGTGGTGCTCATATCTCCCATGGGCATATTCTGCAGCAGTTTTGATTCCATGAAGCGGGTGTTAGCTTCATCCAGTGCCATAATTTTGAAGGTGGGGCTGTGGGTTCTCTCCTCTCCCCTGATTCGGAGATGCCCTGAGGCAGACAAACTCACTGCTCTCGCACAGAGGCAGCAGGGGGGTTAGGGACAGATTTTGGAAGCCTGTGTCAGTTCTCCTGCTGCTGAAGGAGATAGGATCTGGCTAGCAGAGCACAGTGCTTTCCTCACGCAGCAGAGCCAGCTGTACTTGGATCCCAGAGATTTGGGCTCCTTTGATTCTTCTTGCAAGTCATATCAAATACTTCGGATCTTACTTCATAAGGTACCTGTGGGAACAGAATCTGGCATGCTGCATCTCTCCCTAAAACTAACATGATCCTGCTACAGTGGGAGTTTGAGGGATTAGTAGCACTTAATTACACAGTTCTTTGAGTAGTATAAATCTTCCTTATACGCAGGCTGGAAGAGTCACAAGTTAATGACAAATATTTGTTCTCTTTAATTGTGTGTACCAAGGGAGGAGAGCCCAGCTCCTTCCAGCTTTCCTCCTCCGTCCCTCTGACAGCTTCAACACCACCTGCTCTTAGAGCAAAGTGGGCACAGAAATAAAATCCCTGCTGGTTTTTGGACGGGCAGGCAACACGAGCTTGTAATGTGAGAGTATACACTTTTTTTTTAAATGCAGTGAAGAACTTGGGCACACCTTGTTGCAGATGGAGTGATGCACTTCACTTCAAACAAAGAAGTATCAATACGTTTATTGATGTAAAAGAGCAATTTTTAAAAGTTTGATAGTAAATAGAACAGTGGTTTAGCAAATTTGATGGCAAGGTACACTTGGTTATTTGCTGCATAGAGGACAGAGTAAGACAAAACTGTCAGGGAGATTCTCCCATTGAGTCATGAGGTTCAGAAAGGACTCTCTTGCATTCTAAAGTCCTATTTTGAGGGAAGTTTAAGGGTGACTGGATCCACACTTAGTCCCAAATTGGTCAACGATTTATGCCTAAAGGATTTTATGTGTACAATCAATCCTTTTTATAACTTAGACAAGATTTAAAAGTTTCAGAAAACCTTAAAAACAAAATTTTAAAAAAGTAGGTCTTTCTGCCAGGCTGCCTTTCCTGTACATTGCTGTTATTCTAATCTTCTAAGATCTTTCTTCCAGGACCCCACCCCTCACAGGTGCCATTGCTCAAGGTCCCTGGGAGCCAGGAGCAGCCTCACAGGCTCCCACTGCGTCACCTCACTCCTCAGCTGTCAAGGACCTCGAGCACGCTCCTCTGCCTTCAGGCTGTCCCAAAAATGGCTCCTACTCCCCAGCAGCTCTTCTCCTCCTTGTCCTCCTCCTCATCATCATGTGTTCACCCTTCTCCTTCATCTGTAAAGACAGATATAGCCTGTGTCTTCTTTTGCCAAAGCCTAGTAGTTCTGGATCATCCTGCCCTTCTCTGGTTTGTTCCCACTAAGTAATCAGACAAAAAGGAAGTTTTTGATTTTCTTGTGTAGCATTTGGCCAGCTGGTCTCACCCTGCAAGGCATGGCCAGAGTGATCACCAGCTAATGGAACAAGATGTGTTTGAAGCCCTGGGGCTTCAGACTGAAACACCATGGTCCAGAGAGGTGACCAGATCCAGGCTCTCAGGGACCTGTGGTGACAGGGAAATGGCTTGAAAAGTAAACCAGAGGCTGCATTTTAATAGCCGTGTCTCCCATTAACATACATTTGTTTATGTTTCTGCTCTGTGTAAGTAAAACTAATAAAAACTCATGAAAAGATCATGAATATAATATATATACTGCTGTGCTTATCTAAGGTTTAATACCTTTAAATATTGGTGCCAATATTTGGCCCCTTTTTTAATGACTCTTTTTGTAAGGCCAGACTTGAAAAATATATTATTTAGAAAACTCTTTACAGACAATTTTTTTTTCTTTAAAAAAAAAGGAAAAAACCCCCTTCCTTCTAAAGAGCTTCATTGGATGCTCTTTTAGAGACCAAACAGTTACTCAAATGTTGTTTTCATTGTATCAAAAGGTAGAGCAACTCTACCATGTTTAATTTTTCATGTATTGAGTAGAAAGGGATAATTAGAGTGTGCTTCATACCAATTGACTGCAATGGCTTTCTAATTAAGTAGATGACTGCAGAGCTAAAGAGATTCAAAATTAATTTTTACATATGAATTTGGCCAGACCTATCCTAAGAGCCATGAAGACAGATTGGTCAGAAGCTTTCTTTTGATGTCAATCAGACTGCTATTTTGGAAATAGGTGTTTTATTACCAGGGTGGCTGTTTTGCAATGGCTTTTGCCTCTACCTGGTGGCTGGAAGATGAATTGCATGAGTCCCCATTTTTCTTTGGTTGCAGGCGGGCAGTATTTTTGGATAAGAATATATATAAATATTATGAAAAGCACTCTTCGCTTTTACTGTGTGGGGACTCATCTCTTTTCCCCATCCCACAGTCAGGTCAAGAAACTATTGGAAAGGATTGGTCGTGTGGATATGTGAATAAATAAGATACATTCATCACGGTTAGCATCAGCAGTCATGACTCACAAATCTGTAGGATTCCTTTGAAGCCGTCAACAAACTGGTATTAACAGACAAGCACAATCCAAAAGATACAGTCAATTCAATTTTCAAAAGGCATTGCGGAAATCCTTCAAGAGCAGCTTGTAAAATAGCTGCCATGGATTAAGAGAGAGTGTTTTCATGTGAGCAAGCAATTGGCAAAACCCAGGAATACACCAGCATTATTCACAGGGAAGGGGAGTCCCAGCTGGAGTCCTACACTGACATATGCTGCGGCTCCTCTGAGCAACCAGTTCCTATAAAATCCACAAAAGAAGGTGAATAACAGACCTGGGATATTGGGTAAAGTCGGTCAACTGTATGCAGCTGTCCAAAATAACAGGAACAAAAGTTACTTCAGCAGTTGCAGAAGGGTTTCAGAATACACAGAAACTGGACAATAAAATGGCAGGTGAAATTGCAGATAAAGACAGAGAAGTTTAAGTCAAACTCATTAGCAAACCCAACTGTAACTTCCAATATGCAGAGGTAAAACCTGAACAAGCCATTGCAAATCAAAACAAGATGCACAGTTCTGGGCCCCCCTTTCAAGGCACTTATAAATTTGAAAATCAGTTACAGAAAAAAACTGTAGCCATTAACCCTGAAAATAAATAATTTGGAGGGCAGGGTGGGGCGATTGTGTGCATGAAGTCTTGAGCAGGATGAAGAAAGGGAGCAGAGGGCATTGTTTGAGGGTGTTTGCAACCCTGAGCAGGCAGCAGATGCCACCGGGAAGGAAGGGGAGGGCTCTTCATACAATGCGTGCTGAAGTTTCACAGCAGTTTGTGGGAGGATGCCAAAGTTTGCACGGTTCAGAAAGCAATCAGCCAAATTCTCCGAAGAAAAATCCATTTGGCACTATTAGAACTGAAGGTGTTACTTCTGGTCAGGAAGTCTTTGGACCACAAATAGTTGCAGTCTGCAAGCATTTCTGTGAAGCGCCAGCACCTTCTTGTCATCGCCTTTGGCTCTGCCTGCAGGACCTGTCACTGTCAGAGACAGAGTGACAAGCCAGGAAGCTCTTTGGTCTGCTGATTCTTGATTTTTTTTGTATCATTTATATCCAGTACATTCCACATTGAGGAAAAACACCAAAGACTACTAAACATTTGCTGAAACATATCTCCCGCTAGATGACATTTCAAGCCTCAGCAGGAGCTACCTACAGCGTCTATAACACAAATGGAGACAGTTAGCCAGATAAATGTGAAAGAGGGTTAAAATCCCATCTATTACTAAGCCCACAGTGTACAGCAAGTGCTAAACTGAGAAACTGCAACAAATTCCCATAGTTTGTGCATTTAATTTATGGCATGTATAGCACACCTTAATTCTGGCATACTCTTGAGAGCTTGACTTTGCAAAGGCAGTAAAGTTCATTAAATTTGGTCTCTGTATGTTTTTGCGTGAAAAATTAATGGGCATAATTTTTTAAATCAGTAAGACTTTACATTTGTATTTACATCTTTACTTTTTGGGATGACTTTTCTTTATCAGACCCAGTGAGGCTTGAGCTGCTTTTTTTAAGTGTAGGCAAAGCCTCCCCCAGGCATGGAAGAAACCCATTGGAGTGTCCTGTCTGCCTGCACCTTTCAGTCAGACTGTGCCTCAGGGCAGGCAGTGCTGCTACAGCACTGAAACCCTGATCATGGTCCGTGGTGAGTGCTGGGGCTTGGCAAGCTCAGCCCCAGAGGTGCTGAGTACCTCCTGCCATGGCCATCCCCCCGTGGGCATGGTCTCCACTGCACAGCAGCCTCAGACAACACCGAGAGGAAGAAGACAGGTCTGTATTGCTTTCAGATAAGGCAATGGCACCAGAGAAACCCTTGCCATGTCACTGCTGTGATAGAAACACAGAGGCAATCCAACCCAAGCAAAGAAACTGGGCTCAGACCAGCCAGCAGACATCATGCCAGCTGTGACTATCACATCCCAGCATATCTCAATTAGCGACTGTCAATGGATAATAGAACAGTCTAAATGAACACCACCAGCGAGGGCTGCCAGGAAGGTCCAGCCAGCACTCCGTGTGTTTGATGTGCCATCTGCTTCTGATCGACCACTGCAGCACTGCAAGCTCATGCCCCAAAGCAGCTCCAGTTGCTGGGATTCAGACTCCAAGGGAGAGGGAAAACTGCAGGAAAATGCTTAATTAGAAGCCATGTCTCTTGGATCACCCTGCCATCACCTCTGCACATCCAAAGGAAGCCTCTGCCGGGGTGATGAATTGCAGTGACAGGGCTGATTCTGGGCAGCTCTTCCAGCACTCCCAGGTTTCACCAGCTCGGTGTCACAGGAGGATGGCATGGCTTGGCACAGGTTGACTACAACCCGTGACAACCATCCTGGGAAGTGCAGTACCAGGTAGGACGCCTGCCAAACTGTGAGATTATTACTTTGCAACCACCTTCTACAGCAGCATTATATCTCAGTAAGTCCTAAGAAATGTTGGTTTCAGATGGGGCCAGAAGGAAGGGAACACTAACTCGTGCTCCCTCCTGGCAGCCTCATCCCTCTCTTCTGATCTGCCTCAGTAATTTACGTCGCTCTATCTTCCTTGCTCTGTTTTATCCTGCTCTTTTTCCAGTGTTTGCTGTCCTGTTTTAAACCACAAAATGGCTGAAGTTGGGAAGGACCTCCAGAAGTATCCAGTCCAAGCCTCTGCTCAAAAAAGGTCATCTACAGCTGGTTGCCCAGGCCCATAATCAGATGGCCTTTGAATACCTCCAGGGACAGAGACTCCACAAGACAAAGACTCTCAGGCAGCCTGTGCCAGTGCTCAGTCACCCTTCCAGTGAAAAGGTGTTTCCTGATGTTTGGAGGGAACCTCCTGTGTTTCAGTTTGTGCCCATTGCCTCTGATTCTGTCACCGGGCACTGCTGAGAAGAGCTCAGCTCCATCCTCTGTGCACCCTCCCTTCAGGTTTCTGTGCACACCGATGAGATCCCCCTGAGCCCTCTCTTCTCCAGGCTGAACAATCCCAGCTCACTCAGCCTTTCCTCACAGGAGAGCTGCTCCAGCCCTTCCATGGTCTCCATGGCCCTTCACTGGGCTGTCTCCAGCATGTCCATGTCTCTCTTGTCCTGGGGAGCATAGAATGGACCTGGCACTCCAGGTATGAGATCCCCTGGGCTGAGCAGAGGGGCAGGGTCCCCTCCATCCTGCTGGCAATGCTTTGCCTAGTGCAGCCTGGGAGAACACAGATAGCTCGCTTTGCCCTGCACTGCACAGGACCAGGAGAGCAGCACTGCAGAGCTCCCCTGAGAAGAGATGTTTCATTGAATGAACTCTAACAGCCATCAAGTTCCTACCAATGGCTTAGCAAGGCTAAACACTTCTGTATTTTAGAAAAATGCTGCCTTGAGGCTGAACAAATCATCTGATGCAAAGTTGCAGTGTATGAAAAAGGCAAAGACTTTCCGGGAGAGCCTCACCTCAATCCATACAATGGATGGAGACCGTGGATTAGGACAGGAAGTGATCTTGGCTGTATAACAGTAAAACACAGATAAAGGGCAATATGCATTCAGCAACCCAAATATTCACATATCTCTGCAATCTGCAGGGTTTATACAGCATGCAGTTGGGTGAGAATGCAAAGAAGGAACATGAGAATACCCTCTTCCAAACAAGATCAAAGGCTTCCCTTTCCCAAGAAGTAGCCCATTAGCACCCAGTGATATCCACCCAGATATGAGAAGTCCAGCATCCCAATGCTCCAGCACTATGCCCTGTGACCACCCCAGGACTCTTCTCTGTCCCAGTCTGTGCTGACAGCATGCTCTGTTGGTTAAAATTTTCAGAACAAGCCAATTTTGACAACCTTTTTCATCAGTGACAGCGGCAGCTGTGCGAATACTTTTAGTTCCAAGTCACTCAGCCTCCTCATAGTTCAGAAAACACTTCATTTTTTGCACTGTGGGTGGAAATGGAGATCAGCACTTTCTAATGTTAGAGCAATGCTCTCTGGATGAGTAGCAAAGAGTCACAGAGTTTTACCAACAGTCTGCAAAGCTCAAGGATACCCTGCATTTCTCTAACATGACATGGCAGAAGGTGCAACTAACTACAGAGGCAGCAGCTAAGGGTGATGCTGCACACTCCAGTAGGAATGGTTAGAGATATTCCCAGAGCATTTTTTTTCACCTGAAAATGTGTTTTGGGCCCCTGAGGACAATGAAATCATCAAAATGGCACTTATAGCTGAAGGTCAGGTCAGGAATCATAGAATCATCAAGGTTGGAAGAGACCTTTTAGGTAATCTGTTGGGGAGGATGAAATAGGAAAGCCTTATAAATATTATTACCTGTCAAAAGATGCTGAGAATATGGAAACTATAAGCGAGATTGAAATGAAGACAAGCTTTGAGATACCAAACTCCAGTTACGGAACAACTGGAAAACAATGGTATGGCTGACTGAAGGTAATCCCCCTTTTGATTAAACAATCCCCCTCTTTGATTAAACAATCCCCTCTGCTTGCAGGCAGGTCCAAGGGTCAGAGCAGACCCTACCAACTTGGCAGAGGGTCCAAAAAGCAGTTTTTAGAGTTTAAAATATAATGCCGTATGATAATGCAATGACTCTCATGGGCTGTATGTAAATGTTGTAGGATTTGTAGCTTGTTCTAGATTGGTTAATGAAAGTTAGAATATTCAGCACAGAAGATGATTTATTGTATTGTAAAAGGCAACCATGGTATTATCTGATTATTCTTCTTTCTTCTCTCTCTCTTACCCCTCTGACCTGCTTCAAGCCGCGTCTGGCAGCTCCTAGCAGGTCCCCTACACCCACGCCCTTTCACAATAAACCTCATGCTCTAAGACCTCACTTCAGCAATCTCTCGTCTCTGTCCCAACCATCTGAAACAAAACCAGGGACAAATCCCACAGTAATCAAGTCCAACCGTCAACCCTGAGGTACCCCTGTAAGCCCTGAACTACTAAACTGTTAAGGAGAAGCTGTGGTCACAGCATTGTTTTGGTCCTGCAGAGCCCTGTGGAACCATTGCTGTGGCATGACTGATGGTGGAATTTGAAACCAAAGCTGCTCTGTGGAAACCATCCCATGTGACTCTTGTTTCTGTGAGGACTGTGAGCCCCATGTCTGTGGGTCCAGGGCTGGTCAGCCTGGCAGCAGCAGTGCAGGTGGAGCACATGCCTGACAGCCTGATGGGCTCCCCATTCCCCCAGCCTGTGTAACCAGGGGTGATTTCTGCCCTTTTTCCTGACTACAGTGCTCAGGCTAGAATATCTGAAGATAAGGGTGTTTTGGGGAGTGCCAGATAGAACAGGAAATGACCCCTGGCTGTAACTGAGCAGGAAAGAGGGTCTCCTGTATCCACATGACACATCTCCCACAGCCACTGTGGTGCTGCCAGTGAGGCTGAAGAGCTCCAGTCACAGCAAATAGGCTTCACCAATTTTACTTAAAAAGCAGAATTTGGACTGCTTCCCAGATTATAATTACCTATATATAAATATAATGATAATTACGCTACCTAAGAGAGACCTCAGAGCACAAAGCTGACAAGTGATGACAACTAAATTCATTAAGAGTGCAAATGCTCTTCCTCTCCTTTATGAAACAACAATGAGTGATCTCTGAAGAAATCCAGCAACCAGAGACGTAGTCTGTTAATAAGTGGTGAGCCTGGTGAAAGCTGCTGCAGAGGCAGGACAATGAGCTGTGGTGCTCAGCAGCTAGCAGAGCAGCAGAAAAGAGAACAGTAAGATACTGGATTTTGAAAATTCAATGTGTTTCATACATTTGGAGAGAAACCTGTCATTCACTTTGTTTAGACTGGGAAATAAATCAGGACAGGGGCCATTTTTTATCATGGAGTCCAAGTGTATGGCATGGCTTGCTTCCAGATAACAGCTCTTTTACCTTTCCCAACACACACAGGATAACTCCATCCAAATTTCTCACAGGGCATAGTCCCAAGGTCTGTGCGAAGCCCAGCCTGGCATGGGCTGACCAGGGCGGTGAGCTGGCACAGGGCAAAGCTCAGCCTGGGAGCACAGCAGCAGTGCAACGCACAGCCCTCAGGTACCCATCCGAGTACCCGACCCAGAGCCAGAGAGAGCCTAAACTGAGGCCCAGAATAGTCTCAGTTATCACTTTTTGAAGTGATATGGTACACTTGTTTTCCAAACACTTTCTATTTTTCCACATTCAGAGTTGCCAATCCCCAATGATTCTGACAAATGCTCCGAAATATGTTGCAAAATGCATCTATGAGAAAAAATTACTATTCCTAGGCCTCTAAGAAACCTCTAAGAACCTCTAAGAAAAGAGGTTATAGTGCAGGGTGTGCTTCCAGTCCAGGACTAGAAACCAAGACTGTGTCTTTCCATTGAATTCTAGGTATGAAACAGAACTAAGGGGGGAAACAACAATAGTCATAATATCTCACAAGCAAAACCTACAGTGATTAAGAGAGGTGCTGAATGCCTACTTCACCTTCTCCTGCTGAAACAGCTACAAAGCCTTAAACCCCACCATCATCTGAGCAACCTGTTACTCTGACTTCCTATTCCCACATTAAGCATTTCAGTTAATATTTTTATTTTTCCAATACGGCAACTAATCCCCTGCCTGCAAATGTTTCCTTAGGGCTGTGTTTTTCCTCCCCTAAGACTCTGAAATACTTTGTCTTTGAATGTAATTGAACCTCTGCAAAAGAAATAGGTTAGACCAAAGTCACGGTGCCCTCGCTTTCACTCTGCCTTCATGCCCATCCACCAGAAGGTCTTTGAATACTCTTTGACAAGAAGTTGAAAGAATTTTCCTCCATGCTTTTCTTCTGCAAATGTTGCTGTGTCCAAGGAGCCCATGGCAAGCTCATGAAAAACAGCTTACAAGGTCCTACTGCCAGGAAGGGGCTGAGCAGAAAGGTGGCTGGGTGTGTAGATGTTACAAAAATAGCCAGAACTGTTTAATCGAATGACATCAAATCTAACCAGCTTCTGGAGAAGAATCTCTTGGTGCTGAGCAAATGGGCAAAATAATGGCAGATGATGCTTGATGCTGATAAAGACAAAATAATAGAAATTGGAGGAAAAAGCCTAATCCTGTCTCTATGTAAACCATAAAAAGTCCAGAAAATGTTAGTTCACTCCTGAAAAAAAAATTGGAGGCATTAAGATCCCTAGAAAACAGTATTTCAATATGAAATGAGTGTCTAAAGAGTAGAGAGAGCTGAAGGAAATGCTAGGGGAGATATTGGAGCAGTCTGGATTCCAACATCATGTTACAAACATCCACGTGCAGTTACTGAGGAGCAGCTGCTGACGGTGGTACAAGAGCAGAATCCCCATATTCCATGTGGATGCAGAGCATGCCCACCCCATGAGCATGCACTGCAATCCTGCAGACTTCTCCACAGCCAGAAGCATCTCCATCAATACCTGAAATCTACTACTCAGTCTACTCATCTCCTGTGTCCTCCCCTTGCTGCTCATGGTTCTTGTAGCACACTTGTAGCAATAACTGCTCCCTGGTGACCACATCAGGGTGTTTGTAATGTGCTGTTAGACTCAGCCCGCTCCAGTCCCAAACCCATCACTCAGTCAAGCTAGAGTGTCTGCCAAGCTAGTGTTTCCCTTTTGTACTCTGTTCTTATTAATTAGTCCCCTAAACCCCTAAATAAACAACAGGAGCTGGAAAAGCAAGGAAACCTGTCCTACTGCACCTTTGTTTTGATGAGTTGACAGCAAACTTTCAGCAAACTCTTGGGTAAAGCCGCAAGAGCTGATTTTTTAATCTGTTTATACATCGTAAGGTGAGACCCCATGAGGGAGAAAGGGCAAATCCTGCAAAACAAACAGCAAAAGGTAATTTCCAAGGGTTTGTTTTCCACTCAGTACCTCTGTTAATGTATAGGAGAGATATGCAAAGTACAGAAAAACACGTCACTCTGTAGACCTGGGCTTTCTCCTCTGCTTACTTGAACTGGGTTATTAGTCTCACATTTTATATACCAGTTTGTTACAATATGTGTTACACAGCTTGTTATTACGTAGAACTACATTTCTGATGCATTAATCTCTATATCAGTTCTTTCATAAATAACAATCAAGCCTTATTCAGCTTTCATTTGCTCTTGGCCATAGTGCAATTTTTGAACATGAAATTTGCTCTTCTATTGGTTTGTCTATTTGCATGTTGTAACTAGTGGAGCCTTTAGCTAAAGTGAGGAGGGAAAAAAATACCCAAACCAATTTAGAGTGAGGAAATTCACAGGCAGTGTTTGAGTAGGGTGGAGCTGAGCTCCTTAGGGTAAATTATAAATGGATGGTATGAAGTCTAAAGAAATAAACAAGTTCCAACACCGAATTGCTGCTGTATCCACTGAGGATTTTAAAAGAAGCAACGCTATGATTCGTTACAATAAACTCCAAGAGAGCCCTAAACTGTTTCTACTCTTTCTGAAAAGAAAAGCTACAGAGAGCCAAGAAGCCTTGAACATAACTCCTGCAATAAGGACCCCAGCATTTTGAAATCTATTCTTGGCTTTAAGAATAATGAATGTTAGCAATAAAAGTATTTTCTGGAACCCTTCCAAACCTGTGTGGTTCCTGCAATAGGTGAAGGATCAAATTTCACCTTATGGAGCTTGAACTAATTCTTCTATTCCTAAAATAAACTCAGATGCTATGTGGAAATAAAAATTACTTTTGCTCATTTGACCGTTCTTGGGCTGGACATGGAACAGATTCACATAGGGACCAGAAGTCCAAATGCCTGTTCACAGGGCAATTTCTCATGTTTTCTTTCTGTAGTGATTGGAGAAATAGTCTAAAATCCTGAGTTTGTCCAACTTAAATCCACTGTAATGATGCTGTCAGCTCCTGTCCTCAGGTAGTTTGCACACTGTAGCAGGATGAGGTCTCCTGGAGGAACTTTGAGCAGACAGAGCTCCTCTCTGTGGTGCCTTGTCCCAGAGAGCCAGGGGTGACTCAGCCAGTGACAGGCCAGGGCTCCCACCTGCCTCCTGCCGTGGGCAGGGGGAACCTTCAAAATTGAGGAATTCCTCCTAGTTTTCTCCTCCCATTTTTTATTAGGGGATTTATTTGTCTGGGATCACAGAAGACTGCTCTCTGCTGATGTGCAGTCCCAGAAAATGAAGACACCCAAACCTGAGGGTAGGATGTAACAGCAACCAGCCAGGTAGTCTAAAAACTAGCAAGCTATTTGTTATTTGCTAATGGTTTGTTTTGGTTTTTTTCATGTCTAATATGTTGTCAGTTTATTTGAAATAATGGGTAATAAATAATTTTCCCCTCCAAAACCTAGTATTATTCACTTCTAACATGTGGCACAAAACAAGCAGTTTCTTTCCAAGTGCTGGAAAATTGTAAGGTTGTGGAATAAAGTGTGGTTAAAGGCTGCTTTATTACTGCCTGTTGTGGTTTCTCAGCTTATTTTCTCAAAGTGTTACTTTAGCAGGAATAAGATCACTGGTGCATTTGTGAAGAAAGTAAATGTGGTTATGAAAATGTGATACATGTATCAATTTATGTTAACACTGTGTATATAGAGATCTTGTACAAGATACAGGTTGCATTGCATGGATGCCTAAATTTGAGGATAATTTTTCTTCTTCTTCTTCCCCCAAGCAAGAGTTTAGAAGATAAAACCCACAGTTTGGAGGGGTGGGGGACACACTGCATATCACTTTTTTTGCAATATACTTCACAAATCCAGTGACAACAACTTTTCACCACTCTTGTTATTTAAAAAAAAAAAAAAAAAAAAGTGAACTATTTTAACACAGCATTACTGAATGTAAATTTTTAAGTCTTTTCTGAAAGTACTGGTGGGCTGAGACAAGAAAAGCTCCATCTCCTATAGAACCACCTCTTCCACAGGGATGGATGTTACACTGAATCACTGTATTCTCAACTTCAAAAATACTATTGGATCTAGATGTAGGCAACTCCAGCTTTTCTTAGCCTTCCTCTGTGGTACAGATCTTACAGCAGAGTCCCAACTAAGGAATGAACCTTGATCTCTCCCCTGGTCTTGTAAACTTCATGTTGTAAGAATATCCCTTATAATTTAATTACTTTTCTTTTTAAGCTGAGCACTGAATGAAGCTGGGTAACAATTCTATCTTTTTTTTTTTTTTAGCTCATCCATTTTAAATTCACTTTGGAAAGAAACTTGAAATATTTCACTCCTAGACAAGTTGAAACAGAGCTTTTTTTAACTGTGAAATGAATATGTCATCAATTGGTACTAAGGAAACAAAGGGTCAAGCAAACCTCACCCACTTGCATTTTTTATGGACGTCGCTCATCACGGTGATGTCAGTGTGATTTCTTCTACAGGAAAAAGACAGCTTATATGAGAAAATCTGCAGAATCCGACACAAAGAAAGTGTCTGATTTTCTTAGAAGGATCAACCTCCATTAAAAATTTGCCGGTTTGAACAAGAGAGGCATGTAATCCTGGTTTTGTTCCCCACCTTGAGTTGTCTTTACCAAACATTCCGTTTCGCTGTTGCCTTCTCTGGCTCATCTGGACTCAGAGAAGCAGCAGCAGAAACAGATCCCCTCAGCCCTGACCTCTGATCTAACAGCGACCCCTGTTTCCATGCAGAGCGATCTGGGAACAGGCGTGAGTCATTTCACCGCTGAAAAGTCATTTGAGTTGCACCCGTGTTAAATACACCACTCTTTTTCTAGGGCAACGAGTCAGTATTCAAAACTGTATTCATCATCTTGCATTTGAAATCTATTTTTATGGCAAAATAATATGACAAATGATGTCATGCATGCAAGGAACAATAATACTTGATAAAACTAATTAGAAAACAGTGAAACATCATATCAACAAGACAAAATTAAGTGGAAATGGAAAGCAGGCCATACAAACAGGGCAGAGATGGAGGATTTTGTGTAATCATACACAGAATTGTTTTATACAGAAGATATTACAGTATTGTCCCAACTCACAGTTGCCTCTTATTGCAATGAAATGGAAAGAAAACAGTTTAAACTGTCTTTTCTCACGATTCTATTTTATCTTGAAACATGTACTTGGATCTCACTTTTGAAAAGCCAAAAAAAGAGATTATTTTATAAGAACAGTTTATTTTTCAAATCATGGGCATTAAGCACAGCAGAAAAAAAAAATAGAGTGAAGCCAGATAAGTATGGAGTTAAACTACGGTTTTCTTATGCAGATCCCAAGTTAATATTGATTAACCCAACTACTAAGTAACTTTGTTTCTGGACTATAAAGCACTACATCCACTCAAATCTGATAAAAAGGAAGGTTGTGTTTAATATTTTTAAACCTTTTTCTTTCCTCTTTCTTTTCATGAGCAACCATTTTTGTCAGAGGATACGAAAAGCCAAGTAAGCTTCTAAATACCATTTAAAAAAATCTCTAATTGAGTAAAGCTGAATCAGCAAAACATCTTCCAAAACTCCAGTTTATAAAGCTCTTTTTCCTCCTGACAGACATACGGGCAATTATGCAGGTGGCTGGTTTTTTAGATTTTTTTTTTTTTTTGGGGGGGGGTTCTTTATTTCTTTCTTTCCTTGCAGTAATGCACTTTAGGGAATGAAAGCCATTGAAATAATCTGTTTTGTTCATCGTCTTCTTGTAAGTGCTGAAGACCCTGAATTGAGAGTGACAGATCACTCTGTAAATTGCCTCTCAGCTCCTACAAGTAACAAAGTTCTGCCAGCTCCCACTCGGCAACCTCGGGCTGCTCGTTGTTCACCACCCCTGGTCTTCTTCCTCCGTAAAGCTCTTGTCCGGGGGATCTCTGTGGATTAGCGCCGGTGCTTGCCGCCGATGGTGGGCAGGGTGAGCCCCGCGGCCATCGCTTCCCGAGCCCTGCGCCGCCCGCGCCTTCCATCCGCACCCACCAGGGGCCACTGCAGCCGCGGGGATGCGCCAGCCCGGGAGCAGCGCTGCGCTCCGCACCGCTGAGGGAAAAGGAGCGCCACATCAAGTACTTAGCATAAATTCGTAGAATTGACATTATGATCACCAGTGCAGCATTTCCACGCGGGGCGCGGGGGGGCTTTGCTTCTTCCCACAGAAGTTTGCGTCCTGTTCATCATTGTTTGCGATTGCCCCAAAGAAGTCTTTAACTCAAGGCTCCAGATCCTGCCGGCTGCTTTGCGTGGTTCAGAGCAAGGCGTGAGCAGGGCAGCAGATCCTGCGCTGGGACACCGGCAGCTCCACCTCGGGCCCCCACATGATGCTCATTTTGCCCTGGAAATTAGTTTCACTTTATTGTTTTTCCCCTCCGTAGCGAGAATTTAATAAAATTAATTAAAACGAATTTCGGTTTAACTTTGCTCTGGACGACGGATCTGAGGCGACAGGTGGCTGCTGCGTGGGGAAGCGGCCGAGAGCCGCCGCCGCGGAGCGCCGGGGGCAGCGGAGCAGCCGCAGCGGGACCTGCTCGGGGCCCGCACGGCCCCGCCGGGGCGGGCAGCTCCCCTGGCCGCCGAGAGGCGCCGGGCGGCGGAGCGGAGCCCCGCGGGGCCGGAGTCGGCCCGGCCCCCGCCGCCGCCGCCCGGGAGGGGCCGGGCGGGGCCGGCAGGAAACCCCGCCCCGGGCAGCGCCCGCCGCGCTCCGCGCAGCCTGCGCTGCTCAGCGGAGCCGAGCCGAGCCGAGCCGGGAGGCTGGAGCGGGACAGGACGGGACGGGACAGGACGGGACGGACCGAGGCGCGGCGGCTCTGCCGTGTCGCGCAGCCACGCGGGACCGCGCCGCCCGTGGGCCGGCCCCGCCGCGGGGGGGGAGCTCGGTATTTGATTTTCTTTTCTTCTTTTTGGCGAAGGAGAGGAGCAGCAGGTTTATGCTAATCGCCCTCTGGGGAGCGGCGGCGGGAGGAGGAGAGGAGCCATTTTGAACTCACTTCAAAGTTTAAGGTGGAAAAGTTGGAGCTCTCCAGCCCGCTGCCCGCGGACCGGGACGGGGCGCGGGGCTCGGGGCCGGCGGTGCCCGGGAGGCGAGGGCGGCGGGGGGGCCGGGCCGGCGGCTGATGGATGCGGGCGGGCGGGCAGCCCGGCGGGTGGATGGATTGTGCAGCAGCCCGCTGCCCGGCCCCGCTGCCCCCTGAGCTCCGGAGATGCCGCGGCTGCTGTCCGCCGCCGCCTGCGTGTGCTGGGCCGCGCTGCTCTGCGTCCTGGCGTCGGCAGGCGGCAGGGACCCGCGGCCGCCCCGCGCCGCCCCGCTCCTCCACCTGCCCGCGGGGCGCCCCGCCGCTGCCGCCGCCGCCGAGCCGCCGGCGCTGCCGCCCGCCGGGCGCCTGAGGGCTGCGGGGACCGCGCCGCGCCGCGCTCCGCCCGCCGAGCCCCGCGGGCCCCGTGGCGGCGGCCCCTGCCCGCGGCGCGCCCGGCACCGGGCGGCCGCCGAGCCCCGCGGAGCCGCCGCCGGCTGCGCCCCGCTGCCGGGCAAGGAGGGCGGCGGGCGGCGGGGAGCGCGGCGGGCGCGGAGCCTCAACAACCCCCCGCAATTCCAGCTGCCCAGCTACCAGGTGTCCATCCCCGAGAACGAGCCGGCCGGCACGGCGGTCATCGTACTGCGGGCCCAGGACCCCGACGAGGGTGAAGCCGGGCGGCTGGCGTACTCCATGGAGGCGCTCTTTGACGAGCGCTCCAACGACTACTTCACCATCGACGCCGAGACGGGCAATGTGGTCACTGCCCGCAGTCTTGACCGGGAGACGAAGGACACCCACGTGCTGAAGGTTACCGCCTCTGACCACGGCTCCCCACGCCGCCGCTCGGCCACCACCTATCTGACAGTGACTGTGAGTGACACCAACGACCACGAGCCAGTGTTTGAGCAGCCCGAGTACCGGGAGAGCATCCGGGAGAACCTGGAGGTGGGTTACGAGGTGCTGACCATCCGTGCCACAGATGGTGATGCCCCAGCCAATGCCAACATGCTTTACCGCCTGCTGGAGCCAGGAGCTGGTGACGGAGTCTTTGAGATTGACCCGCGTTCCGGGGTTGTAAGGACCCGAGCCTCGGTGGACCGCGAGGAGGTCTCCGAGTACCACCTGGTGGTGGAAGCCAATGACCAGGGCAAGGATCCAGGACCACGCAGTGCCACGGCTATGGTGCACATCACCGTAGAGGATGAGAATGACAACTACCCTCAGTTCAGTGAGAAGCGCTACCTGGTCCAGGTGCCAGAGGATGCCCCAGTGAACAGCCAGATACTGCAGGTGCAGGCCACAGATCGGGACCGGGGCAGCAATGCCCAGGTGCACTACAGCATTGTGAGTGGCAACCTGAAAGGCCAGTTCTATATTCACTCTTTCTCTGGTGCCATCGACCTGATCAACCCTTTGGATTACGAGACTATTCGGGAATACACGCTCCGGATCAAAGCCCAGGATGGGGGCAGACCCCCTTTGATCAACTCCAGTGGTATGGTGTCGGTGCAGGTTGTGGATGTGAATGACAATGCCCCCATCTTTGTGAGCACTCCCTTCCAGGCCACGGTGCTGGAGAATGTTCCTCTGGGCTACTCGGTGCTGCACATCCAGGCTGTGGATGCTGACTCTGGAGAGAATGCTCGCCTGGAGTACAAACTCATAGAGATGGCACCATCCACTGGAGGTGCCCCCGTAGCAGGTGACTCTGGGTTCCCTTTTCAAATCAACAACAGCACAGGATGGATCACTGTGGCTGCAGAGCTGGACCGAGAGACTGTGGAAAACTATCACTTTGGGGTGGAGGCCAGGGACCATGGTGTGCCAGTCATGACCTCCTCAGCCAGCGTGTCCATCACTGTCCTGGATGTGAATGACAACAACCCCACCTTCACAGAGAAGGTGTATCACCTCAGACTGAATGAGGACGCAGCTGTGGGCAGCAGTGTCCTGACCCTGACAGCAGTGGACAGGGACGTTAACAGTGTTGTGACTTACCAGATTACCAGTGGCAACACCAGGAACCGTTTTGCCATCACCAGTCAGAGTGGAGGGGGGCTGATCACACTGGCCTTGCCCCTGGATTACAAGCAGGAGAGGCAGTATGTGCTCACAGTCACTGCCTCTGATGGCACTCGCTTTGACACTGTCCAGGTCTTTATCAATGTCACAGATGCCAACACACACCGCCCAGTGTTCCAGAGCTCCCACTACACAGTGAGTGTCAGCGAGGACAAGCCCATTGGCACCTCCATTGTCACCATCAGTGCCACTGATGAAGACACGGGGGAGAATGCAAGAATCACCTATATTTTGGACGATAATATCCCCCAGTTCCGCATTGACCCTGACACAGGCACCATCACCACCCTGATGGAGCTGGACTATGAGGACCAGGCCTCCTACACATTGGCCATTACAGCCCATGACAATGGCATCCCCCAGAAATCGGACACCACGTACGTTGAGATCCTCATCCTGGATGCCAATGACAATGCGCCCCGCTTCCTGCGCGACCGCTACCAGGGCTCGGTTTTTGAGGATGTGCCACTCTCCACCAGTGTCCTGCAGCTGTCTGCCACTGACCGTGACTCAGGCCTCAATGGCCGTCTCCTCTACACATTCCAAGGTGGTGATGATGGAGATGGAGACTTCTACATCGAACCCACTTCTGGAGTGATACGCACACTACGCAAGCTGGACCGCGAGAACGTGGCTGTCTACAGCCTGCGGGCCTTTGCTGTGGACAGGGGCAGCCCGCCACTGAAAGCCTCTGTGGACATCCAGGTGACTGTGCTGGACATTAACGACAACCCACCTGTCTTTGAAAAGGATGAATTCGATATCTTTGTGGAGGAGAACAGTCCCGTGGGTTCTATTGTGGCACGGATCAGTGCAGCTGATCCTGACGAGGGGACGAATGCACAGATCATGTACCAGATCGTAGAGGGGAACATCCCTGAGGTCTTCCAACTAGACCTGCTCAATGGAGACCTCACAGCCCTAATGGACCTGGATTATGAGAGCCGGACGGAGTATGTTATTGTGGTGCAGGCCACTTCAGCCCCTCTTGTGAGCCGAGCAACTGTGCACATCCGCCTCCTGGACCAGAACGATAACCCACCCGTGCTGCAGGACTTCCAGATCCTCTTCAATAACTACGTGACCAACAAGTCCAACAGCTTTCCCTCTGGTGTGATTGGCAAGATCCCAGCTCATGATCCCGATGTGTCTGATAGCCTGGCCTACACTTTTGTCCAAGGCAATGAATTAAACTTACTCCTTTTGGACTCTGCCACTGGGGAGCTCAAACTCAGTCGTGATCTGGACAACAACAGACCCCTGGAAGCCCTTATGAAAGTGTCGGTCTCAGGTAAGCAAACGTTTGAGCGCGTGATTCTGCTTGTCAGACCAGGACGGGGGCATGGGCAGAAATAACACACTCGCAGTTTAGTGTGCAGCTTTCAGTTTCCTGAAGCAGCAGTTTATCTGTTGAATTTTTGGAGTGGAACCACAAAAATGTATTGAGCCTATGTGCCATGGATTGAAGTGGTGCTTTGAAGTTATTTAGTAAACATGGATCACGAGGGTAAATAAATATGAGTGTGCATGGAAGGGTGCATACTCCCTCGGCTGAGGTGGTACTTTGGCTGGAGCTTTTCTGATGTGGTTCCATAAGGGTAGTAAATGATGTAACGCTGTCTCCCCTCCCTCTTTTTTTTTCCTCTTAGAAAAAAAGCTGAGATTTGATACCTCTGGTTTTTCAGCAACAAAACATGTTTACTCCCTTGTGTGTACCCAGAGGTTTGGCTGGTAGATCCTCAGAGCTCAGGCCAGAGCTGGTGTGGCCCAGGTGGATGTGCTGCTGGTGGAGCTGTGCTGGTTTGCATTGCTGGCCTGGACTCCTGTGGGAAATGGCAGCTCTGAAACAATGAGTTATGTCTGTGTGAGAGCTGTGTAACGTGGCTAGTGGCACTGCTTTAGTGGTGCTAGGGGCACGTACTGGCCAAATGCAGCCCCAAAATCAGGGCTGTTGTGGGGAGGGAGGGAAAGGGAGAGGGAGGGATACTGAGCCATTAACTTCATTGGAGAACTTGTGTCTGTGTGTGTGTGAAGACTGCTCAGTATTGTCTAATATGTACTTTTTTTTGAGTGCATAGACACTCTTAGGATATTATTCTTTTTCTGCTCAGTTGCTTGTTTATCATGGAATTACTTTTTATGCCTCTAATTGTGACATCAATCATGCAATGAGTAATTTCCTCTGCAGGTGCCACTCCATGGAGTTTACTGTGGACCTGATCCCATATTTCTGTTGACTTTCAAAGGTTTAGCCAGATACTTTCCTTACTGCCTCTCTCTGCAAACTGAAACTAAGATTTATGTTACTTTTGTATTAAAAAAAAAAAGCTTAAAGTACTAGGTATGTAAAACCACACTTGGGGAGATTATTAGAAGAATAATAATCAAACTGTGGCATAATCCCAGCAGTGTTTATTTTGCTTTAAGTAGCCACAGTGTGCTGCAAGGCTTCGAAAGAGTGAGCCGCACTCTCCCTTGTGCTGGCAGGCTTGAGGTTCTTTTTGCTTCAGAAAAATGAAAGTGATAATAACTGAACTGACTGATTTTGCTGTAGTGTGTCTCCTGAAAAGCCACTCCTGGTTCTTCCAAAATGCTGGGGGGCAGCTTATGTGGTAAGGTAAATGCTGTTTCCATGTCCTGTGAGGACTTGCAGGAAAAACAGACAGTAGGCTTGTGACCTTAGAGAAAAAACATTTGGATTAAGGTGCAGATGCTTGCATGGTCACTGTCTGTTTGAACCAGTAGCTCTTTATCTGGTAGCAGAAGATAAGAACTCATCTTGGAGCACAGAGCTTGGAAAAGTTGTTAGACTAGGTGAAGAGTGTGTTAAATACAGAAGAATAGCTGACATGAATGATTTTTTTCTCAGTGCAATGATTTACACAGTTTAAGTGGGTGAAATCTCAGGTAGTAAAGAAGACCTATTTTCTTGTGCAGGAGATTGATCATTCCAGTGTTATTTTCATGTTTTGTGAAGGTGCGAACTTTGTGCTGTGATGTCCATCAAAATGGACTGTCTGCTGCGTGTCTTGAGATACTTGGTTAAAGTTTTTTATGGTTGGGATTTTAAGATAATTTAAACAAGCACTGAACTACATTTGACATTTATTTGGAGAAGTTTGCTGTGTGGAAATTGGAAGGGCAGTTTGTCATTTGTGATTAGTCCATGAAAGTCTCACCTGCCTGGTTTCTCTGATTTATCTGATGCAGTTCAGAAAAGAAAAGAGACAGCAAAGAAGCTCAGACAGAACTACTCCACAGGGTTATCTCTAAGTGTTGCAAAACACCTGCAAATCATCTGCTAAAATGACCTGCCAGTTAACTGAAAAAAACGTGTCTATGGAGTAGCCATTAACCTCTCAACCCAGACAAACACAAAGTCCTCCCCTACTCACAGCTGCTGTCAGGTCAGGGAAGGACTGGAACTCTTTATGAACTTGGAGAATTCAATCTGTATATGAGTCGGAAATAACAGCGGTGCTATAAAAATCGTGTTTCCATCTAGTGATGTGCTGTGCTGTAGAGGCATGTGAGTGTGTGCAATGCTAGCAAGGAGTTCTGCTGCTCCTCTGAGTTACTTTGAGACACTGATACGTGGCTAAACCCAGCACTCTTTCCTTTGACTTGGGGATTATTCAAATAAGCACAGTAATTTTGGCCTTCTGCTTATAAACAACATTTAAGTATCACGAAGACCAAGGAAGTGGAGCTAACAGGCTTCATGAAGCTGTCAGAAATTCCGTGTCAGCATTGTCAGAAACTCTGTGGGGTGGTGAGCAGCTGGGGCAGGCTTGGGGCATGGCCATGCCCTTGCCTGGGTGCTGGGGTACCCGTGGGGTGCCCGTGGGCTGTGCCCCCACAGCCAGCCAGGAGCCAGCCCAGGCGGAGGAGGGAGGAGTGTGGGTGGTGTGGAAATTAGCATTTTGCTTTGGATTGGGAAGGAGCTTTTGAAGTCTGTCTCTTTTGAAGTGAATCTCTCCGGGTAGCCCTCTGCCTGTGCCGGTTGTGCAGAGCTGTCTGAGTGAACAAACCGGACCCCTTTTGCATGCAACTGCTCCAGAAGTGCTCCGGGGATCCCTTAAAAAGGCATATTCTGCTTTTTCTGGTGTACCTTCAAGGTTTTCCTACAGAAAGCCAGAGCTTTGGCTTTGTATTCCCATGTCTGCACATTGTGTCGTTGTTGTTTTAACAACTGGGGTGAATTCTGGACTCTGCTGAAATCCTGCCCCTGTTTTCCAAGAGGGGCAGGATTTTACTCCGGGTTTCTAAAACAGGTGGTCAAGAGTCGATCTGTCTGTGATTTCTTAGTATTACTACTAAATACCTGGCTTAAATTGACAGGATGGTTAAATATGATTAATTTTTATCCCCAGTGATGTTCATAATAATGTTAAATTGGGATTTATTTGGTCAAAAACATTGCTGAAGTCACATTGCATTTGCTGGTGTTAAACATTATTTTTCAGTTCTTGTTGGGACAGGGAGCGGGGGAAGGCTGCTATGAGCATCAGCGTTGCACAAATGTTACACAAGTTTGCCTGGGTATCATATTGCAAACGCTGCTGGCACCTGCTTGGCTGTGCTGCCACAAGTAGTCCCACTTATCATCAAGGACAGCTCGGTGGGATACAATGGATGTGTGTGCAAACTCCTCTGGGAACCCAGCCTAAATCAGCAGTGCAGACAAACCCGAACTGACTGGATGCTGCAGCTTTTGAGCGGTCCAGAGAAATGTAAAATATCATTATGCAACATACAATATACAATTCTGGGAAGGTGTTGCACCTCAGACAGCGAGAGATAGACACCCAAGCATTTTTGAGGACTGTACAAGCTCAAGTATTGTCTTTTACATTTCTTTAGCTTTAAATATCCAGTGGCATTCAGTGTGGTTATTGACTATCAGCAAATAGAAATTAACATAGAGCTTGTTTGTGTTACAATCAACTTTGGGAATTTTTACTCAGAGCTTGGTAAAAGATCTTCATTATAATTGTAATTTAAAAGTCATTATGCTAATGATCCTGAATCTCCAGGTCTGTGCCTTCTCCATACAAATACAGATGATGCAATACTTTGGTGCAGCCCTTCTGAGAAAGGTGAGGCTGCAGCTGTGCCTGAGATACAAAGCATTGGGGGTTACTTGTGTGTGGCAAGATGTGAGATTAAGGGAGATAGGAAATTCTAGCAAAAAGGCATCCCTGTAAGTAGTAGTGACCATCAATTAAAGTTAGGGTAGTTCCTGGATCTGCTGTGGCTTCCTGTAACCTTTATTGCATCCATATAGGTTCTATATTCTAATTTATGCTATAGCAACTTGCATGTTAGATGTGTTTCCTTCCAGCCTGGTGGCATGTGACTTTCCCTTTTCTGTATGATCTGTTCCAGTTGATAAAAAGCTGTGGCTGCCTTTTTACTTTCCTACAGGCTTCCGTCCACTTCATGCCTGGATTTCATAGGAGAGGTGTACTTTTGTTTCAAAAGACAGGAAAACATCTGTGGCAATGAGGGGAAAATATTTAGTGGAAGTCTGACTGACAAAGTAACTTTTTACTGAGAAAAAGGTATCTTCTCTCTGTAAGTAAATAAAAAGTTGATACTTTTCTCAGCAATTTCTGGGAAAGAGAGAAGCTAAGGTAACAAGGAGAAATTATAAGACGAATGAGAATGGAAAAATGACAGGGAGAAAGATCTAATAGGCTTTGCTTGGTAACAAGTCTCATGGGAAAGAAATAAAATGTTGAGAAGTATGACGGTGGGATTACCTTGAAAACTCTTTTCCTCTCATTTTCACTTCATTTTAAAATGAGGAGATAGTTGTAATAAGCATTTTATTTAATTGGATTAGTAATTGGTTTATATTTTTTGATTACTTTTTAAGCTTCAGGGTATATTAAAGAATTGGTTTCCTTGGTGTATTCTCTTGTGATTTGCTTCCCTCTCAGAAGTCACTGAAGTATTCTTACTTTCGACCTGCACTCATGGGTTCAAAAGAATCTTCTCTTGTTCTGCTTTTCTGGTCATGCGTTTCAGAATTGGTTTGGGCTGGGATTGCAGAACCTGCTGCAAACTGCCAAATACAGAATAAACATCGAATTGTTGTCCCGGTAATGGCAGAAGAATCCTTTGTTTAGAAAACAGGAACAGTTTTGTAAGTTTCGATGTTAGCGTGATAGTAAATCTGCAGTGGAGGCAGTGGTGGGGAAAGTAGGTGATGTGAAGCAGTGGGATTTTATATTTTGTTATCTCTAACATTCCGAGTGCTACCTGAGGAAGTGTCTGGCTGCTGATAAAACCTATCATTTTACATCTGCTCACTGAATGGTGCATTTTCCTTCAGTGTATATGCTCAATACCTTCAAACTCCCTTCCATTGTTGACTCCCATCTTGAAACAAAATGGATTTTCTCAGACATCGCATGACTGAGGAACATAATGTTATGTTTAGAAACCTCTTTAAACCTGTGTCCAAGTACCTTTTCAATATTTAGCAGTGTAGGCAACTCTAGCAGCAATGCTCATGCATGGAGGATGAGTAAGGGAAGGATCAAATGTCAAGACACAAGATCTATGCTCTCCATTCCTCTCTTTGATAAGCCCTCAGGATTTTGTGAGTCAGTCAGTGAGGACAAGCTCTCTATGTCTGAGTACCTGAGATAACAACACAACTTACCTGCTTACCTCAGTATTGCCTAAGTTACAGCACTTGGGCAACTATCTCTCTTGGCTTCCTTTGGCCTACTGACTTGCATTTCCAAAAATATCTATGGAAAGTATTTAGGAAATGTAGGAGGGTTAGAAGAGCTGAAGATATTCAGATCAGATCTAATGACAGTCTTTGGCAATCTTCCATGTTACAGTTTTTTTGTCCTGGTTTCTGTGGGAATTATGATGTTTTTGGGTAAAATAGTACTCCCAACTACTCTGACTTCTACTTTGCCATTTAAGAAACATGCATGGTGGTGCTGTCTTTTTTGAATGATAGGCTTTTTTGTTGTCTGCTCCTTTTTTAAGACTACTTGGACAAAAGATTGCATAAATCAAAGTACAGAACAAGTTGACAAGGGGCTCAGTTCTTCAAAGATTCGTTCACAGTGGTTGTCCACTTGAAACAAAGAACATCTGAGACCTAATTAAATTCAGTTTTGCCACTTTGTATTTCTGTGACAAGTGACAGTATTATTATTCTCCCCCCAGCGGAGCCCTTTTTCCAGTGTTGAAAAACACTGAACTATTAATAGAAGTAACACAAGTTTCCAAAAGGGGCAGGTTTATCGAAAATTTTGAAATCTGTTGAGATTTGCCTTTTTTTTTTTTTTTTTTTTTTTTTAGTTCTTAAGACTTTGCTTGAGAATGAGGTGTAAAATGTTGATTTTGTTGGGTTGAAAACAGGTGAAATCAAAGGTGCAGCTTGGCTCTTATGGTCAGATCTCAGTCTGGTACCATGATCATCTTCTATATCTCTTCAAATGCTTCAAATGCAGATTGCAGCCATGGCTGGTTGATAAGCGGGAGGACTGCTGACTAGAAATGTCCATCTCACCCCGCTGATTAAAGAGAGAACATAAATGACAGACTTGAGCTGATTGCCTTGTTGTGAGGTGGCTAAAGTTCAGTGGGATGAACCCACCCTGGATGTGTGTACCAGAACAGAAGGCTTTGTTTTCTTTTGGAGCGATGATTGTACTTATTTCTGTTACAGCGAACTACCTGTAGCAACAGGCTGAGCAGACTAGGTAGAAAAGATGGGGGAGGCTGTGAATTGCAAAGAGGAAAAGGTTTTGCCATGAATAATGTTAGGATATACTTTAAATATTGTCAAGAGTTTAAGTGAATGAAGGGGGAAAGTATGCTTTTATGGGGATTTGGCATTCAACAAAGAAAGGAAATTTTAAAATACTTCAGAAAGATGATCTTTGCACTTGGAAAAAAAAGCACTTGAACAGAAAAGTAGGATTTGCTGGAAAGAAAGGAAAACTGTTGGACTTTGTTTCAACAAGTCGTTAATGCTGCTAAGCTGTAACCACCTTCATATTTATTCCAGTGTTTACACTTGCCAAGTGCAAAAAAAGCAAATAAATGGAACAGTAAACCTGTAATAAATCTTCAGGAGACCACATAATAAACATAGACATGTTATGTTTATCACAGACAAAGGAAAGTAATCTGTTTTCAACACCATTGCCCAATGTGTGATAGATGCTACATTCCATCAGGGCTCCAGCACTTTTGGAAATGACGCATATGGTCAAAATATTTCAGTGCTTTTTGCAGGAGGGAAGAGAAGAATCCATTGTCAACAACTGCTGTCAACATGGCATCTCCTGCCTGCCGTGGAGTTTGTGGGCTAGGCCCAGTTTCAGGAAGAAGCAAAAGCTTCTGGACCCCACCAAGAGGGGCAAAACAAGGACTACGTTATTAGATTTGAGTTTGCAAGATGTGATGGCCAGCACCTAGCAATCTGTCCTTGCTGTTCAATCCCGAGGGGCTGTTGGGTTTGGAAGCTAATGTACTCAAGGTGGGTCTCTGTAGCTGCCATGCCACCGGAGCACACCTCATGGGCACAAAGATCTGCTGGATTTGTTGGGCTTGCTCTTTCCTTTCACTAGCTGCTGATCACACTCTTTGATCCTATTCAAAACTGATGTTAGCAAGTCATTGAGCTAATTGTACTGAATTCCTGTCATAGCACTTTTGAACTTTCCAGGAACCAGCCCACCCCTCATTTATTTGTGTGCTTGCAGTGCTGTTCATGCTGACTCTGTTTCTAAAGGAGACCCTTGAACATCCAAACGGTGATTTTTATTTTTAAACTTGATTTAGCTGTCTGCATTTAGCTTAAGTCATGTAAAAGCTGTCCCAGAGCAGTGCATTGCTTGTTTTAGCAGCCTCCAGACACTGCGGGCACCGGGCACCGCTCAGCATGACTAGGGAGAGGCATTTGGCACCATTCACACCTTCGGTGTAGTAGAGGACTTGGATCTAACCAGCAAGTGCTACAGCACCTCACTTGTAGGTGCCTGTTCCCTGCAGCCATATTCTGTTTTAGGCAGTTGAGTGTCCTGTAAAGTGGGAATGCTTGAAATACCATCCCACTACAGCTTGGGCACTTCACTCAGCATGGTGATTGGGACACTCAGCAAGGGCAGAGATGTGCTGGGGCTCCAGCCCTTGATCTAAGAGCTCTCTGTGCTGTACATTAAAGAGGAGCCGAATAAGGTTCAGAAGCTGTTGTGGCACTCACATTTCCCATCTCTTTGATAAGTGCCATAAGCCACAGGATCATGCTCACTCTTGGAGGGCGCAGGAGAGGAGGCTTTCTGGCTCATGTACATGGGCATCTCTGCATCAGCAGTGGTGTGGGCGGTCTGGCTTTGACCCTCAGCTGCTGGATGCTGCTTAGACCATAACAGAAGCGGGATCATGAACCATTCAGGCCATGTCAGAACTAGGTCACTTCTGGTTGTAGCCAGGAGCTCAATTCTTCTCACCTGGGAACTCAAAGGCAAAATAAACAAGAACCCCGGGAATTTCCATTGAGTACTTTCCTGTTCATCAGAAATTATGTGTTTGCCTTCTGGCTTTAACTATTTGTAAATGTATTCTGATTTTATGTGGAGTAGCCCCAAGATGGGCTAACGGGTCAGTTATGGAAGAATTCATGGGCTCAGACTTAAACTACACTGCTGAATATTCACAGTCCAACCCATCTTCACCTACTGTTTAATCCTCTTTCCCACTGCAGTTTGCCATGATGATAGACTTGCTGGTAATTATCAACATGTTGCTGCTCGTCGCGTGGATCCCGTGGCTTTTCCCGCAGTGTGCTCGCTGGCGCTGCTGACAGCCAATGCTGTCCTGCACATGTGGTAAAGGTCTCTTGGCAGCAGGGACTGGGTTGAACTATCCCGTGGTTGACTCAGTTTCCCTTCTCACGGGGAGAGATGAGACCAACATCATTTCTGATGTGTGTCTCCTTTTACTGCCACAGTGTAATTTAGCAATGTGTGCTCTGCATGGTAAGCTCTCCATCTGGCAGATAATTGCCTGCTAGTTTAAATCCCATCTTAACGTCAGTTTCTCGAGATCGTGAACCTGCTGGTGCCTGCTGGTTAGTTTTGCAAGGTGTTTGCAAAAGGATTTGGTACAAGTTAAAGTGATGTGGGTAAATTTCTCTGAGTTCTTTTGATTGTTAGGTAAGACAGGTTAACTTTTGGGTCCTGTTTACTCAGCTACCTCACATTATTCTGCTTTGAGTTTGGCAGTCTGACACCTGGGCTGGTAGACCAAGCTGGTGACAGCAGGCACTGGTTCTTTGCACTGGTTATGCAGAGTGGGAGCCCTGGGTATATTGTGGGACCTGGTAGATGCTGAAAGATTGCTACACAAAACATTTTGGTGTTCCTCTTTCCTTCTTCCTTATTTTCTTCTCCCTCTCCCTTTGCACCCACTGCATCCGTTTGCCCTGTTGTGTTGTGCAGGAAGGCGCTGCATCTGTGGAGTTTGCGTGCTGCAAGTTTGTACAGGGCCGTGCAGAGGGAGACCTCGTTGGGCTGCTTTTGTAATACCTGCTGTAAATAATGAGCATAACCAGCAGGCATGGGCTGAGTGCCTGCCCTGGGAGATAACAGAGGGCAGTGCTGGGGACTGCCCTGGGGGCTGGCTGGCCGCTGCCTACCAGGCACAGCGCTTGCTGATGGTGTGGCAGCCTCCTTTCTCACTGCCTTCCTCTTCATCTGGGGAGGCAGGGCAGATTCTCACCCTCTTCTGACCACTGTGCTGTCCCTTGCTATTGTCTGGGTATGCTGGTGCAGGGTGAGGGGCAGGGCCCGTGCCCTCCAAGGATGCCCTGTGAGATGTGCCTGATGAACCAGTGCATTGCCCAGGCAGCCCTTGCACTTCCACTGGCACTTCTGGGGTAGAGACATGGGTGTTGCAGCTGGTTGCAGCTTCCAGAGGTTTGCAAACACAATCCTTTGCCCTGTCCTTGTGCAGAGCCCAGGGAGCCACAGCATAAGGTGGTGACAGTCCCACAGAGGTCACCAGCACAAGCAGTCACAGAATGTCTGTGTCCAGCTCCAGGTTGCAGGGCATGCTGCACGCTGAGTGTCAGGGCTTGCTGTCTTTGCAGTCTGTGGGAGCAACACATGTGCCTTGAATTGGGAATTTGGCCCAGTCTGGGTATTGATGTTGACTGCGTTTTTTTCCTATCCCTTGTGAAAAGTTGCAGTTGCCTTTATTGACTTGTTCCTTTGTGCCTCAGCTACCCTATGGCTCAGCTAATAGTAGTGTCTGCGTCTTTATTCAGCTTTAAGAGGCTTTAAAGTAAGAAATTCCTGTTTAGTACTAGCAGCATTGATGGACATGACTGATTAGTGGCAATAAACTCAGGTGAGAACTGAGAGACAAGGACATTTTTTCTGTTCTATGCAGTGAACGTGTTTGTTTTGTATGACTGAGTTTTACAAACTTTTGTACGATCTGCTTTTAAAATATGTCCTTGGCCAAGTGGTGGGGATTTCTTAAGCTGAGATGACTGATTCACTCCTTTATCTCAGCCAACCTGCATCAGACTGGGCTGAAGCTCAGATGCTGAGATGATCAGATAAAATTCGTCACACTACTTCTGGCAGTTAAGCATCCATCCCTTTTTTTTCCCTGGGGCAAGTCCTTCAGGTGAGTTTCTCCTGCTCTGGGGTGGTGTCAGTGACTCCCTGGCTTTTTGCTCTGAGTCTCTTTGATCAATCTGTAGGTGTTAAAACAGTCCATTGCTCTTTTCAAGGCCTAAAGGGAAAGTAAACTTTGTGACAACTTTGATGGCCAGTTTGAAAGCTTTCTCAGACTGGAAAGCATCCCAAGGGGCAAACAACTTTACTCACGCTCTACACATCCCATATTGGTCATACAGGATGGCTTAGTGCTGCATACTGTTTGGATATTGTGCATTTCAGGTATTTAAATGAACTTATATAAGTGACTAATGGTAAGAAAACCCTAATTAAATTTTGTTCCTGTGATGAAACTGAATTTTAGAGAAATCAGGCTGAGATTTCAGCAGTTGTGAAATTCACAGTGTTGTTCTTTGTACTGTAGAACCTTTGTGTTTACTGCTGTAGTCATATTACATGATATTGCCTAATACCCAACAAGGCGTATTCTTGGCTCATTCAGCAGCTAAGATTCCCTGAGGGTCACTGAATCTGTCCATGCACTCAACAGAGAGCTCAGGCTGATGATTTCACAGCCATGTATTTGCATTTGCAGTACCTTTTTCTTTTTGCCATACTTTTCCCTTTTACTCTACTGTGATTATCAAAACCAAGGCTCTGACTGGTTTTGTGACCTGTGTCACCCCTTCCTGCATCCCACGTGTGGCACTCAGCAGTTAATTGGCTGGGGATCTGTCCTGGGGATGGGTTCATCACTGTTGAGCCCCAGCTCCATCCTCATGATGGATGCAGTGGGAGAGGCCCAGGGGTGCAGGCACCTTGCAGAGATGGTCAGCTCATGGTGTGGGGGATTGAATTTACAGCTGAGAGGTGTGCTCTAGGAATGAGAAGCTGATCCATTAGAACTTCAGGGTAGTTTAGTCCCTTTTGGAAAACACAGTAGTTAGTGATCCAACACTTAGAAAGCACCACTCTTTCTATCCCTTGTTAGACATCTTGATTAATTTATTTTCCATTTCTGTTCTTAGGTATTTTGTGGCATTTAATTTTGTCTATGATAATTTATGAGTCACGAAATCTCTTGGAACAGGTTAGCTTCCATGTGATGGCATTTCAGCACCTCTTGCATTTCCTTTGGTTGGATCATGTGTTGCTGCTTGTTTGGAGGCAATGCTGCTGCTCCGAAGAAAGCAAAATATTGTTACCTGGGTGTGATATGCCAGGGTCTCACTGCTCTCTCTTTGGAAGTGGGCCCTCCATCAACTTATACAGTACTTAAAGTGCTTATGAAATACTGGGATGGAAAATTACTCCATTTTCTGAAATTACACTATTTGGATGAGTTAATTTTCTTGCCTGCCCCCTGTCTATGTGCTTGATTTGGTTCAGAAAGATGGAAGCATCAAACCAGATGAAGAAATGCAGTGGTGCATGGGGCTTCCACCACAGGGCCTTAATAAGTGAGATGGGTTTATTATATAAAATGAATTATTCCATGCTGTTGTACAAGGCACTACAAATATCTCACCTCTCTCGATTCTGATAGTTCCTAGTAAAGAAAAGTTAATTGTAAAGAATATTGTATAATAATAAAAGTATATTGTAAAGAGGACAAAGTGGGGAACAGAGAATTCGTGTTACTAGAGGTATCATTTATGGCAGAAAATTGCATCCTTCATATTGCAAAATAAAAACCAAAGAGGACTATGATTGCTACCTACATACCTGAAGTATTTATGGAAAACAGGAGCAGGGCAGTTTAAAGAAAAAAAATCTGTAAATGAATATAATAAATTTAGGTGGGATGTTAGGAGGCAGTTTGAAACCTTCAGGGAAGCAAATTTCTGGGATAACCTCTCTGTGAAGGAATCCAAAGAAGTGTAGCTGGAATTAAGATACAGCTTGATAAATTGATAAGCTTCATAGTTTATAAGTAGTATAATGTATATACAACACATTTCCTTGGGAACCTTCTTTAAACAGAAAATTGAACTAGCTGGTGGAAAAATTATTTCCTGTTCTCTTTTTGCTGCAGAAATGAAACATAAATATTAATAAATTATAAGAGCAATTAGCCCTTTGAACTGCCTGAGCTTGTGTAATTTGCTGTGTGTTGGTAACAGCATTGCTATCTTCTCCTAAACTTGGTATCAAAAGAAGGTAAAGAATCCACAAGGTAAGGTGGTTCAACAGATGCATGAATGGGGCGGGAAGTTATTCACAAATGTCACAGGATGCAAGTTGCAGCAAATCTGAACCAATCTTGCTTCTGGCTGTTGCAGTCCTTGCTTCCCATCACCTGTATGACCTTGTGCTGGGCTGTTTCCATGCACCAGGTTTCTAAAAAGCCAATCTGCTGATTAAAAAACAACAAAACAAGCTTCTGACTTAGCATGAGCAAACAGCTGAGGTCATGAAATGAGTATCAGAGATAATGCAAGGGGGGATAAGAGTTGACAAAAAGCCAAACTTAAAATAAAAAAGAGACAAAAATGTTCTTACTTGGCGTGAAGAAACAGTTCAAGGCAGTATGAGTCCCAGTGCAGAGGAGGAGGGGAGCTATGGTAGCTAGCCCTTAGTTTAGCTGAGGGCTGCTGTGCATTTGCAACCAAAACAAAACTAGTTTTTGTTGTTTGGGTTTTTTTTTCAGTAGGATTTCTGTTGCCTTGCGCTGGAGCAGTTCAGCACATGGTTGGACAAACACAGGGATGGCGTGAAAGAGGAGGCAGTAATTAGGTGGGTTCAGGCTCTGCCCTTGGCTTGGTGGGTTGTCTGCTGCTTCTTCTTGGAGGAGATATTACATAATTTTGCCCATGCTTGCGTTGTGCCCCTCTAGAAGGTAAAAAGGTTCTAGAAAGTCCTTTTAAGTTATGAAAGGATTGTACTCTCCCTCCCTCAGGGCTGTGTGACCACATGGACTCATATCAAGTGAAGAATTTGTTCCAGGGCTCTGTGTGCAATACTCAGCACCTAATGCATGTAGGCAAGAGTGTCAGCACTCACCACTCTCTCCTGTGGCTAAAAGCTCCCAGCTTTCATTTGTATGAAGTTCTGCCACCTAGAAATTCTACAGCTTGAACCTACCACAGATTTTGTGATACAAAATACAGCTGCATTGTACTGACATCAAAACCTCAATAAATATGTTTAAAAACTCCCGTCTTGAAAACACACAGAGCACATGAAAAAATAAATGGATGCAAAAACAAACAACTGAGTATTTTTTCCTTGTAGATTGCTGCCTTTCTAAGTTTAGTAACTTAAAAATTAACAAATTTCAGTTAAAAATGTATGAAATTCTCTGATAATATTAGTTTTGCATTGAGAAAGTGTACATATTTATGAGTTCTGGCTCACTCCTTTGAATTATCTGGGCACTACTGTAACCGATAAGTGAATGCTGATAACCCTGTTAATATTTCAAGGACTCTTTGCAGCCATAGGGGAGCACTGGGTAACTATCACATTCCTTTGCACTGCAGGACAGGTTTTTTATTTGCTATCTTAATGGTATAATATACATACAGGTCTTTTTCTAGCTCAGTTCACCTTGTCTTGCAGCAGCTCCTTGGCACACAGCCTCAAGAACTCTCTAAGATGCTTTTTACAGCAGCTAGGCTCATTGCCTGCCCTGGTGTGGCTGGGATTTGGATTGCAAATTCCTGATCTGAACAAAGAGGAGCAATAGAAAAGGCTGGTCTCTGGCCTCTCTCACTCTTTAGGAAACTTTGCTGGCTTCAGAGGATTGTACTGGTAACTCTGGTTACACTTCAAAAAAAAAAGCCTCTCTCTTTGCGCTGATGGGTGCAGCCCCACCAGTTGGAGAGAGGTGGTTCTGGGGAGGCTGCTGGGATTTCAGGCTACCTTGAGCTTTGTCCACGCTAGTTCTCTTTTTTTCCCTGCTTTGTTTCCTCAGACCCATGGGGTGGGAAATCCGTGGGTTTAGAAAAGACAGAGTGGGGAAAAAAAGGAGGGAGACAAGTGGTGTGTGCAGGATGTATCCACATGTGTTCCCTCACCGCCTTGCTGGCTGCACCCACGGGCTCTGCAATCTGAGAAGCAGCTTCCTGTAATTGATTTCATGAGAGTATCAACGGGGTAGGATTTGGCCTGTGCTGGCTTGTGTTCCTTGAGGAGCAGAGGAGAGGAGTTAAACTAACAGGGTGACTCACGAGAGTCAGGCTCCTGCAATGGTTTGTGTGGACAGAAATGCTCAGGGTTGGGACATGGGCTGTCACGGTTGTTAAATCATTATCTGCCCTTGGTTTGCTGCTCTTTGGAGCCATTGGAGAAGGCCCGTGAAGTCCCTGCCAGCCACAGTCACAGGAAAAAGTGACTGTGTGTGGCTGACACCTAATTGAGCATGGGCTCTGGACAAGGACAAACTGCAGGGCAGCTGCTGAGACTAAACTTGTGTCCTTGCACCTGGGCTTCCCTCTTTGCTGTCTCTATCATTGAAATTAACCAAAACTGCTCAAATTTGTGTGGAAACCTGTATGGAGCACTTTGCACAACAGGCAGTGCTGGGCTAAGCATCCTGTAATTATTCAGCCTTTTTTAAGTGTAACATCTGCTCCCCCAAAGCCAGGCTTGTGCAGTGCAGTGAGGAAAGGCGCTGCTTTGCTTTCTCTTGAGCGGTGTTTTGATTTGACACCATTCTCCCTCTTGCTCTTCTCTTGGGCATTTGTGTGTTAAAGATGTTGACCACACACTGGGATCTCCACCGCTCTTGTGCCATAGTCAGAGGTCTTCATCTTAGTGGACCGGGAGGAGCCAGGTGGAGGCAGGGAGAAGGTGGCCAGATGGACCCTGGGATTACTCTGGCCCTTGGGTTGAGCAGAAGAAATCCAGTCACGGATGCTTTCCTCCTGCATTAGAAAAAACCTCGTGAAAAGGGGAACTGGAAGGTAGACCCAGCTGTGAAGCTCTGGGAGGAGAGCCTTGTTTGATCTGCAGATGAGCTCTTGTGGGTGCAGAGCAGGGATGGCGGCCGGGAGCAGCCGTGGGAGCAGCCGGGATGGTGGCCGTGGGCGGGAAGGAGCCCCAGGGCTCCCTCACACCGATCTCTGCAGACAGGAACAGGCTCATGAAAGCGTGGTCTTAAATATAATATGTACAAAACAGGCCTCTGGGAAAAGCTTGTGCTGGCTGGAGACGTTTTTTGGGTGTATCCTGCTCTGTGAGTGAGTTACAATTTCTGTGAGATACAACACACCCTCTTTGGGTGAGTTTGTTAGTCAAAAAGCACTCTCACTTCCTTCTGTTCCAGGGGAAGCGAGGCTGGAGGGGAGGCAGGTAAGCAGTGAAAGGAGATCTCCTGGCATGGCTCATTTTAGAGCGACGAGCCCACCGGGACTGGGACTTGGCTGTGCTGCCTGGTCAGTTCCAGGCATATTGGTAATTAAGATATATCCTCCAATTAACCTAAGTGGCCCTTTTATTGATGTGTGCGATCAATGAGCCCAACTGCCATACAGACAGCAGAAAAGAGTCTGGATGATTTTAACCACCGCTTTGCATGTTTAAATAACTTAGAGAAGACCTGCCCTGTTAATATTTACGGAGGCTCATTAAGCAAGGAGGTGTGCTTCCCTGCCCTGCAGGTTAAATGGCAGAGCCTGGCTGGGCTGGAACGGTTCCCCCTGCTCCGTCCATCGTGGCGTGGCCAGATCTGTCCCTGATGTGAGCCAGCTCGGCAGGGCACTGCTGCACCTGCCAAAAATGGCACCAGGTCCAGGGCTAACGCTGCTGTGTCATGTGGCAGCACTGTGTATGCGTGCATGTGATGTATGTTATGTGTGTTTGTGCTGCCGGTTTGATTTAGTGCCACCTCTCAGACCTGCTGAACGCCCTGAGGCCAAAGGGATGTCCAAGCTAATATCCCCACTCCTGCTCTGCCTAGCAGCAAATGCTAAGGGAAGTGTGTGAAAACAGGACAAGTACAGGGTGATCGTTCCCTCCTTGCACTGTTCCAGCTCGTGGCAGACACGTGTTTAAGGGCTTTTGGGGCTGCAGGCTTCCCCCAGTCATGGTGTTGACTCTGTGGGGGCAAGTCAGTGCCATGATCCATGGCCCCCTCATCTCTCAGCCTGTTTAGCCCCTCTGAAGTTTCTGCTTTCCCCAATGCCTGATCACAGTCCCCTCCATTTAGATGCACACACCTGCAGAAAGAGTTTTCTGTTAAAACAGAAAACTATTGCTTAATCATCTCACTGGGCGATCCGTAGTTTTTATGTTGTGAGGGACAGGGATTATTTGGTTTTTGTTTCCCTTCCTATTGTGATTTTATATTTCCTTGACATGCTTCATCTTAGCCACCACTTTCCATCCTATGAGGAGTGCTTCTAGTCTTGCACTATACTGTGAAAATGATTGCTCCAGATGTGCCTGACTTGTCCAGGGGGGTGTAAATGAAAGCCTCCTAATGTGTCGGTGCATTTATGGCCAAACCATTTCCAGGGGAAAGGCAAATTACAGAGGTGGTAACTGTCCTCAATGTTCTCAGATGCTTTGAGCTTTGTATTTTTTCTGCAAAAGTTTTACTGTGTTTAATTTTTTAAAACTTCTTTACAAAACTTTGGACATAGAAACATTGTCATCCCCAGGTAGCTGCTTCTGGAGGCTGCTGTTTGAAGAGCTGCAGGGTGCCCCATACAGCTTTTTGTTACTCTTTGCTCATCTCTCTAGCTGGGCTGTTTTGGATACTGGGCTATTTTAATGCCCATTTCAATACACAAATAGTAGCTATATTGCCTTCCCACTCATGTCAGAGCAAAGCTTAGTCATATATTTCAGAGAAGAATAAAGAGCCAGGTGCAGCAAATGTATTTTTCCATTTTTATTTGTATTTGTTGGCAGCATTTAAGCCTGCAGATTGTCAACATGAGAGCAGGCAGGAGAGCTGTGCTGAGCAGGGTTTGCTCTCCTCCCTGTGCTGCAGCTGATACAGGCTAGGGCTGGGCGCCTTGTCAGAATTAAGATGTTCATCCCCATTGGGCTCTTGCTTACATTTGGGCCCATCTCCAGGAAATTGCTGGTTGTGGAAGCAACCAGGAGAGGGTGGGAGATTGCCATGACGCCAGGGTCTGTGCTCACCTTGCCCAGTGTGTGTATCCCACCTGCCGAGCTGATCCCTGCGCGGGGAGCAGGGATCACTGTGCCTCTCATCCCTGGGGAAAGGGATGACTCAGGCTAAACGTTTTACCCCATTCCCGGTTTGTTTATTTATTTGTTTGTGCATCTGGATACTTTTGCTTTTATAACCACATGAATTGTGAGCGCATCTGAGCTTGATACTTTAATTGCTGTATGAATTCCCTTTGAATCGCTAAGGGAAAATCCCTGGTTTTTCCTTTAACGATGCTGTCTACCTGGTCAGGATTTTGCTTTGAGGTGGGGCAGGTGTGGCTGCCTGGTTTCTTAGACCCCTAGCTCTGCCCTTTGTGATAGAAAGACAAGGATGAGTGCATGTGGACTTTTTTTTTTTTTTAAATACAAGAACTCTTTCTGCTAAAATCAGAACACACTTAATTTTTTTTTACTAAGCCAAAATCAGCTCAAGAAAGAAGATGTCTGTAGGCTTTAGAAGAAGACCAAAGCAGTGAGAATATTATCTACTTGGCTTATGGAGTACAGGGCTTTGGGAGCTTCATGGTGCTGGGGGAAAGTCTCTTGGGGGTCCTGTCATCAGCCTGTTGGAAAACAACTTTACCCAAAACAGGAGCTCAGAGCTTGGCAACAGCGTTGGATGCTTGTTATTCGTAGGTGTTAGATTTAAATTTGTCTCTACTGAGTGAAAAAGGACCAAGAAAAAAAGTAGAAAATCTTAAGCATCATTGTTCAAGGAACATAAAAAGCAAAGTGTTTGCTGTTTTTCTTGTATTTATGCTTTTAGGGCATAGTGTCTTGATCTTGGTTCCACTTTGGGTTATAAATCGCTATAATAAAATTAAAAAAGCCAGAAACTCTGCTTTGCCTTGCACACAAGTATGATACAGCATTTGCTTTATTCAATTTTTTCAAGTTTTCCATATATATGCTTTTGATTCCACTTTTCGACTTGACTGGAATTGTATTGGTGGTGTCTTGGTCACAGATGATTGAGCAGGGAATTATTAACCCAGCATAAGAGCTAACATGAGGATTACTGGAAAGTTCCTGCCTGTGTCAGCTTTAAGTGAACTGTGTTACTGCAAAAGCTGCAGAAAGTTCAGATTGCTTGAGACCGTGCCAAAGGACTGTCAGTGGTCTTTTGTTAGAGGCTGACCACCTCAGGCAGGGCTCACAAAGGGAGCCTATTTTGTTTAAACCGAGCAGGGCTAGCTGTGTGCTCCAGAGTTACTGCCTAGCTACCTTCCCCCACATCAGCATCTCGGATATTAAAACTGTCACCAGTGTCTCTCCAAAAGCCTCCAGGAGGGCACCTGGCAGTGCTGTGCCTTGGGTCTTAGCAGCTCTAACGGGAACCTACTGCAAAGCTCCTGTTGTATTGTGGATTACCGCTGTTTCTGCCTGAATCATACAACTTATTCTGGACCAAATACTGCTGCTGACCCCTCCACACGGCTGGCTGACACCTGGGTCATGGGTGCTGGACTGGACATCTGTCTCTGCTGAGTCCTGCCAGGTTGATATGCCATGGAAATAAAGCAGTACTCTGAAGCATGAGCAACCTGGGTGATGCTCTGTGTCTTTTCCTAAGTAGTGCAAAGCCATGATGGAGACATCTGCAAGGTCTCCTGTGTGGGGAACAGGCCTCCACAGCCATCAGTTCCCCCCTCAAGGTTGCTGAGAGATGTCTTCTCCATTGCACATTCTTCCTCTGTACAGCCCCCATTGCTCAGGGATCTCAGGTGTTGCACTGCTGTGATTCTTCTGGAGCAGAAAAGCCTGAAATGTCATCAGTTGCATTGAGGAACCGAGAGTCTTCTGTGCATTGGGCCAACTCTTCCATATCAAATCAAACAGGAATTTGGAGTATGGACAACTCATGTTGTCATTTAAAGCATCCTCCACTGAGTAACTGATGTCCTTGGTTCCAGTATCTGGAATATCTGGATTTTAGATCATTTCAGGAGGAACTTGTCTAGGTTGCCAAACTCTTGGAGACGGAGGAAGCAGAGATATCGGCAGAACCAGCAACTGTTCTTCATGTCAACTCCTGAAGTGGTTGAGATCGCCCTCCAGGAAACTGGGAGATGCTGATGTTCCCTTGTGGTGGGAAATGTCTAAGTGGCGCCTGTAAGAGGCCAGTTGGAGGGCAGAGCAGTGGGGGCTGGAGGGATTTCCATCAGCTCCCCAACTGCTCACACATACCAAAGCCGGACATTGCCAGCAGCTGCCCTGAGTGTGTGACCACAGCTTTCCCATGTGTCCTGGGGGATGCTGAGGACCAGCTGGAGAGCAGCATGCCTTGTTGCTGGTGGAGCTTGGTGCTCTGTGGGCAAAGTATCCTGGCAGAAGTTTAGCAGAGGAAATAACGTCATCAGTGGTTGGCAAAAGTCCTGACTTTCAGCTCCTCTTGCCTTTTCACCTCTTCTCTAGATTGACTGACCTATGTCTTCAGCTTTAGCCTGGGAGGTGTCGCCTTTGGGATGATTTTCCCATCACTGTCAGCAGATGATGGAGGCTGAGCCTGACTTTCTGCACCTGTGCCTCTGCTGACTTTGATGGATGCATGAGTTTGTCACTGCTCAGGCTACTCCAGCATGGCCAGCCCCTGTCCTGGAGGACTAAACAAGGACCTGCCCTTGTCGTAGCTGAGAGACAATGTCACCTATGTGCAGAAGCTGCAGATAGCCCAGGGCTAACTGCATGCTCTCATAGCTCTGCTGCCCTCGGAGCAAGACGCTGCGTTTTTGGAAAGGAATTTGTTGCTCTCATGGAGAGGAGTATTGCCAGTTCTACCCCATTGGCATGTCCTGCCCACTCCCCGAGGTCCTTTTTGCTTAGTCTGGGGGGCTGTGAACACACAGCCTTCCCTGGGTGTTGTCTCTTGAAGTGAGATCTGGTTCTTGTCCCTTTACTGATGTAATTTTTTGGACAAAGCTTATTTTCATTAGCCAAATGTATAGGCATTCATAAATGCTTTCTAGAAAAAATCCTCAGATCCTGTGGCTGAACACTTCAGAGCTTAATTTTTTTTTTCTCTGATGATAGCATGACAGAGACACAAGTATTATCAGTTACTTGGTGGCTGGACCTCTAAGAGGTCTATAAATAGTCTTATATTGCTACATTTTCCAAGTTCATTGTGTGCTTGTATGTGACCATATCTCAATATATCATTGCAACTATTTTTGAGGTAAAAATATTGAGAGATCCACTATTGTTCCAGTATTTTAACTCCCAAATAGTGGTAGTAGCATGAGATAAAATCTTGTTTTAGTTTGACTCTTTCAACAGCTTTCTAAAGGAGCAGATCCTGGTGAGTTAGAGGCACAGATATGCAGGTTTAAGTGGATTCTTTCAGAAACAGGGGTGTTTCCCCAACTCCTTTAACCATTGTAGGGTTTTTTCTAACATCTCTCTCTCTATATATATGTGCTGCTTCTAGAAGAGAAGGCTCAGTACAGTAGTACTCTTAGCAAGTCAAAGGCTACCCTGCAGCACTGTATGCTACTCAGGCGTGTTTAGTATAAAATTATCTTCTTTCTTTTGACTATTGTGTGTTGTATAACAGTGTTGTTATTGGATAACACTGAAGTCCTCTTTCTTGTGTGTGTACCTCCACGTGTGAAGAACACCACTGTGGTAAAAGGGAACAATTCCAGCAGCACGTTGTTGGGGCTGTCAGCTGCCGGTGCAGGAGGTTGTTGGGGGTGTGTGTAGCCTTTGCATCCCTCAGATTCAATAGCAACAGCTGCTGAGGCTTTTGTGCGAGCTCTGATTGCAAAACCACTCTGTGCCTGTTCCTCCCCATGCCACCCCGGCACCCCTGCAGCGGGCTGTGTGCGAGCTCTGGCCAGCGTGGCCATTTGTACAGGATGAGTCTCCAAAATCCTCATTTTGCACTCCAGCATCTGCCACTGGTTTACAGAGATTTGCTGTTTTAGCTGTGCCACGTAGCCTGTGTTTATTTATTTCTCTGTGAAAGTAGTAACAGGTCAGAAGTGAGAGCAGAAAATGAGCTCGCTGGAACTAGGTGGGTGCAAATCCTCACTGAAAGGGAAAACAGGGCGACCACATGGCTACAAACCATCCCGTGGGAATGCAGAGCACTCACGGGAGGGCTGAGTGCCTCTGAACTGGCACTGGCTTAGAACTGCACTGGGAATACTGAAGACTCTCTTCTATCATATTCCCAGCAAGGTAATTCTTATGGAATAACATCAAATCGGTGATGAAAGGGGATTCTCATGGAATAACATCAAATCATCGTTGAAAGGGAAGCCCTTTATTTGCTTATTCTAGAGAGAGATGGCAATATAGTACAAGAAATGCTGTGTAAATGCAGGTGGCAAGAAATGGTTGCATTTGATTTTGTTGATGGAGATATGGCAGAGCCTTGGCAGATAAAGACTGACAAATGCTAGAGAATCCTTACTGTGGATTGAAATAAAATGCAAATGTGCAGAGGTATGTAATTTTCTCCTTATCTGTCCCTATACAATGCATCTTTGTAAGTTTACAAACTCATGAAGTACCAAAATCTTAAGATCCCAGAACACCCATGTTTTACTCAAATTATGCTTGTGGCAGGTTGGGTTGGCCTTTTTTTCCCTTCTCATTGTCTCTATTGTTTTCTCCCTTTACAGCAGCAATCTTTTGGCCAGCTATAATGTAAAATTCTTGATTCTTTTTGAAAACTCATGTTTGCCAAAACAGTAACCTCATAGATTATTCTCTTGTCAGTAAGGCTTTTAACCACAGTTTTGGCAGAGCCTTAAAACATGCCCTTTCTCAAGAAAGAGTTGTCTGGGCTAGAAAATCATTGGCATTAAAAAGAGGTTGTCATAGTGATTGAAACCTCCTCGTAGACATTCCTTAGGAAAAGTAGGCTGCAAGATGCACCTTTGTAGTCCCTTTTTTAAGTAAGGGACCCTTTAAATTGAAGAGCCTATTTCATTGTCTAAATGCAGATTTCTGTCACTTGTAAAACAATAGGACTCTGGAGTGCTGTTTGTGTATCAATGCTTCTTTTAATTGCATTCTACAAGAAATGACTCAATGGGAATTAAGTTCCAATTTCTTGCTATTGGAAGGCACCACGTTTTTAGGTCTAAACCAGGATCACAGCTTGGTTCCCTAGATTAATAGGAAAAGATTCGAGGAAGACACTCCAACTGAGCCCTGAATGACCAGCTCTGAGCAGGCTTGAAAAGCACAGCCTGGGAAATCCTTCCTTGTAGAAGTTTAGTCTTTTGCCTGAAAAGACCAAACAAGGTTGGGAATTAACACTTACCTCTGGAGGAGGCAGATCCAAATGTATCATGAGTGTGTTTGGCTCTGGACAGAACCATGCAGATACAAAAGAGAGAACTGAGAACATGAACAAATAATTTTTATGCTAAATCTAGAAATACAATATTGAACCACTATGGTGGGGGGTTTTATAGAGAGATGTAATTATTTATTTTGATCATAATAATGTCTGTGCTGTATTTCTGAATAAGACCAAAATAAGATGAGGAGGCACATGTTTCTTGGATAGGGTCTTTACTGTATAAAGTGAATCAGAATGTGTGCTGGATAATCTGGGAAAAGATTGGAAGATAATTAAGATAGAAATAAAATATGTGCAGTGGCTGGGGTGAGGTTGTAGAAGTCTCTTGGCAATTATATCTTTCACTGCTTGGAGTGTCTGGATGTTCTTTATTCTATACACCTACTTTCAATTCTTTCATAACACATGCACATGCAAGGAATATTAATTAGATGAAAGCTAAACTTGTGGCTTGCCCAGAGCCATCTGTTAGGAACCCACTTTTTTACCTGGCTGCCCAACAAGAAAGGTCTAATCCTGAGATATTTGGAGTCAGTGGCAGAATGAGAGGTGTTGATGTGAGCTGCACTGGATTTCAATGCCTACTCCTGCAACAAAATTAACCCTGAATTCCAGTCCTATTGGGATTAAAGGAAGAGACAAAGAAAGAGACCTTTAGGAAGATCTTGTTATTTCTGGAAGTACCCAGGGCCCTGCTGGGAATGAGGCCTAATGAGAACCTATTATTGTTCTTATTGTTGTCTCTGAAGTCAAAGGGACTTCTGCAATCGACTTGAAAGGAGCAGGACCCAGGAGCCATTTATTTTACTTTCCTTCCCTGTGTGAGAGTTCATCAGTTCCAAAATAGTAACTTCAGGGTTTGTGGGTATGGGAAAGAGGGAGAAGCAGGGGCTGTTTTTTTGTACTGCATCAGGGTGTCTGAGGAGTTGGGCAAAGCTGAAAGCTGTGGTGTAGTTTAAATCTGTCCCACCATGGGTGCATTTATGTCAGCATTTTAGCTCAATTTACAAGTCTGTTTTTGAAGCAGATCTGCTGATCATTTCCACTTACTCCACTTCGATGTGCTTCATGCAGTCACTTGGGAGTGCAGGAACTGGGCTTCTCCCAGGTGAAACTTGTCCAGAGTGCTCACTTTAAACACTGTCAGCCAGCTCTCAGGACAGAGCCGGGACAGGTGAGACCAGGAACCCCTGAAATGCATGCAGAGAGGTTGTCAGCCCCTGCTCTCTTTCTCCTCTTGCCCTGCCATGCCAGCATCATGTGCCAGTGCTGCCACAGCAGCCTGGAGGGGAGCACATGCACCACCCCGAGCTTCCCAGTTGTCCATCCTTGCCTGGATGCCAGGAGGTAGCTTGGAGCAAGTCTGCAGGGTCTCTTCAGGTGAGAAAAATCCACAGGAGGGTCACCAGGCTCACAAGATAGCAGGAGACAGGTTTTGTAATTTTAGCACACAGCCATGCTTGCCTTGTGTCTGCCTTCTCTCGCTCTTAGGGTGCTGCAGCAGGTGCTGGGTTACTGCCTTCGTAGAAAAGGTTTTCTTGTCACATAACCAACTGATGTTAAATATTTCAGAAATACTTGAATATTGAAATGTGTTTCGTAATAGATTTTTAAAGCAGCACAGCATGGTTGGCCTTGGCATTACGCTTGGCAAAGGGGTTACTACTGGTGAACTGAGGGTTGAAAAAACGTTTTGAACAACTTTTTGCCTGCCCTTTCTTCTTGCAAGCCCTGAAGTTACAGAGGACCAAAATCTGGATCCAGCTCTTAATTCTTATGTGTTTTCTCCACATGAGAAAGTGCTGTAAACACTCATTCAAAAATCCTTTAGGAAGAATAATAAAGGCATTTGGCAAAATTTGCTTCAATACTCCCTTTCTGATGACTCCCCCCAGCTAGGGGTGTCTCTCCAGCTGCAGTTTCAGCTTGCAGACTGCCCTGGTGCCCTTGGCTGTGTTTGTTTCATCGCCGCTGGCGGGCGGCGTTGGGGACCTGCGCAGCGCTGGGCGCTGCCATTGTCCCCGCGTTACTCCTCAGCCACGGGCCGGGGCTCGGCAGGGCTGCCCCGTTGCTGTGGTTACCGCAGCATCGCGCTCTGCTTGCCAAGGCGATCTTTGACCGCAGCCACTGCACCGGAGGAATTTTCACAGCTCCCACAGAAGACAAAACTCTGGGAGCCGGGATGTAAAAGGTTATCTGATACAAGGTGGATGAAGCGGAGGCTTGTTCTGTGTGAAAGCGAATCCCTCTGCCTCACAGTGAGGGAAACGTTGGGAAGATTTTAAAGTTTCAGGCGTATTCCCTTGCAGCTACGGTCTTGTTAAATTTGTTTTCTCCAGCTCCAGTACAAGGGTCGTACACAGTGGTAGGAGTTTGGCCGTTGGCCATTTGCAGAGGTATAAGGTCACTCAAAATTGTTCTTGCACTTGTGTGTTCGCAGCAAGAAAATTTTAATGAGTCTTTCATCGGTAGCAGCCAGATCGTATCTGCTCCAGGGTATCACTCATCTGGCCCCAGCAGAATTAACGCGCTGAATGCCCTGAGCTATGGCTGGACTTGCAGAAAAGGAGCTCAAGTCTTTGTCTGCGTAGCCACAGCAACAAAACCACAGATGAACTCTACGTTTCTCCAGGAGCTGACAATAAAGGTGCTTTAGCCTGAAGGATTCCAATCACCTGCCTATAGGAGGGTGTTCTAAGTCAGGACTTTTTGCTTATCTGTTTCAAATTGATGGGTCACTGAATAACAGAAATTGGGGCCAGAGCACCAGAGACATGATAATATCACTTCATTTACCATTGTACTTTGTCTTATTTCACTGCTACATTGTGTTAATAATTTCATTTTTCAGGGGAGTCTGTACCCATAGACTGTATGTATATAGTCTGTATCACATTTTTTTTTACTTGAATTGCTTAAAATGTTTATTTCAAGGCACAGGTTTAACAGGGGAAGGGTCTGGTGCTGCACTGGCTGAAAGGGAAGTGCAAGAGGTGCAGGTGCTGGGATTGTCCTCCCTTGCTGGGACTCCGTCCCCCTCCCATGTCCTTCAGACACTCCAAGCTCTGCGTAGGATTTTAGAAGTCCCTTCCTTCTTCTAATACATGTGAGTTCAGGTTGTCTCTGCATCTCTTCTTTCAGTGCTTAAATGGAAAATACACTGGCACCTGTGCAGTTAATGAAAACACAAGAAATTATTGCCTGCCTGAGTTTAAAATCTGTGTGATGGCTCTGAGCAGATCCTCAGCCCTTACAGTGTGAGGATGGCAGCTTCTGCCATCAGTGGAGGTCCTGCCCCTGGGTCAGAGGACAAGAAGGGGTGACAGTGGCATGCTGTGTTGGCTCCAGGTTTCAGGGGCAGGGTGAACAGCTGGTCTCTTGGATGGTGTCAGGAATGAGACCGAGGGAATTAATGCAGTTTAACCTGCACCCAGTTTTTTCTTAGTCCCCTCTTCACTACTGTGGGAAGCTCCCAAGGCGAGTATGGTTCAGCAGGGCCAAACAGTACATTTGAAGATGCTCTCCTTGTGCCACTTTGGGAGCTGCATTCAGAGCTCGAGGGGTGCTGTGAGGAGAGACATCCCAAGGTGAGCGTGCAGGTGAAGGCAGTCAGGGTGGTGTAGCAGGTGGGGGCTGTGTGGTGCTGCAGGATCACAGCCCCAAACAGAGATGATAGGCCAGATACAGTTTCACTGGGGCTTGTACTGTGGCATAAAGGGTTCTTTTTTAGTGCAGCCAAGAATTCCATTAGCCTTTTCTTTTCCCAAACAGCCTGTCTCCTGTCTGCTGGCAGTATGTTTTGGATACCTTGGATCATATAGTGTGTCTTATATGATTTTGCTCTAAATTGCCTCTTTTTACATTTGCTCACATTACAGTGAATTGTGCCACTTCACCACAACCAGCTCCCAAGAACCTAAAGTAACAGAGTGTCCTGATGATCCCGTGAGTCTGTTCCCAGTGGGGAGGTGAACAGAATTTGGCTGCTGGTGAGACCACAGCCTGCCCAGCACAGTCTGTGTGACTTGGGGCATTGAATATATTGAAGAGATTTGAGTGGTCTGGGCTGTGAAGCCTTAGAGCCTGTGAAATTGCAGAGCTACGATAACATTGTGAGGTGTTTGACTTTACAGGAAATCCTTTGCTCCTTTCCTGTAATTTTTGAACATCTATCCTATTTGTAAAGACAGAAATCTCCCCCCTCTTCCACTTGAATACTCAGAGAAAGCAGCTCTTCTATTGTGTCATAAATGTTACAATACTGTCTGTGTGCACCCTCTAGTCCCTTTAATGTCACATCACTTTGGACTAGGAATTTGAGAACAGTTATTCATTACTTTAGTGGAAGGAGCACCCAAAAGTTCCAAATTTTATACCATCAAAATTAAAATAGTAGATATTAGGCAATATCACTCTTATGTTAGTAACTTGGGCTGCATTAGAAGAAATCTGTCCTATGAAAAAGCTTTTATCTGCTAGTAAAAGTATATTAAAACTATTTCTATTCTTGCTGAATTACATGTGAATGGTCCTTCTGCTGTGAGAGGTAAATACTAGTTTGATTACACTTTTTGGTGGAACTGTTTTAGTTTCCCTGTAGATTATACCCACTCCTGCCGTTACCCATCACTGCAGAAAGCAGAATCTCCAGTGCTGATTCTCAGAATAAATTAGTCTGAGAAACTGCTGGCAAATAAACTACTGCAGTTAGGCAGTTTAGAACAGCGCTAATGAGGGTAACTTTGCAGGGATATTTGGCATGATTCTGCATGGCTGTCAACCATGTTTGCTGTTTCTGCCCAAAATAGTAGAATATGCGTAATTTGGTTGCAAGTGGTAAAACAGTTTTCAGGTATAAACAGGTCAATTCTCTATACAGCAGAGACACCAAAGCTTATTATAATAATTTTCAGGTCTGGAAACTCTGTCTATCACTCATAAACATCTCTTTAGGCACCGACACTACAAATTCTTGCCTGAGTGGGCTATCTTTAATTCTACTTGCTACTTTGAGCAATTTCATTAACTTCATTCTAACTGCCTGGGTAGGAAGAGCTTTGCAAGACCAGGTCAACAGTTTGACTCCCTTTCCCATATTGTGCTAGACCTCACTGTAACAAACTCCTTGTTGGTACTCCTTGAAAATGGTACTCCTTGTACCATTTTCAAATCAATTTTAGGAGGAAAGACTGGTTTTGGTAAGCGGTCTAGACCCTGTTGCTTGTCGTCTTTTCATGTGGATTTTTCTTGCCTGGGGATTTTACAGCATTTTTCTCTGTTGAGATCTATTCTTTTAAGAATCATTATTTTGGTAAGAGCTTTTGGCTTGCAGAGATTTGCATACCTAAAGTGCTGAGGTTGCTTGTACAGTGATGCCATTGGATTTCCACGTCTCGCGTATTTGTCTCCCTGTCGGATTAACCGTTCTTGCTGTGCCACCAGGAACATCTGTCAATCTTTTCTGCACTGTCTGGCGGCTTCATTAAGGATCTCAAATGCATGTAAACACCTTGGGGCTGGGTCTGTCACTGACTTTTCTCGTGGCCAATGCGGTGTATTTAGGAAGTGCTGCACCAGCGACAGTTCTAAGCAAGAGGCACAGATAGTATGTGAATACTCAGAAAAAGTAGAAAATTCTTGATCTCAATTTGAAGGGTTTCGGGACTGGCCTCTCTCACAAAGGTCATTGGGTTAGGGGAAACTTGTACTTTTCATGTCAAGCTTTTAATCTCCAAAATGTCCAGATTCTGTTCTGTACTGCAATTTACTGGTGGAAAGGTACTTGTGGTCTTGGTAATTTTGTTTATTTAAGTGGGGTTTTTCTGTGATCACTTCAGGGAATCAATGAGTTCTTTTGTGTTTCTTAATTTCTTTTTGTACTTGCATCATAGCTTGTTGGACAGATCAGAGGCACGGTTTGTTTTTGGTGCATGCACTTCTAGTGACATTTCCAGTGGTGGCCATGAGAAAGAGAAAGCAAACAAATGTAGTAGACACAATCATTTTGAGGGTACAATTACTTCTCCAAAGGTGCATGGATGGAATATGTCTTCTAACCAGGAGATGCCTCAAGGAGAGGATAAGACCTTCTGCCCGACTAGGAAGGCAGAGGGGTGGGATTGGCAGTCCCTGGGACTTTGCCTGCAGAGTGGATGTGGAGTGGGATGCCCCAGGCTCAGCATTAGGCAGGTCTGCTGTGAAATATAAGGTCTTTCTCCTTTCCCTTTTGAAGTGCATTTTGTCCTTTTTTGGAATGCAGCTTCCTTGGGCTGAGCATAATTCAAATAATCTGTGATTGATAGCTGTTATCAGTACTTCTCAGGCACCATTCAGGGATGGTGTGAAGAGATGGCAACCAGGAGGCAGGTCTGCCCCATCTAGGGTGGATTTTTTCCATTTTTAAATGTTTCAGAAATGATGCAAAACCAGAAATTTCTGTGTTTCAGAAATGACCCAAAAACTTTTTTAGTGGATGAGTTATGTCAGGTGAGCTTGCAGTTGTTTTCACTATGGAAAGTGTGTTATGTTTTCTGACTTGGCTCAAACAATTCAGTTACTCAACTCATGGGATCAGGAAGATGAGGGACTTCTATAATCCTCTTGCAAATTTGCTGAGGTCAGTAGAGTTTTCCTACCTGAGCCCTTCGAGCTGACCTTACAGAAAGTATGGGTGCCTTATCTTGATTAAGATTTCCCTCAGGGTAGGTGACATGGGCTGCTTAACAGCAGTCAGAAGAAAACAAGAACCTCCCTCCCATGTGTTCAATACTCTCCTAAACTTCCTTCCTGTGCTTCTGCTGATATTGCCAGTGCAGCTAGTACAGCTCTTGCTAATTAGTGTGCCCTCGTGGGACTTCTCTCTTTCCCAGTGGATGTGGATGGCAATGCAGGACCAGGGTCCTTCTGCGTACCCAAATACAGAAGACAAGGGACTGTAGCTGGAGCTCACAGGGGAGTTTGCTTTGTTATTTTACTGTAGCTGTTGTTCAATCTGTTCTCCAAAGTGTGCAAATGGCCCAGTTCTGAATAGGGCACCGGCTTGCATTTTCTCTATGTGTTTTCCTTTATAAATTGTCTTTCTGTAAATATTTGGGAATGTACCAATATCTATATATATTTCTCTATTGAATAGTTTAAAAATCTTGCTTTTTAAGGCCATGACAAGCTATGGTATTATTAAAAGATACAAACATGTTGCCTTTTTCTTATATTTAGCCCAAATACGGTGAGTGGAGAGTGATTTAGTAGGGCTGTGAGAATGTAATGAGTGCATTAGCAGGCTTATAAAGTCAGATTGTGAATCAAATCCTGACTCATGCACAAGAAGTTTTGACTTGCTGAGTTAGTCTGCTGGATTTCACACAGCCAACAAATTCATGCAGTATATGAATTACGGGCCTTTCAGCATCTCCCTTTTCCTTTTTTAGTTAACATGTTGTTTTCATTTTAAGTATGGGCAGTTCATATTATAAAATTGTTTTGGTAACAGTAGACTCCTCGTTTGCATCTTCCTGCCCGTCATTGGTAAAATTGATGCTCAAGTTTCCAGGAGATTTGCATTGGCAGAAGTCAATGTCCAGCCTCAAAGGGCTGTGGGTGCCTCCTGCACAAAGACCTCATCTCTTCGTCCCTCCAAGCTGCTTTTTGCCTGTCGAGCAGATACGGCATGGTCAGGATGGCAAAACAGGTTCCTGAGCCAGAGGAGAGTAACGGAGACAGCATTAGCACTTTTTATGGCATGAAACTCTTGCAAGCAGTCACATTTACAGGTTTTCTGAGTACCCTCACACCTGGGGCCCTGTGTATCAGTCTTTCATTTTTGCGGGTTAAAAAAACCAAAACACTCTAATGAGCAAACGTTTAATTGCTTTAATACCAGATTTCCCAACCTGCTGCAATTTCATTTTAAAATCACGTGTTGTTATGAGAAAGCCATACTCTGACAGTTGTGCCGCTTTTTAATAGAGTCCTGGGGCCTAATTCTGCCATGATTGTATTAAGCAACACTTTGTTCCAGGAGCAGTTGTATGGCAATTGCCAGGTGTACATTACTGCACACCATGAGTAAGCATGTGATTTAATTACCTCATGGGAGATTCTCATTGATGTAAAAAGAAATATTGACCCTTCCAAAATCTAATACCTGAAGTTTAGCAAAACTGGATAAAGCTGTTTTCTATCTGAATACCAAGTGTGCTAATTAAACATCAGGAACTCACTGTAAAAATGTGATGAGAAAAGTTGGCCACAGCTCTGGAAGAATTGTGGTATGGGCTGGAGCCTGTGCCGTTCCCAGGAATGGGAATTTTTCCTTTGACTCGGTGAGGAGCAAGATAAAGATCAGTTTGCGGAGTTCTGAGGGACCAGTTAAACAACTCACGTTGGTCACATTCTCACAGTAAGCCTATGGACCAAAAGTGCAACTGCTTCAACAAGTAAATGCCTCTAAATTAACACTGATAAATTAACTAACCTAATCCTCTGCTGTAAATAATGTCTGTTGTGTGCCATATTTTAGCATGTTGGGATCTGAAGAGATTTCTAACAGAAGAGCAAAGTGTGTGCTCTAATGAGGGAGAGCAACAGTCTGTAAGCACACCTTACTTTTGGGGATCTTAACTGGGCACTAATCAGTAGAGACTTTATTAGCAAAATTCTCCTTTCAAGTCTGTTTACATATAATGCACTAAGCACCTTTGATCAGATTTTCTTCCAGAGGGAGTGGCAAGAATCTCTGATGGCAAAACTCATGTCTGTTGTGTTTGCAGGTAGCTCAAAGGAGGGAGATACACGCTGTACAGTTTATTCTCATCAGGTGGATGAGAATCCGCTCATTGCTCATGGGCTTTTCTTAATTTTGTTTGGTTGTTCTTCATTGAGTGTTTTAGGTTTTTTGTTTGAAAGCTGTATTGCTGCCCTGTCGATTTCTCTATAGAAATCTCTGTAGACATCTAGATCGTTTGTCTCTATGAAGTTGCAGAGCTGGGTTCTCAGTTTCTGACTCTGAAGGGCCATCTTCTCATCTGATGATTTTGAAGTTGGAAGCCAAGGGAGCAGGAGATCCTTGTGTGTGCTCACCTACACTGGCTCTGACCATGATGCTCTGGGTGTAGCCTTGGTGTGGCAATTACACTGACCTCAGGCTGGGAGAGCCACAGAAAGTGAACCTGGGAGAGAGAAGAATGGGAGGATTATCAGGTGAAGGTTTTGGCCTGGGAGAGAATAGTGCTCTGTCCTTAAAAAATAACAAATTACACATGGATTACTTCATTAATGTAATTGATTTGGTGCACTGAAAAGATTTAGAGCAACAGGATGAGCCTACATCATTTACCAATTTATCTTCTAATAATTTAGTAGTTAGTTTCATGGAGTGCAGAGTTAGGATATGCCTCCTTCCCTCACTGAGTCCTTTCAGGTTTGCAGACTAAGCCTGTCTCGCCTTCACCAGAGTATTGCAGGCAGCCTTGCAGCACGTGCCATGGTGAGGAAAGGGTGCCTGGAAATGCGAGGGCAGGATGTGAGCCCAGGAAGGGCAGGAGAGCCATTAGGTCTCCAGCATGAGAGTAGCCTTTGCTTCCTGAGTCACTCATCCTGAGGGTTACACAGTGTATCGTTTTGTTCATTGTCTGGAAGTTTTGTGTGACTAGGGAAGTCCATAATCTGTGGTTTCTTTATTCATAAAATACCAGCTCAGTAATTTTGTTTAATTCTTGGCAAATGGTTATCTGCAGTACTTCAGGCCATAAATGCCTATAGAGGCTATGCCCCTCGGGATAGCATTTTTATTGGGGTCTTACCTTGGTATTCAGAGAAATTCAGAGGAAAAGTGTACTAGTTAACTGTAAAAAGTGTACTAGTTAACTGCATAACATCTGCTCAGATGATTTACTGCCTTGCAGATGTGATTGGATTCGTATGCTGTGTTGGTATATTTGCCTTGCAGTATATATTACCAAATCTGAATGTCTACTACCAAGTTTACTGTGCCTTCTGCATAATGCAGCTATGAGGCAGAATATTCATTCCTTGTGCCATAGACATTTCTTGGGTCATTCTTATTCCCAAACAAGGGAAACAGATTTCTTATTTCATTATTTTCACCCTCTCCAAATATTGGGCGATGACTCTGTGTCAGGCAGCACTGAAATGTTGAAAAGAAGGACAAGGATATGTTCACCTTCACAGCAGGAATCCCTCTCTGTTACACAGAAAAAGAATTAATCTATAAATTCCCTTTTAAAACTTACATCTATTGAAACAGGATTACTTGAAAAAGATAATAGAGGAAGTTATGTAAAGATTTTAATGGTGTGCCATTTACTGCTTTCAGTTATTAATAGAGAGCTCTTTCATCAATGTATTTTTCTGTTTTGATGAGTAAGTGTTTTCACCTAAAGATGATGAGTGAAAACTATGAAAGCTCTTGCAGAACACGCTGCAGCTCTGGCAGAGGGATGGCCTGGGGCGGCTTGGGGCAGCTCATCAAGGAGGTGCCCATTGCTCCTGCAGTGCCAGTGGGAGCTGCTTGGAGGAATCACACTGCGTGACTTCTCATCCTAGTGACCACCTTGCTGCTTTGAAAAATATGGCTGTAAAAGGGCTTGGTTTATGCTGCTTAGAGTACCAGCTTGATCACACAAGCCTGACTTATTTTGTCATGTTTGTCCACTTAGACCAAGACCAGAGCTGCAGAGCTACTCTGAGGAGTAGCTCTTACCAGGATGGACCTGAGCACGGGTCCTAGCTCCTCACAGTTTGGGTCTTGCAGTGAGATTCCTATGGAGTGAGAAGGTTTTTAGGACCAGAGGAGTAGATTAACAGAAAAGTGTTTAATAAGGAGATTTATAAACTTTCTGTTTCAGATATGTAGATAGATATTAAAGAACTGAGGTAGCCACATATGGGATGTGTTATACAGTTAGAGCCATATATCAGTTTCCCAGCTGTGGCACGTGGAGCAATGTAGCTGCCCCCTTTTGTCACCACTCATTGTCTTCAATTCAAAATATTAGCCCTCTGTTTCTTCTTTTTGTGCTGCTTTTATAAACCTTTGGGCAGAAGCAATGCATTCTTGGCATTGTTGGGTGTTTTGGGGGAATGCAATTCCATGCATTCTTAGCTTTGGGAAGTGATCAGGCAGAAAGGTGTGAGCTAACGTCCAATGATTTATCATTGTTGCACCAGAAAAGGGACACAAGACTTGAAACAATTACTGGCTGTATAAGCTCAGAAGGTTATTTTACATGGGGTTGTTAAAGCCCAGAATAGGAATAGTGACAGCCTTGTGTACTGGAGAGGTGCACTCCTGTTTAAATCCATAGGCATTACTTACTTGCACGTAAATTTTGACAAAGCAATAATGGGGAAAAGTGTATAAAGGAGAGATTTACTTTCAGGAAAAATATTAAGACTGTGAAAGCTTAATATGTCAAAATGTGGGGTACTTTGTTCAGTCCGGGAGGTCTTTATCTTTGTGTTTGTAACAATGGTCTTCTCCAACCTAGGGTTTAAGTTTATTGATGGGCTGTCTTGGTGAATGAAGAACTTCCTTTCTGTGCTGCTGAGAGAAAGAAAACAGCATACTTGACTGAGATCCCTCTTTTATTAAATCCAAAATCAGTTACTCAACAACTGCTCATATGTTCTCGAGTTTTTCACAGCAGAAACCTTCTGTTTAAACCCCTTTTTTATTCTACAGTATACATTGTGTAGTAGAAATTGGCTAATTTAAGTACAGTAGTTGTAAATGGAGTATGTCAAGTGCTGTCTCAATTTGACTCTCTTTCAGAAAGATTGGCAAATCAGGTAGTAAATTGTTTTAATTTTCTAATGAATTCTGTAAAAATTATCTACAAAGTCATCAGGCTTCTAGATTTTCTTGGACGTCTCCTTTCTCTTCCCAGCAGTTTTGTCCAGGCAGAAAGACAGGACTTTGCCTATATAAAAGCACATTATGTCGGGCCCTTAGTGTGTGAAAATTTTGCCCAAGGAGGTGTTTGATAATTAGACTAATTAAAAATAAGCACATGGGCAAATGAGCTAAAGATACTTATGCAAGTTTATTCTCTGTATAAACAGAAGAGGAGCCACTTAAAAGACTGAAATCTTTATTTTGCGTCTTTAAGGCTTGAACCAGAACACTGAGTAGCACAACTGCTACTTTGGCTTTAAAGATAACATTGCTGTGAAGACTTGTCTGTTTTTAGGCACGCAGTTTTCTGGGTGATAGTCTTTTGAAGTTTGTGATGGACTACTTTGTACAAACACATGCGTGAAGTGTTTCCAGCCCTGGGTCATGATAAAGCCTCTTTAAAAGAAATCAAGTAGTGTATTCTGTTCTGGTTCACAAAAGTGGTATTGAATAACACAGTGAAAACCTTTGCTGCTGAGTGAATCAGGAGAGAAACAGCAGTCTGGCCATGAAAGGAGGAGAGGTGGATGTACAGAACCTTGAGAAGTCCCAGGGCCTTTGAATTTGTATTCTGAAAGAAATAAACTGCATTTTATTTTAGACACAAGTCAATCTAATTCTGACTTCCTTCAGTTGGGAACCATGGGCAGAGTCAGGAACTAGCTCTGAAGCAAAGGAGTCCTCCAAGGTGAGGGGGTGAGAGCTGGGGGACTGGGAGGGAGAGGAGGAGGCTGTCTGTTGTGGGAGGATGCTGGGGCTGGACACTCTTACTTCAGCTGAAAAGTGTTCCTTTCCTGCCTGCCCCAGAGTTCCTTCCCAGCCCTCTTGAGTGAGAAATACCTAGTGTCCTGGATCTGGCAAAATGTCTGTCTCTCAAGGCATAAAGATTCCTGTTTACAGCTTTACTGAGAGAGGGAATGTGTGAAGGGGGAGAGTGGGAGGGGAAGAATACATGCTGTGTCTTGGGGAACTTGTTGTATTTCCCAGCATGTGAGGGACACAGGAATTAAATCTCACTGCTTGAAAGATATGATTGTCATTCATTGTCGGTGTTGTCCTCCACTATGTGTATATATATATATATATATATATATATATATATATGTATGTATATATGTGTGTGTGTGAGAATATGTCTATGCATATATAGTCATATATTGGGATTTTATGTGGCAATGCAACTTCCAGTTCTGTAAAGAGAGTTTAGAGTGAGAAATTGCTTGTATTGTTATATAATTACTTAGCAGCATTTCAAATTGATGGAAAATAGTGGACTGTTACTTTGAGTTTAAAAAAACTCAACTGAAAATGCCCCAACAAAAAAAATCCAATTCCAATGCATAAAAAATTATCATATTCAGTGTCTACAGATGGAAATGGTTCACCGTCAAGTCTGAAAGTGAAACTTCCTTAAAATGAAGGAGTTGGGGAAAAAAAAATCCTAAATCCGGAAACATTCAATTTTAGAAGTTTGAGCTTTCATGCTCTAAGAAAGGGAAAGCATTTGTCTTTTTTCAGTATGCGTATATGTGTCTGTTTACAGTCAGAGTAGTGTAAACCTCCTCAGAACCACTGGGATTATTTCATGTTGGCATCTGTGAATGTGAGAAGACTATTTGGCTTGTGATCTTAATGTTTTAGCTCCTCACCAAAACTCAAATCCACAGGTGAAACATGCTGATATTTTCCTGCAAAAGTGTGAATTCACAAGGGAGAAATTGACTGTGTGGAATGGCATCATTAAAGTTGAAAGCGAAGGGAAATAGTGCAAAGTCCTAAAACGCAGACATTTAGGCTCAGATCTGCTTCCATTACAGTGAATGCCAAAACTCCTATTGTTTTCATTAGGAACTGGATTAAGACTTCTATTGATATCATGCCAGTTTGAATTCCTTCTCTTATTTTTGATCTTGACAATCACTTTTTCCATTGCAGTTCCATTAAAGATTTAAAACACAGTATAATAAAAGTTGGTGAAAAAATTACTTAATGCACCTAAATTATTATGCAAATAGATACAAATTAAAATGCATTCACATAATTACAATCCTCTCTTTACAGCAAACAATGGAATCTAAGCTTTATTCTTTTTGCTTGATAATCAATTTTCAATTCATTGTCCTTTTTTCAGGGGTTTCTAGAGTATCAAAGTAATTGAAAATAATTGGTCTTTCAGTTGTTTTACAGTTAGTACTTGAATAATTAAAAATTAAACCGATTATGCATGTTGTATTTTAATAGAACAATTAATTCAGTGGCCTTTATTCAGTGGCCTCTATGGAGCATGCCTGGCAGCGCTCACCCCCAAGCCAACGGAGACCAGTCCAGAACACAGAACTGGCCTCTGTATTTTGGCAGCAACTGAAGTTGCTATTATGGAGTCTCCACAAGGAAAAAAAAATAAAAGGACTGAACTATCCTTTTTTAACCTAGGAGAGCTGCTGCAGCAGATATTTGGGAGCAGGGGCAGCGAGAGGCCCCAGGTGTCAGCGGGTGCTGGATCAGCTACATCTCTCCTTCATTCACTTTGGCATTTTTTGTAAGATTGCGATAGAGGTATCTATTTTGGGATCAGTTGTAGATCCAAATAAATAGTCCTTAGACAGTCAGTGTCAACATAGTAAATTACATCATAGGTGACCTCAGTATGGCCATCTTCCAAATTATGTATTTACATAATTCTGAAAAATTGTAAACTTGGTTTTAAGGTCTGTTGGCTCAGAGTTTGCATATAGAAATAAATGGAGATGCTGTAGTCTTTCGGTGTGCAACTTTGCTGTCATTCAGACTGATCATGGTTTATTTTTGTTTATATGGTTTTTGATATGAATTTAAAGATGTGATGGCAAAGATATGTGTTGAAGAAAATTGATATATTGCACTTAAAATGTTTGTAGTGAAGAACCAACGTGTTTTCTCCTCTTTTGGTTTTGGGTCTCCACAACGTGAATAGATCATTCGCCTCCAGTCTTTGCATAGGACAGCTGCAGGAGTACTGCTGTACTGTTCTACCACTTCGTACAGCAAATATTACAGGCAATTAAAGACAGTTTGAAAAATGCTTATATTTTTCAGATTTGAAAAAGCTTTTGTAAATAGACCAGCCTCCTGTCTACAATATGCAATTCAATTTTTCGTATTACAGCGAGTAGCAGGACCTGACACGAACAAGGGAAGTTCTGCAGGCTGCATCCGCTTTGGGACATTTCCATCATTTACCTGCATGAGTTCAGGCAGTGCACACAGACACTGAGGAAATGATAAGAGGCATCATTCCCTCTTCAAGGCATTGTTCCTTCTTCTGTACACAAGGACACACAAGAATTAGATGCAGAGTCTTAAGTCAGCCCCAGCAGCCTCTTGCTCCCTGTGAAGCTCAGGCCAAGGCCTTTGCTGGTTAATGAAGCAGACATTTATGGCCTCCAAAAATCTTCACTGTCCTTGTGACAAGGCAGGTTTTTAGAAGGGATAACGGGGGGCTATGGAATCTGTTGCGTTCACTCAGTGCTGGCTCTGTGGTGGCTGTTAGGGAGCAGGAGCACGTTCCTGCATTTTCCCTGTGTGCCTGGATCAGGAAAAGAGAGCATATGTTAGATAAACTCAGTTAATGGAAGTATTAGAGACATGTTATGCTTCGGTTTTTCCCCTTCTTTTCATACATTTCATTCCACATACATTTCAAAAGGAATGAACATTGCCAAAAGGAATGAGTGCCGTGCAGGGACGATGAAACCTGAATTTGGCAGCCTGAGCCTGCCAAGGGCTGGGAACCAGGGGGTGCAGCCTTCACGGGGCGCCAGACCGAGTAGGCTAGACCACATGCAAATCTTGATTTGAGCTGTAAAGGCAATTTTGGGATAGGTCTTGCTGGGATGAGTGTTCCAGATTATTCTCATATGCCCAGGGCACATGTGTTACTGTTTGAGCACTTGGTTGAGACTCAGAGAGCTGCTAGCTTTACTGTTGGATGCCGAGCTCTCTCTTCAGCAGTAGCCCTGTAAGCCTCAGCAAAATCAGTGCAGTTATGTCAGGTTGGCATCTGCAGGGGTGAGGACGGTGTTTTACTTAGGGGCAGACTCCAGATACACAGAAAGAAAGGGACTCGTTTCTTTTGCCTTGCTACAAACCAACCAGCTCCTCCCCAGCAGATTTGGGTGGGTTTTGGTGGCCTGAGTCTTTCACCAGTTGTGCATGAAGCATGGTGTGAAGCTGCTCTGCTCGGGCTCTAGTGCTCCCTTTGCAGCAGCTCTGTCCACATGCTCAGCTGGGTGGGCTGGAAATGTGCTCTGAAACTTTGTGGTTTTGTTCTTCAGGGGTCTTCTAACACTCCACCCAGAAGTTGCTAATAAAATTATCCTTTCTCTGCAGATTTATAAAGATCTCTCAGCTCTGTTTTTGACTCAATTTACATTATTTCATGGCATGTGGTGGCAAGTCTGAAGTGTTTCCAAGAACTGAGGTGACTTCTGCACCCACGGCTGGAGGGGCAGCTCCCGATAGATACCCTTTACACACAGACAGAAATCTGCATCAGTTCTGACTGCAGCAGGTTCGTGGGCTGTGCAGAGGGATTTCACTGGGTGTGATCCCTCATGCTGCAGCTGCAGGGACATCAGCAGAGCCATTGCTGACTGCTTTCTGCTTCTTCCTTTCAAAGGAGAGACACGTACTTTCTGTGGCTAGTTTGGAGTGTTACCTGCCTAAAAGAGTCCCTTGATCCCTGTACTCTGAGGGGCCTCTCAGGTGGGTGAACACTAGCTTAGTAGAACACAAGAGCTCAAATAGTATTCAGGTGGTTGTTTGGATAGTAATACTTTTTTATCATTTTCTGCACAAAAGGCTTAGTGAAGGTGTGGATTACTTGCTAACAGCTGAAGTCAAGCAGTGATAGGTGAATCCTTTCTCTATTTACATAACATAACGCCAGAAAGCAAAAATTGTTTTTGAAATAGTCTCTGTAAGCACTGTAAAAACAAGTGTCTCCACCCTTCACAAATAAAGGCTTCACTGGAAAGGCCGTTCGCCATGTATGGAACAGAGAAAAGGAAATAAAGCTGGTAAAAATACCCTGTTCATGATGGAAGTGAGAATCCTGGCCATTCTTCTGTCCATGTTTGCAAACACATCTCTGGTGACTCCATGAGCTCCCCAGAACTGAGCACAAAGGAGGGAGAGAAAAGCTTTGGGGCAATAGTCTGAACATCAACTTTCTCCCAAACCAGTGCAGTTTTGAAAGACATTTGAGAACAGGGTAATGCCGTTTGGCTCTTCTAAGAGCTCCTTAGCATGGATTGCTGGTGGGGGCCTCAGTTTCTGAGGGCTAACGTTTGGCTATAGCTCAGTCCTGCCCTGAAGATAGCTGTTCCTGGGCTAGTTAGTCACTAATCCTATATTTTGTACACGTTAGCTACTGCTTCCCGAGCAACCAGAGGTGAACCACAAACAAGTTGCAACAAGACCGTTTAAAATGCTGAAAGGTTAGAATGCAGCAAGTGGGATTTTCAGCATGTTAAAATGAAAATCTTGTAACCTTTCCTCCCCAAATTTTTCATGGACATTTTGTGTGTGTGTGTGTGTGTGTGTGTGTGTGTGTGTGTGTGTGTGCGCGTGTGTGTGTGCATGTGTGTGTGTGCGCATATCTTTGTAGGAATAAAAATTTGAGGAGATCTAGAAGTATAAATTAACTTTAAATTTAATTGGGAAGGAACTCCCAATTCAAGAGGGAGAATGTGACTCCTCTCCAGCATTTCTGAAATCGTGCAGTAGGGTATGAGACCTTGTAATGATTTTTCCAGTTCATTGTTTTTATTTTTTTCAATATGGCTACTCTTCTGTCTGCCTTTTACTCTTCAATTGGGAGGTATCTCAGATCCCAGCAAACAGAGTATCTGAGCCCTTCATCGGCTGCTTTTGCAGGTCTCCCCCACATCAAACCAAAATCCCAGAAAGGAGTGTTTTTCTCTGTGTCCATGAGAGAGGACCTCTTAGTTGTCTTCCTTGCACTGAAAAAGATCTGCTGTGGAGGCTTCAATTGCAGAGCATGCAGCTGTTTGAAGTGCCTCAGACTTCTGTTTCTGAAACAGTGATGTGCAAAACAGCACAGAGAGACCCTTTGGTGCACTTGGGAAGCCGCACAGTGCTTTCAGTCTAACATCTGCTGTTCAGGTGTTCTGGGAAGCCTGGTGGCCCAGAAAGCAGAGCCATTGCTTTTGCAAACCTTTCCTAGTGGGGTCTCCAGGAGGTGCTGGGGGAGGTGGTGGGTGTGTTGGCATGGCACGGGGCAGGGGATGGATGGGCAGTGGGGTGGGAGCTGCTGCTGTGGTGTCCCCAGCCCTGCCTGGGGACACCTGCACATGGGCCATGCTAGCAAAGCTTAGTGCTGGAGCGTAAATGAGCTGAGCAGCCCAGGCAGGGAGTGAGCAGCCATGTAGGAATGCAGCGAGACCCCTAATAATAATTAACTGTGCGTTCTGGACTAGGTGAAAAATCCTCAAGTGTTTTCTCTTTTTTAATCCTTTTTTACATGCTGTACTAAATGGTGGAATTATGATGATCGGCCAAATAAGCTGGGGTGGCAAATGAAATGACCTTTATACAGGAAAGGGTGTTACACTGCTGTTCCCATTTTCAGCTGAAATATGGCCAGTGCATCTTTCTATTGTTTAAATTGCTTAATTGCTATGTTCTGTGAAGGTATTATTTTATTTGTCTTATTAGTCTTTAATTTGTAAGGTAAACTTTAATTTGGGGCCAGAAGGTCAGCTCATTAATATTTTTTAGTTTTTAGTTAATTAACTTTGCTCCTAAGAAGCCTTTCAGTGCTGATTTTCTGTGTCCTGTAAAATAAATCTGCATTGAATAATAATAATTGAGGAATAATAAACATAGGCTAATGATCAATAAAATTTATCAGGAGCAGGGTGCCACTGGCTTGCCCAGTGATGCTGTCAATCACTGGGTCTGCAGCTTCTCCAAGAACTTGCGTGGTTTCTCTTGGCAAAGGCAGTCTCTGATGCAAGGAGGAAGAGCTCCCCTGAAAGGCTGCAGACCCCTGAGCTAACCAGCATTAGTCTGATGGAGACAGATTGATGTGCTTCTCCCAGCATGATTTAAAATATTGCTAAAACCTTCTAAGTGCTAGTCTATACAGGTTAACCAGCTGAATTTTATCCCTCTTCGGTGCCCTCAGAAGGCGTGCTCTGTGTGTCTGAGCTTTACCTGAGCTCGCTGTTTGCTCTGCTTTGGAGAAGTACAGCAATAACAGATGATAGACATTCTTTCTCACAAACGTATTCTTTTTTCCATACTCCTCCTTGAATGAGCTCGTGCCAGAAGTTGCTGAGCTGTTAGGAAGGTGCCGGAAGCTGGTAATTTGCTCCCTTATAGCTTCACAAAAGCTACCAAATTTTTGTGTAGTTCTTACCATCTAAAGGCAAATGTAATTAAGAAATTTAGTTGGTTTACAAATAGGTCATGGACCATCTAATAAACTGCAATTGTTGACATTTATGGAGGCTTTTTCTCCCAAACATTGTTTATGGAAGGCAACTGGCAAAAGCAGTGAGACAAAAACTGCTGTAGGCTCCTATTTTGGGCAGCGCTCAGCCTCTGCAGCTCCTCCTCTTTCTCTCCCCAGTGTATCTTTTGAAGCTCCCTTTGAGTATTTTCATGTATGTACATGTGCGACACTTCAAATGGTTCAGTAGTTGATTTTCTTGTACTGAGAGCTGTGGGTTGTTAATTGCTGGGCTGGTATTAATGGGTTTCATCCAAATTCTGGCTTTCCTCCGGCGAGGCTGCAGTGCACGTTGGTGATTTCAGCTGCCACGTGGTCTTGGCAGGGCGTCCCAGCCAGGCACGAAGTGTCCTGCCAGACATTCTGCGGAGCTGTCATCTTCACCAGGTCAGCATGGAGGACTCTGGCTGTCTCCAGCAGCACAGACATTTGTGTGTCTCAGCCCCAAATCAGCCTCTGGAGCAGCTGCAGGTGCATGTATGGTCTTGCTCTTTGTGGCAGAGCAGCAGTATGTCAAGCACCAGAGCTGCTGCAGGCAAGAAGGGGTCAGGGTAGAGTCTGCCCTTGGAACAGCCAGTAAATTTACCATCAGGTTTTTCTAATTTCAGTTTGCTGAACGTTACATCTCATTCGTGTACCAGAATCATTTACTTCAGTCAAAGGCAGCTGATCTGAACTAAAAAAACTCTTGCTGGAGGCAAAATGCATATTCTCTCTTCATTACCCACCCCAGACTGGTGAGAAAAAAAGAAAGGCGGGGAGACAAGGAGAACCAGACCAGGGAAAGAGTTGAAAGCAGAAGCCTGCTCTGCATTCGGTTTTTCTCCCATGATCTTGTGTGCTCAGAGGTGTGGTTAGTTGGATTCAGGAGAAGGAAAATAAGTGTCAATCAAGGAATGACCTCGACCTGAGCTGCTCAAAAAATGGCAGTGTTGGGTTGTGAAGCTGTGGTTCGGCACTGCTGATAAGGAGGCAGAGGCAGGACCAAGCACTGGAAGCTGCATCTGTGGGGATCTTCAGGGAACAATAGCATCTTTCATACTTCATACTTCGTGTCTATAAAACACATGAATCAACTCACCTGAGGCAAGAGAAGTCAGGAGCAGCTGACATCAGCCGCCAGGAGCCGAGCTGCTCATTCTTTCGGAGTTAGCACATTTCCCGACCGACCCAGTCTGCGCTTGGGACACTGATCCCTCCTTCCCTCCAATATGAGCTGGGGACAGATATTTCGTATACTTCTGCTGTTTGTCAGACAGCTCACCACTCCCACAGAGCCCACCATGCAGGAGCAGGTGAGAGGCCCAGCTGGATGCTCCTGGTGCTGGACATCACACGGGGCAGGAGGTGTTGTGCCGTGCCCTTGGTGCTGTCCTCACCGTGTGTGGTACCCTGCCCCGCACAGGCTGCTGAGAGCAGTCCTGCCCTGCATGGTGTGGGCACAGCCCTGCTTTCCCTCACCATGGGAGGCTGGAGATCAGTGTGCAGGGCTCGGCTTTTCGGATGGTTCGTGCGCAGTTCCACACTTGTGTCTGAGAGGCCACTTTTTTTTCACCCAGAATTACAGTAGTTGGAGTTTTAATGCAAAAGCTCCCAGAGTGACCAAGCTGGGATTGAACCTATCCATGAGAAATCCCCCTGGAGCTAAATCCGGCCCCTTCCTGCATGGCATGAGTCAGTGTTTCAGACACCAGTGAGAGCCAGAGAGAAGCTAAGTTAAACTCATTTAATTTCTTCTTTTGCTGGTGTGAAAGACTCCTATTAGTAGGATTATTCTCTTGTCAGATGGAAGCTGCAGATAGTTGTCCCAGATGTGCATGTCTAATTTGAAGGCCTGATTATCTTGTTCGTGTCACTTCTTGGCCTCTTATCAAAGGAACTCTCACGCACATCACCCTTCAGCTCCTCACTCTCAGCTCCGCAGGGAGGAGGAGTACACTTAAACCATTTCCAGCTAGTAAGCCGATGTTTGTAATTTTTTTCCTCTGGGGCAATGGTGTCAAGAGGAACAGGCTCCTGAGCATGTCAGGTGGAGAGAGGGTGGAAGAAAGTTTCTCATGGTTTAGGACAATATAAGAGGACAGAGCTGCTGTGCTGCAGCAGGAGGATTACAGCACGGTGCATTGCCAAGCACGAGGCGCCTGTTGGATGGAGCCTTCTGGGTGGCTGGGGTTTGATTTAAAATAATTTCAAAATACTCTTTACTGGTGAAATGGAGCTTAAAACCTGAACCTGTTATCAGGTGGCTCAAGAGGAGACCCTAGGGAAGATTTCAGAAGTACTGTAAATATTCACTTTTTAAAAAATTATCTGCGATTACTTTTATCAATATGTCAATAGATAAAAAGTTCTGCTATTTCTGGATTCATTTACATGAACTACTTAGTAAATTTTTGTAACAAAGGTATGAAGAAGAGAAACCAAGTATTTCCTGCTTGTAAAATCCCCAAACATCATTAGGTGCCTGTCAAGGTGTCGCCAGTCCAAAAAGAGATATATGTCATTCTGAAACCAGCCTGAACGTAATAAATGCAGGAGTTCCATCGCTGTCATTCACTGGAAGGGCAGGCTCGTCCTTTCCCAAGGCAGGCTGACAGGGGGCTGTTTAATTGAGCTGAACAAACTGGTGTTTGAGGGGCTGGGCAGGAGGGGGGAAGCTGCAGGATGAGCAGCCCTGCGGGCAGGCAGCTGCCCTGGCTGGGAACCTGCCTGCAGCGAGGAGTCCCTGCCTGGAACAGTGAGTGTGCCTTCTCTGTGCCTTCATGGAGTGCTGGGAGCCAAGCCCACGTGCTGCACTGCAGCCGGCAATGGGGGGAGAGAGAGAAATTAAAGGACAGGAGGTAAGAGTTAAGTAAGTCAGTGCGGTGCTCCCAGTTAGATTGGCACCGGCAGCAGTTGTGAACTCGACACTCTGTGACCATCTCTCCAGTCCAGGTGGCCTGGAAGTTATTTCTGTGATTCAAATAAAAATAAAAATAGTCTGAAAAAAGTTTTCCACTTTTATCATATATCATTTTTATCAGTAACTAGTATACGTTAAAAAAGTGCAACCAGTGAGGTTCATACTGGGTTAAGTTGGCTTCTGTCATGTCTGAATCCTGCAGATGGAACCATTACTAGAACTAACAATTTATGTTGTATTTGGCAAATCAATTTTAACTGTGCTGGCTGCCCTATTTGTTCATTACTAGCACTAAACTGCTACATGTTGCATTACCAGCTACTTGTTCCTTTAATTCTTAAGTCCTCTCAAGTCTCTTTTCTTGTAGTTAAATTCTGCTGTTTCTGTATCACAGAACTGTTCTACAGCTCTGCTAGCAGGAAATATTTTTGTTACCATGTGAGGAAATGCATAGTGTGTTAAAATTCCCTACCTCTTTACAAGGTGTGAAAAGCCAATCAGGTTTATACTGTGCTGTGATCTGTTTAGGATGTCCAACTTAGGTTTCCTCTTATAGCTGCTTTGGGTTTTATACCATTTCTTCACTCCCATAATGTTTTACCTCCTTATTTTCTTCATTGTCTTACGGGTTTTTGTTAGCAACATCTAGCATTGCATCACCCACCCCTCTGCCTCTATTCTTACTCTGCATTGCCAGTCCAAGAATCATTGTTCCCTGTTTGGTGATGTTGCCTAGGTCACAAATTGCATCATTTATTAACATTTTTGCATAGCTCACTTCTTTCCCATACTCTCTACATTGTGTGTGTGTGTGTGTGTGTACGTCAATGTAGCTGTCACCAAGCATTTATATTTCATTTTTAAATTAGTATTTTGACTTTTCAGGGTTTCTTTAAGCCATAAAAAGGGCCAGCAGAGAGCTGGCTTTTCAGAGTCACATATTCAGGCATTCCCCCAAGCTTGCAGAAAACCCAGATTACACAGACCTGAGAGGTATGTCTGTGTTAGGAAATGTTTGCACACTGAGGGGCTGTCAGCAGGGAGGCAAACAGCAGCCATCAGTGTACCACGGGTGGCTTAGCTTCTTGTGATGTATATTGCGGTGTACAATTGAGGAGTGAGAATGTGTATTTAGGGAGCAAGAAAAACAATTATATTTTCTTTTACACTATATGTTGGAGCCAGTAATGAGACCCCTGAGCCAAGTGCCTCCTCTGGTGTTTTGCACTTATCTTGAGGCTCTTCTGAACTGTCAGCTGTGAACACAGGGAGGTTAGCACCCTCTTTGCTTAAGACCATTTAATCTTACTACTAACCTTTCATTGAAGAAAGCACCCGTGAGCCCTGCCACTGCAGGTTCGATTCTGTGGCACTCCTGCATCCCTTGGCTGCTGTGCAATCTCTGCTGACCTGCACTGGGTACCAGAGCAGTCACAGAGGGGGGCTTCCTCTTGGCTTTTCTAGTCTCACATTTTTAACATGATCCTATTAAGCACTGACTTCCCTACTGCCCTTCTCATCAGTTTTCACTTGAAAATACTGACTCAGAAAATTTCCCTGTATTCCTGAGCTGATCTACTCTCCATATGTTTATTGTATTAATCCCATCCTAAACTCCCAGAAGGTAACATCACATCCCATTCTCTTTGTTAGAGACTGCAGGTTTTGGCTCTTCACTGTGAAATACCAGTCACGGTCACTTAGGTCATCTCTCTGTCTCCAGGCTTTGGCTCATGTTTGCTTCTTGACTGTGAGTTTGTAGAGTTTTGGGTTACGTGTGTCCCTTTCCATGCATTGGTCTCTGCGGGAGCTGCGGCTCAGTCAGTCTGAGCAGTCTCTAAGCCCACATGGTAAATTCTCCACAAACATATGCCCCAGGACCACAAATCCTTTTCTGCAAGAGATACCTTTGCTTTGTTACTGTTATCTGCTGGTATTTTCGCAGCCTGCTGAGACCCAAAGCCTGGTGTATGAACGCAGAACAGGCAGCCCTTGGGGCTGAAGGAAGACATGGTAAAAGTTTTTCAGGCTTCAGGTTTTTAGTTTTTTATATCTCACTCAGGGTGAGGGATGGTGGAAGGGCAAGGCCAGCAGTCAGCTGTGTACATTTGCACCTACGTGTGCAGTTTGGACCCTCCCTTATCCACATTCACATTTGAGCTCTGAGGGAGGAATTCCTACAGTTTTCTTTGCAAGCTCTGCATCTGCTCCAACAGAAGCATCACCTTCAGACAAGGGCTGGCAGGACCTGAGCCCACACTTCTACAAGTACCAAACAAAAACTAATATAGAGTTACCCTTGAATGATAAAATTTCATGTCTGCATTCGTGGTTTTCCCCTGCACGTGCTTCTCTGCCCCACTTCTTTACTGACTGCTGGCAATTTGCATTTGAAGTAGCTGGCTTCAGTATCAGTAGATGTTTTGTGACGTTTTGGGACACCAAACTGGAACCTGTTCACTTCCTCAAACACGCATCTGCCTCTTTGCCCTGCTGTGCAAGACTAGCAGCTGAGTGGAGAGGGATTAGCCTCTCTAGACAGGGCTTTCAGAAACAGACTTTAATTAAAGGTGCAGGATGGAGCTCAGTGATCACCTCTGATTACTGGTGCAAATGCTTTAAGAAGAGAAATTAGAGCAATGGCGTATTAAGAGGTGAGTTCTCAGGTCTTAATATCTCAAAGCAGTTCAGTCTTTTCAAAGTGATTTGGCCAGTTTCTGCCTCCTGCTACCTGAGTGCAAACCTGAAATAACTCCAGTACACCAAAGGTATTTCAGAGCAGAGTGGTTACTTTGCTCCTTTGGGTAGAGGCTGTTTTGAGCTCAGTGCCGCTGAGTGTATTGCTGTGTGCTTGGAAAGAAGAGAGGGAAGCACCCTATTTATTTTACAGTGGTAAGTGGTAATGGAGAAATACTCTGTTTTGTGCTCATATGACCTTATTGCCACATTATTCCTTTTGACATTTCTCAGCTTCTTCTGGTGACTTGGGATTTTGGTTTGGTATTTTCTAGGACAGCATAATTATTCAAATCCCACCCCTTGCACAGCAGTGCACTGCATGCACCAAGTGAGATCAGTACTTCAGAGTAATTGGAGGGACATCACTGCTTGATTGGCAAATAAAAACAGTTGTGAAAGAAAGGCACAAGATGCACTCAGAGACCTAAGGAACCCCTCTGAACTTCCATGATATCCAGAGCATCCTGTGCTTGCCAAAGACAGTCAGTAAAACACAGCAGATGTGAAATGATGCTGTATATTAATAAATTGTTCTATCTATTGGCCTTGAGTAGTGTCTGGGTATGAGTTCAGACCTGTACAACAAAACCCTAAATTCTGATTATGAGTGTGGATCTAAAGACAAAAAGGTGCATTAGGTAGATAATATTAAAATGTTTCCTCTTTCTGGGTGCTGACCTAACTTTAAGCACCTGTTACCACATTTTCTGAAGCCTCAGGTTACTGCTGGAGAAACAACATGCAGGAGATGTCCTGAGCCAGCTGAGAAAGCGAGCTAAGAGAGGTCATTTTACAGAGCTTGAGCTGTTTTAGAGAGCAGGGGAGCCTGGTGTCACAGCACAGCTTCCTGTTCACAAGAGCCTCTTTCAAAGACAAATGTGAAAGGGTTTAGCCCTTGAACACGGAGCCGGCAGCAGTCCTGAAGCAAGAGTGTGGCGTTGGATTTCCGTAAGGGGAGACTGCGAAGTGTCCTCTTTGCCAAACAGGTCTCTGAAAAGGACACAAAGACAAATCGGTAATTTTTTCGGGTCTAGAATATCTCATTCTGAGCTTGAACTTTCTTTGAAATTTTGATGCCTTTTTTTTTTCTTTTTTTTTTTGCTTTTAATTATGCATCTATCCATCCTAAAATTTTAATGTCTTTTTTGCTTTTAATTTGACATCCATCCTTAATTAGAAGATTGTTCTCTTTTTTTGATGGAATCAGAGTAGAATATAAGTTTTCCAACTGGAGAAGCACTTTCTAATTTTACTGTAATGAAGTTAGAGTTCGTGAAAGCTTGAGTCTGGGCAAACACACCCCACCCCACAGGCTTCATGCCCTTGAACAATTCACCCCATGAAATGCACTGTTGGAGTTTGCTTCTGCATTGCTGCTCAGAGTAGATGGCCCATGTGAGCTGCCCTTTTCTGCCTCCCTGTCCTTGTAGCTACAAATGCAGCAGTTTGTTTTTCTGGGAAGACAGAAAGAAGAGAAAAAAGTAAAGGAGTAAAAGCCAGCTTCTCTGGGACTGTTCTCTGCTCTTCTGGGGGTGCTGGAGGAAGAGCTGCATCCACTTCTTGTTAGCAGTCACGGGAGTCAGCCTGAGCTGGAGATGAAGAGCTTTGGAAGATTTCTGGTAGAAATGCTGTTTCTCCACTTGATGCTTTCTCCAGACATTGCAGCCACCTGTCGTGACACTTCCTTGTGCATCTTGCTCTGTGTTTTTAGACACGAGGAATGACGTCTGTGTGACAAATTGTGGGGCTGGGCTAGGTGACAGCTGGACATTGCCGCTGGTCACCGCACAGCCCCCACCAGCCCTGCTGCCTGTCTCCCTCTGACCTGGAGCGTGCTGAAACCCTCCTGCCCGGCACAGCTTTATGGGAATTCTGCTGTCCTTTCCACTGATAATGGCTGGTGTTGAGCTGCTGCTTCCTGTGCCGCTTGGGCACTCTGGCAGCCCCATAAACCTCCTGAGCTGGGTTACAGCTGCTTTGCCTTTCTCCCCATCACCAGCTGTCATGTGCGGAGAGAAACAGTTCTTTCCACGCAAATACTGAAGCGCTAGTTTCCTTTCACATGAGCCCACCTGTGAGACTTCCAAGGAAATTAATGCTTCAAGCAGCCAGCGCTGTGAGGTCCTGCGGCTGTGGACCACCATGGGTAGGATTTGGCTGTCTTTGGACCCCACCTCAGGGGTCAGCAGCTTTCTTGCAGGCTGGGAAGCAGAAGGGGATTTCTGGTAGGCCTTCTCTGGAGAGAAGGAGTGAGTCTTCCCATGTGTGATGTTTTCAGGGGTTATTAACGCAGTGCAGTGACCGCAGATGTTAAAACTGGGTGTTTTTTCAGCATTTAGGAAGCTCTTTCAGGCAGATGCTCAGCACTGGCCAAATACGGAAATACCAGCCTAAATCCAAACAGGCCTTAAAGAGGTTTTTCAAAACTGAGGAAATTTAGAAGACAGCTAAAATACATTTTTCTTCTGAGAACTTTGTTACTGAGTTGAGCCATGGCATAAGCCTAATTTTATAAGTGGAAAGAGAGAATGAGTGGCTGGACTCAAGGGCATAGCCCAAAGAGCTGATGTACTCTCTGTCCAGATGACATCAGAGTCCAGGTGGTGAAAAGGTGGGCTCTGGACACTGAAACACAAATGCTTTCTACTGATTAAACTTCAGCAATTGTTTGAGCTCTTGGAAAGTGGCTCCACAGTATGAAGCATCCTGCAGGAATTCAGATAAGCTCTTTGCATGGAAAAATCCTGATTTACAGATAGCTGCTTTTCACAGTGTGTACTACTTTAAAACTTTTAAAAATAAAATCAGTATTTATGTTCTCTCAGGGTTAACATTTATTGCATGCATACAAATGGAGGACACAGGGGTTTGGTATGTTTTATAGAAAGGTGATAGGATGAACCTCTACTAATACTTGGTGAAATTTCATCCTTCTGACTCAGCGGTTTCTCAGGAAGCTGCACATTCTTGGTGCCGTACCAAAGTAGTTTCAGAGCACAGGCTGAAGGCTTCGTGTCCAGCAGCCCTGTAATGCTCAGGCTCTGCTGAGATCAGTGGGATTATAGGGGTAAGGATTCCTAGAATGAAGATTTTCATGTTTTACCAGAGTGATTTACATTTTAAGGCTCAACATTAACAGTGGCAGTTTTTGAGTATATTTTACATATGCTCTGTATTTTATATTTTTCCATAAAATATAATTATATGAAAAATAATGCCTATAAAGATATTAATAGGAATCTACTACTATTGTAATGAAGGAGTTACATAAATTCATTAGGCTTTGTAGAACATCCAAACACCCCTGGGAAAACCCAGTGTACAATGAAACTTTTTTCTTCCATGGGAAGTGTATTCCATGTCAGCTGAAAAGTGCTGCTTCCATGGCACCATTAAGGTGTCCAGCTTTCACTGGGCGTGTCCTCTTTTACGCCTGGAAATTCTGCTTGGGTTGAAAGAGAAGGTTTTGCTACAGATGTTAAGATGTCCAGTGGTCTGGTGGGAGCATTAGTTTCAATGGGATGCCTGGAAATGGTGAATAAATTCTCACTGAACTGGTAAAACTTCGTGCTGTGCATGCTGCAGGTGTCACAGGGAGTCATCCTGCCCTGCTTTGTGGTGGGCAATGCCTGCTGGCTCTTGGCATGCTCCTGTACTAAGGCTCTGCCTGCTGTTGAATACCCTGATCTCACCAAATAAAACTCCCCTGGATTGGCTGCAGATTTGGCAGAATAGGAAGGAAAGAGCCATCACCCAGAAGAGAAAGACACAGCCAGCCTGCCCTTGGCCAGAAACATGTGACTGCTTGGCTGAGCCCAGCGTGGCGCACTCCTGGTGATGCCCTGCTGATGCTGTGGTGAGATCAAGGATGTATCAAGAGCACTAATTTTTTCTCTGTTTATCCTTTATAGTAAATTCCTTTAAAGACAATCCTTTCCTTATGGATTTTGTTGGATAGTCTTATATTAGTCCTAGAATGCAAAATACCCGCTTCGCTCGAGATCCGTGTCTCATAAAGTGTCTGGCAGAAAATCTTATCTGATTCTTAAAGAAGTGAATCATGTAGTTATGACTTCATTTCTACGGTTCGGCTGAATAGGAATCCTTAGATAGGCATTTGAGATTAGAGTATCATTTCTGAGGATCAGTGTAGTTTCTGTGTTTCCCCGGTGGCTCCGAGTCGCTGTGTTCCCCACTTCCATCTGTCAGAACTTGACCTGCCCTTTCTCTGCGTCGGCTTCCCAAGATGACGCGCAGCGATAGGAGTCCAGCTCTTGCATTCTCCTCATTTTGTCTGGGGGTTGCTTTTGCCTTTGGAAAAGTTTTGGGGAGAAAAATACCCACAGCAGGTTCAGTGCTATAGAAACAGGAAGCAAGTGCTTTGTCCGTTTTGATTCTTGTCCAGCATTGGAGTTTTGATGGCAAGGATCCAAGAATAATCTCAGCTGACCACGCAGCCAAACCCACCATGATCTCATTGCCAGTGGCCAGCGATGTGTAGGTGGTTAGTTAATCAAGGGGGGGTTGTTTTTGCATTGCGTTTTTCAAAGATTGTGTAGGTCGCCTATCAACAGAGAGTCTGGACAAAGTACACAGCATTTTTCCTATAAATATTCCCAGTGCCTGGTGAGTCTTTCCCAGAGCTACAAAAGTTTGGTAAGGGTGGTTTTTCCTGTTTATTTTGTCTTTCTGTTCTTACTTCTTTAATCACATGATGCAAGCTTTTTTTTTTTTAAATTTACATTTCTTATTTGCTTAAATTTATTTCCTCAAGTTTCTGATTTGCTTATTTGCTTCTTACTCTGCTTAAGTCAGCAGAGTTAAGTTAACAGAGAAGACCAGCTAAACTGGTCAGCTAAAAATCTAGTAAGAAGAAAGAAAACCTATTCCCTTTGAAACCAAAAATGAAGGGAAATGTGCTATTTTGTTGGAGATAGTATTTTCATTCTGGGGATTTCTAATGGAATTAAGCTAGATGAACGTCTACATTTTTCAGACTGTGGGAGATGGATGTATTTTTTGTCAGATCCCAGCAGATGGACTGTGATGGACCCCATCTCTTCTCTTGAATTTTATCTACTTATTAAAAATTCTTAAACATTGAGCTTAAGAGATGAAGGGAGAAAAGATAGAGTTGTAAGGGCTCTCAAACCTTTTCTTTTGGACATCTGTGCTACAGGTGGGACATCCATGACCCAGTCATTGCTGCCATCAAAAAATTTGACAACTGAAGCAGGTTGAGAGTGTTGCCTTGTTTGTGTGGATCCCTCGTGCTGGAGTCTGAGCCTCCTGGGGCCGAAGGAATAGCTGAACCAACTTTTCCTGTGTGTGGAAGCTGACATGTAGCCATTACTGCTTGTCCTGTGCCAGAGAGAGAGCCCTCCACTTTTGCCTTGTATTCATTTGCGAGTGTCTTAGGATGACAGAAAGCACAGAAAACAAAAACAAAAACAAAACAAAGAAAACCAAACCAAAAAAAAAAAAAAAAAGTGTCCATATGCCTAAGAACCCTCTTATTTTCCTCTTATAACAGAACACATGCAGTCAGCAACCTGTTGAGCTACCACAGCTGAATTTTTCTGGTGGTTTTTCTGTTCCAGAGAGCTGAGCAAGTCTGCATCACCCCGTGTATCAGTAACTTTCAGTTGATATGTAACTGTTTTGAAAGCTTGTCTGTAAACAGAAATGACATCAGAAAAACATCACTGTTGTCTTTCCTTCATTGTTCCCTCCTTTTTTTTCCACTCAAGATAGCAAACGTGAACCCCATCCAGGAGGAAGTGTCCCCATGATTTCACTGTGGGTCACAGCAAGGAGTAGAGCATATATCCAGGCAAAAGGAACATGGAAATTTGGAGACATTTAGAAAAATATACCTGATGGATTTCATTTTGCTGATGCTGTTTTGAAAGGATACCTTTGAGGTTGCTAATACACTGTATGGATGCAAATAGTGAGGCAGAGAAGCTATTTCCTTACCACTGCTCTCAGTTTTGAAACTCCCAGGCCCCCACCCCAATTCTTCCCCCCCCCACCCTTGCCATCCCCAAAATAGTTTTCATCCCCTCCTATTCTAAAACTGTGAAGAGAGAGATTTGAGTAAAGCTCTGGCTTGCCTGGGGAAGTTCTTGCTCTAACCAGACACAGTGAGTAAAAATGTTTGCAGGGATATGTAGCTGTGAGGAGAATGGAGGCTTTTATGGCACCCCGTGGGTTGTCCCCCTGGCAGCACAGCCAGGCACCCCACACACCCCACCCTCGCCCCTTCTGCAGTGGGGTAAGTGACATAAAAGTGTCCTGGGTAAACAGGCTGCTCTTATCTCCTCTGTACAAAATGCATCATTTACTTGAAGACCATGCCCTGAATGGAGATTAACGCTCGAGCATCCCATGACTGCAGCTCAGTTTGTCCAGTGCCTTCATGGATCTTTAAGAAACCTCTTTCAGCTCCTGTATACCACTGGTTACAGCTGGGGAGGTTGAAGGGCCAGGAAGAGCCCTTTGGCTGGGGGGTGAGTGGCCAGCTGTGCCCCCCATGCTGGGCTTTGTGCACCCCAGTGCTGGCTGGCATCTCTGCCTGCCCAGCAGTGCCCAGCAGTGCCCTGCCCAAGGCACTGCGGCCACCACTGCAGTGCACGGCGAGATGTGGCTGCAAGCCATGCCAGCCTGCTGGGAAACTGTATTTTGGCTAATGACATTTAGCTCTGCATTTATTTAAATTAAAACGTAAATGATATTAAACCCCTCTCCCTTTAAACTTCAGAGAGAATTATTGCAGTAATTAGGCAATAGTTTTGATTATATATGAAACAAGATCAAGCTTTATGGGCGGTGCCGGAGCCCCCAGTGAGTCAGTCTGTGAATCTATCTGGTGTAGCGATCTGGAGTGGGGATTTTCAGCTGAACAGGTCAGATGAGTGCTCTAAGATGCAGAGTTTCCATGGCCATTAGCATTAAATGGAAATCCTTGTCTTCAGCTGGAGTTTGGGACCTGCATCATGGCAGCTGGCTGTGGGGCAGCAGCAGGGTGGGCTCCTGGCCGTGCACCCACCCGGGCTGGCGTGGTGGGATCCTGTCGGGATGAGCTGTGGGGAAGGCAGGTGGGGAGCCAGCCCTGCTGGGCAGGGGAGTCTGGCCAGTCCTTGCTAGCAAGGACAGCCAGCTGGGGTACAGGGAGGTGTGCAGAGCCCAGAAGGAAAATTGCTTTGCGTTTTAGCTAAAAGGAAAATCTCCTTATCAGTTAAATGGTCTGTAAGGAGCTGGTTGTTAGCATGCTCATGCTGTCTTCCCACGTATCATACTTTCCTCTAAGTATCCCTCATCCTTTCTACTGGTGCTTTCTGCTCAGGACACGGCTTGTTTCCTTGTTGAACTTGTTGCACCTGCATCCCTGTCAGCATCCCTTGCCTGCATCTCATCCCCCACAGCAGCCACAGCCCATGAGCACCAGGTACCTGAAGAGCAAGAAGTGATTCTGTGGGAGGGTGTTCAAGGAAATTAGGTGTATCTTCAGCCTTGCTGCAGTTAGAATTCAAGAGTGCTTATTCCTGCCAGAACATTACCCTCCGGAAATGTTCCCCCAGACTAGTGTTATCGACCCAATTAACATTTCAAAATTCTCTGCTTGCAGGTGCTGGTTTCAGAAAAGCAATGTTGAGCAATCTAGTTGGCATCAAGTTGTTCTTAATCCCCTGTTCAAGCTGCAGACTGAAATATGCTCTTTTTCTTTTCAGTGTTGTGTACAAAGTAAATAACCCTGAACAGCACAGGCTGCATTAAAGATAATGGTGCCAAAATTGGTTTGTTTTTTTCTTTTATGCACATCGAGAATTCACAGTTGCTTTATGTACAATTTATCCTCCCACAATTTGGTATTTTTAGCTGTTTGATTTAGCTGGTACTGCTGTGGCTGCTGCCGAGGGAACTGTGGGGCGAGAGCCCCAAGTCCCGCTGCCCACATGCCCCAGGTGTCCAAGATATTACTCTTCTTTGCAAAAAGAAATACTGTAAGGTTTGACTTGAAATTAAGAGTGCCCAGGGGTGCTCTGAGTTGCCACAGTGGCAGCAGGAGGGTGCTGGAGGCTGTGTGGTTAATGGATTCAACGAGGGCTGGTCACTGGCACAGTCACACATTGGCACTGATTCTGCCAGTGTGGAACATTGCTTGTCTTCCATCAGTCTGCCAGCCTTGCTGAAGTTAATCCCAGATACCTTCTTTTCCCCAAAAGACATGTCTTACCCAGGATTTTCCCCTTCCTTGTAGCTGAGTCAGGACTGGGTATGCCAAGGTACTTGAATACACCCATGTGCCTCAGCTGACTCCTGTTTTACCTCACTCTGTAATCTAAAATACCTCAGCAACACCAGGTAACACTTCTTTGTCTTCTCCCTTCCTGTGACTGTTCCAAACCCTTTCCTCCAAATGATGCTGAGCAACACTGGCCCATGTTTTCAAAACTGAGCATCTGCCCAAGGGTGGCTGCAGCTGCTCGTCCTTCCTGGAAATTGAGAGATGTTGAGCTACAGATTCAGACACTTGATTTTAGGAAAACCCTTGCCACCTTTACAGCTCAGGAGGTGCAGTCCATGTGGCATGTTTGTAGTGTCCACATGCTTGCCCTGCTCATCCCTCATGTTTTGCTTTCTGTTCTTGCCATCCTGATTTTTCAACCCTGAGCCATTTCCTGGGCAGACTGTTCTTGTTTGGGGTTGCAGGGTGAAGCTCTGTGTGAGTGTGCTGGCAGTGACTCAGGGAATTAGGCTCTAGTCCCAATTTTGGCAGGGGCTGAAGCATGCTGAAGTCAATGGGAATCTTCCTGTTGGCGTAATGGCCTTTGGAGCAGACCTGGACTTTGACATTCTACAGAGCAACGGTTCCAATGTGAACCTTTGGCACTGTGTGAATAATAGATAGTTATTTTTATATATTGTTTCCAAAGCCCACAACTTGTGTTGGCAGTCAGTGCTCCTAGATGCAGGGAGCTGACTGGCAGCCTGAAACAAAGGGACAAAATCAATAACGTAAGCTTCATGTGGCCAAGGACAGTCATCTCCATGTCATTGCATCCAACCTGACATAAAGACAGAATTGCTCATCAGCGTTGTTTCCGATTCCAAGGAAAGGGAGGCTTTGACAGAGTTCATTAGTGCTTGTCTAAGAAATGATAGGATGTTATACACAATACGTTTATGTTTTCACAAGGGAAGTGATGGAGTGTATTTCTCATGGATATTACTTTTCTGTTACTGCACCATTTTAGATAAAGTTTCTCTAGCAAAAGAGGCTTTAACACTTTGATCTGTCCCTGCCACCAAACAGACACTCTTTGGGGACGCAGAGAGGACATTTGCCACTGGCCGTTGCTCTTATCTTTCAGAAAGCTAAGACCAAAAGCAGCCCTTGCTTCCTTTTCCAAGGTGCCCTGAGGGGACACTAAAACTGGGGTCACATACACACTTTCTATCCTGAAGCACTTCCTCAGTGAGGCTGCTTGCTAACTGGGAAAATCGTGAGATGGGGTATCTGTAAATTCGCAGTTACGCCCATTTTCCTTTTCCTTTCTGGTAATGTTTTCCTGCTGTTTCAGCAATAAATCTTACTTAGGTTTCCACCTGCCATTTTCTGTTCAGAAAAGAAAAGTTTATATTCTTTCACGATATTTTCTTTGCATTGTTAGATCCTGAACTTTTCTGTAACATAGAAGATATTTTAAGGATTTTTTCTTATGGAAAAGTCTCATAGACTCCTTATTTCTACTCGTGGAAGTGACGCTTTGTAGTGCCTGCGGCAATGGTTTAGAAGGGATGATATTAACACACTGATATTTTATGCATTTTAAGTCTGCTTCTGTGGTGGTGGAAGCACAGTGCAAGGAAAGGACTCAGCCCTGCAGTTCTTGCAGATCTCTGAGGCAAATGAAAGCTCAGTGCTCAGAGACTGTGCACTCTGTCTCACTTTTATTGACATCTGCTGGGTTTTACTGCTGTTTGCTCAGCGGGAAGTGTGGTTTGGGTGCCAGCCCTGCTCAGACAGCCAAGCATTGCCTGCAGTATTCATTTCTGGTGCTTCTGATGTGCTACTTCCACCCAAGCACTGGAGAGGATGCTAAAAGCATGGCATCCTCATCAATAATTCCAGGCTTAGTCCTGGACTGGGTATGTATTAACTCCCATGTGTAAAGCCATGGCTGGAAGCAATGGGGATGGAGCTTTGATCATTCCAGGCCTGTTACCAAGCAAAGGCTGCTACCCATGGCCATGGCTGCTTCTTAGGAGTTGGGAAGAGCAAGAGGTTATTTCAGCCTAGGGATTGCTAGCCAGGCATTTTGCATGGCTGTCATAAACTCTGACATCTGTTATTTCCAGATGTGTTATAAAGCAAAATTAGAATGGGTTTGGGTTGGTGTACCTGTGAAAGATAGGTCTGATGCTAAAGTATTTGTATAAAATATGCAGCTTTTAAAACTGGTACTAAAACCTTTGTATATAATAAGCTAAAAAAGTGTTAATTATTTTATTTCTGCAAACTTAAAAAACAAACAAAAGAACCTTTCTGGCCAGGTGCTGCCATTGCCAAATATGCATTTCAGTTAAACTCTGCTGTGTTTACATTTCTAGATAATAAAATTCTTTGGTTTATGGACTGCCAGAAGATAGAAAGCTGAGATTAAAGTATCAGATTTGATAAGGTTCATTGTAAAGTAAAGGTAATAATGAAACCATGCCTATTTAGTCAATTTTCGAGTTATTAATGTATTTTAGAGAGTCAAGCTTTCATCAACCTTTCTTGTCTTCTCTTTTCTTTGTAATGTATCAGTGTGTGTGTTTGCTATTAGATCTTTTCATTAATTTGATGATGAAGATGAGTAATTCTAGTTTTAAGTATCCTCTTCAGCAATGACAGTGACCCAAAAGACAACAGTCTGCTTTGATTTCTACCTTCTGCAGAGCCCTTTTGTGCAAAATATACGTAGAATAATATTGCCAGGATAAAAATTCTGTCTGCAGGGACCTCATTTGTAATGAACACATTTTTGGTGTAGCCACCAGGCTGTTCAGAATTCTCTTTGGTCATTCACTGGCCTGTGAGGCATTAAGAGTCTTATTTTAATCTTTCCACCTTGTTTTTGATAAACTTGCTACAACAACTTTTAAAAAAATCTTTTATGATTTCTTAGGGGCATTTATGTTTCTTTTGTTACCCCCAGTGCCTCAGCATTTCATCATTTGTACCCACTACTTCACAGTGTAGATGTTAAGTGCTGTTATCCTTATTTTATGGAAGAGAAACTCGAGGGCAAAGTGACAAAAGCCATTGGTGCAGGGATTTAGGCGCCAAGCCAACAAAAGGATTGGCTGAATTGGTTTTTTTTACCTTGGTCTGTCCTGTGTTTCCCTTTCCTCAGGCTATCCGGGTGGCTTGGGCTGCTAAGATCCAGGCTGTCTGCTCAAATCCCTCTTAGCAGCATGCCTGCACATCCCATCTGCCATCACGGTCTGAGTGTTTAGAGCTCCTTCAGGACGACTCCTGCATCCAGCTGGTTTGCTGAAAGCCACGATGGCTGTGAGAGCAGGTGACAGCTCAGCCTGGTGAATGTGTGTGCACTCATCTGTGCCGAGGTCTGCTCCAAAGAGGAAAGTGGAGCCAGAGTTTTCTGGTGTAGCAACTTGAAGGTTGTTTCACACCCGTGACTGAAACCATCTTGCACCTGCCCAAACATGATATGGACTTCTTATAGCTCTACCCTAGGACCTTTGAAAACTCAGATTTTTGAGCCTTTTTAGCCAATTGGTAGCTGCACATAGTGGGCATCTCAAGCACTGAAGGACATGAAGTATTGCCGCGCCATAAAATAATACTTCCTAATGATAATTTTCTGGCATTTCTGGCAGTAAACATTTTAAACAGCCATGGAGGATTTCACATGTAAATTTCAAAATGCATACATTACTGGTTATTTAGGGCTTAATTCATTTCCCAAAAAAGACAAGAAATTCCACTTTCTTTATTGCACTTGTTCCAGCCCTCAAAGCGAATGTTGTCTGTTGAAAGTAGAATAGACACTAATTTGGTCTCATAAAACCACAGATTGTTTCAACTTTCCTTGAATTTCTGAATGAATAGATGATCAGATGCTGTGATGCTGCTCTCAGCCTCACTGCTGATATGAAAGAAGCGCTTGTCCAGCCAGCTCTATAGCTGTGCCATTCTTTTGTTGCCTATGTTGCTCTGCTCCTTTTTTACTCTCTTTTTATTTTAGTGCTCTGCAACAAGTTTGCACGAAACTGAGTTGGCTTTTAAAACACAACTTCATTTTGCAGCTATATGTCTGTGCCCAGTTTTCTTTTGTGCTGCCATGGAACAAGGAGGCTGTGTGGTATCTGACACCAGGCTTTTTCCAGTGATTTATTAACTGTGTCAGAATAGCTGTTGTGAATGCTGGGAAGCTCTTGAGTATTGTGACAGTTGATATTGATTATGACAGTTTGTAGACTCTACTGCATTGTCAGACAGTGGATCGTATTTTGTCTTCTTACTATACATACCATGGGCTATAGATCAGAGTGTTTTCTTTTAAAAGGGACCCATTGTCCAGCATTCTGGCTGGTATGAGAGAACTTCTGTAGCATATTGTGCAACAAATAGCAAAATAGTTCGGGCACCCTATGGGACAAACAGCCAAATGTCAATTGGTTTAGGGAAAAAAAAAGTGAATAGTTTGTTCTGGCCTTTCAGGGGAATGAGCTATGCAATTGACAGACATGGGTAAACTAGTCTGAGGATGTAATTTATGAAAATACTGGTATCCTGTATTGTAAGTTGGCCAGAAATCCACAGACCGTGTAGGAGGAGTTTGCAATGAGGATTTTGGCTGCCAATCATTTGTAAAGGTTCCTTTGGGTCTTGATGGAAGCTGAGACTACACATTTCTAGAATGAGTCTGAGGAAGAGAAGATAAAGATTTTTGCAACCTTGGGAGAAAATGAAAGCTGGTATGTGAATTTCTGTGATCATAGAATTGTTTAGTTTGGAAAATACCTTTAAGATCATCAAGTGCAACAATTAACCCAGCACTGCCAAGGCCACCATTTAACCATGTCCCTAAGGGCCACATCTTTTAAATACCTCCAGGAATGCTGACTCCACCACTTCCCTGGGCAGCCTGTTCCAATGCCTGATCATCCTTTTGGTGAAGAAATTTTTCCTCATACCAAATCTAATCCTCCTCTGGAGCAACCTGAGGCCATTTCCTCTTGTCACTTGTTACCTGGGAGAAGTCAAACATATTACCCCAGACAATGACTCCTCCTGACTGGTTTTAGCCAGGCAGTAGTTAAAGGAGCACACAGGAGAAAAGATTTTTCGGTTTGTGTAAAAGCTGCTTCAGTGGGGAGAAGAGTCAACAGCTGAGTTTTTACAGACAACCTGATGGGAGGAGGGAGTCAAAAGCCATTCTGTTAATTATGCTGCTCTAATTTGTATGTTTCTGCTATAATACTGGAGGAAAAATCTTCCAACAATAGATTTAATTTGAAAACAAAACTGCACTTGAGATGGAGTGGTGACAGTGAATAGGAAAGAATTCACTCTGATTTTTCCGTTCTATTTCTGCATGACCAAAATGAGTAATAAAGTTGCACGGTGAGATAACAGACCTTAGCAAAATGACATTTAGCAGTCAATGCTGTTAGAATTTTGATCTCAGACTGAGTTAAGATTGATTCAAATGCAGTTCCTGAAGCAATTATACGTTGATGTGATTCAAAATGCATTTCTGCACTTACCTTGTGGTTTAATTGAAATCAGGCTAGTAGCAGGTTACTTTTTCAGGGATTATTTCTGAGATACTTCGGACTAAGACTGTGGCACTGAGCTGGGACCTAGGGAAACTGAACTTAACCCCAGTCTGAGCCTGATATTGACCACTCAAATCAGTTCATCTCTCTCATGAGATGAACTCATGCCCATTTATGGTTGTTTACACTGTGACATCTTTCAGAAGGAACATTTCCTATCAGAAGCCACTCTTGATCTCTTCTGGGATTTCTAGATGCTGCTGTAATACTAACCATATTTTCTGTAATGTGATCTGTATTTTAATGAGTCCCTAATGTTATCAAGGAGACAGATTTAAAGTAAGTGATTTGATTTCAGTGATGACTCAACTTCCCATTCCACACTTGCATTGAAGTTGGATTAAATTTAGCATTCACTGTGTCATAATTATTTTCCGTAATGACAGCATAATCGAGAGCTTGTACATTTGCAGCACTACTGTAAGCCTCAGGGTGTACCAAAATTTTACAGTGGCATCTTTCAGTCCAGTGTCAGGTATTAGTGCTATATTTTTATAATTACAGATTTTATTGCAGAACAGCCACAGCAGTATCAGAAATGCCTTAAAGGAAGGATAAATGGAACAGTTTTTAAATGTCTGCTTTTCACTGCAGGCATATTTTATTTAAATTTTTTTCTAATATTCATAAAATATTTTGAAGAAGTTACGTGTGCGGAATGAAGAAGTTCTGGCATTCAAATGTGAAGACTTGTTTCCTTAGATGGCTTATATCTGAAGCTCTGGTCACAATTCTCTGTCTGTGCAGAGTTCTGGCTCCTTAAGCCTGAGATCACACCTGAAGAAGATAATTTTGGTATTGTGCTGTGCAAAGCAGCAGCTTCCCAGCACCAGCTGTAGACCAGCAGTCTATCATGGGAAATCCCTTCCTCTTGGCTTCCCTTTGGCCATCATAGGGCCCTCAGACTGTTTCCACACTAACCCTTGCTCATTATTTGCCTGGGATCTTCTCCAGTTACAGGAGGGTTACAGTCTGGGTTACAGTCCTTAAGAAATTTTATTTTGTTTTCCTGAGTAAAGGCATTGGTAATCACTGCAGAAGCTGGATACATTTTCCTCTCCCACCTTGGTGCCCTGAACTGCCTCGCAGGTCTGTTTTATTTTCAGGAGTCTGTGGGAGCCACCTTGTGCGTAGGTTGAAGCTCTCTGACATCGCTGTTGTCTTTCTCTCCTCCCTTCAGATGGCGTTCACAGCGTCACCGCGGTCTGCACCCTGCGTGTCACCATCATCACGGACGACATGCTCACCAACAGCATCACCGTGCGGCTGGAGAACATGTCCCAGGAGAGGTTCCTGTCTCCCCTGCTGTCCCTGTTTGTGGAGGGGGTGGCGACTGTGCTCTCCACGGCCAAGGACGGCATCTTTGTGTTCAACATCCAAAACGACACGGATGTCAGCTCCAACATCCTGAATGTGACCTTCTCAGCCTTGCTCCCTGGCGGCATTCGGAACAAGTTCTTCCCCTCTGAGGACCTGCAGGAGCAGATCTACCTCAACAGGACGCTGCTGACCATGATTTCCACGCAGAGGGTGCTCCCCTTCGACGACAACATCTGCCTGCGCGAGCCGTGTGAGAATTACATGAAGTGTGTCTCGGTGCTGAAGTTCGACAGCTCGGCCCCGTTCATCAGCTCCAACACGGTGCTGTTCCGCCCCATCCACCCCATCAATGGGCTGCGGTGCCGCTGCCCCCCGGGCTTCACGGGAGACTACTGTGAGACGGAAATCGACCTGTGCTACTCCAACCCTTGCGGGAGCAATGGGCTGTGCCGAAGCCGCGAGGGGGGCTACACTTGTGAGTGCTACGAGGACTACACCGGTATGTGTTTATCTTATCTTTGACCCATGATTTATGTGTTAGACCATCAGCCAGGCCAGCTCTGTGTCAAGCTGAAATTGCTGGCATTCTTAGTCAAAGGGAGAAAACCTCCTGGCGCTGTCTTCTGGTCAGGAGGAGGCTTGTGAGTGTCACTTAGGGTGAGTCCCACTCCTCTGTGCGTGCCTGGTGGCAGGAGCCATGCCTTGCTCCGGGTCATGAAGGGGGACTGCCACCTGCTGAAGAGATTTGCTGGGTGTGAATTTCTGCTCCAAATGCTTTGTGCAAACACGTTTCTTCTGTCTGGAAGGAAAAAGGTGGGACACATCTCCTGGGTTTGCATATAAACCAGGGCATAGTGTGGGTGCGCAGCCTCAGCAGGAGCTCCCCAGCCCTTGTCATCAGCCAGCACAGAGCATTAGGATTGTTCTTCTTCCCAGAAAGCTGCAATAATACACACTTAAGGGAAATAGTGCAAGTCAGCTCTGGTTTGTAAATGTCCAGATAAAACTCCATAAGCAGGTAGCTGCTTCCAGGCCTGTCTCCACAGCCCGCTGAGGAACATAGTTTGCCTCATCATGGGCTTGACAGCTAATAAAGATCAAAGTGTTGCTCCTCAAATACTCCTGAGAAGTTATGAAAGAATATTAGGTGAATGTTTTCTGGTGCTTCAGTAAAGTCAGAGGGATTATTTATGTATTTGAAACTGCACATGCATTTAAGCATTCTGCACTGACGTGCTGCCAGCTGTAATTTACACTGACAGCTCAGCAATGTCTGCTATGACCCCTGCAAACAAGGGGTGAAGCAGAGGGGGTTGATTCCCAGCACTACCTCTCACTGCTGAAGTTATAAAAAATTGAAAATATAAATTATTTAAATTCTGATGTAAAAAACCCCTAGATGATGTGGATCCAGCCCCCCAGGTTTTCCTTCACTCTCTCTGCCTTTTCCCTTGGCTGTCATCAAAAATGTGACTGTGGAAGGAACCAGAAGTTAGTGAGCAGGGACATGGCAACAACGAAGCTAGGCTTTTCCCAGCATGGGGGACAGGAGATGCTCCCTGAAATTTATGCAGGGCTTAGGGCAGCAGGACATTTCTATGAAGACGGGGACAAATTTTTTGCCTGATGGGAGAAACCCTGAATAGAACTCCGAGATGGTTGGGATATTTGGTGTTTGTTGAGGAGTAATTTTCCTGCCAGGCTTCTTATGAATGACTTCCACAGTAAAATACATTATAAAGTCCATTATCCATTAATACACAAAACCTACAGAACTGGGCATCACAAAATAGATTTTATGATCAGTAGATTTCATTAAAAATGTTTACATGCTATTATACTGCAAATTGGAATGCTTCGAAGTAACAAGTTTCATTAACTAAAGATATGCATAAAAATGAAGTTAATGCATCCATGTCTTAGTTTTGAAATTACATGCATTCCATCACATTTTTAGAATCTCTTGCTAGAAATCTTCAGAAAAAAGGCTAAATATACTTTTAAAATTAAAGATAATAAGCTTATGTTAATAATTGATGAACATGTTTAATACTTAATGCTGTAGTCAGAACTAACACAGTACATATTTAGAAGAGAAGCACCATATTATTCATACACAAAGAAAGATTGGATCTGTAACTCTATTTTCAGTGCATAGTTGTTGAGTTAAAAATTAACTGTCCTGCTGCCAGGGTATTACCTGCCAGGTAAAGTGGTCAGAAGTTAAGGAGGGAGCACTGCTTATAGCTTTGCCATCTTTAGGTTTCAGAGTTAACTACACTTGAGTGAAACACTTTCTTCTTTGAAAGGACAGTTCGATCACATTCAGATTGGCCAGGGGAAAGCACTTCCGATCATGATAAAGAGGGGTCTGGAATACCTTATCCCATAAATTGATAAAAATATTATTGAATATTTCTGTTTTATTACTGAGTGAATGCAGTTGAAATTTAGAATCTGCTCTGTGGTTGGTTTACATTACATTGATGCCTTTAGGTTCCACGTTGCATGACAATGTTTTGGTCATCAAACCCAAACATCTACCTACATACAGTGGCCATTAGTTGGTTGATTTTCATCTCCTTTGCAGAGCAAGGATTAAAATGGTACTAACCAGTAATCTATTACCAGAAATATTTTATGAAGATGCATTATTGAATTTTGTCCCAATCTCCTTTAAGTATAGTTATTTTACCTATGATTTTAATACTTTCTTTAAATATGTTCATATCCATTTCCAAGTTCAGTTTATATCTATTAATCATAATACTGTGTTTTCAGCTTGGATGTAAATTTACTGTTTACAGCAATCCAGATGTTTTATCTATTTGATATGTAAATAGCACAGGTTGATTTCAATAGCAGCAGTGTGTATTGGCTCATGGAATGCAGTGGTCGTAAATCAGAATGAGCAGAGCATTGCTAAGTCTGAAGGCTAGAAGAGTCTGGTATTACTGAAATTTTATCAAGGTACTAACTCAGTGTAGTAACATACCAGTATGTTACAAATGTTAGAGGTACTTACAAATGTTGGAATTAATTGTAAAAGATTAAATATGAATGGTGATAGTCTATGAAATGCAGCCTGCTTTGGGAGCTCTCATGTTTCCATTTCCCAATTAAGAGTCTACACAGAAAAATAATTAGAAGAAAATACTAAGATCTGTCATCTCTCTGGGGAGATAGGCTGCAATTTGATGAAAAATCACTACACAATCATAACCCTATACTGATTCTGTCTGACTGGTCACCTGCTAAAAATATAGTGTTTGTTTCCTGTACAAGATAATTATGTCCTATCTTAATAGGATGGAATTTCCCTCCATTTTTCCACCCTGCTTTGAAGCCCTCCATTTGTCTTGATGAAATTGTTAGTCATTTATACATGATGAAAGTTTCTCTGTCTTCAGGAGTCTTCTGTTACGGGCACAAGGTAAACTGAGCTTCTACAAGGTATTTCTGAAACCTGATTACTGGCTAGGCTGGGGTGATTTGGAATTAACTTCACTTCCTGTGATGTAAGGAGGTGAGAGAGGAAGTACATATATTTTTAATCATTTCTTTTCAGACTTACAACCTCTTTAACTTCTTTTCCTTATATATAAATGAATGTAGAGAAGTGAGCAATGTACACACTAATAATTGTGCCATTGATGGCAGAGAGCTGTGTGCATGCCTAAAGAAAGGGTTAAAGGATGTAATTTTAGCTAAGCAAACAAATTTAATGAACACTATATAAAGCGTGTGTAATTTTTCCAGCTTCATTTCATGTATCTTTGAGTGCTGCAGAAGCAGCTGAGATGAGCTGTAGGTGAAGGCTTAGACATAGGTGGAATTGTCTGTACTCCCCTGAAGTGCAAATGTGTCGTGTCATCCACAGCAGTTTTGGAGGCAGGGATGCCACAGCAGTTCCTGAATGAGCTGTGCTTCCAGCCCCATCCTGGTGCCTCCTACAGAGCTGTGGCCACAGGTCACACCTTTGTGGGTGTGAATTCCCACTCCTCCTGCCCGGCCATGAGTGGGTGCCTCCTCCAGGGCTGTGCTCAGCAGCCACCGAGGCTGCTGTCCTCTATGGTCACCTTCCCAAAAAGCAACATTTAATTGACACAGAACAAAAGCACTCTAATGGGAAAAAAAAAAAAAACACCAAGCCCTGAAATAAGGAAGAGGTGTAATGTTCTCACAGTTCTCCTTAGCATTATCACATTCTCTCTGCCTCCTTTGCTATGCAGCCCCTAGCAAGGAGCAATTTGTAGGGGAAAAGGATCGTCAGAGCATTCCCCATATCCTTTGCATCTCTCCTTGGATTTCACTTCAGAGAGGGGAGAAGTCTTACATGGCTATAAATCTTCCAGTAATCAAATACAGCAATTAGAGATCTTTTGCGTGTTACACTTTTTTCCTCCTAATTTGTATTTCTGATATCATATTGACATGAGGAATCATGACATCTAATGTGCTTGCTATGAATTCTGACTTTGTGTCATGAGAAGGTAATTATAGCTGTTCTCTCAGCATCCTGCCAGAAGCCCCTAATCATATCGCTTAGTAAGCTCTCAGTGTTAGGCTCTTGCAAAAATGGAACATAAAACTAAATGTGAAGATATCTTCTGCTTTATCTTTGCTTATATCCCTTCTCCAGATAGTAATTCCCTAGCTCACTCTGATACCAGATTCTCATTTTTCAGGCCAGAGAGATTTATTTCGGGGAATTTCAGCTTTCAGGTAGAGAAATCTGGCAGCCACAGGAGCCATAATGAGTGTTTTATCTTGTGCAAGAAGGTCTGAAATTCCACTCTCTGTTGCACGTCTGCAGCTCGGTGGGATCAGAGGTGTGTAACAGCCAAATCCTGTGCAAAATCTAAATTTGATTCCTTCAGGTTCCTCACAGCATCTTTAACTCCTTGTTTAGCTTATGAAAGCCTTTTTTTTTGTGACAGCAAGTCTGAAAAAAAGTTATCCTTACAGGCTTGTAGAGTTTTGACAGCATTTTCAAGCAGCTGTGATCAATTTTTTCTTTAATACAGAACACCAAATAAGAAATTCTGTCATTCACAAACATTGTCATGAATGTAGGAGCATTGTCCATGCCATGTGGCAACTTCATGGGTCATCTCTCTGATACTTCATTCAAATATTAAGGGAACACAATGGAGGTACTGAAATTTTTGCATTATTGCTGCCTTAACAGTATCCTTTAGTCTAAGTCCTTGAAGTTATGCTACTGGATTACAGGGGTTTTTATATAATAAAGAGATGAAAACGTAGTCAAGGTCTAGTACTCTAAAAAACATATAATCAATTTTAATAGTTTAAATATAATTACAGTTATTAGAATGCTGGGTGATTTGCAATATTTCCAGAATTTGAACTCTTAGCAGGTTTTTATGAAGTTTTTCTACTGCTTTTGGATGCAGCAAAAGTTGAAGTCTATTATCATCATGTTTCTGTTGATTATATTCCTGTCCATGTCTGTCACCAAGTCACAGGTGATGAATGTTGGAAATCTGGAGTTTATATCAGATTCACAGGTCTCACTGAAGAGATCTACCATTTCTCTAGGTGGGTTTTTATCTGGAGGATATGTCCTTCAGCTAATCTTCAACCTACGCTCACTTGTCAGGATGCAAAAAGCCTTTCCTAATTGGATTACTGTGGTCTGTTTGTTGACAGTTTGGTTCTCAAATGGTGTACATGGCCTGCAGCCTTCACAGCAATCTGCTATGCTTTTTCTTAAACCCAGGCAAAGGGTTTTATCGCATTACCCTCATCCTGATGTGCATAAACTAGCTACTGTTTAAAGTTCCAGTTTTCCCACTCACGTCTAAACCCTCCTTGCCCCTCACCCTGAGATGCTGCACGTGGGATGGTCTTTGATTCAGTTGAGCTGCTGCAAGTGCTGGGGCTTTGGATGTCTCTTCTGGAGCCTTGTGTCTTATCTTCCTTGCTCATGGAAATATTTGCACTGGTCAAAGTCCTTTGTTGTCATGTGGAAACCTAGCTACAGACCTAATGTTGTGTTTGTTCTTTTTAATTAGCTTTAGAAGTATTTGACAGGACTCATGTTCTGCTCCTGCAGCGGAGGCACGGTGGGTGCTTTGTAGAAGCAAGCAGCAGATCACACACCACTGTAATCACTTAGCTCTGGCTTCAGAAGCTGCCTCAGTAATTAAACTCCAATATACTTATGAATTCAGCTCTTCCAAACAGTTCAGGGTTTAGGAAATCCTCCTTACTGATTATGGCTTATCTTCTTTTGCTTCTCCATAAGACAGCTGTGGGGATGGCTTCTTCTTCCCTTCATTTAGCCACTCCTCTCATTTGTCAGCTGCAGTGTCTGTCACTGATGATTTTACACTTTCTCCTCAGATTTTGATAATTTAAAAAAAAAAGTAAAAAGTAGCATGTAGCTAAAATTCAGTAACCAGATAACTTGGGCAGTAACCTGTTTCAGAATGGTTCCATTCTCAGCCTTACATTTTTGCACCTCCTTGCTCTTACCGTCCTTGGTGTCTACAAGATCACGCTGGAGTATGGGGAGAAGGCAGGTTTTGGTTGTGAGCTGTGCAGTACAGAGTCAAGGCTTGCAGACATGAGAGGCCTGCAAGCACAGACTGTGCTGGGACAGGGCTCCAGCTGTGGAACAAGTGCTGCCCCAGCTCTTCTGTAATGCAGGTGTTTGATATTGAGCCCTGATGGCCAGGTGTTATCTCAGGATGCTTGGGTTTGGAAGGGACCTCTGAAGATCAGCTAGTCCAACCCCCCTACCCCGGCTAACATTGGTTTCAGTCTCTTTTTTTCAAGTCGAATCTCATTGAATACCTGTTGTGGGAATAACCCATCTGACCCTGCCACATGCCCAGCAAAGCTCGAGTTTGCTGTCAGACATCTGCCTTAGCATGAGCAAGGCAAGCTCCTAACCTGGTGTGGGCACCTGCCTGCCTCTGGCACCTGAGCTCTCTTCCCAGCCCTTGGCAAGGAAATGTGCTGTGAGTATGAGCTTATCAGAGGTGTCCAGTGGGAGGGAGATACCCAGTGAGCACCTCAGGTTTCCTGTTGGCATCCTGGTTAACAACAGGCTGGTCTAAATTTAGGATTCCCTTTGTTCTAGTGTGTGTGAAATCTCTTTTATTGCCTTTAACCTGTTGTACTTGTATTTCGTTTTGTATGATATTGCTCTATCAATTTTGAGCGGTTTCTTGTACTTTGAATTGCTGTCCTGGTTTTATATTGATTGTAATTCTGTTACCACGCCCAAATGGGAGTCGCAATTCTCCCAGGCTTTTTGAAAACCTTTGTTATAATGCATTTTCTTATCATCATTGGTAAAACTAAAAAACACGTGGGAAGTGAAGCGTAATTAATCAAAGTGGAGGTATTTGATATTATAATTTTATAGGTACATATAAAACCCCTCCTCACTGATGTAGCTAAATTCCCACACAGTGTCATAATTGTGAACATATATATGCATTGCAGATCATTGGTCTGACAGAAACTTCACATACAGAGGTTTGTTTTAATTAAAATATTTTAAATAGCAGTTTATTAAACAACAGTAAATTTCTCTGTGACCGTAGTTTACAATTGTGTTTTTATTAATTTAGCTAAGTTGAGCTTTGTGGTACATAAGATTTGGGGGTTTTTTCCCTCATTCTTTAATTTCAAAAAGGTTAGCTGGATAAAATTTTAAGCTGCACAAGTGCATTCTCATTACCCAAATATGCACTTGCTAAATGTCAAAACAACCAATATGTTAGACTACCCTTTAAGTGGTGGTGTTTGTTTCTCACTGAAAACAAATCAGATAAGGAAAAAGGAGGAGAGAAAGGAGGAGAAAAACCCAACAATTTGCCTCTAAGTTATTTGTGCAGAAGATAAAATCATAATGAGATAGTATTTTTTCCATTATACCTTATGTTCTGGAAAGCCCCTCACAGTGTTCACAGCAGATCAGAGGTGAAGACAGGAAAAAAAGAAATTCCAGGACATCTGAAGTGAAATATTTTAGATCTTCCAAAACGAAAAGGAAATTTAACTTCCAAGGATCAAGGTAATGGGGCTCCTTTTCTTCTGTCAGCAAATAAAAACTGATAAGTAGTAAGACTGAATTATGAAAAGCATTTTGGGCTTCTGTAGATAAATTTATAATTACCAAGTCAGATATTTTTATTTTCGTCAATGAATAAACAACGAGAAAGTGGCAGGAAGAATGGTTGAGTACAGAGATGAGGGTATCAGGATGATATCCTGTTAGGAAGGAAAAAAAGCATAAAGTAGTTTCTTGTGTCTCTGTTCTTTCTTTGTGTTATGATGATTGAAAGTTTCGACAGTTGAGCACCAGACTGAGGCACTTGGCCTTGAACATCAAGATAATTACAGTTGTGCAGAGCGTGATGGGAACCACAACTTCATTGTTGTTGCAAATGCTCTTTTGTTTAGAGCATCATGGTTCAGTGCCTGCATCGCAGCCCTGCTCCTCCTGGGGCAGGTTTTGTTCTGCTGCCCGCACTGTACGCTGTCCCCGAAACACAGCGCCCCGAGCAGCCGCCAGTCCGAATTCTCACTTTCGAAAAATCAAGATGAAGATACTTTACTTCAGGCTGTCTCTCAAATTCTCCATGGAGAACCATATGAGACCTTTTATACAGCATTTTCGTATAGTATGATTAAAAAGCGTATTTTAATTAGATAGGCCAGCTTCAAAGGGTCAGCACAGCTGATGTGCATATTGTAAGAAAGATGAAGATATGAAGATGAGAGCCTTACATTAATGATTAAACACATTCTAATTGACACAAGAAAGTGTATTAACTCTAACAAGATGGTAATCATTTAAAGTTACTATAAAATTGAATGGTATTTAACAAAAAGGCTGAATTTTAATCTACTGGACTGCTGTAAGCAGAGTTAAGTACAAGCTGGGGAAGCTGGCTGAATTAATTTTTTATGAGTCAATTTAAAAATACTTCCAAAGAAAGTAACTTTTGAATTTCCATCTGTTCTGTAGATTAAAAAATACATGGATTTTGAGATTTTCTGTGCAAGATGTGTGTAACATTACAATCCCTTTTTCAGGACTCATTAAGAAAAAGTCAGTTTCCCTGATTAAGTTGTTTTTTGTTTTCAGCTTGTGTTCCTGAGCTGTGTACCAGATATTTTTGAGGCTACCAAAACATAATATTACGGGATTATCTTTTTAACCCTAATCCTTTTAATTTGACAAGCAAAGGGGCATTTTTTGCTTGGTTTTTTTCAGAATTTTCTTTCAATGTATGACAATGGAAATTTGATGACTATCAGATTGTTTTGCCCCATGATGCTAAACCTCTGAACTATGATTCACAGTAAAGACAATTAACGCAGTGCTTTTAAGTATACCTTTCTTTTAAACTAATCCTTCTCATATAAAAATGAAAATATAGAGCTCTGGACTCCGAGCTTCCTACCATGTAATTACAATAGTAGATTGACTTTAAGCATGGTTTTCTGTTGCATTATTAATTTTTTATGGCTTCTCTTCAGTTATTCTCCCTAATTGGCCATTATGCTTCTTTCTACCAGAGCTTCTGGGACCACCTAGGATGTTAAGGGGCATGATTTGATTTGAGGTCTGCCTGGTTCTAAATTGCCATGATATTTACCATACCATTGGATTACACAGAAAATGGGAGAGTGAGATTTTCCTGTGAAAACTCCTAATTTATGGAAAACACAAAATGCAGGCTCTCACCAGCCTTCCTTTAGCAGAGATGTGCAGAGTTAACTTGTGCAGTCAGTCCCAGCAGGCTGCTGGGGACAAGGCGAGATGGCTTCTTTTGTGTTTTGTCTCCTGTGAGCTGAATCATCACATCTGTAACAGTTACACGGAGAATATTAAGTGAGATCTTAGCGAAATAAGGGCTGAATTCTCCTAAAGAAAACAGCAGTGTTTGCCCTTTAAAGGGAGAAACTGATCTCTTCTGCATATTCTTTAATCTTTCTTCTTCTTTCTGAGGGCAGACATTTGCAGATGTGTTCTCTTTCTGAACTGCTTTGAGATGCTAACTTGATCAAGAATAAGTGCTAGAGGTTTCCTCTTGCCTACCAATTTAGGAACTGGGGGAGTTGCAACCCCTTGGTGATCTCCGTGGAAAGCAGCTTAGGGAAACCAGGCTGAAAGGGAGTGGGAAGCTGATGGTGCCTGAAAGCGTGTCTGGTTTTCCATCTCCGGAGTTCCTGTTGATAAAAGATGTTATTGCACACACACCCCTGCCACAGCTGCCACGCCTTGCTTGCTTTCCTCATTCACATAAATAGTTTAATGTGTTTTGAAAAGCCCAGTGTGAGGCCAAAACAGCCTGTGGAACAGCAGCCTTGTGGAGTTAATGGTCCCGGTGGTGGCATTTGGTGACCAGGAAGAATTGCAGCTCTGTGGGATGAAATAATCTTTTTTGCCATCTGAGCAGAAGCACAGTTGAGTCGGAGTCCCCTTCTTCCATCTCGCTGCTGCCCATGGAAGAGGTGAGAACCAGGCCTGGCAAGTGGTTCCCATGCTGAAGTGCCTGCAGGTGTGCAGAGATGCAAACATGGATCAGCCTGCAAAGGTTGTCCCAAAGGGAATGTGTCCTGCCAGCCACGGTGGCTGCTCCAGCCCTCGGTTCCCTGCATGTGCCCCTCCTTGAGTAACACTGCTGGAGAGGAATCAAGGGGCTTAGAGAGACGAGAAAACAAAATATAGTATCAGATGTATATATAGTAAAGGTAGAGGGTGATTGTGCCTCTTAAAAATAACTGGAGGGAGGGATATTCCTCTGTAAATGCATGTGTGTTGTGCAGAGGGGTGCTTTGTTCTTACACCTACAGCTTCTTCACTGGTTTTAAGGTGGGATTTTTAGGAACAGATTTATTCCAAGCAAGACATAATGCAAATTGCAGACACAATGGCATAATCTAGTTTGAGTTTTATCTTTGACATCTATAATGATGTTATCCCCCTGATAAATACATCCAGAGATAAAGCTTAGGCTTTTATTGAAAGGCACTGCTTCATCACCATATCTTACACCAAGTCACTGCAATTTGCATTCTGATGAATTGTCTTACATGTAAACCTGCCAAAGAGCTCAGCATAACTGGATTTTTTTGTGCATTTCTTTTTTCTCTTGTCTAGATTTGTATTGTGTTTAGTTCTGTGTGAGAAACAGAACCTAAAAAGGTCTCTAAGGCTTTACCTTACAAATCAAATGCGGAAGGACATGACACCTTGCAAGAGGCCTACACATGACAATGAATGGTTCAATAATTTAGAGAGCTTAGAGACAGTTGTCAAGTCAGCCAAGACTAAAGATTAAGACATTAAGAAATTACCCACTGGACCCCACAGGGCGAAATTTGTTCTCAAGTAGGTGTGGCAGGCTAAAGGCTTGGCTGCTAAAGACCATTTCCAACCAAAATGATCCTGTGATTCTATCGGTTTTTCTCCTCCACCCCATCTAAAGCATTCCGAAAAAGTGCATTTCCTCAGCATTTCCTCACAAGCCTGGGAGTGATCACGTCTGGTGCTTGGGGGCAGGCAGCAGGGAGAAACCAGGGGTGCACACAAACCACGTTGTGTGCACCCCTGCCCACTGCCCATTGCAGGACACCAGTGCCAGGGTTCACACAGAGATGTCTCTTTGTGACTCTGCCATTGAGCATATGCCCCACCTCTGCAAAACAACCAGCCGGGCTTTTCTGAGAGGTATTGGCACCAATCCGTGGGCTGTAAAATCATGAGTTACCTTTTTTCTTTCCCAAAACATAAGGTGGGCTTCAGAATTGAGCGTTTTCTTAAACTGAGGATATTTTACTGTGGCATCTGGCTCCTTGCTCACCAGGGTGCTATCAGGAAAAAAAAAATCATAATACTGGTGATAAATCTTGGTTGCGTTCTGGTGCTCACACCATTCTGGCCCCATGGCTGGAAGGTGAAAGGTGAGTTGTGTGGTGTAGACAGAGTGGAAACTTAATGCTTGAGAATTTTGAATCCTCAACAAATGCACAAGGAAGAGAACACAGGTATTCAGTTGTGACTTTTGTCTATGCTCTGTTCTTGCCAGCACTGGAGGAAATTTCATGGGAGGATGAGGTCCAGTGATCATGCACACTGAGAATGTAGCATCTTGAGAACATGCTTATAATTTCTGGAACCCACAGACTAATTCATTTCTCCAACAGATGTGCCCCAAATATCACTAATCCTCCTCAGTATTGTTTCTTCTCCCTCCCACCTCCCCCAATTATTCCTTCTCATTTAAATGCAAAAACACAAAACAACCGAAATCATCAATCCATCAATCCATCCATCCATCCTTCTCTGCAGGGTGTCTTTTGTTTTGCTTTGTTTTGTGACCAGGCAAGGGGAGGAGTTGAAGGAAAATGGAACATCTTAGCTCAGGCTGATGCTGCTCTAGGATGCTGGGCCTGTTTTGGGGCTGTCAAAGGGCCAGGCACTGTTTCAGTGGCTGCTCTGCAAGCTGCTCTTGCTTTTGTAAAATACACTTGAGCTTGGTTTCCAGTGGGGAAGGATCAGCAGGTAGGATGGGGTCCTGGCCTCTCCCTTGCCTGTTTGGCCCACGGGACATTTTCATGGTGGTCCTCCTCCTCTCCAAAGCTTGCAGGACTTCAGAGCAGCCAGGGTGCAGATGGTGTCCCAGAGGACCCTGGTGGGAAGAGGAGCTGGGAAGGCTCAAGGAGCATCAATCCTATTGAGGTGTGAGTGGGAATGGGAGCTCCCTCGGAACAGGTGGTTTTGGTTGTAAGTTTTGGGCTGGAATTTGACCACCAAGAGCTCTCACATACCTTGGGGCCAGCAGATGACAACCACAGCTTCAGAGGCAAATAAAAGAAAAAGCGTCTCGTGTTTATTATTTTGAAGCATCTCATGACTAAAGATCTTATGACCCTTATTGAGCTGAGTCTTATGATTTTTGGAAATCTGAATTGCGAGTTGTGAGGGATACCTAGGAGGAAGTTTATGGAAGAAGCACTGGGAAGGGAGAAGGGTGATGATAAAGGAGAGGTATAAGAGAGATACATGTATCCGAAAGAGCAGTGGTAATTCTGCACACTTTCTTCCCACCAGCTCAGAGCTTAGTGCTTATGCCCATGGAAAAACTAAAGCAGATCCAGAGATAAAAGGGTGATTTCCCAAGTATCTTATTATAGAATAATTTCATTTCTACCTATCACCTCAGAGAACTAATTGGCGAGCTAAGTACAGAGTGTGAGAGGAATGTTTTTGCTATTACTTAGCTTGGTATTATAAAGTCAGGTTACTCTCTTGCAAATACATATTATTAAGTCTGGAATGGTTAGCAACTGAAATTCTGCAGGACATCTGTCACTGCAAGTCAGCAGTGTGAGTGTGGATGTGTGGATGTTTATGTAGGTGTTTATGTATTATTTTACTTTAACTTGTTTCTCATAATATGCCTTTCTAAGGCAGAAAGCAGCAAAGGGAGCAGAAAGCAAAAGGAAGGAAGGAAACTCCAATGTGGACCTTAAGCTGGTGTTTCTCCCTATAAGAGGATTTGGGATGATTTTAATTAACCTAGATCAGTCCCAATTTTAAAAACATAAACAAATGGGTAAAAGGAAAGATCAAAATGTATTTTCAAGTTTAAAGATTTAGTAGCAGCGTCATTTAGAAACCTCACAAAGTCATAACCATCAGTGTCAACAGTATTGAGTCTGCATGGCCTCTCTGAAGTGACAGTAGGGGTTTGGCCCTTGATTTCTAAGGAACCCAGCATTTACATCTGTTATTCAAATAACACTTCTGAGTCACTTGTGTAAAATAGTGCATGAATTTAGCTGGGCCCTAATTAATCATGGTCACTAGTACACCAATGGCTTTTATTTGATCCAGTTTCTCCATCATTCAGAATGATTTGGCTAATTTTTCTGCGTAGCTGCTCTAAGTTCTCTCATAAACCCAGTAGATATTTGTTTGTTTGTTTGTTTGTTTGTTTGTTTGTTTGTTTGTTTGTTTGTTTGTTTGTGTCACATTTCATTGGTAATTGGCATTTGCTGCCAATTTGCTGGGAGGTAAGGCTGACCTCCCTATAGGTTCTGAGGGTAGGCTCATGCACCACAGAGCCATTGAAGTCATGAATTTCCTTAAGTGGGCAAAATCCAATGCTAATTTTTATTATTTGACTAGCATCTATGTTTTAGGCAAATTTTCCTGCAGTATATCCATGTACAATCAGTGGAGAGAGGTGGCTATCTGCTGGAGGTGTTGATCCAGTTCACCTAAGGCAAGCATTGAGCCATTGGACTCACACGTGAGCCATCTAAAAAGGCTTAAAGCTGTATTTCCATAACAGTTAAACCTTTCTAAGACCATTCCTTCATTCTTATTCCTGGGTGCATGGTCCTGCCTCCTTCCCATGTGCTTGCTGTGCTATTCATCCCATCAGTCCTGGGAGGGACTTAATCAGAAGATCACTAACCCTTCAATAAAGAAATGAATGTTGTTTTGCCATCTTAGCTCTACAAATCAGTCAACTGCAGGATTACATGAATGCCAGCACCAGGGAGGGGGAGGAAACTGCAGCGTGCTTGGGGAAAGGAGGGGACTATGGCAACTCCCACTCAGTCTGAACTATGGTGAAACCACCCCTAAAGCGCTGGATCCCAACCTCTTTATCTCTTGTCCCAGCAGAGATTTCCAAGCTGATTCTGCAGCTAATTTGTTTTTAACAACCTTCTTATTACTTAGTGCACTGATTGCTTTGGTGCCAATTGTCGTGTAAGGTTAGTAGCGGTTTAGTTACTAGAGGAAAAGGAGGATTGATTTCCCATAATGTGCAAGATAGCAAATACATTTTTAATGATAGTCTGTTCTTTATTAGGGCAAAAGGTCATTGTGAATTGTTTGAAGAATTTAGTTGTTCTATTTCTTGTTGTTTCTCCTTTTGCCTTATTCTTTGTGGAGTCTCCTTTCCACTTTAAAGTATGTCTGTTTTAGGTGGGCTGCTTAAATCAGCTTCTCAAAATGGTTTTTATTCTGGTAAAGCAACTACAGCCAAAGAGAAGATTAATATGTGTCTAGAGCAAGTGGCAGGATGAGGAAAGGAAAAAAGAATCAGTTCAAGTCAAACAATTACAGACAGTGAGTGAAAAATTAATGTGTCCAGGGAAACTGAAGAAAAAAAAAGAACATCAGTGCAGATCTGCTGCTTCATTTAAATATGTATTCAATGTAGTGTTTCAGTTGAAAACAATCAGAGAATAGTAAAAAATTTTGAGGACTAGTCCCTAAACCGGTATGTTGGGGAAACACATTGCAGTAAACTGATATGAGGAGGAATTCTGTATTTATTTGGATGCCATCGTGTTGTTTCCAGCAAGCTTTCAAACATTGTACATTGCTGTAAGGTCAAACAACTCATCAGCAAAACCACAGGCAGATTTCTGCAAAGACCAGCTCATTGATGCACATCAGTGTGCTGCTTGAAACGCAAAATGTTCAGCTCACAAGGCATTTGCAGTTGAGAGATTATTGTCTCTGTTTTAAGAGAGCTTTTTTTGTTTTTTCACCTTTTTTATCACCATTTATTGTTTATTAGTTAAACTTCCTTTATTTGGAATAGGTCAGAGGAAGACCAAATCTAGTCAGCCTTTGTCTTTGCCCGTTCTTGTTATTTTGCACCTGATATCATGGTGTCCTCAATTACTTCAACTTAATAACAGAAATTTTATGATTAACATCTTTGTAATGTTAGTCCTACAATCGAAGAGGATAGGTGTGCATTAGAGACAGGATGTTTGTGAGCAGGATGCAGTGTCAAAAGCAACTACGATGTTTTGATCCCAAGGGCTTTAAAAATGGGAAGCACTACATAAAGGGCTGCAGTAAAGCCAGAGGACTCATAGCTTTAAGAGTCATCAATATTAATTGGGAGCCTATAAGATCAGCTGCTGTCATGTCACAGTAAATCGTTTTCTGGCAAGGGCCAGAAATTTTCAAAGGCCAGGAATCTGCCGGCAGATAAGAGGCAGCCACGGGCCGTGTTATCTGACAGTGCATGCTTTAGCTTTCGCAGCTGGAGGGGCTGAGCTTCACATCCCCTGCTTGGATTTCACAGGGCTGTGAAGTGTCACTAGTTTGTTCAGTGATTCCTAAAATGCAAGCCAATGTGAAAAATGAAATATTAGTCAAGGAAATGCTGTGAGGAGCAAAGGAGAGTTTCATGGGCTGGATGAGTGTCTGAGCCGTGCTGGCATCCCAGACTGACCCCAGGCTGTGTGTCACAGCTGTTTGGGCTGTGCTTTTATCACCCCAGCCCCTCCAGACCCTCACTGCACAGCAGCTCTCAGTTTCTGTACTATTTTTTCCTATTGGACTGTAAGGCGTCCCTTCCATGGCGTGTCCCAGCCCTTCGAGCTCCAGCTGCAAGCAGGCACACAGGCACTTTGCATTCCCCAAGGCTGGCCCTTGCAGTTCCCTTCCTTTTCTGCTCCTTGGGGACCTCCTCCCTTAGGGCCTTCTGCCTCCAGCTCCAGCCAGCAACCAGCTCTGCCTTCAAGTCCATGCAGGCTTTGGTTCAAATTCTGAGCGTGGATTTTAGGTTTTGCACCTCAAAGCTCCTGCGGGGCAGAGCTGTGGGACAGGGATGTGTCCAAGGGGACATGGCTGCCCTTGGAAGTGACAAACCTCAGAGTGACACAAAGGTGCCTTCTGCTGCCAGTCCTGATTGAAGCAGTGCTTCGAATTCTTGCTCAGATGGCTACTCCATAAAGGCAAAAATGCGTTGTTTCTAAATAATTCCAGGCAGTTTTGGAAAAGATGGTAATTAAGGTTTTTAAGTGTGAAAAACAAAAGGCTTTTTGGGAACCTTTGTGCCTTGTAGCACAGTGACACTTTGGATTTACTGCTGTGAGTTCAAAACCACTATTTTAATATATTTTGGTAAATGCACATAAAATATGAAAATTCAACATCAAAGAATATGCATCAAATACAGTTCTCATTTACATTACACACTTAAGAGAATTCAGAATAATTTTAGCAACTGGGACATCAATGATTCTATAGCTGAATGAATATAGGACAAAGAATCTGGAAGTATATTCTTTTAATTTACTTATTTACACATCATAACGAAAAGCAGTCGTAAAAAAGACAACTCAATAGAACTTTTCTGTAAACTTTCTTTTCTCTTAAATAGCTTTATGCCTGTATAGATATCTAAAAAAGTGCTCTATACATTTTTACTATATCACAGAATTAATACAGAGCCATCAATGACTTCCAGCTTAGGCTTCTATATTTCACCTCTGTATTGCCATGGCATTTCCACAGCATGCTGCAATGCCAGGAATCTCTTCTTTTAGCTCACCCTTTTTCTCTCTGTGTATTCAAGCCTGCATGTTATTTGCTTTCACAAAATACATCATTCTGTTCTCAGAAAGCCTTGAAGATTACATTCTTCTCTGAGTCAGAGACTTATGTCATAAAATACCCTGCTACTTTTTTTAAAGTGACAAACCTGTGTTTTGTCTTTCTATAGGAATTTTGGTTTTTCTTTTTTTTTGAGCATTTTGGTACACAAGATACGTGTACAAGGGCTGTGCTTATGCAGTGGATCATCAACAAGTGCTTAAAACATCTGATGTGTGTGTGCACTGTGGCATATCCAATATACCAAGGGAATTTTCTGTCTTGGGTGACATACAGTTTTTTTCCAAAAGAAACACATTGTAGAGCATTTAAAAGTACTAAGGAAGGTGTATTCACATAATCTTGCCTGATATGTAGGGCTGATAAATGAAAACAGGAAGATATTTATAAAGGGATTTTCACAGCGTTTCACTTAATATGTTAAAGTGAGAGTATAGGAACATCAGTGCTGCAGTGGAAAAGCTGTAAGCACAGGGTTGGACTCAAGGCTATATGGGTTATTAGTTCAGAGTAATGCACAGAGCAGGTCCATCCTCCGGAGCTGAGCCCAGCTGGATGGGATGTGTATTTGCCTGGCTCCTGATCATAGCAGTTTTGTGTTTGCTCCTGCATTTTGCCAGCTTCAACCATACCTGTCTGAGAGGCACGTGATGTTGAGGTGAGAAGAAAAAGGTGGCAAAGCTGGAGAGCCAAAACCATCAGGCTGCCCAGCTCACCTTATCTCAGAGATCACTACCCCTGGGCAGTGGCTAAACCAGCAGCAAAGCATGGCAGGTTACAGCCTGGCACAGAGAGGAGGTGCAGATCCAGGTCTGGGTGCAGCAGCACTGCGGCTGCAGCCTGCAGCCCAGGGTGGGCAGCCTTGGCGTGGGAGCCTGTGGGAGCAGGGCTGCAGGGCAGCAAACGGAGCAAAACCTTCCATTTAAATTTGCCTTTGCTTATGAGTCACTGCCCACAGCTCCTGCTGCTTTAACTTTCCTGCAGGAATGTATTTTCGTGCTTTTAACTGTGCTTGAGTCATTCACAGAACCACAGAGTGGTCGGGGTGGGAAGGGCTCTTTGCTCGTCCAAAAGCAAAGACGAGCTGCTAAAGCAGGTTCACCTAGAGCAAGTTCCACAGGGTCACATCCAGATGGGTTTTGAATATCTCCAGAGAAGGAGACTCCTCAGCCTCCCTGTCCAGGCCATTCCAGTGCTCTGTCATCCTCAAAGGACAGAAGTTTTTCCTCTTACTCAGCTGGAATGTCCTGCTTTTCAGTCTGTGCCCACTGCCCCTTGTCCTGTTGCTGAGCACCACTGTAAAGAGCCTGTCCCAATGGAATTGTATCCTCTGGTGGCGAGTAATCGTGCAAACATTGAACTGTCAGAAATGTATTCCTTCAGCTGGCTGTGTTGAGTGGTTTTGCTCTACATTTATTTCTCAGACACTGTTCCTGGGTTAAATTCAACTATATAATGCCACCTCCAGTTTCTCTGAACAGTTTTACATGTGGGATGTGAACATGCTTTATAACATAGGAAGACACATGTCAAAACACAAATGTTAACTAATTAACTCACACAGAGGGTTTAGCTTTCTGTACAATGATTAATTCAGCAGCTGCTTTTGTCCCAGCCACAGATTTTTTGAATATCCTCTGTACATTACTTCTTTTACATTGTGCTTCATTCTCAGATTTTGGGCAAGCACAGGAAAAAAGCCACAGCACACATACAAAGCAAGACACCACATTCTTTAGTATTGTATTTAACACATCTTGCTGCATACTTTGGAGATGAATAAAGATCAAGTATTTCGGGGTGAAACAACTTTAGCAAATGACACGGAATCCATAACTTCCATGGAGAGTTACTGTGCCCAGCTCTGAAGGGCTCAGAAAATGGTCATCACCTGCAGGATGCATGTGTGGGAAGAAGTGGAAACGATCCATATGTTATCTGTATCCTGCTTATTCTTGCTACAGACATTTTGAGAGCTTTGTCATGAGCTCAGCCATGCCCTGCTGCCACCATGGGCAGCAAAGCCAAATTCCATTCAAGACAAAGTGCAAGCATTTATCTGTTTTGCACAATTTCCAACTAATAGTGAAACACCAAAACAAAATATTTTGGTTGACAGGAAATATGCAGATTTTTTACCTCCTCCCGTATAGATCTTTCTGTCACTAGCTCTGTATTTGTCACCCAGTTTGGAAGCAGCCAAGGAATCTGAAAATCAGAGGCCAACATTGTTGGATATTTGCAAGAGGATTGCTCAGCTGATCGTATCGTGCAGTCCCCTGAAAATTCAGACTTGAAGAAGGTGCATCTTTACCCCCAGCAATCACAGGCTTGTACCTCAATTGCTTAGGGGGTCAGGTGTAGAAGTTTGGAAGCAGCTTAAGCTGTAGAGAACCACTTGGGTAGCTGAGTGTCCCAGCTCACTGCTGGGATGAGGTGTCACCATCCCTGACGTGTGCTTGTCCCCTGGCAGGAGAGTACTGCGAGGTGAATGCACGCTCCGGCCGCTGCGCTCCGGGGGTGTGCAAGAACGGAGGCACCTGCGTCAACCTGCTCATCGGGGGCTTCAAGTGCGAGTGCCCTCCCGGCGAGTACGAGCGGCCCTACTGCGAGATGACCACCAGGAGCTTCCCCCCTCAGTCCTTCATCACCTTCAAGGGGCTGCGGCAGCGCTTCCACTTCACCGTCTCCCTTATGTAAGTCCCAGGGGGTAGGGGTCTATGGCTGGTGGCTCCTCGCTGAGTTTGGGACTGTTTGCTACATTCTGTCACCCACCAAACCTACCCCTGAAGGTCACTGCAGGATTCTGACAGTGACTCCTGCTAGCAGGGCTCAGCCATGGTATCTGAAAGCACTGGATTTTCTGCCCTGCTGTGGGGGTTTCTGAGTTGCTGACTCATGACTGTCCCTGTTGTAACATGGGGTGCTGGAGTGGGGAGAAGGGACAGCAGGGCCTCTCTGGCCACCCATCAGCAGCCTGCAGCCACAGAAGTGCCAGGGTGGATGTTGGGTTTGACACTTTTGCTAGCTGGGTCTTTGGCTTCCTGACCTTCAGCCCAGCTTCAGAACCAATCCATTTGTTTGGATCCTTTGCTCCTTGTTTGGGTGCACTGTTCCCACCTCCTCTTTCCCCACCTGCGAGAGGACCTGGGCATGTCTGAGCAGAGTCTGATCCTCCTCAGGTTCTCACTTTCCAGTGGTTCTAAGCCTTGGGCTTAGGACAGCCCCAGCTGATCCAGCTCCTCTCCTTGCTCCTTCTGGCCTTTACATCCAGGTCCTGCTTCTGGTCCCATCCTGAATCCCAGGCACGAGTAGTCTTATCCCCATCCCATCTGCCCCAACACCCCCATGTTGGGCAGTCTTCTTCTGGGCTGTCACTTTTCCCCTGGGGGTGCTCAGGTAGGCAAGGAGGAGCAATAATAGCAGCCACAGTCGGGGGCAAGGGCTGTCCCTCACCTGGGAAAAGCCCCTCTTCTGGAGCAGACTCCTTGGGTCAGGCATGGGGCTGGCTTGGTGTGGAGCCAGAGCTCCAGGCACACACATCCCTGTTCTTCAGGGACGGGGTGGGTTTGCAGCTTTCCCATGGTTTAGCCGGTCAGGATTGATTTTGGTTTTCCTTCACAGCTGCCTGTGAGTAAACAGTACAAAATGTGTTATCCTGACCCCAAAGAGCAGGGCTGGGGATTTTCTAGTAGGTCCAGCAGCAGTAGGTCTCCGCAAGGACAGACCTGTTCGTGTGTCTGTCCAGGCAAAGTGCTCAGGGAGGACACCTTCAGGCTTTTGTCTCCTCCAGCACCCAGCCATTACCTGGTGTTTCACACCTGTCATGAGCCAGGTCTCTTTTGTACAGCATGTGTTTCAGGACTGTCCTTTAGCAGAGTTTACTTTCCTCAGCTAAGATCCCAGAGAGACTCTCCACGTACTGCTTCTGTTAATATAAGTAATGTCCCATCCCTGTAAATGTTCAAGGCCAGGCTGGATGGGACTTGGAGCAACCTCATCTAGTGGATAGGAACTAGATGGTCTTTATGGTCCCTTCCAACCCAAACCATTCTATCATTTTATGATTCTACCATTTTATCTTTCATCTGTCTTACCTAAAGTCGAAATTCTATGGAATCTTGACATTTTGGTTAGATCAGAAAGCACAGACATGGTTTGCACACAAGCCAAGGCAAGAGAAAGTTGTGCCTGTGAAGATTGTTTTAGAGCATTAGGTATAAGTACACGGAAAAACTGAGGAGCAAAAAGCTCTGTTGGATTTGTCAGTTTTGTCAGACCTACAGTGAGAGCAAACAAAGGAGCGGTCTGGGCTGGCTGCCAGCATGAATTGCCTGCACTACCCTTGACTTGTCCCCTCAGCCATGAGGTGTCATTTTTCAGGCTTTTGGGAAGAGGGCTTTGACGTTTAGGGTGCTTGAAGTTAAAATGACTCAAATGCTCTGTGTAGGGGGTATTGAGAAACAGCAAAGTACTGTACAAAGGTAGTACTTACACCAGGGTTCCTTCACCACCTTGAGAACCACAGTGGCATATTCAGTCGTGAGCTAAACACTTCTTAGTCCACTCAGCGTGACTTTAAGAAGTCTAGGCCATCATGAGGTTCATCCCATACTGTCTGGAATGGCGACACATTTAGCTTTTCTTACCTGAAATTCACTTTTATTTACACTAGCTAGTTCTTTGGCTTTTATTGTCCTTCAGTGGAAGAGGAAAACATTATGTGAGGATCCGCAATAATTACCAGTTTAACTGCTAATGATGATGATTTGCCGTTACGTATCCTGTGATTTGGGAGCATTTGTAAAATCCTAGGGTGTCCAACTTCCCTGAGCCTCAAGCGACCCATGACTGCTCCTAGCAAAGTGCAGGATGTTTGCATTGTCCAGTCTCATAACTAAAATGCGATGTTTTTTTTAAAGTATTTAGCTCACTGACCGTGCGTGTCTTTCTGCTCCCAACATTTTGTATCTCCCTTGCTTCATTCCAACACTTACTACTCCTTCACTCCAAGAGACACTGTTAGTGGAGAGGTTTACTCATTATTTATGCAAAATGCTCCAAGAAAGAGAGTCTTTTGTTTCCAATGTCATGAAATTAAGCACTTCACTTCTATTAAAAACTAAACTTTTTTTCTCCAGCGGTTGGGTGATAACCAGACAAGTTCAAAAGCAGTAGAGCTTTTAACAATGAGTGTGATACAAAAGTTGCTTTTGAATAGTGGCAAAGAATGGAAAGGATCATAAATAAATATACAAAGTGGCTAAATAATGTAATAGTTTAATAAATAATGGTTTTATACTTAAAATTATGGTAGGAAATTGTAAGAATATGAGAAAATATATTAAAACAGAGCTAAGCTTCCTGTTGTTGCTAATCAGACTAAACCTTCCTGCCCACTGAAGAAGCATCGCTAGTATTATTCCCATTTCCTTTGCTCATATACATTCTGGATAGATGTGATGAAAATATTTGGATGAAGTAGTTATCCATGAAAAAATAGTCTTGGGAAATGTTTTACAGGAACTGTATTCCTTTGGATTAAATGTTTGATGATGAAAAGTGAAAACTAAATCCTTTTTTTGATAATATTGATATATTCAATGGTATTGTTGCCTTTAACTTGTATAATATTATGATAAACAAAGTTAGAAATAAATATGCATATCAAAAGTGATTAAAAGTAATCAAAACATTAATTTATGTTTTGATGGACTATAATGCATATTCTTTGAAATTTGTATTTTACAGGAAATATCAAAATTGTGAATTCTGTTTTTTGAACCAGAACAATTCATTATCCTTCAAAAATATTAAAAAATACATGAATAAAATTTCTTATTCCATGGAGCTCAAACTCTGAAAGGTCTCTACTAGTGCATACATATGTCTGACAAACAACTTTTAGTAAAAAATATTCTTGTCTTTGAAACTTCTTATTTCAAATACCAACTCTGGTATTCTAAAACTGCGTCATTCACATTCTCTGAATGCAGGTTTTGTTGCATCACATGACAGTCTTGCTAGCAGACGAGACATGACAGGCACAAGAGTCACTTCTTATGTCCGTGGAAGACAGTTTTCATTAGCTGTGTTCAGCATTCCATTCAGTTGTAGGAAAAGTGGGTTAATTATAATCAGGCATATTTCCTGAAGTTCAAGATACAAAATCAGACTAAATTGCCATTGGGAAACATAAAAAATTCCCATGGTTTCTCTCTTTTTCTCTCTTTATCTAATATTAATCTTTGTAAAAATGTTTATGTAAAGTGCAGTAATTTTTTTTTTTGCATTTTTGAGTAGATGAAAGCTGTGTGCATCTCTCCAGAGATAAGAGGATTCAATTAAAAATTATAAAATACTCACAACAAGCAGAAATTGGCAGAAAATGTTCTGTGCTGACAAGAAAAACAAACGAGGCTTTTTTAAAAGTGGGGCTGCCCCTTTTTCAGCAAGAAAGGTGTGATACATCCCATATTAGTAACACAAGAAAAATAAAACCAAAATGCACCCGCTGGTGCTGATTTAGTGGAATCATTTAAGTGTTTATTTTCCTTCCTCCAACTGACTGACCTGTTGATTGACTAACCCTGATTTTCTACATGGCGTTATTAAAGTAACTCTTATCTTTCTTTCCCCTTACCTCCCCATCAGGCTTTTTTAATCAGTTGATGACTGTCCTAGGACCCTGTAGCATTTAGACAGCAAGCGGGCAGCAAGAATCGCCCCTTTGATGTGAAAATGCTTTCTAGGTGCCAGACTGTTTGCAGAGTGTAGTAAGTGCTACTGTTTGGCGAGTGTCAGATACTGCTGTTGCATCTTGTGTCTGCCTAATTTTAGCCCTCGTGAGGGTCAGCAGATCTCTGCAGAGTAGATTTCTGTAATTTCCGTCTGCTTGCCTTGTTGATGGTGAAAGAGTAGATTTATCCTGTGGCTGGCTCCTCAATTTTACAATTTTCTGTCTGAAGATTGATTCAAAGGCTTGTTTTTCTGCTAAACACAATGCTGTCTTTCTTCTGGGTGACTTGACCATCGGTCTGTAATCCATAAGCTGTTAAGCACAAACTAACCCCATGTCTCTGTGTTCTAGGTTTGCAACCAGGGAGAGGAACGCTCTCCTCCTCTACAATGGGCGTTTCAACGAGAAGCACGACTTCATTGCCCTGGAGATCATTGAGGAGCAGATCCAGCTCACCTTCTCTGCAGGTGAGGTCTCACTGCAGTCAAGCATTTCTGCTTGAGGTCAGGAGATCCTCTCAAGCCGTCTGGAAACGCACTTCAGTGATTTTATATGGCTATTTGCTGCCTCATTAATTTACTGGCTGGCATTGCAGTAAACAACTGATGCCGGGTGTCGTCCAGATTGTAGCGGTTTGTGGTGATTGCACTCATGGTCGTAGGCAGGAGCTTGTCAACACACCAGTTACAAAAGCCAGAGTTTATGACTACTATAAAAGATTGGCACTAGCTTGGGTGTTGGCCCCCAAGCCAATGTTTGTTTAAATGAGATTTTGTTTTATCACACTGTGATAAATGTTATGTGTTTATGCATTTTTACACAACACCGTCGGAGGAACGTGAGTGCGTAAACGTTATCTAAAAAATCCATGCAAGCCGAAGGAAAAGCTAACAGAAATGAAAACTCCTGGCCATTCATTAGGGACTGGGGAGGAGCAGTGCTGTCGCCAGAAAGCTTTTCTGCACTGGAGAAAGACCTCCTCTTAGAAGATGCCGTAAACAACAACAAATTAGGAGAACTTAGCTGCCCACTCATTGCTACAGTGGACCAGGAAAAAACGAGTGGTGGCTTTGGCATTTGCTTGCCTTCTGCACTAGGACTGAGCCAGTGTCTTCTGGTGCTTGTAGAAGAGAGAGGGAGGGCTGAGAAGCAAAGTTCAGGCAGCACACACGCCCAGAAGCAGATCTGTGCATTCAGTGGCAAGGCTTTGGTGACTTTATGAAGTCTCAGTAGTGCAGACAGCCTCTGGTTGTCACAGGTTTAAGGTATTTTTCCATTGAGACAAAAGAAATATCTGGGAAGGGCTGTTGTCCTGTAAGTCCAGTGGAGTTATGTGTAGGTGAAGTGACATGTTTGTGCCTCTATATTGGGCATGTAATTCGGGAAATAATCCTGCTAGTTCCCATTATCTGTATCCAGGATAGACATGTGGGCTCAAGTCAATCCTGTTTTATTTTTGTGGGAAGTGAGACATTGCAAACAGTGAAGCCATAGAAGCAGAAGCACAGCCTCCTCTGGTGCTGCACACTCATCACCAGTGAAGGCCCTCAGACCCCACGGTAAATCCTGTGTGACCCCACTGATTTACCAGCAATGCCTAAGTGCATATCTGGGCCCTTTGGGTTGAAGATATCTGGTTACATTTCCCCTTTATTACCTCAAAGTTGTCCAAATTAGATTTTAAGGCAGGTTTCTGAATGGATTAGTGTAATGAAATAACATGCTGCAGTGAGAGAAATGTACTTTCTTCTGTAGCTCTGCTCCGCCTGTCTAAACTTGAATCAAATTGCTTGGAAGGTACCCTGAGGATGAATGGGAAAAAAATAAATTCTGCTTGCATTTATGTGCATTTAAATGTGAAGGAACTCCTTTAAGATACATGAAACTAAATTTAGATTTGCACTGCTGCACCTGAGAGCAGGTCTGGTCCTGCATATTACAAATGGTATTTTCTTTGGAAGGAGAACAGTTTATGTTTTATAGTTTTAAGTGGCTTTTAACGAACAGTACAAGTTTTGGACACCTGATCTCACTGGTTTACCTGTCGCAACAACTTTTTCACAGAAAGCAAAGCAAATGGATTGTGGAACAGCGGTCTTCCTTTTGCAGTCACTTGATAGCTAAATAAAAAGCCAATTATTAGTACAGATTTTATCACTAAATGATAAAAACCATCACAGCAGGATGTCATACATGCTAAGCTGAAATACATTGTTTAAATAACAAATATATGGGATGGGAGTTAAAGGAGAGCAGGGGACACAGAAATAATACTTCAATTAGGTATTTGTTGCACGTAGAGGGTTGAAAGTACAGTTTAAGATCAACAATACTATAAGCTTTGCTAGCTTACAGGGGGGAGTTACTTTTCCTGTGGTTATTATTATTTAGTAGAATTTTCCAACTATTAAAAAGAAAACAAAAAAAAAAACCAACAAAAAACAAAGCAAGAGAAAGAAAAAAAATGTGAAAAGTGCACAAGCCGTTCTGTGTGCTGGGCCTATTATGTACCTTCAACATGAATGTTTGTTTTGCTGCTACCTCAAAACAGATATGCCTGGTTACTGAGCTGGTTCTGCTGACTCAGTCCTGGCTTAAAAGCTGCAGCTTTCCAATTGCAACGGCAAAGTCTTGCTTTCAAATTTAAATACTGAAAGGCTGCCCCTAATTTCATTAATCACTGGTAAAATTTTGCTGGTACCGAGGTTACCATGGGTTTTATAATAGGGTAATTTTGTATTTCACTTTCTCAGCTCTAACAGGGAGTAGGCTTCCCTTCCCTGACAAAATATCCCATCACAATACTCATCATACTAAAAAAACCTGAAAGGGTGCTTTTGGCAAAAATGCAGAAGAATTCATATGCATTTCTTCCTCAGTTGATCACTTCAGCAATAGCTGTGTCTACCCAATGAATCTGCTACCACACTTTGCAGAAGCATGATAAAAAATAACATAATTCACCCAAATGTGCCAGAAGCTGTTTTTTGTGCACCAGAGTAACTCCATGAAACTGGGGATATTTATTGTCTTGCAGGACAAAACCCAAATTCCTCCCTGATGAGGCAAGGTGGCTGTGTCCTGTGCCTGATGAGAGTCTCTCTGTGTTTCTTGCAGTGATGGTGACTTATTTTTGCCTTTTTCCTGTTTTTGCAGGGGAGACAACCACTACGGTGGCACCGTTCATTGTGGGAGGAGTCAGCGATGGGCAGTGGCACTCGGTTCAGGTGCAGTACTACAATAAGGTAAGATTAATTGTGTTGGTGATAAACCTATTATTTATAAAGCAACAGAGGCATGGGTCATCTAGCTCTGACCTGACATATACACACAACCTGAATTTTATTTATTTAACCAGGCACATTGGTGCAGCTCTGCACAAATGGTACTGGTCTCGCTTACCTTGCCTGGGACAAAAATTCTCTCATAGGGCTTTTGAGTTTTGAGCCAGGAAGGTAAAACCAGATGCAGTACATCCTTTTCAGAAGTACTCCTAGGGAAACCTTTAGGTGCTTGGAACTATTTTCATTTTCAGTTTTTTAAAATGTTACAAGTGTCAGTGTATCTAAACCAACTGATTCACTTGTATCTTGTTAAAGAACTGTGTTATGCAGGAGCCTTCAGTGTAATACCTACCAACCATTAGCAGAGGATTTTCTGAAGCAAAGGAGATTCTTCCCTATAGCTGTCTCTTCTTGTGTCAAATGACAAGTTTAGCTTGCATTAGCTTCTCTGGTTTGGAAAGTATGATTATTAAATGGGTCACAACTTTTAGTAATAAAGCACTGTCTTATTAAGTAATTTTTTTGTCTGTTTTATAAAAAGATACACAAGAGAAATGCAAAAAGTGTCACTGCATGCAGTCCATGGCACTCAGAGGTGGCTCCGGGGTCCCTGTCCCTCAGCTGCACCCTTGGTCACTGTCACTTGGTCACAGGTTCAGTCTGACTGAACTAAAAGGGTTGCAGGCTCTCTTTTCAAAGCAGGCATTTCATGATGAACCAAAAAACTGGCTTTTCGAGTCTATAGTGTCACTATTTACAGGTAGATGTCAGAGATCTTCTATAAACCATAACAAAAATTAGAGAATTCATTTAGTGACTGAGAAGCGTTGCTTTTAAGTCTGACATGATAGCATTATGGGGGATCACGTAAGGAAATAGAGAAGCATTGTTGGCTGTTAAAAAGGAAACAGGATACTGGTGTAGGAAGCTGAATGGAAGATGAAGGATTAATATGATCAGCAAGTTCTTTATTTCCCAGTGCTACATCCTTTCATCACAATTTGTGTGGCAGTTTGAATGGGAGGATTAAAATTTTATTTTGACCCCTAGATAGGGTCTCCTAGCCTAAAGATGTTTTGTCAAGGCAATGAAAAGCTTTTCATTAGTATTTTATATTTTTAAAATAAAATTTAAAACTTAATCAAGTGTTGTGCTTAATGTGCGTAATATACTCTCTACTATCTGTAGCCCAGAGAAACAGAAGCGAAACTTGGTGTGTTGCCACGCATGCATCTGTGGGCACTGTGAAGCTCTTCCTCTGTTTCCATGTGTGCGGATTTCTTAGAGGATCACTCAGCAGAGTGAGCAGCACTAGCTGAGGCAGTGGAGGGACACTCCAGCTTTCAGACTCCTGGGCACAGCTGCAGGAGAGCTGCTGGCTGAGGCAGTGGAGGGACACTCCAGCTTTCAGACTCCTGGGCACAGCTGCAGGAGAGCCGCTGCAGGAGCTCGCTGAAGTGCCGCTGAGCAGATAAGGGGCCTGAGCAGCAGAAGGACGCTCTTTAAAAGGCAAAGAGATCTCACACAGATGTTAAAAATAACCCCATGTCTCATTTTCAGAGTTTGCTGCGGTTCAAGCAGACTGGTAGCTGAGCCATGTTAGCAGCTGGTGTTTTCTCATTGTTAACACATGTGTCCTGTCATCATTTTCTTCTTCTGCCCCAGTTTTTTGAAGTGAAATGAGCCAGTCTCCACTGAACAGGAGGAAATTCAGGGCAGAGAGGGAGAGCAGAGGGAAACACCAGGAAACACTGCTGACTTCACTGCCTTTGCCACTTGCATGACATGAAGGTGATGAAAAGCAGGGTCACTGTGTGGAGAGCAGCACTGTGCCCTTTGCTGTCCGTGTGAGAGACCGAGGTCATCACCTTCCCCTTAGCAGTATTTATTGCAGAGTGGTTAAATTTGGGCTGCAGGGGGGAGCTCACAACATGGAGTTAATGGCACAAGTAGGATTATGCTCACCAGTATGTATTCAGTGTGCTCTCAGGACTTCCCAGCATGTCTGAGAGTGTTGCAGCAGCTCTCCAATAGTGAAGGAGGGAGCGGGGGCTGCAGGGCAGTGACAGCTGGAGGCAGCTCTGCAGCCCTGCCCGCCAGGCTGCCCCACACCCTGCCCCAGGGCTAAGCCTTCGCCTCGGCTGGTATTTGTTTGTAAAGCAATTTCTTGGCTACTTCATGTTTTAACAAAGCTGGAAGTGAAGTTCCTGTGAGGAGGCTGAAAAGACAGGGATAATTTAGGGATTTGAGTTGTGCCAAGATAAATGGGATGCTATGTCTAAACTTGAAACAGTTGTGATGTTTGAATAGCAGAGTACCAAAACTCATGCGTTTCCTTAAATTATGCATGCATATTATTTTGCAGGTACTGCATCCTTCCGCTCTTTGCAAAATCCTACCGCAGTGTCGGTTCATCATCCCAAGGCTACACAGCCACTGTGTTCTGCTCAGACACTGTGCAAGCTTTCTGAGCAGGCAGAGCTCCCCTGAGCTATCTCCCTCCTCCCTGTCTCTGGCTCATGTTTGATCCTCACCTCCAGCCCCTTCTGGATTTTCCTCCCTCCTGTCTGCCTCTGTCTCTTTCTGCCATTTTGCAGCAGGACCCCTTCCCTGGCAGCAGAGGCACAGGGGCTACCTCCACCAGCATCCCTATGGGGCTCCTTGCCCCTTTTTCCATTCTGCTGTTTGCCTGGGGAGCTTCTGGTCTTTGCTCCTTTTTAGACATTTCTTGCCAATGTTGTCCATGGGAAATGCATAGCCATCATCCCAGATACCCATAGAGATCCAATTTACTGATTTGTCTGTCTTGCATTAAAAAGCTTTAGCAGCAGCTATTTTCTTAACACACACACATCCTGTTGATGTGCGAAGTCACTCTGTGCGAGGTCAGTTTGCTAATGATCATAATGAAACAAGAAGCGAGTGTAGAAGTGACTCCTGTAAATTATTTCTTTACTTGGCTCAGAAGTGATGTGCTTAGTAATATTTATCTTTAGTGTCATTGAAAAATGATGGTTTAGAATTAAGTGCACATCATGGAAGTCCTCTGCCCCTTGGGGCCAAACACTGAAGCCCCATCAATAAAAGGTAAGTCCAGAGCCAGCTTTGCTCCATTGTGTTTGCAGAAAGGCATCAATTTCTCTGTCAGCTCAAGTATTTGATGCTTTCTCACCAATCCTGGTATGTGCGAGCACTGTAAAACATTGCAGTAAGGAAACAGATTGCATCCAAGGAAGGGAAGAAATGTCATTTCATTTACTGTGTAGTGATGGAAATGGATGCTCCCTACTTTGGAGGAAACCAGCTGACACACTTGGTTTCAGTGGAAGTGCCTGAGGGAAGCACATGGAACTTGTGCTCTGTAAGTGTTGGCACTGTATTGTATTTCTGGAAGGAAAAACACCAAGGGGGAGGAATTAGAAGTTATAAGGGAGCAGAAGTGAGCTGGGAGCATTTTATAACCATTATCTAGTTTCAGTTATATATTAGAAGTTCATCAGCTTCCCAGTAGCAAAGTATCAGTTTACCTGTTACTTGCCATTATAGATGTTTGCTGACAGCTGGGGGAAGATGGGGAGGAAAGCTACTCGCTGACTCTGATAGCTCAAACACATTATTTAGCGGGGTCCTGATCTTGCAGCCATGAAAATCAATGGGAGATATTAAATTAAAGGTAACCCGTGGGTGACCTCCTTTCTCAAGAGGTATATGTATTTGATGAGAAATTTAGAAGAAATGGAATTTTTGAAATTATTTTGGAGGAAAGGTGGAAGGAGGGGGAAGATTTCAGCCTGGTACATAAAACTGATAAAAAATAGTAGAAACAGCCTGCTGCTTGTTCACAGGGCAGCTGGTGTAAGGGGCAGCAGCAATGTCAGCTTATCTATTTGCCTCGGCACTATACTTCCTTCCCACATGATGAGAATATAGTCAGCCTCTGATGGAGTTTGGTCCTCATCCTTTGGCTCTCCTGAGCCCGCCAGCATGAGTGACAGTCACCAGGTTTAGCCACGCTGACACTTGTTTGGAATAGGAGCAAACCCATGTTTGATGGCAGTGATGCTCAGTACCAGTGACATCACATGAACTGTCTGGCATTCATTGCATGTGCAGGATCATGTGTCACTGTAGGTAGTACTTGGGACAGCAGACTTTACTGAGCACAGTAGTGAGTGGTGTTTTTAATTAAGTGAAAACTTCAAGCCACTTTCCCAAACTTCTGATAGAAGCACAGTTTTTTCAGAATTTGAGATATACCATCAAACTTATGTAAATGTTTTACCTGACTCATTACCTCAGGGCAGAATTCATCTTTTGGCACAACATAAAAATGTTTTGCGTATGGACATGTTCCTTTAATTACAGAGGGCATGTACCTGTATATTTGTATTTATATGCTTTCTATATTATGTGTTACTTACACATATACGACATCAAAGTTGCTTAAGGATGTTACTGTTTTGTAGGCAGAAGGTCCTGCATCTCTTTAAGGGAGCACAGGATAATTTAACCTCAGTGACAGAAAACCTGAGGAGAACATATAGAAACAAACAATCCCTGTCTGATGTGCAGCGCAGTGATTCTGGGGGATAGGATGAACAAAGGCCTGAATGACTCACAGAATGACTCACAAAAGTAACAGCCCTAAGACCAGGCAGTGTGTGTGGGATCCACTCCCATGGTCAGGAGGTGTAGAATGATGAGTGCCTAGCAGAGTGTCTCCACTGTACTGGTCTCTTGAGCCTGTAGTCTCCTAGGATGAGCTATTTTTCCATCACTGGGATGAGGTTTCTTCTCATATCTGATAATCAGTAGTAAGCTGCTGTTCTTTCACTCCCTCCCTGAATGTCTTAGACTGAGGAGTGCCATGGGTTTTGCTTCAGATACTCGGCTGTCTTGGGAGTAGCCTACCCCTCCAGAGTGGTTGCAGTTAGTAGGGAGCTGCTGATTCTCATCCCTGTGCACTTCCCACCCAGCAGATCCCAGACCTGTACTTAGCCTGAAGACAACTGCCAGAGAAAACAGGCAAATTCTTCAGTTAGAGATAAACTAGAAAGAAGTGAGGGCTGCTTAGGGTTGATCTTTGGTGTGTTGTGAATTCAAAGAACAGGAGGTGCATAGCTCTCAATCAGACTCACATGAATTCAAAAATCTCCTTCCTGTGGTAAGTGATGGTTTCTCTTGAGTTAACTGGCCTTCATCTGGGGCAAGCTGCAGCTTGAATATCACCAAAGACTGAGCTAATACTGTAGAGGTTTAGCTCTCAGCCCACTCATGCACTAGGATTTGCCAGTACCTTCCCATCTCATGGAGGTTTTATCCCTCATCTGCTGGCTGAAAGCTGGTTCCAGGTGCCAGAACACCCTGGGTTTCAGTGCCAAGTCCCGAGCTGTATTTTATTTTCTATACCTGGGGTGGGTGCTGCAGCTCTCCCCTTGTGCTTGCTCAGCGGGCTAGTGAGTGGGCAGAAGGCAGCTTTTTCCCTCTCCTGTGGGTTCCTCAGCCAAAGCTGATCCTGAAGGGTTATTTACCCATGCCCCTATAGCTGTGCTGTGGCACCAGCAGAGCTTATTTTTTGAAATCTGCATCCACAAATCCTCCATACTGTGGATCACTAGTAGTGCCCATGGACTGGCTGTTGATGCCAGCAGTAGACTATGTCTGGGCTACCATCACCACCTCCATATCTGGGACACCTCAGTGAGCCCCATTTGTTCATGCCATCTGAGTGGCAGGCCTCTGGCACTGTTGGACAGTGCTTGTGTGCCTTGTTGTGCCTCTTCACGTGCATTTTTTGTCATGTCCAAGTGTGCTGGGTTTGGCTGGGGTAAAGTTAACTTTCTTCACGGTAGCTGATATGGGCTGTGTTCTGGATTTGTGCTGAAAGCAGTGTTGGTAGCACAGGGATGTTTGAGTTGCTGCTGAGCAGGGCTTACACAGAGTCAAGGCCTTTTCTACTCCTCCGACTGCCCCACCAGTGAGGAGGCTGGGGGTGCACAGGAGCTGGGAGGGGACACAGCCAGGACAGCTGACCAAAGGGGTGTCCCATGCCATATGGTTGAAGGGAAGAAGAAGAAATGGGGGTTGTTCACAGTGATGACATTTGTCTTCCCAAGTCACCATTACACATGGTAGAGCCCTGCTTTCCTGAGGATGACTGAACACCCTCCTGCCCACGGGAAGTGGTGAATGAATTCCTTGCTTTGCTTTGCATGTGTGCACAGCCTTTGCTTTACCTATTAAACTGTCTTTATTTCAAGCCACAACTTTTCTCACTTTTACCCTTCCCATTCTCTCCCCCATCCTATTGTGGGGAAAGAGAGCGAGCAGCTGCGTGGGGCTTAGCTGCCTGCTGGGGTTAAATGATGATATAAGGAAGAAATAAGCACTTTTCAATAGGCCTGGTGGTCAGCCGATTCAGTGTAAAGACTCTCTATAATGGACTTCCTATAATTCCTCTATAAGGAGGAAAGACCTTGAGATAAAAAATGCAATGTTTACCTGGCAATCTTGAGTATTTAAAAAGAAGGTTATTTGGTTTGGGGTTTGCTGAGTTTTTGCATTTCTGGGGAGCTGAGGATGTGTCCCCCCATTTTCTAAATTAAAAAGAAAAATCAGACAGTTGCCAAGTACAGTCCTGTAAAACCTCTGCATTTCTTATACTTTTGCACGTATTATGTCTGCCACTCAGCGGAATTATCTTTAGGATTATCTTTACAACAAATCTCTAACATTCATCACTGCCATTGTTTTACTAGAGCCTCTGTTTTGTTTCTGGGAGCCTGCGTCACACAACCGCCTAACAGTGGCCAGAGGCAGAGCATTGCTGAACAACTTGAGGATGTGTGCACAAAACTTCTGTTTTAAAAACTCGGGTCCACCCCTGTTCTCCCACCCAGGAGCCAGCTGGGACCAAGTGTCATGCAGCCACCAGTCACCAGGGGGGTGATACAGTCATACCCCAAAAATCAAGATCTGTGGGGCTGTGTGGTGGTGCAGTTGTGGGCAGCTGGAAGCTTGGTGGCCACCTGCTGTGGGCAGGCAGGATGTGCCTTGTAACAGCACTTTACTAGCAAGTAACGTTTGAAATTAATAGCATTCACAATACAGAAAGGTTGTCCAGTTTCTTAATCATTTTTTGTCACTGTCTGACTACTCAAAGATTTGAGATTATGAGCATTTACAAAGTTGAAATTAATATATGTAATATAATAAGGGCATAAGCACAAGTGGCACAGGCAGTCTCAGGCAGTGGGAGTGGTGCAGGTCTGTACTGGAGAGGTTAATGCAGCAATTTGTTTTGAATAGGGTGGGATGAGTGCAGCAACCTCTGACGCTCTGCTGCAGAGACAAGCACAGACCCTGCTGGCTCCAGGACACGTACCCCTGCACGAGGTGCCTGTGGAGCTGACAGATAGGTTATCTCATTTCCTTCTGAAAACCCAGACTCTCTCTGATGATGGCAAATTTGCCTGTTATGGAAACATATTCTGTGTTTAGGACTCACAGTTGATTTTGCCACTTTGCCTTGGGGAAAAAAAAGGCAGATGCCAGCATTGTAGTGAAACTCAGATTGTGACAATTGTGCCAAAAGACACGGATGGTGCTGGTTACCACTTTCTTTCCTGTAAAGGGAACCAATTCTTGTTAGAAGTTCTGGGTTCTCAGCACCCTGTAGCCCCGGGACCAACAGGCAGCATCACACAGTGGCTCAGCGCAGGCTTCTCAGTGCCACCCCACTCCCACCTCAAGTGGGAGCATTCCAGCACAAACACCTTGTTTGCTCAGCTCTTGGTCTCCCTGCTGAGCCTGCCAAGGAGGCTGCCAGCGCTGCGGGTGATTTATGAGGCAGGCACATGCCTGCAGCTGAATAGGGATTGCCAGCTCCTTGGAGAAAAGCCACATAGCTGCCACCAGCTAGGCATAACTTTAGTCATCGGACCCTGGGTGAAAGACACTGCCCTCACAGTATCCAGGACACCACCCAGTATCATTTACTTCTTAATCTGAACGGTCAGGAAAAGTGGTTGGCAATTAAATTCTTAGATAGGTATTAGGTATTACCCCTTATGCTGGGGAGCACTTCTCACACCAGAGAAGAGTTGCCCAGCTGAGTGCTGAGTTTTGTAACTTGGTTGGAAAAGACAGAGCCCAACAGAAGTCAGGTAATTGGAAAATCAATTACTAATAAAGGTTGGGTATGACTTATGCAAATGCCTATCACTGGTGACATCTGAGTAAAAGTAATTGTGATCTTAGGGAGAATTTATGAAGTTAATCCTCATGGTGGCTTCCAGACTAATTTGTTAAGGGATTGAGGGAGATTTTCTGAATAAACAATGCAGTTGTTGAAGATTATGGTAATGCCACTGTTGATCAGATGTGGGCACTGCCAGAGTTTGGATTTTGCTGGCTCAGATTGACTTGCTGTGTTTACAGCATCTGTGATCAACACAGACCTGCTCCAGAGTTGTTTGGCATTGTCTGATAAAGAAAAATGCATTAACAGTAATTGCCACGTCAAGCAAGCAGTGGAGGTGGGGAGGTACTGGATATCCTGAAAATGTTTTTCAAGTAGGAGCAACCTACTTTTCTGGCATATTTTTCCAGGAAGAAATAGAATTCTGTGGCATTTCAAAACCTAAATTCATAATATTTCTAAGAAATGCCAATATAGCTTTTAAAGGTGCTCTTAAGTGTGCAAAGCAGAAGACATGTCCCAATGTAGTGCTTCCTCTTAAAAGAAACCACATAATTCTTATTTAAGATTTAACCATATTTATTCCAATTTTCTCATTTCCTTGTCACCCATTTCATTGTGAATTGTTTAACAGCAGAGTGTACAGCAGGGTCTAGAGGTCAGTGGTGTTACAGCAAGGAGGAGGTGGTGGACAGTGCTAACTCCCAGCAGAGCATGGATGGTACACCTCACCAGATCATCAATTTGTGCTGGATGCCTTTCCTTCTACGGCATTTTCATGGGATCAAAAGTTCTGCCATGGCTTGTGCACAGGGAAGCTCGCAGGACACCAAAACCACAGGGAGCATAACCACAGTCAGTTCATTAGCTCAAGTTTTTGAGGACTTGGCTGTACCACGTAACTGGGGCCCTCTTCTTCACAGAGAAAGTTACCAGGGTTTCTTCAGCTTTCCAAGAAAAAAAAGCATTTCATGTGTAAAAGTCGCTTTCTTTTCTAGCCACAACCAAAATTTTAAAGCAGCATCCTGTGAGACATGCATGTTTAATTTACTTCTCACCTGAAGAGGGTAAAGAAGTTTGACTGGATTACCAAGGTGGCCAAGGTGGTTAGCCAGAAGCAGGTTGTGATAGTTTTTTCACAACTTGCTTACAAGAACAGAAGTTGGTGTATCAGCCAATTATTGTGCTTTTTGGTGGGTAGGCTTGTATACATATTGGTGAAAAATGTGGTAGGTAGTGCTGGATGCACATGTACGATGTGAGGGTATGAGGAATTTGTAGCTATGCATTTGTATTACTTATCTGTACTATGTATTTTTGGTGCTACTGGGCACCATTTAAAAAAACCTTAGCAATTAAAATTACAAGCAGCTAGAGGAAGGAAAGAAATTAGATCCTTCATTAGTGAATGCATTCAGCATTTTACACTTAAAGTTCAGAATGTTGTTCTAGCCAAACACATAAAATATGTTCTTCGTGTCTGAATGCAAAAGATGTCATTTCCCACATGCTCAGAATTCAATTTTTAAAATGCCATGAGGAAAGGTAATCTCAAAAAATAGTTCAGTTTATGAGTCATTTCCTGGCTTTCTGGCTCATGATTCAGATGCTCACATCCTTGCTGAGGTCAAATTCATCCTTTTCCACCCAAATCCAGAGGATCATCAATGGAAGTCCTACTCTAGGTAAGGCCATAGATTTGCTTTATAGAAATTGAAGCTTGACGGATTCTGATTAGAAATAATATACCTGCCCACAGTTCTGATGGTCTTGCTGTCCCTTGAAATCTTTAAATCAAGTCACTATTTCCCATTCTAAAGGAAAATTTTCACTTGGATGCAAGTTATGTTATTGAGCAGGACTCACTGGGTGATGTTCTGTGGCTGCATAAAGCAAAAGACTGATTAAATGAGAACATGCATCCCATCCATCAAAAAAATGTGACAGAATCCTGTGAAAACCCTTCTTGAGCTCCAGCCTGCAGTATTGCAGGTGGAGAGCCTAGAGCCAGGAGAACAGAAATGTTGCTACACATTTGCCCTGTTCTTAAACACTTCCACAGCATCTACCACTCCCTCAGTGGGACTTTGGTCTGGCCTGTGGCAACCATTTACATTCCTAGCATCTCCTGAAAAGCACTGGAGGGCTGCCTGGCTAATATTTACTTTTTCTTGCTCTTGCTGGTTGTGGAGCCCTTGCAGGTGTTAGTGGGTGTAACAGGGCTGGGGGTGGGCAGCTGATCTGCCCTTGTGGAACAGGCACATGTGAGCCTGGACTTTAAAAGCCCCTCCCTGCAATTCCACCGATATTTCTTCATGTGGATTTCAATTAGTAGTAATTGTTTTTGTTGGTGTTTTGTTTGCTTTTTTAATTTTTTTCTGGTAGAGGGTAAGTGTGAAGTGATTGATATCTGGGAAAGGAAATCAGGATTTGGCTGTGGAGTGACATTCCATTGTCTTGACACAAAATAACAAATAACTCACCTCTAAATCTGTGTCTTGGGAAATTAAAGTGTAAAGTAGTGAAAGTCATTTAGAGGTCATTGAGATGTAAAGTGTGACCTGCTCCCCAGCACTGAGTAGCTCAGCTTTCAGTGACAGCTTTGAGAAATCTCTCTGGCGACTGGGGAAGAGAGGGAAAGTGTGTACCCAGTGCCTGGCTTGTTCTCTCCCACGCCTGCTTTTGGACCTGTTGCCCTCACAGAGTTTGCAAACACCACCTGAAAACACTGGTTGTTGTGGTGGTGATTTCATATGCAAACACAAACAGTAACTTTTCAGAAAATATCCGCACAGTAAAGGACTGTGTCTTGGCAAAACCAACCTGAGTCCCTGCTCTTTTGGAAGCCTCATCTTTGGCAAGGCTGCTCTTCTCACCTCACCCAGGTTTTAAAGGCTCAACTTGTGTGTCCATCTAGGTCTGTGCCCACCCCACACCTGAGCTGGGTGTCAGCTGTGTGGCTTTTCCTTCTGGTGTGGGGCTCTCAGGTCACCCAGGGGAACCTGGCACCCAGCGATGCTCTTTGAGCCCAGTTTGCTCAAGCCATGACACCTCTGTGCTGCAAAAATCCAAGACATTTAATGGCACCTCCCAAAATGGTGATTTTCAGCTCCACCTGAAGGCTAAGGAGATATAAGGGACCTCCATGAGACCTGGCCCAGAGGACAGCTCTTGAAGGTTGTGCTGTTCAGCCCAGCCTGGCAAGGCCTTGCTCAAAGCCAGCCGAGTCATTGAAATGGCACCTCAGGAATTTGGTGCGAGTTCTTTGAAGTGCACTGTTATCTCCATTTAATCATGTAGTAAATTACAGTAGCTCACTGAGTTGCAGTAACTTTTCAGGTGTTTTGTATCTGTCTGTGTAGTGAGAGGAAGCAGCACTTTGCAAATACCTGGCCTTGCAGGAGTCTGCATGTGCCAGGAGACCCTCGCAAAGATCCAGCCATGAGGGCAAGGAGGGAGCCCATAGAAAAGTGTGGGATTCCTGGATTTTATAGGCTGAAATGTGACTCCATTACCCACACTCAGCAGCAGTTTGCTTGGCAAGGTATCACCAGGGATTTGTCCAGGAAGGAGTTAGTTGCTGTGCATTAAGTGTCACAGGTATTTCTTGGACTCTGAGAGCAACAACATTCACATCCTCGATGCAAAAGTATGTCGTAGAACATACAAGATTTATATAAAGCCAAAAATACTTGAAAATGCTACTTTGGCAGGTAGATAGGGACAAATGGCAAAGGAGGAAGGGTTTGCTGAACTGGGAGAGGACAGGAGGTGGAGAACAAGGGGGCTCTTCCAGCATCCTTCACGTGCACTTTCCCAGTTCTCCAAGGGTGCCGGAGATCATCCTTGTTGGTGGAAAGAGAGGGAGGCAGCAAAATAGGCAGGAAAAGGATTCAGAAGTCAGCAGATGTCAGGGAGAAGGGACATCAGCCACAGGGGCAGATCAGAGGGAGGAGAGGGCTGCAGAGAGAAGACAAGGGAACCCACAGTAGTAGAGCACTGTGGTGAGTGCTGTCTCCCACATGGAAAACTGAATGTTGTCTTGAGGAGAGGGAATGGTCTCTTGACAGCCTAAACAGGTCTGTCTTGTGGTGTCACTGATTCAGCATCAAAGAGCTGAGAAGCATCTTGGAATACCCTTATGAGGATAAAATTTCCATTTGCAGGCAGGGAAAACTCATTCTTCCCATCAGCACTGCAGCAGCCCTTGCCAAAATTAGTCAAAACTAAGAATATACCCTTTGCGGTAGCTGGATGGTATTTGTGAAGACACTGGTCACACACAAGGAGCGTACCTGAATGCCATGCCTGTGTACCCGTGGCTTTTCACAGCCCTGCTGTGCCCTTGCCACATGACAGGAGGGGCTGCTCTCCATCTCTGCCCCAGCACTGCAAGAGCAGAAGCAATTTGGGCAGTGCCATTCACTGGTGCCAGGTCTCATAGCTGTGCTGAAAGCCTCCTGCTTTGAATATCAAAGTTTAGCCTCTGGATGCAGCCTTAAAGGAGATAACAAATCAGGCCAGTAAAACTCGCTTGACTTTGTGGGCCAGCCCAGATCCTGATGATTGGTGTTGCAGGGCGTTTCTCTAGGAAAAGGAACTGGTCTGGTGGCTTTTCAGGATTTGCATTTTTGACTCACTGATGGGAAGCTCTTTGGTTTTCCTTTTCACTGTCACAGGCTCTCATGTTTCTGTACAGACTTGAGCCAAATTTGTATAAAGAAATGCCATTAAAATATTCAGTGAATAAAGGGGATACATACATCAAAGGAATAAGGGGGTTATGTGAAATGACTTGTCCTGCCTTTCCCTGGTGACTAATCAGGATCTGTTTTTCACACCGCCTGTTTTAAAAGTGCTCTGGAAATCTGTAAGGGGAAACTCTAGAAAACAAAGATTAACGTTAGTGGTTTCTGTAATCTGGCCTAATTTAGAGTTTCCTGATTGATCAGAGTGGTCTGCAAGTCCATGCTAAGTTCTTCCGGCATTTCCTAGTCTCTCCCCAAGGGACTGCAAGCAGTGTCCTTTCCCTGTTTATTTTTTCCTGTTTATTTATTTATTTTCCTTGCGGGGGGCCGGGCTCCGGCATCTTGTCCAGGGAGACCGCCGCGGCTGCGGGCCCTTAATGAGCTTTTTGAGCAGTGAAGCAGCACAGCATCGCCTGGGAATGGCAGGGCTCGTCCCTCGCCCCAGCAGCGCGGAGCAGGGGCCGGGGGTTAACGAAGCGGCGGCTGGCGGGCAGCCTAATGAGCGCCGGGGAGCCGGGCAGGGGGACCGGCAGCAGCCTCCAGCACGACCCCATGCCAGCTGCTCCGCTCTTTCCCATTATTGCTGTAGCTGGGAGCGTTAGACAGCAAACAGCCCCAAAGGGTATGCATATAAGGCGTTTTCCACCCAGCACTTTTTGGGGGCGGTGGGGTCTGAACCGGCACGTTAACAATGCAGAGGAGAGTATTAAAAAAAAAATAACTAGGAAACAGATTCTTTTTAACCTTTAACCACTCCAAACAGCCAATAAATCATTAGCTACTGATTAACAAAAACAGAAGGGTAACTTACTGTCTGGTAAGCAAACTCTTGGAATCACTGAAAGGCTGGCACTGACTTCAGGATGGCTTTTCTTCTTACACATTTGCACTTTTTAATAAGACAAACAAGGCAAGCTGTGAATATTAAGCTATGCCATGGAAAGCATTTTGCTAAAAGATTGACTTTCTAAAATAGATAGATTTTAATGTGTACAGTGGGCTGAGCAAATGCAATATTTACATTGTACAACATTCTACCTGACCCTCAAGAAAACAGGTCTCCTCCTGGTGCCGAGTGTAACGAGGTAGGTTGTGTCTCATCTGCAAGCGATCCTGGTTTCTGTTCTCTAAGTATTGGCCATACTTACAGTCTGCTCCTGAATCATCTCCTCAGCTCCTTCAAAAGACTCAGTGGGGTGGCTAAAGCAGGCGGAAGACCTCCTGGCTGAGGTTCTGGCTGGAGAGCACAGCTTTCAGTCTGAGCTCAGGGAATATCCGTTGTGTTGGAACACTCTCCGATGTCTAACCAAAACCACTCTCCCTCTTTCCATCTGTGAGAAAAGTCAAGTGGCATGTCTTTATCTAAGCATGGAAGTTGGAAAGAAGTTTTCTGGTGGAGGAAATGTTTGTGAGACCTCTGGAAAAGACTGTTATCTTGCAGCTTAACTAATAAAAGGGTGAGATCCAGGAATCTGAGTGTCACCGCTGCTTCTGATTGACTAAACAAACATTTGAACTTTGTGGTATTACTATTACATGTACAGACACTATCTAGTCTGGTTTAGTTTAAAATAAGTCTGCCAAAGACTGGACTACTTGCTTAAACCTCTCCAACAATTTTGCATCCTGACTTTTGGAAACAGTAGGACATAAGATGTGAAAATACAATGGTTAAGTGTTTAGGACAAGAGCTCCCATTGTCTGTATCTCTTTTCCATTCACTGTGCATCGTTACACCAGCTGTGTCTTAATAAGTAACTGTGTGGGCTCTCGCAGTTTAAATATTTACTTTAACATAATAGAGAATCCAAGTGAAACTGAGATACATGAGAGTATCCACGTCTGATGTTTTAAGTGGAATTAGAGTGGATTTGTGCAGTAGATTTGCAAACTATAAACAGATGTGTTTTGATGACCTTCTCTCCTCTATCTGGTCTCCATTTATAAAACACAAGTTCACAGATTAAGCTTCTCAGGGTTTTTCACCTGGGATTATCTACATGTCTTTCTTGCTGTTGAATTTATGGGGAGAAGTCCAAACATTGCTCTGTAATTGGGTTTCATAAAAATCAGATTTGGCATCACTAGTACATACCTCCACAGTGGTGTTCTCTCGCTGCAACCTGAGAAGGTCACTGCAGGTGGCCAAAGGGAGTTCCTCACCCCCTTACAGCTGGAGAAGGTGGTTGCTCCAGCTCACCGCTGAGGGCACTAGAGGAGTCTCACTGTTATCTCTGCTATGGTCAGAAAGGGAGCCGCAATTTTCCAAAGACATCCTAGGAGACTCATTCTCATAGTCACATTTTGCCCGTGACTCTCTGGGCAAGGGTGAATATCATGGGTTAGACATGAGATGCGAGATTGTCACTCATAAATCAGAACCACTAATCTGCTTCATGAGAGCTCAGTGAGGCAAAGTTAAGTTTTGTACATTGCTTACAATTTTAGGTACTAATTGCTGTCATTTGAGGAACATAAATATGGTTCATCTTGGTTTACAGATTGAGAAAAAGGTAGGGGACTTATGCTGTCACATGTGGATCCTGAGACAGGACTGCTTCTTTTTTTTCTCCAAAAAGACCCTATACGTGACTATAACAAGAAAACATAAGAGTCAGTATAGCAAACAAAATTAATTTCATTATGGGGTGCACAGAATGTTTGAAGAATCACTGTGTGATGGTGATAAAACTACAACACTCAAGACTGCTTTTTCTTCCTTTTCATTTGAGTCCAGGAATAATCCACTTCTTTCGTAGTTTGTTTAAGGGAAACCAAGTTCTCTCTCTGGCACTGTTTGGTACCTCTCCTTGCTACTCAGTTTTACAGCATGTGGTCTTTGAAATTTGAATCCCAGCCTCTTTCTGGAGAAGCACTAACTGAAAAGGCAGCCTTTAGGGTTAGGCAGCGAAAGGTAAATTTTCAGCTCCATGAGCAGGAACTCAGTTACATGACTTGCATTACTATTAATGGGGGTCATGCTGGTAAATTCCTGTACACCACATTGCACATTTACTCATGAGTGCAGAATTGGCACAGCTAATGAAACTTGCCTTTCGGGTAGCATGTGTTTCAGGAGATGGGTCTGACAGGCAGAAAGGATGTAAGTACCCAGATGAAAGTCTGGCTTTTAACTCCTTGAACATATTTCCAGAAAATAATAGTGTGAATTAATGCTGGTTAGTGTTAGCTGTTCCTACTGTTAGGGATCAGTCTTGCTCCAGTGGGATTTCATCAAGGCAAAGATCATGCCTGAAATGTAAATGTGTGTGCTGTCATTAGTGTTAGTGATTCACTTTCTGGTGCATTTTCAAAGTACTACTTACTGTTACTTATTTTCTTTCAAACATAGGCCAGTCCTCTGCTAACAGCAGCTGTTATAAACATAAATTATGGGGTTTTTTATGATTTTCACCCCTGTTACTTTCCCAAAGATGATCCCTCCTATGGATGAGCATCACCTGGTGATTACCAGCCTACATTACTCATGGCCACCTTATACCTCTTTATTCTTGTACTATGTCCATTGCAGTGACAGCATCTTATTTCCAAAACTCTTCCCCAGCCTTCACTTTTCTAGGCTAAATATACCAAGTCCATTTGCCTGTTTGATATGGTAAGCTTGGCATTGCTGTGGCTGCTGTTCTGTGCACCTGCTGTAATTGGAAGGTATTTTTAGTAAATGAAAACAAAATTGCCCAAACATTCTATCCTGTTCAGAGTCATGAAACCTTCCTCATATGCGTGTGTGCAACAGCCAAGTGTTGTATTGCCTTTTTAACCTTTTAATCTCACCATGGTACCTAGTTGTTTTGTAGTTAATTAGTAGGGGTTTTTTATTATTTTTCATCATTTAGTGCAGGTGGTCTCAGGGTCTGCAATAGGAATTCTTGTCATTAGATCCCAGGTTTCATGTTGTGGGATTAATTCTCTTTCTTGCATGCAGCCGTTCAAAGTGATTATTTTTTTAATGTGTGATACTCTAAATATCCTTTGCATCACCAGTAACCTGTATTTAACATTAATCAAAATATTTAATGAATAAAATCTGTTCCATGATTCATTGCTGAAGGACCTCCTAACTGGGGCTTTTTCTAATAAAGTCTTTTATTTATTTCATATTATTTCAGTTATAGGGTATTCCCTATCTTAGCTGTTGAGAAGATGAGTAGTGTGTACTAATTGCCACATATTTTGAGTCCCTGTCCCATTAAATCGCTCAGAAAATCTTTCTTTCCTTTCCAGTATATTCTTGCATTTTGGGAAAAGCCTGTCAAATTCTGTCAAATGAGCCTTTTAATATGGTCAGAAAACCTCCTTGTGTTTGAACTAACTATGGTTTGAACTGCCTATTGATTTCTTTTCATTCACTGGAATATTCCCTTTCTTCTTCATGGTTTTGTATGGTCATCAGAGCCAAAGAGATTCCAGAGATCTATACTGCAATGAACAGTCAACATCTAGAGAAACACTTTTCAGTTTCTATGTTAAATAAAGGTAGAAAAAAATCAATTTGCTGCTGCAGCTAGTGACTGTGAAGGAGCAGCTGCAAACTGCTGAGTCTCATCAGGTTGCAATCGTGATTAACATTGGGCAGATCCCCCCTGCTGCGAGAATAAATACCCTGCCTTTGTCAAGGCTCCCTTGTAAGAAACAATAGATTATTTCAGTGAAGCACAAGAACATAAATGTTAATCGAATCATTCCTTCGAATGAATAGAAGTAGCACCCAGAATGTAAACATTTTAATTTTGGAAGGGAAGGTCTTCCTGTCAGTTAGTTAGTTTTCTATGTATTTTTTCATTTGCTTTGAAAAGTTGCTCACTAACATTGCCATCATTTCATACAAAAATAGTTTCAGCACTGCAAATATGTATGCTTCCTGTCTTTCCAAGCTAGGCAGTGGCAAAGTCCAGGGTGTATCGGAAAAAATAAAATCTGCCTTAGTATCACTCAAGAGAGGTCAGAACCTTATACTGAATAACTGCCAAACTATGTGATCACATTAGTTCTTGGTAGAGGAAATGGAAAATACTTTCCAACTGGAATTGACACCAGGAAACATATTTTAAATATGTTTTTTATATGTTGGGATAATTACCCTTAAAAATAAATCTGTCTCTATACAGATGATGAAAGTGGTTGTAAGTATTTTAATGAATTTATGTGTAAGTGAAACAGAAAGAAGTCATTTATCCCTTACTGTTTCCTTGTTTGCTGTACAAATAAGGAATTTCAGAATGCAGTTGAGCAGTACGAGTTTTAAAGCAAGTGTATGGCAAGCTGCAGATGCCCAGCCATCTTCATTTTCATGTGGTTACAGCTATTGTTGATTATTGCATCATATAAATATGTTTTGATTTTCAGTGTGTCGGGTCAGATCCTGCTGACATCATTCCTGTGGGATGTCCCTATGCGAAGCCAGTAGGGTTCAACTCATTGCTTCTCTTATACCCATAATGTCCTCAGAGATCTTGCACCAGTGGTAGATGAAGACCCCTTGGCTCTATAAGAACACTAAATGTTGAAACAGTTTTCTTACAGGATTTGCTAGCTCTTCACTGAGGCTGCTGTGCTGGTGTTTATACATGCACCCTTTTTTATCAGTCACAGTGTACTCCCTTGGACAAATCTTTGCAAAGTTTCTGCACCACAAACATCATCTCCTCTCAGGCACTCTGGGATCCATCTCATCAGTTACAAAATTAGTGAGGATGATGAAGGATCTGTTTGTGGTGGAAGCACAGAAGTTTGATGGTTGGGATTGAATTCCTAGTGGTCCCATAGGAAAGCTTGTCTGTTGGGGTCACTGAATTTCTCCACTCAGTAGGGGCTGAAGTGAGGAGAACAGCGACTGACATCAGGTAGTTGGGAGAGCGAGCCAGTAACAGTGGAGGTGTGAAGCTGAGTGTGATAATTCTAGTTTTGTGGCTCACTGTTCACCAGGACATGTTGTGATTGGGTGGGCAGGAGTTTCCTACTGCCTGGGAGAAGCCAGAGGTGAGGAAAAGCCAGAGCTTTTATTGCCACTCTAAAACACACTTTCTTTCCATCTTCCATGCTGCACCTGCAGTGTCAGTCTGTGTGCCTGCACCAGAGCGAGCACAGATCCATCCATTATTTTTGATTGTCCAGCTCCACAGGTCATAGGTCTCTATTCTCTTGTAACTAGAGACTGATGGCTTCTCAGGTCACCCAGCAGTGGGCAGTGATTTTTTTGTGCCCTCCATCTTGTAGCTGGACAAGCAGATTTCATCTAAGCTCCCTTCCAGTCATCAGACAATCCCTCACTACAGCTTTTATAGAGGCCTGAACTCAGTTTCTTTTGGCCCTGACAGAGTGTGCCCATCAGAGAAAATGTGATTTAAGCCTTTAACCTCAGTTGTAATATTACATAACTTTTGGGTTTTCATTCACCTGAGGTGAAGAGGTGCAAAATGAGCACAAATGATTAGATGTACTATGTAGAAGTAAAAAACACCTGTTTGATGTGATTTGGGCCAAAGTGGTTCAGCAGTGGAAAAGACCAAAGCCACTGCTGACGCTATGTATCACACAGGGCATGGGTGGACTCTGAAGTCATCCATTGGGGTTTTTCCTTGCCTAAATGTCTTAGGACAACCTAACTTCTGCTGTTTTGTTTGCATATTCTATTTTTGCCCCCTTTGAGGTTAGTAAGAAGTATGTGGTTGAGCTGACTGAACCAGCATGTAAATCCCATGTGTACGCAGTACTGTATGACATTTGCCATTTATTTTTTGAAGCCGAACATTGGCCGATTAGGAATTCCCCATGGGCCTTCTGGAGAGAAGGTGGCTGTGGTGACTGTGGACGACTGTGACACGGCAGTGGCTGTGCGCTTCGGGAGCCTTATTGGAAACTACACCTGTGCTGCCCAGGGGACTCAGACTGGCTCAAAAAAGTAAGGATTCCCTATATTTGTGTTTTCCACTCATTCTTATTTTCCAGTGGAGAGTCAACAGTATGTGATTAACCACTAAGCAAAAAGTGATTAACCAATAAGTTTGAAAAACAGATATGATGCAGCAAGAAAAAGTAACAAGGTTTGGGAGATGGAATTACTTCCATCATTTAAGTTAAGAGTCCTATCTTAGAAAGAGGTAGAAATAAAGGATATACACAAATGACCATTGAAAATCATTGGGTGTGAAAAAAGGTTTCCTGTGAAGAAAGACAAAAAAATTAGTATTTTTGAGTTTAAAGAGGAGATGAACAGCAAGGAACATAGTGGAAATATAAAGTAATAAGTGATAGCAGAAAGACCATTGAGATACACATGGTGCTCTAATATCCCAAGAGAGGGGCACACCATAAAAACTGGGGCTAATCCAAATGACCAGATGATAACACATCTCACACAGCATGGAGTCATTTAGTAGAACCTGCATCCACTAAATGCCATTAAGACTAAGATCTTCAGGGGATTTAGAAAGGGTTGGCACTATATAATAATTAAGTCATTATATAAAAATGTACCGCTTCTCAACCTTTGTGCTGAGCAGCGTCAGCCAGTCCCTGCGTGACTGGGGTCAGAAAGAAGTGTCCTGTGGCTACACATTTTTCTCTAATTTTCATATTCTTCTTCGTACTGGCCACTGCTAGGGACAGGTCACTGGATTCTATATGCATATGACAGCTCCTAAGTTAAAAGTTGGTGTAACTGGAAGGCCCTTTGATTACAAGCTCTGGAAGTGCTCGTGTAGCAGAGGGAAGGGCAGCTCAAATGTGCTTATGGAAGCAGTCAGATAAAGAACAGAACAAAACAAAACAAACTTCTTGCAAGAAATTATAAGCATTTCATTTTTTGTTCAGATCTTTGGACCTAACTGGCCCCCTCCTCCTTGGTGGTGTCCCAAACTTGCCTGAGGATTTCCCGGTGCACAACAGGCAGTTCATCGGCTGCATGAGGAACCTCTCCATCGACAGCAAGCCCATCGACATGGCTGGTTTCATTGCCAATAATGGCACTCTGCCAGGTATGGGCCACCAGTGCCCCTAAAGTCAACACCAGAAAGGTCTCTGCCGCAGCTGTATGTGTGGCAGGGCTTAGGGTGTCAAAGGGGCTGGCACTGCAAGGAACCCCGGGAATGGGGAGGGGACAGAGGGCTCTGAAATTACCCCTGTCCCCCTGTTAGCACTGTTGAAGGCAAAGCAGCCATGGGGCAAGGACTTAAGGTGCTGCTTGGCATTGTGCTGCCACTGTGTCTCTGGCCAGACCTCATTTGTTTGAGCAAGGTGCAGTCCACACCTGTGCCAGGGAGGCACACAATAGCCCGTGGCACAGGGCACACTTCCAGGATTCAGCAGCACACAAGAAAGGACTGGGCTTGTTTAGATTTTCTGCATTGCTAGGAGTTTCACCCAGGAATTTACTCCTAAATTACTCCTTTCCTTCTTCTATTTTTTAACTACTTATTGAATGTCATTTTGCTCTGAAAGCCAGTGGGATTAGTTCATGAAAAAGACAACACTTATAATGACTTTTTAATAAATTGTGTTAGTTCCATAAGTAAAATTCTACAATCCCCCAAATCTGAAACCTTCTTCGTGAAGCAGCCTGATGGAGGTTCTAATTTAGTTTCCAGTCCTTGGATCCCTGATCAGGATTAATTGTGGTGATTAGATGTACAGAATGTTCTCATCATCCTAAAACTGGCTCTTAGACACAGAAATGGAAAGTCCCTTCTGTCCATGCTGCTGAAGGTCTGTGTAAGAGCTGAATTGCAGTTCTAAAGTATGTTTCATTGATCGTGGATTAAGAAGGGAGTCATAGCATATGCTTTTGATAGACTGACTTGTCTTTCTGCATTTGACATGATCAGCTCACATAAACTTTTGCCATCCACATTTTGCCCCACTGACTTCAAAAATGTTTCTTAAAAAAGCAAAAAGCCCAAACCTATAATGGTCAAGTCTTCTTTTTACATAAAAACTCAAATACAGTCGTTCAGAGCCTTTTTCTTGTTAAAATGATGCAAAGTAATGGTTTTCCTGGATTTCAGGCTGTGCAGCGCAGAGGAACTATTGTGAAATGAACTGGTGCCAGAATGGAGGCACGTGCATCAACAAGTGGAACACGTACATCTGTGAGTGCCCCGTGCGCTACGGAGGGAAAAACTGTGAGCAAGGTAGGATGCAAAGAGCTCTTCATGCTTTGTCATCTGTGTATGTTTCATTGCCTGATATTACCATCTCACAGCACATATGTCCGGCTGTGACGCTTAAGGGTAACAGAAGGTTGCAGCTGAGACTGTCACCCATTATCTGTTTGAAATAATTTTAGAGATCCCCCATATAGTAAATGACATCCTGTCATGAATAAGAGCAGCTTTCATTGATTTACTTACATAAGCAAAGTCGTTCCAAAGAACTTGGCAGTATTTAGTAATTTGTTTATAGTAAAAATGCCTGATCCTAAGCTCCTTTAAATCAGTGGAAAGAATCCTGCTGACTTTGCTGGGCTTTGACTCAAACTGGGGATGCATGTGCAGTTTTAATCACCACTTTTTTGGCAAGAAGGCATTCTATGCTATGTAAGAGCACTTTCAGTTTTACTGGATTTCTCTTTGATTGAACGCCATGTGCATGTATGTGTAAAACCTCATTACTAAAGGATAAGGAAGGAGCAGCAGGTGAGTTTTATAGGGTGTGAAGAACTTGCAGTCAGTTTTTTCCCTGAGGTGAGGAGTTGCCTATGTGAGGAGTCCCATGGGGCTGGTGCTGTAAGGTGGTTGCTCCTTTGGAGTCTTCCTGGTTGCTTCCAGGAAAGAAAACTTGATTCTACTAGGCATGCCTTTCTTAGAGACAGAAGGCCAAATTCTGGCCCATGGTGCAGATGTGGTAGATGTTTGTTTTCGTTATCCCATGTGGTACTTAGCCCAGAGTAGTTTTGCAGTGTGATCAAGGATTTTGTTCTTTTGATATATCTACCCCAAAACAGATATCCTTGATTGCTCTCAGCAGGGTGTGGACCGTGGAAGTGTAGGTCTCCAGCTGAGGTGAATACACCACAGGGATTTGCAAACCTCTTTAGCACAGTATCCCTCAGCCTGGGCCAGGTCTAGGTGATGGCAACTGTTCTTCCCTTACCTGAGAAGCAGCAGTATTAGGTTAAGAGGAGAGAGCACATGGTTAAGTTTCTGTCTTGAAGATAAAAGTTTGCAAAGTGAAGAACAGGGAAAAGGAATGATGGAGACTTCTTCCTATGCTCCACCTCGCACAGAGCCCAGAGCTGTTATTATTGCCCCTAGCTTGGTACGTGCTTTCTGTAGCAGCTGCTCAAGTATTTTGAGCTTCCCAGGTTTGTTGGAAGATCTGATTTTCCCATGTGTCTCATGTCAAGTATCTTTGTTGGTGAAGTTCTTGTGTTTTCTTCACGATTGGCTGTTCTCTGTGCTACAAACCCACTCTGATGTATCCTGAGGGGAGTGCCAGGGCCCAGCTGTGGTGTGACCTGTACTGGTGTAAATGGAGAGTACTGCTATCACATGCAAAGGCAGCCTTCCTTCTGTCTTTGTCTTAGTTTTCAGATGGAAGTTCAAAATTTGATCAAATGTTTGTTTTATTTATCATTTTCTTATCCCAAACTCAAGACCAATCCATAAAGTTTAGGATTCAGAAAATCATCTCGTAACTGCCCTGTAGCCATCACCGGAAACTCATTTTAAGTTCAGGGGATAGAGATGATGGCAGTCACAGCAGCAGTGCCTCCCGCTGTCACAGCTGTCACCTCTGCCTCCAGCGCTGTGCATTCCTGCATGTGCCCTTTGGCACTCTATAACCCCATGTTCTTGCGGCTGCATCAGTTTGTGGGTTTTTTCTAATAGTTTGAGGGCAGCAGGCTGCTTGCTTCTTTGATGATATTTGTGGGCCAGAGTGTCCCTATGGAAAAATTGCAAGTCAAGAAAGAAATGGATTTTTCTGGAATGTGACCAAAGATTTAGGAGCCTGAAGTTAAAGTCAGGAGGAATCACAGATATGCTATACTCCTGTCTTTCAAGTTGCTTATTTGAATGCTCAGCTATGATCGTAAGAGCATTAGCTATTATTAGGCAGCTATTTTTAAAAAAGGCTTAGATAGAATATTTGCATTTTTGAGTAGGAGTGCTGCATTTCTTCAATCCCTTTGGCAGTGCTGATTCTGCTTCAGGCTCACAGAGGACAAAAACTTTGGCAAGTTACCAATCCACCTTTTTTGATTTCCTGCTCTTCAGAAACTCTGGGATCTGGTCTACACTAGTGGGAATGGGGTGTTTTACCTTCACCACCCCCCTAGAACCTGCTAACTCACCTTCTGGCAGCTCCCATCTCCCTCTGCTGACACATAGAAGGGAGAAAAAATTAAGGAAAAATTATTTTCTCCTTTATTTATTTAATTATTTTAATTTAATTCTTTTAAAATATACGATGTTACAACTCTGTGAAGAAGATCTAGCAGCTGTGTCTGACTCACACTTGGATGGCCAATGACGTTGCACTAGCCTTGGGCTGAACGCCACAGGTCTGCACCTAAACATGAGCTTTCACATGTCCAGCACCCACACTGCAGGTGACATGCAGTGGGATGGTGGCACCGTGTTTCCCCAGGCCCTCTGTCTGCACAGGGAATAGCCCTCATGTCTTCCTGATGGCCTGTTAAATGCAAGAGTCTGTTCAGAGTGTACATAGATACACAGGCAGTGCTTCAAAGTGACAAACCTTGAGCACACAATTAGTTTGCATCACTGCACCGCCACTGGCAGGGAAGGCTGTGGCTGGGGAGCACATGGGCCTCTGTGGTGACAGGGAAGGTCAGGTCCCATCTGGGGACACTGGATGTGGCCAGCCCCTCCATGGACACTCCTGGTCCCAGGTATGAGGAAGGGCTGGGAGAAAGAGGGAGGTCAGAGGGGGCTGACAAATGGGGATTTCTATTTAACTAGCAGGGGAAGGTGCACCCTGGCCCCAGGGAAGGGAGGGAAGCTGGGAGAAGGTGTGGGAAGGGAATGGTATTTGCAAGTACAGAAAGTCACCACGAGTGAGAAAAGGTAGAAGGTGGCTAATTGCCATGCCAGTCCAGTTCTCCCAGGAGCAAAGCCGAAATGCTCATAAACAGCATTCCCAGCCTCCACCAGGTGGGAAGCCCGCAAGTTTGCATCCTGCCTCTGTGCTCCAGCGGCAGATGGGCTCAAAAATCTTAGAAACACTGTAGGAAACCAGCAGGAAAGTTGGAAGTTGAGGTCATTGTGAAGGTCAGCAGCATAGAGGAGGAAGGAGAAGGCTGACTTTTGCACAGGTGGAGCAGGATGAAATAATCCTGTTCAACACTGATGTCCTGGTTACTCTTACATTGATGTGGTGCAGTGTGGACTGATGAATTGTGTCCTGGCCCAGACAGCCAGAACTCAAGCACTGCACTCAGGTTTAAGCAAGCTGGGGACATCTATGTCTGGTGACTATCTTTTTCTAAGTTGCTGTCTGGTTTTCAAGAGCAGGCTATGCTGCAGTTGTTCCACCATATGCCCTCTCTGGCATTTGTGGTGACTGTGACTGCAAAGGGGAGATCACAGGCTGGAGCAGGAGGGAGAATGGCTGCCCCTTGGGGCTGCCTGCCCTTAGCCTGATGTGAGGTGGTTGAGTAACCACATCTTAAGGAAGGGCAAGTCAAGTTACACCTCTGGCTTGACTAGTGGTAGCCCACTAGTCCCTGACTTTTTGTTTCTCACAAATAGGGAGCTAAAGGACTTGCACTTCACTCCAACCTCCGCACTCCACTCCCCACCCTGGCCTTTCCTTTTATAGACACCAGCAAGGCAGGCATAAGAGAATTTGTGGTTTGGGTTTATTCCTCAAAAAAACACAACTTCACATCAACTTTACTGAATTTTCTGCTATGGTGTCAACCCTCAACATTTTTCTAAGGACTTGCCATTTCATAGTAACACATACACATTTGTATATACATGATCTCTCCTACTGCAAAAAAATATGGAAGGTGTCAGCAGATACGGCAGTGTGAAGCAAAAGGGGAAAGCCTGTTAAGCCCTGTCATTTCACTGACCAACTACATGGACTCAGCGCATGATGAAATAAAAGGCTGGGCGCTAATCTGTGGTGGTTGTACCCAGTCTCTAAGGCCTGCTTCCACTGGCAAAAAGCTGCCATGAACTTCACCAACATGCCCACGAGTAAGGACATCAGGCAGGGGCTGACTGCAGATCCCACTGCAAGGTTCCACACGTGGTGAAGGTGTTGTATGAGGTGCTGCAAATAGCACAGAGCTCCCATGGCTTAATTTGTGCTTCTAATCAGTGGAATCAACTAATTCATGGTACTGTAGGTCCTGTTACCCGAGGTAACAACTTTAAAAGTCCAAGGGCGTGGGTGTTTCCCCTATTTTCTATCAGCAAAGTGCTTTCTGTTGAAGGCTGTCATTGGTGCCTCCCTGTAGGAGCTGTGCTCCTGCAAGGTTAGAAAGGAGGGCAACTCTTCGTCTGTGATCTCAAGATATTTAAGGCAGATGATTTAGACAATTCCACACAAACTTTCTCCATGTGAGAAGGCTATATAGCTAGGACAGCTGAATAATGTGGCCCTGGAGTAATCATAATTAATTCATATTTCCTGTTGCCTCCCAGCCTTTTCCTGTGTTTAATCTGTTAATTAGAAGCAGGTAATCAAGGTTATGTTGAAAACATCTGCAGCCACTGTTGCCCTCATACTTCCTGCTCTGTCCACCCACTCACCAGCAGAATTGTATCAGCAGAGATCCTGAGCTTACCTTTCTAGGAACAGCTCTCATGTGGGTAGTGCCATAGCAAGGTGGAGGTGCTGTTTTGACTACAGGCACCAAAACAAGATGCCTACCCCACAACCAGAGTAGGTTGTGAATTTGCAGTGTTATCAACTGTTTCACAGTAGCTCCCCTAGACCAGTGCTTCATCCATGGTAGGTTGAAAATAGCTCAGTGGAAGAGGGGATAGTTCCCTTGTGTCATCACTGTGACATAACATAATTTTTCCTCTTAACATTTGTCCTGAAGGATATCAACTGTTTCTCTTCTGTATTTTGATTTACAGCAATGCCTTCTCCTCAGCGTTTCAGTGGTGAGAGCATTATCATTTGGAGTGACCTTGACATTACCATCTCCGTGCCATGGTACATTGGGCTGATGTTCAGAACCCGGAAAGTCAATGGCATGCTAATGCAAGCCAATGCTGGGGCTGCATCCAAGATCAACATTCAGGTAAAAGTGTGGCTGCCTTTGGTTAGAGAGAATTAATACTTTTTTAATACCCCCATCAGTGGATATGGCCAGATGAATTATAGAGCTTCATCCACACAACTGAATGCATGTCAATACAAAGATATTATTACTTTAGCCTTTTACAAAGTGCAAAAAAAGAATGATCAAAATACCCTTATAAGAATCATATTCAGTTAAGATTATTTTTTTAATCAGAGATAGTAGTGGGCATTACTATAGATGTAAAAAATGCTTTGGGTTTTTTTTGGTCATAAAGTAGGTTGGAGTCTGAATGCCTAAAGTTATACAAACAGTTCTTGCAAGCATTCCCATACACTTTAGGCTTTTTTTTCCTTTTGGGTTGTCTTAAGAAATGTTATTATCTTGCCCTCTACCTCCTTCTGCATCACATACAAATACGTAGCAAAAAAAGACATGATTTTTTTTTTTTTTAACAGATCCTGAACAACTACGTGCAGTTTGAAGTGTACAGTGGCCTGAGCCAGGTTGCAAGTTTGAAGATGAGCCAGTCACGGGTCAGTGATGGGGAATGGCATCATTTGTTAATAGAGCTGAAGAGTGCAAAAGATGGTAAAGACCTCAAGTACCTCGCTGTCATGTCCTTGGACTATGGGATGTACCAGGTAAAGCAGCATCATAACTTTGCCACTGAGCACTGCAGAAATGCTTTTAGGAAAAAGTAGGATAAAGGGCTGTGGACAAATATTTATGCTCTGAGACATGTTTTGCAGTGATTTATGCCTAATCAATTATATTAATTTATTAAGCCTAATGATAAGATAGCTTGCAAAGAAGTCTGTAAGAAGACACGTTCTGATGTCTGACTCATCACTGTTTTGGTGTTTTTTCTGTAATCTACGGCTTGACTCCATCACTACAGAAAGCAGGCTGGCTGTGTCACAGAGGTTGATAGTGCTTCTTATCAACTGTTCTTTTCCTCACAGAGCACTGTGCAGATTGGAAATCAACTACCTGGATTGAAAATGAAAAGCATCATTGTGGGAGGTGTTTCTGGAGACCAAGTCTCTGTTCAGCAGGGATTTTATGGATGTATGCAGGTATGAAATGAAAAGTGTAACAATAAATTTTGAACTCATGAGAAAATACCCAGGTGAAAACATGAGGGGTTTCTTTTCCATCCACCCTCAAACATTTCTGTTTCCTCCATAAAAAATATCTGAGAATGACGATATTAAAATCTACCCTCTTTGTGAGGTACAAATCAGATTGCATAGGGGAAAAATATTTGAAAAAAAAATCTAGGTTTGGCTCAGCAGCTGTTTTCTTTAAAATGTAGCCTCACTGATTGATAAAAATAGTGAAACACATAATACTGTACTCTGAAAAAGACTCTAATTTTAAAAAAATTGTCTTTTGTCACCAGGGAGTAAGAATGGGAGAGACATCTACCAATATAGCGACACTCAACATGAAACAGGCTATCAAGATTAACGTGAGGGAGGGCTGCGAAGTGGATAACCCTTGTGATTCCAACCCGTGTCCCCAGCACAGCTACTGCAGTGACGACTGGGACAGCTATTCCTGTGTCTGTGACCCAGGTAACATGGTGACCACCTCATCAACTCATAGGAGCTGGATCACACCTTCATGCATTCACCAGAAGCAGCCCAGCTGCAGCAGCAGCATGATGGAAAAGTGTTCATCTTTTGATTCTTCCTCTTCCTTCTCACTCTTACTGTAGTGCCCTGGAAGCTGCAGTCCTGGCCTAAGAATCCAGGCAATGTATCCACCAAACAGAAAGTCAGTCTCTGATCCAAAAGACTCCTTCTGTGCACCTCCCCTTTTCTTTTTCAGTTTTTTTTTTTTCTTTCTCAGCCTTTTCTGCTGTTGAATTTCAGTCTCTCACTCTGCATCCTAATCAAGATACTTTGAATGTTTTCTCTGTTTTGGAGCATGTAGCCAGCACATGCTGTCAGCGCCCAGCACAGTCACCTCCCATACATGCAGTGAGAGAATACAAAACTATTTGTGGCACATGCCCTGAATATAAAACTGGGAACCAAAGGCACAAGGGTGTCTCAAGCATGGTAACAGACTGTCAAAAAGAATGGCTTACTATCATTTCGTCTGAGTGGGAAAAGAGTGCTTCATTTCTGACAGTATCTCAGGGGGAATCTACTGATTATTGAAGTTGTGTTATCAGTGTATGAGCTTAAGATAGACAGTCTTTGGGAGACATGCAAATCGTAAATTACAATGGTTGCTGTAATTTTCTTGCCTTGTCTCTCCAGGGTACTTTGGGAGAGACTGTGTTGATGTATGTAACTTGAACCCATGTGAGCACGTCTCCACATGTGTGCACAAACCTAGCTCATCCCACGGCTACACCTGTGAATGTGGACAAAGCTACTATGGACAGTACTGCGAAAGCAAGTAAGAGAATTAATTTGTTCTTGGTTTCTTGATCCTTCCAGATAGCTCTTCTTCTAAGGCAGCTGTCCTCCCACTTCCTTTTCTGCTCTGGTAAACTTTTCTGTTGCAGTTTGAGTGGTATTTTAGGCTCCCTTTTGGCATTCTTGAGCGCTTCTCAGAAACAAGATGAACTTCCATGTTACCCAGCAGCCACTTTTCTTCATCAGCAGCTCAGGGCCTCAACCAGTTGTGCTGTGTTACGTAGCACTGCATCTCACCTGTACCTTGTGGTGGGCTTGGCCTGAGTTTGCTCTGCATCTCTCCTCCAGCTTCCTCAGCACACAGAGTGATGCACCCATTTTGGTGGCCTGTAGCAAGATAAAGTCGCTTTGCAGTTTGGGTCCAGTCCCTGGGTTGGCAAAAAGCCATCTCTTCTGGACAGTCTGGGGGCCTATGTCTGTTGCTTTGTGGGAGAAACGTGCTGATTCCCTCATCAGCAGCTTCCTGGTCTTAGATAAGCATTCAGCAACCAGCCATAGCCCAGAGGCGGCACTTTGATTTACTGTAATATGGGCCATTCATGATGTGCAAATGAAGTGCATTTGTCTGCCCATTTAGGAATGGCTCATGTGACGTCTCCTTCCCTTTGAAAACTGCAAGCTTCTTCCTCTGCCTTTTGTTGTGTGAGCTTGCAAATGTTGGCCGTGCTGTTGCCAGATTTGTCTTTCATTCCTCTGGATTAGCGACACAGAGATATTGTCCCTTGTCATTATCTGCTGACATCGTGTCAAGTGCAACATTGTGGTTTTCATATTTTAAAGCACAAAAGTACAAACCTGGCAATTACTGCAAACAAAATTGGTAGTGGTCTTCGAAACAGATGCAAATAGCTTTTCTTTCCTAAAATGAGCAGCTGGGAAGGGATACCTTGTGCAGGGATACCCTGATCCCAGTCTCAGAGGTGTTGTCCTTCAGGCTGTTGCTTGACAAAGACTCCCAGCTATCAGAGAGCCAGAGGTCTCCTTGCCAGAACTGGTGTTGGGGCTTCTGTGGGATAACCTGTTCAGAAGCTCACCCAGAAGAAATAGTATCAGTGAGAATGAGGGCTGTCCTTCAGCAGGGGTGCCTTTGGCTCGCTGCATAGCTTCCGATGCTGCTGCACTCAGTCTGAACCATAGCCTTTGATCCATAGTCCAGACCAAAGCTGCCACCCTTCCCTCTCCCATGTCTCCAGCCACATGTCCTCTGCCTCTCCTGTGGCTTTTCAGACCCTGTAGTGAACTGTCCGAGAAAGCTGGGTCAGCTGAAAGTAGTGGCTTTTCTTTATAGGATGAACTTGCAGCCAGCTTTGCACCTGAGCTGATGACCCTGTGGGCTGGACAAGAAGCCCGGCTGCCCACAGCAGGGCTGGGGCAGAATGGGAATGGGGAGTGGGATATAAAATGTTGGGGAGCCGTACCAAGGCAGTTTGTGGTGGTAGGTAAACCAGGGCAAAGGCTCAGAGCCGCCTGCACTTGAAAATATTTAGAGAAGCATTCCCTCTAGGGTTGAGTAGCACTGATAGTCTAAATTTTCCTGTATTATAGTGTATATATATTTATAGATATATTGATTGTTAGTTGAGATACATTACTCTCTACAAGCTGATGGAGTTGAGAGCAGATTTGGCCCAAAGCTCTTTTTTCATACTTTTTAAGAGGGAAATTAAAATAACTTTCTTTCAATCTGATTTTCTTTAACAGGATCGACCTGCCCTGTCCCAGAGGCTGGTGGGGAAATCCTATCTGTGGCCCATGTAATTGTGAGACTAGTAAAGGGTTTGATTCTGATTGCAATAAGACCAATGGAGAATGCCACTGCAAGGTAAGCAAAAGAAACCAGTTTTAAGTCAAAATTCTTTTGTTTAAAAAGTAACCGTACCACTAATAATTACAAGCGAGTATCTGAGACAAAGTACACACAGTTGTGCTTTGTATCACATATATATGTATGTGCACCGTGGAGTTAATCATTACCCTAAACATTTTGCTGGCACCACCCTTCTCCAAATCATACTGTACAGCTCTTATCTTATTTGCGTTTGGAAAACCAAACCGAGAGGATGAAAGCCTGGCTCTGATCTCTGAAGTGCAGCCTGGTTTATCGGGGGAGATCAGACCAGGGTGCAGAGGAGTGTCTGTGGGGGTTTGTGCATCACAAGTGAGTGATAGCCATGAAACAGCTCAGGCCAGCTGGGTGAGGCTCTCCCCTGTGCAATGGCCAGCAAAAAGCCTGGCAGCTGGAGAGAGCTGGAGGGCTAAATTTCCTCAGTGCCATCTCTGATGAGTTTTCTGTGGATGGGCAGGGACAGATGGGGAGCATGGGAGGGGAGGCACCTCATCATGAAGGTTTTACAAAGGACTTCTCACAATAGGTTTTACAACTGGCTTGAATGACATCAGAGGAGCTGGGCCTGTGCAGACTGGCGGCTGTGAATCTGGCCCCCTGCTCCTTTCCAAAATGCCAGCAGGACACACAGCAACTGTTGCATTAAATGGAGTCAGTGGGGTGCCAGCTCCACGCTCTTGTGCAATGGTAGCGCCTCAGATCAAAAGCGTGCACAGAGGTGATTTGAATATGGGATCACTGCTTGCTCTCCACCCTCTACGTGAAACACAAATGCACAGTGCAGGAAGTTTCCTTAGTGGCTCGTTCATATCATACAAGAGTGGAATTGCAAAGCTGCAAAAACTGTAAATCCTCCAAGAGTATGTTTGGTGTGCACTGGCACCAAGTGCCCGAGGAGTAACGTGGGCCCTTGGCTTTCACTGCAAATGGCAGTGCAAACCCTGGGTCTCTGATAATAATAATGGCATTTTTATCTGTGCTCTGCAAAATTAGCCCTTTTATGACGTACGTGCTGCTAGAGCAGGGTTCAGAAATGTAAGCAATTTGGAATATAAGTCAAACCTCTCGTGTCTATCATTTTGGTGTTTCTAGGCCAATTACTACAGGCCCCAAAGCAGCGACACCTGCTACCCCTGCGACTGCTTCCCGTCGGGCTCCCACACGCGCGCCTGCGACATGGAGACGGGACAGTGTCCCTGCAAGCCTGGCGTCATAGGGCGGCAGTGCAACCGCTGCGACAACCCCTTCGCAGAGGTCACCGTCAGGGGCTGTGAAGGTACCTCCTGCCCGCCCGTGCTGCCGTCAGCCACGCTCAGTGCGGGCTCAGGGCCGCTGGCACGTGGGGACACCGTGGGGCCGCGCAGCCATGTCCTGGGGCGGTGTGAGCCCAGCAGCATGGCCCCAGCTGTGGGGCCGTGGGGGCTGCAGCGGCCTAAACACCTTCTCCTTCTCCAGCACCTTCTCCTCCACCTGTGCTAGTATGCCTCATGGGGGCTGGGGAACAGGAAAAAAAGCTCTTACCTCTTCAATTTTCCTCATGGGGAAAATACAGCAAGCTGAGGTGGAGTGAGGGGAGCAAAAGACTAATACCAGCTTTTGTTTAAACCTGAGTTCATCTGGCAGTGCAGCGTTGCCTTGCTGAGCTGCAGCTGAGGAGGCAGGTGAGAGCCCTCACACCTTTTGCCCACAGAGGCTGTGCTGTGCACCTCGTGCACTTTGCCTTTCTTCCCCATCTTGCCCATCCTGCCTTTCCTCTCACCCACCCACCCAGCCACCCACCGTCCTCCTGTGATCAGCACAAAGCTGCTGCAACAGCCATCTCGCCACAGCGTGTGGGTGAAATGAAGGAGAAATGTTTTCCCACAATAAAGGAGCAGGCAGAGATAGGCAGAGCCAAAATCCAGAGCCCCATAATCATCCTGAGCGCTCCTCTGCCTGTACCTGTCTGTCCAATCTGCTGGATAAGGAGTAGCTGATGGGTTACAGCTTGGAAAGCGCTGCAGAGGACAGGTATCCTGACAGGGCTTTGGAATTACAGGAAAGTCCTTCAGGCAAGTTGAAATGTCTCATTGTTGTGATTTTTATCTTGTCAGAAAAATTGCATCATTTCTTTTTCTGCTTTCAGTAATTTATAATGGCTGTCCCAAAGCTTTCGAGGCTGGTATTTGGTGGCCACAGACCAAGTTTGGCCAGCCAGCTGCTGTGCCTTGTCCCAAGGGCTCAGTGGGTAAGTTCCCTGGGTAAATCATTACCTACTTTATCTGCATGCCTCTTTAATGGAGAAGAAAAGAAAGACAAAATGTGTACATAGGGAATGGCATTAATTCATTGGGTCTAGAGACTGCAGCATAGCTCATGCATATCATGAGCAGAAAAGTGTAGCTAGCTGAAGTCAAGGAACTGTGAAAATACATTTGGAATAGTACCAATAAAAAATACAAAAGTGAAGCCCATAAACATGTGCAAAGAATAGAAATACTCTACTTTCAGAAAAGCAGGGTCTGATTTTCTGTGTTTTATTTTCTATTTGTTAAGCAACTCTTACACACATAACTTGTAGTTTCTAGTGACTTCTAAGTGTTCTTTAGCCATACAGTTCCTCTGGGCAAAGATAAAATTAGGAAAATCATATTCCTGATGACTGCTTTACTAGGGTTGCAGGCTACTAAAGCTAAGAATTGCAACAGAACTTGCATTTTATCACACAATATCTTTTCGGTAAGTGAAACAGCTGGAAAAGCCCTTTTATAAAGCACATAAGCTGTGTTGTTTTGTACAACAGGCAAATGACAATCTGCTTTTTCATACATGTCTCTGAAAACATCTATCAGATTTTTGAAAACAGAGTTCCCAATCTTTTCCAAAGGTTGTTCTGTGGGAAATGAAAGCTCCATCTCGGTTCTGGACCTGGTAACTCTTTGCTGTGAGTGCTCCTTAGGCTCAGGGAGTTATAAATAGTTATGTGACTACCCCAAATATTTCTGGGGGGGAAGCCACTGCCTGTAGGTGTGCAGAAGTTTTGTGGTCAACCCAGCTCCTGTTCTAAAGATTTTAGGAGATAGAATTGATTTTTTTTTTTTTTTTTAGGTGAAGAATATTTTAATGATTAAATAGCATAATGTTGAACCAAAATAAGTTTTCTTCACTGTTCTTGTGGTTGACCCCCGTGTCTCTTCTTGCAAATAGACTAGCAGGCAAAGTTGCTTATAGGAATGGTACATTCTAAGTAAATTCTACAGACCTTTCAAAAAAAGTAAGCTTTATTATAATGAATATTCAGACTGAGAACCTGAGGCTTAATTGTATTCACCTAATCATAGAAGAGAAATAATATTATTAGATACACTAAAATTAATTATAATTCTTATTTAGATATTGGTAATTAAATGGCTTAGACACATGCAGCATGTTATGTGCAAATTAACTAGCACAAATGTAAGTTTTGAATTTGACAACTTGCAATTCATGGTGAAGGCTCCTCAGCCAAGAATTGTATTTTTTAATTATTTGACAAATACTACAAAATATAATAGGCTAAATTAAACAGCAAGCTGCTCACAGTCCATTTACAAGTGGCAAAAAGGCAAATATGTAAGTTAGCTGAAGTGTTTAGCACATGCAGTGTGCAGATGTGCTGGCATAACTTAATGTGAGCACAGCATTTGTCCAGGAGGCCTTCCTATATAGCTATTGCACAGAAATCTCAGCAGGGGTTGGTTTTCCGAAATATTTAGGAAGTGCAGAGTCTTTCTCTTTTTTGGTATAAATAAATGGCTGAATTAATTTGAGAACGTTAGGGCAGTGAGGCTGAGAGCAGTTGGGCAGAGCTTGGAGCTTGCCTAACTTTTCTGTAAAGCCTGGGGAAAGTGATTCCTGAAGATTAGTAGTCTTTAACTTTTCTCTCACAGGAATCCCCAGTTTGGAAATTGAAATACATGTGTAGCTCTAAGCAACTTGAAAATGTAGGAAATCTCAAAGTCTAGGAGAGTTGAAAGCCATGAATATTAACACTGCACAGTTCATAACATTGTTTGCCATTGATGCTTTGTTTCCTTTAGGAAATGCTGTTCGCCATTGTAACATTGAGAAGGGCTGGCTACCACCTGAGCTTTTCAACTGCACCACCAACACTTTTGTGGATCTAAAAATCATGGTAAGCTGTGTTTTCTCCATTTTCCCTTCATTTTATAAATAATCATCCGTTTGGACTCCAGTTTGATATCCCTGCACCCAGCCTTTTGACTGCATCCTCATTTTCCATCAGGACCCTTGTGCTTTTCTGGCTCTCAGTTACATTTGCCATTGAGTTTCGTTGCCAACTCTTTCTTAAGACAAACAAAATCTTAAGCAAACAACTCCATTGTGCCAAAAAATCCCTAAATTATGATTGTCTTTGCAACTAGAATGAAAAAAAAATACATAATTGGGTTTTTTCTTCCTTTTTATCTGATTCAGAATGAGAAGTTACACCTCAACAAGACCAAACTGGATGGAGACAAAACCATACGGATCGTGAGAGCGCTGCAGAATGCCACCCAATACACACACAGCTTGTATGGCAACGACGTGAGGACAGCTTACCAGATGATGATCCGGGTCCTCCAGTATGAGAGCCAGCAGCAAGGGTTTGACTTGGCAGCCACAAGGGATGTGGAATTCAATGAGGTAAGAGAAATGCTGTATACTGTGCTGAGGCTTTGCAGTTTCCCTTAGGAGTTAGGTGGCAATGGGTAATTAAATTTGTCTTTGACCAAGTTGAAGCGAATATCATGTAATTGCTTAATCTGTTCCACAAATAAGCCTTTCTTCTCAGATTAGAATGGAAAGTTGGTTATGCATGTGTCTATGCACGCATATGTGTGCGTAGTACAAATATAATAGAAAGTGCTCTTATGATAAATATCATCACAGTAACAGCCAAAACAATATTCCCCATATTAAAAAAATCCTTCAAGTCAACATGTTATTTCTGGCTTAAATAGTTTTGTGTACTATATTAATTTTTGTTGTAAAAGATGCCTAATGTGATCATGTTCATTTAGATGTGCAGCAAACTAAATCTGAGCCAGTTGCTGACTCTGAAGGTTTCCTCTAATTCAGTTTGAAAACACTTGAGTCATGAGTTGGTACACTGAAAGACGTTCCATATCATATTGGTATTTTAAGACACATACAAATGTGTACCAGAGAACTTCTGCTACTCTGAGCATTCATGAAAGACCCAGTTATTACCAAAGACCTGATATGTCACTGGAGAGTTAGGAACAGGAAGAAACGTGGCTGAAAAAATTCCTCAGTGTCTTGGGTTGTACAGTCCACAGAGAGTGGAGAACTTCTGAAACATTTTACATGTACCAGATTTTAAGAGATTCAGTTTTTTCTTTCCTGTTGGCTGTGAAGTGGATGAACTTCCCCATTCAGATCCTGAGAAAAAGCTTCATTTCTAGTGTGTTTGTTAAGTAGAAATAAAATTAATAAGCAAAAAAAGAGAATGGTTCGTAAACCTCTGCTGTAATTTATTATTCTCTGCACTTGGCACTGAAATTCATACAGATGATGTTTTCAAGAACTCCCTAAATATTTTAGGACATGTCAGGAATTTAAAAACTAGTGAGTACAACTCATGAGTAAAAGGAGGTTACATCCTAGGCTGAGGGAGCACGAAGGCAGAAGGAATTTTTTTTAGAGTCTCACATAGAAGCCTGAAAAATAGATAATAAAACACCATAAATAATGTTCACAAACATGGAGGAGGTGTGGTACCAAGTACAGCATGTGCTTCCTGCATTCCTGGGAACTGTGTCGTGCTTCTCACCCTAGGTAGAGGTGGTCGTATTGGGAGTCTCTCTTAGCTCAGATACATGCTTGCAGCCTCAGACAACGCAGACAGGACATAGCTCCTTCTAAATTAAGCCTAAATATTTGTCTTGGTTATTTTAGAGCTCGTGGTGATTAATTCTTACCATCATTTACAAAATTTTACCTTAGTTAGGAATTAGGTTTTGTTACAACAACGTAGTTCTTATGTACAACAAGATTAAAAACTTCTTAGCATCTTTCCCATTTAAGCCATTTAGCACTCTCTTTTAGGGTCAATCTCCTTCCATTCAGCCTGAGGGTCTCTTTGCATATTTTGCTAGGAATGGGCAGAACAGGCAGGTCCTCAGAAAGAACTTCCTTTTTAATACCATTTGTAAGCAACATAAAAATGCGGAGACACTAACATGATTTAAGTTTTCTTATGTATTTTCGAGCTTGTCTATGCAAGTTAATACTCACTCTTACTATTCTTCACTAGGTAAGTTGTCTTTGTTATCCAGGAAACAACAAAGTTAAAGAAAAAATTAAAATAAAAGAGGAAGTGATATTTCTACGCATGGTTCTCTTTTGTTTTTCAACAAAAAAACATTTTGTTTTCTCTGGGGAAGTTATTCAGTTTACCTACTAAGAGCTGTGGTTTTTGTGTGTGATCTCTCAGAAACAAAGAAAACATAGATAGGTTTTCTTCTTGCATTTTCTTGCTAGTTTTCCTGTCATTAGGGGAAAGAAAGTAGGCAGTTCTCTTACAGCCTCCAATTTTGGCTTACTTTGCTCATAAAAAGTTTGGGGGAATTTGCTTTACATGACAAAAAAACCCCAGGGTGAGTAACTGGTGTGCGTATTTTTATATGGCTGCAGTGAAACATGCCTGCATTAAAATATTTCATTATACTCTCACCTGAGGCAGTCAGGCCAATCATTTTCAATACTTCTCACTTGAAACCCAGCACTCCGTTTGCTTTGTAATTTAGGCTTGTACTTTATTTTTCAGAATATTATCAAGGTGGGTAGTGCTTTACTGGACCCCGGCAACAAGGAGCACTGGGAGCAAATTCAGCGAACGGAGGGTGGCACCGCTCACCTGCTCAGGCACTATGAAGAATATTTCAACAACGTGGCCCAGAACATGAAGAAAACCTACATGAGACCTTTTGTCATTGTTGCCACTAACATGAGTGAGTATCTGTGTTGAAAACTGCCATTTTTTGGGGGTCTTAAAAATGTGCTGAGTAGAGGTGCTAGTTATTTGTTTTAATAGTACCCACTGAGAAAAATCACTGCATTAGTTTCAAATCCACTGAGCCTTGATCTTTATTTCAGTTGCCATGGGGGCCTCTTAGGAGATGTCTGATCTGTTTTCCCTCTGGACCATGCCTCTGCTCCATGTGGCATTTTGTTGCAGTCACAGTAGTGCAGAGATAGTAGGAAGGGCTAAGTTTGTAAATAAACTTTTGACCAACTAATAGAGTTGAATGTAGTAGATCTCCTTTTTGGAGGAATCACACGAATACCACCTGAAGAATTACTGCAGTACAAAAGAAAGTAACCCTACTATTGATTTTATTGTATATTATTGGTCTTACTAGCATAGGAATGAACTGCCCAGGGAGGTGGTGGAATTCCCAGCCATAGAGATGTTCAAGAAAGAGCTGATATATCAGATGTGGCATTTAGTGCTGTGGTCTAGTTGGCAGAGTGATGATCAGTTAAAGGTTGGACTCAGTGATCTTATAGGTCTTTTCCAACCTAAATGACTCTGTGATTCTGTGATTATACCTCTGATTTTCACATGCTTTCCTAACCTGGAACCTATCCAGAAGATCATCAGCTGTAGAGATTCTTATGCTGAAAGGTATTTTCACAGACTCACCAATCCTTCAAACACCATCCCAGTCTTGCAAAACCCATAATCAGAGCAAAATCCATGGGATGTAAAATAACCAGAATGGATCTCAATGAGAAGGAAACATCAGGCTTACCAAGACACCTTCCCTACCTATCACAGGATATATCTCCTCTGACAAGCAAATAGCAGCTCCTGCATGTGGGACTGTGATCTACTTCATAGACATCCGTGTGGTGCATACATGGGTGAAGCACAGCAACCACAGCCTGGTCAGCTTCTTTCCCCATTTTCTCCCCTGCCCTCTCGATTTAATTTTCTCCCCAGCTACAAATAGTCTGAGCTGAGGGGGTGTTGGTGATAGTCCTGCCTTGAGTGGGAGGTGAGATGGAGCTGAGTGACCTTCGGAAGTCCCTCCCAAGCAGCATTGCTATCTGTTTTTTCTTTCAGAGGTGCTCTAAACTATATCAGCCTGAACTTGTATTTAGCTTTTCAAGCTGTTGCTTTTATTTCAGATATGAAAAAGGACTTATGTGCCAAAAGTTTGTCTTTCCCAACTACACCCACTGGTATAAGAAGTGAATTGGCTATAAACCTTGTCCCAAGAATGCTTCATGTCCACAATTACAGGGGCATAAAACCAAAGGCATGAGGCAGTCAAATTGCAAACATCATAGTGTCCTGCATCAACAGGGCATAGGTTACTGCTGAGCTACACCAAACTGAAACACTTTGATTTCTCTTTAATAAACCAAAACTGAAATACTTTCTATTGATTCAGTACTATGCGAATCAAAATATTTTTATCTTTATACCTAGAAAAAAAAGTAAGCTCAGCATTTTAACCCAACTGAACTGAGATGAAAAGAAACCCCAGAACTTCTTACAGGTTGTAAATCATGATTTTTTTTTTCTCTACCAGTTCTTCCTGTGTAAAAAGGTGTGAGCTTGAGAGGGATGAGGCAACTCAGGCCTGAAGGAGGTCTGTTTTCTTTTGAACAGTTTTTCCAGGTGAACATGGTGTTAATAGAGTTTCCTAATGGCTCATCTGGGAGTTATTTAGAAACAAGGAAAGGAATGAGAATTTGCGGGTCTTAACATGGATATTTCTTTATACAGAAACTTGCAGAGGATAACACCTTTTGGTGTAGGGTTACCCCCAGGACATGTAAATTGGCACTCAGTCACTTCTCTTAAATGAGAAAGTTGAAGTCAACTCAACTGCTTTAAAATATTTTGGCAGTTAAACAGGCAGAGATGATGATGTAAGCTAGGGAGGAACTGCTGGTGGAGGACTAAGGAGTAGTTCCAGGTAAAATGTAGGTTATTTTCTTTGGTCAGCTGACTTGTAAATTCAACAGATGTGGAACTATGTTTTTGAAACAGTGGATTTAGTCTTCCCATTAAAGAGCAAGTCTAAAATTGGAACATGCAGCACACACTGGAGCAAGCCAGCGGCACATGTAGAAGCTCTGTGAAGCAGGAACATTCACTGAATAGCAGCCAGGGAAAAGCCTCTGTGAAACCCCAGTCAGCTGCTGCTGGAGAAGCACCAGCAAAGTGATCTACCTCAAGATGGGTACTAGGAAAAATTTCTTCACTGAATCAGCACTCAGGCATTGAAACAGGCAGTCCAGGGAAGTTGCCATCCCTGGAGGTATTCAAAAGACATGTAGGTGTGGCCCTTGGGGACATGGTTTAGTGCTGGACTTGGCAGTGCTGAGTTAACAGTTCGACTTGATCTTGGAGGTCTTTTCCAACCTAAACAATTCTATGATTATTTATTTCCAATGCTTGCAGTAGTGTTTTCATAGTATGAGATACTGTCTTGTGAATTCCTTTCTACTGAAAAATAAATGTATAATTCAATAAATGTAACATAATGCTGACAGGTAAGCTTTTAGTTGTCGTATAAGTAATGAACTGAAAGAAATTATATTTTACCTTCTGTTTTGAGGTTTAAATTTTTTATCTGCATCGTGCGGATATTTTAACCTTTCAATAATGTTTCATTGTGTTGCAATAGCATATTCGAGAGCATTGAAGTTAATTTTGTGGGAAACTTTTCCCCCCTCAGTTATTGCTGTTGACATCTTTGACAAGTCTAATTTCACGGGAGCTAGAATACCACGATTTCATGAGATTAAAGAAGATTACCCAAAAGATCTGGAGTCATCTGTTGTCTTCCCTGATACTTTGTTCAGACCTTCAGAAAGAAAAGGTAAAACCCTTCTGCTGCCTTTTGGTGAGCAATTATGACCAGCTCCCAGGGAGCATGATTGATTCTCAGGGAGCAGAGTGGTACTAGGTTGAGAGTGGGGCGACCGTCTGCACAAGTGAACATTATTTAGGGATGGAGCAGCTGTGCATACTTGTGAGGCATTTTGCCTGCCGGCAGCAGTGGAGGCATGGGGGGCTGTGGGACTGGCTGTACCTGTCTGTCAGGTCTCTCTTGCAGCCCCTCGAACAGCCCTGTCAAAGCAGGAGAAATGCTGTGCCTCCGTTCCCACCAGGATAGGATGAGATGGCTGTGCTGCGCCTGCAGTCCCACAGCCACCTTCCCCCAGTCCCTGCAGAGATGGAGGGAGGTGGTGTGAGAGATGGAGAATCCAAATCTGGGAGTAGAGAGAATTGTTACCAGAACTAGGCAGCAATGAAAAAGTCTTGAGCTGGGTGATGAGGGAGAATACATGGGGGAGTAGCTGCTTCCTAGTGTCTCTGAAGTATCCCAAGATTGCTATGAAGCACCATAAGTTTTGACATTTTTTTGGGCAAGGGGAGAGAGGGTAACTCAAAGTTCAATACATATGCCATGGCTGAATGTCTTCTGAATGGGGAAATAGTAACTCTTCTGAAAATAAAACATAATAAACTAATACAGCTTTATGACTTTTTGCTTAGAAACAGAGTGTCTGCTTCTGTGATTTGTATCTTTTCTGTAAGAAAAAAAGTAATGTGAATTATAAGAGAGTGTTCCAAAACTGAAAGCTCATTAAATGACAGAATTAGCAGGGAGAAATCTTACATGGCTACTTAGTGTATACATAAATAGTAGGTATTGCATAAAGGTACATGCAATTTAACAGCATGCATAATGCTTTAATGTTCTCCTTAAGTTATGCATGGAGTACTTGTATACTTATGGACCTTTTAGCTTAGAAATTGCTTATTTTCTAGCTAGACTAAATGGTTTTTCACTGTTCAATGGTTATTTGATTATCAGCTATGTAAGTATGAAATGTGCTAAAATTTTATTAAAAGTATCAAATATAACATTAGGAGCATGCTGAGTGCTCTAAGCCTAGAGTTGTAACAACTGTAATATCATTGTATCATTGCAAAGCAAAATTACCAGTTTAAATGGTAGCTCTGAAGCTGTGCGTAAAGAATTTAATATTTGTGTTCATTCCATAGCAGTGCCTACAATGAAACCTTCAAATCAAAAAATATCCTCTAAGTTGAACATTGATGTGTTCAGCCCTGAGAGTGCTTTTGCAAAGAGAAAGAAGCGGCACCCTGATATTGAGACACATCATACTGTTGCCATGGTCATTATATACCGATCCCTGGGACACCTCCTGCCTGAAAACTATGATCCTGACAGAAGGAGCTTGAGGTAAACTTCAAACTTGTTTGGAATTGTTCAGATGCCTTCTTCTGCTCTCTCTGAGTGTGTGGGGGACACAGAGCTGCTTTTATAACAACCAAACATCATCAGTGCTGCTGTTGTCACCACAGTACTCTCTCGTCCTCCTCTGGCACACTGAGACAATAACTGCTAGAAGTGCCAGCAGTTTTTGGAAACACATCTGTATGGAAGGCTGATGGTGCACCTGCTTCGCTTTCTGAGCAGAAGCGACTGGAAATCTTTTATTTGCAGAATGTACTGAATCAGTGCTTTGCATTTTAATGTGTAGATCACTGTGCAATTTTTCTCCTTGTGCAGATTGCCAAATCGCCCTATTATCAACACACCTGTAGTGAGCACAGCCATTCACAGTGACGGGGAGTTTCCTCCCAACCTGGTGGAAAAGCCTGTCATAGTGGAGTATGCCATGCTGGAAACAGAGGAGAGAACGAAGCCCGTCTGTGTCTTCTGGAATCACTCCATCACGTATGTCTCCTGCTTGCTTTAGGGCTGTGAGTGACAACTGTCTGAGCAGCAGAAAAGTCCTGCCCAGGAAGATAATTCTGAAGGAAAACCTGACTTGGTCTGTTTATTCAACTGACAACTGATTTTTGGTGGAATAGAACCATGTAATCATTTCCCACCAACCTGAGAAAAATTAAAATAATTATCATAACTCCTCAAACAAAGGATTAACCATGTGGTTTCTAAGAAACACAGTGCTGTCATGTCTTTCAGCAAGGTTCATTTTCTCCCAGAAGTAATAAATCTCACAATTTCCTTGTATTTGCCCATGCTTTTTGCCCACAGATGTATGTCTGAACAGGCATAGTCTGACTCCAGTGTCTGAATTCGTGGCTTGTCTGAGGTCTTTAAGTCAGGATTTCCAGGAGATGATTCAACTCTTCCGTGGGCTAAATCTTCTCCTGTTAGACTCCAGTGACTATGGACAGAATACATGGCAAGCAGGCCCTTGGTGCCTCAGACAGGGCCAGTGCAAAAAATTACAAAACCAAATCTTCATTTTGGTAGAAAGGACTGAGTTTTTGCAGATAAAATAGGAGTAAAGATTATAAATTTCTGAATGACAAATTTTTTAATCAAAAATCAATGCAAGGGCAGTTGCACTGATAAGAAGAAATTTAACTTTCGTTTCACCAACTGTTGTGGATTTGCTTTCATCTGTTTTAGTGAAAAATTGGAGGGAGAGGAAATACCTTCTTTGGGACATTAGACCTCTTCCAGTTGATGGAAAGCAATTGTAATATATAAGCAGAACATAAGGAGAGAGTATTTGACTCTCTAGAAGGGAAGCGTTAGGAAACAGATTAAACATTCTGAAAATGGTTCATTTAAGTCTTTTGTATTCAGTAAAGTTCAATATAAAGACATATTTTTCTTGAAAATAAGAAAAATTGTATGAGCTGGAACTGTGTATGCTGATGTTTCATTGGGTTTATGGCACTGTGGAAACAGCGCAGTCCTGTTGGAGATATTTCAAGAGTGTGGCTAAAACAAAAGAAAATGTGTTGAGAGGTAACCACATACATATTATGCTTTCACAATATTGTAGCTATTGCATATATATTGTGATTCCAGTGACAAACCCAGTTACAGAGTGAGAGGATGATATGGTCTGCCCAGAGAAAGGGGAATAGCTGTTACTTGTTTCCTAACAACCCAAAGACTCTAATAAACCTATTAAAAATCCATTAAAAGGCAATATCCTGTGCTGGAAATAAAACAGCAAACTAACCTAGGAAATGTGTGCCTCCTAGTCAAAGGCTTCAGGAGATTATGGCATTTAAAGGAGCAAAGATGCAACAGAAATCTCTTCTGTTCACAGTAATAAACTCCTTCATTTACCCACATGTGCAGTAGTGGTTTTGTTTGTATGCACAGATGATTCTGCCGATTATGAGGGAATAGCAAGTCCTTTTTCATAAATTTTTAAACATTATATGAGCTTGAATAACTCATTAGCTCTAAAGTGATTCATCTGTTAGCTATTCACTGGCAGCTTCACTGGCATTGTTATCTGTGTTACGTCTTCCTACAGCCACAGTTGAAAAGCAGCTCTTACGCTGCATGTAATGAAAGAGCTTTTAGAAAGTGAGTACTTTTTGAGAGAAAGTGATATTAAAGTTTAGCAAATATTATATTGCTGAATGAAAAAGAGGTCCTGTCATATCTAATTAAAAACTCCTTCAGTAACTGCAAGACTCTTTTTATTACTCATTAACTTCAGAATAGAATAATTAATATTGATACAAAATAATTTCTGAAGTCACTGGAGTTAACCATAACTGGATAGGGAAGGATTTTTAAGGCTGCAATTCCTCCCTATTGTTAATATAAGAGATTTCCTGATATGAAATATTATTTAGTAGAGAAGATTTTAACCATTTCTTGTGTACTTTTTGGAGGAACTCTGTAATGATATCATGTTACTGCTGAAACATATTTCATGTGACTCAAAAGTGTGTATCCCTCTGTGGTTCTGGTGTTATTCACCTTGGTTACAGTCATTTTATTCTGTGCAATCTCTTCCCCATATTGGTTGTGTGGTCACTGACCCAAAAGCAAGTTTTTTTGTTCTTTTTTTTAAACTCAAAACCAACTGTTATAAACCCACAATATCTGGGCATCAAAGCCAGTGTTCTTATCAGAAACTACTTCAACTAAAGGCCTTTTTAAATTGATGATACTCTTTCAAGCAGGTGACAGCTATAAATAGTTCTGTCTCGGTACTTACAGTCCTCTCTGGTTGTGCAGCACAAGCTGCCACAGAGGGCAGTAACAGTGGAAGGCAAGGGAAGATCAGAGGATGGCTCTCAGAAATGCCTTTTTTTCCCCACAGGATTGGAGGGACAGGGGCCTGGTCCTCCAGAGGGTGTGAGCTGTTTTCCAGAAACCAGAGCCATATTGCTTGCCAGTGCAACCACATAACCAGCTTCGCTGTCCTGATGGACATTTCTAAACGAGAGGTGGGTGACATCAGGCTCATGAATTTTAGGGACTTTGATTTCAAGGGCTTTGGTTTAGAGCTTGAGCTCTGAGCGTGACTCAGGGCACTGTCAGCCGATTGATCCCAATGTCAGGAGTGTGTTGTCAGTCCCTGACAGCACCTGCCACTGGGTTTGCTGAAAGGAGCTTCTTACCTGCTTGGTGCATCCTCTGGGTGCTGCCTGTACATATTCAACATGTTGAGCGACTAAAGAGGTGGAGTCCCCCACTCCTGTTGGTCTTAAAGTAAATCTGTATGTTGGCTCAGTAGTAATGAAAACATGGACATTCTGAGTAGCAGATTTGATTGGAGGAAAAGGAAGGGAAAACCACAAGAGATCCTGTCAACCTGTCTTTCTACAGAATGGGGAGGTGCTTCCTCTGAAGATTGTCACTTACACAACCGTATCCATCTCGCTGGCGGCTTTGCTGATCACCTTCATTCTGCTGGTCCTGATCCGCACGCTACGTTCCAACTTGCACAGTATCCACAAAAACCTGGTGGCTGCCCTGTTCTTTTCTGAGCTTGTCTTTCTTATTGGAATCAACCAGACTGAAAACCCGGTAAGACTTACTCTGTGTTCGTTGATAGAGTTGTCGAGCTTTAAATCAGGGGATTCATATTGCAACTTTTACCTTCTCCCATCTGTTTCACTCTCTCGTCTTTTTGGCTTCAACAGTAATTTGAAAAACATCAGACTTTTAGTATATGCATGTGTGGTTGATGTCATTTATAGCAATGAAAGGCAATAGGACTGTGTCTTATTTTCAGACAATATATGACAGAAGCCCTGTTGAAGGTTTATCGCAGGAACTGAACCATGAATACTGATTTCTTCCTTCCTTTCCATCAGTGTGTTTTCTGTCTTGCTTTGTCTGTTCAGAAGGAGGTTCTCCAGTTTCTCCTGCAGCAGGTACCTCCCAAGCCCAAGTAGCTCCAGGTGTTGCCTGGTAGTTTGTCAGCAATGTGGTGCTGGGCAAGTGCTAATATGCACATTGTACACACACTGGCCATTCTGGGGAAGCACTTGCCAGGCACAGGACAGCTTGCTACATCCAAGATTCAGTAAGAAACCTGTCACTTTGTTTTGTGCCTTCCAGCCACAGTGATTGTTGGCTTCAGCCTGTCATATCTGTTGACAAAGCTTAGTGCAAGCACCTCCAGCATTATGCATGTCAAGAAATGCAAGTTATTAATAGACTGAGTATGAGATAGATATAAACCACACATGAAGTGCATGTATGTTCCGTACTTGGGACCTCAGTGCTCTCTTAACCATGTGGCATTGTATGTAGTCTTGCTGCAGTTTCTTAGTAGCACCCATCCCAAAAGCCATGGCTGCCATTCAGACAGGTAAGAGACAGACAGACAAGGGCTCCAGCACTGCCAGGCTGCACAGGCACCTCTGCCAAACAGGCAGGATGCAGATGGGTGATGACATGCAATAAAAGCTATGTCCTTAATAGATAGGAAGAATATTCAAAAGGTTACTTTAGGTATTATCTGAACGGTGTGAAGAAAATATATCTTCTAGAAATCCATTATTGTACATGTTTCCATCTAATTTTTGAGAAGAAAGTGCAGCCTTGAGATCAAAACAAAACAAAACAAAAAATTCATGCTGATTCCATGTGGTCCAAGCAGCAGAAATTAGGAGAATATGCCTACATTCCATGAATATCATAACCATCATGGCAGTGACACCATAGCCTAACCATGCAGCCTTACTTGCTGTATAACTTAATCCTACACTGTCACTCTGGCTTCTAATATCCACTTGAGCTATAACATGCATTTCAAAAAGTATCTGACCTTGACTGATTTCAGCTTCCAGTAACCGAGTGCTGACAAGACTTTTTCCTAGTAAATTTGAGAGACCTCTCTTATAAAAGTTGTCTTGCCAGGAAACCTCTGTTTAATAGTATTTCTTTTGGAAAACTATGTAAAACTAAGATGCTGAAATTATTCCATTTCTATGATTCAGGTTAGTCTGTTGGGGTTTTTTCTGGGCTTCTCCCACTTTACCTTTTGAAAAATTGGGAATGCCAAACTGGATAAAGCTTTCCAGCTGGTTTTGTCACTTCCAGTCCCATATGCCAATATTCCCCTTTACCAGGAACTCAGGTCCTTCATCTCCTGCTATGGTAAGATCTTCTGCAGTGACCTGCCCTTTGGGATATGGTCTCATGTGATGTGTGAACTTGTGTTGTCTTTGTTTCATTATATAAAAGTTTGCATACTAAAATAACTTTGCTCAAAGGAGCTCACCTTGCCAATTGATCCACAGCACTCTGTGTAACTTGACCTTTCCCACGCCTTGCTGAGCACACCACTCATTTTTCACTGCATTTCACTACCAAGGAGCTTATACTCTTTCAGTTCTCTGATATATCTACTGAGGAGTTGGGGCCCAAGTCCACATCCCTACAGATTTTACCAAAAATTATGCAGTAAATGATGGCTTGTCATTTCCAGATTTCTTTCACAGTATCATGAAGCACCAAGCAAAGGTTTATAGAAGTAGTAAAACAGTTCATTACATCAATACCACAAATGCTTGTACTTGGTGAGACTGTTCTCTTTTGCTCCTTCTCATTTTCATGCTTTGGTACTCATGGTGTGATCATGTCCTGTACTGTTACCAGGACTCAGTGAAACACCCCAAACCTTTAAACCATTTACAAAGATCTTTAATTTACAGAATGTATTTCATAGGGCTGTAAGCTGCTCCTTACAGCCTTCCCAGTCAATTTGAGAAGGTAGGAGGGCTGTAAGCCATTTCTGTTTGAGACAATTATTCATCTGTCTGTATGGAATGAGAGTTGTCTAACGAGTCATGCACTGATGAACATAAAGAGGTAAAGAATGCTGGAGCACAAATAATGCTGTGCTGCTTGGCACCCAGCCTGGCTTTTATGGGTTTCTGTAAATTAACTGTCACATTTCTGGGTGAGGTTTTAATCTTTTCCTGGACTATTGATAGAAAGTGATTTATTTTCTTTCTTTTTTCTTACCTGAAAAAGGTAACGTTCAGGCCAGCACTCTACTCATATGCATGTGAAAGTAGGCATAAAAAAAGGACTGCTTACATAGAGGGAAGAAAGATGGTTTATTTGGTGAGCCACGTTTTCAATAACACTTGATGTTATAATAAAGCTGATGTAGTAAGTGAATCCAGAAAGTTGGCAGTCTTTGTATGATTCTTTTGCTCAGCAAATTTAAACAGGGAAATGTACATTTCTGAGCATTACACCATGAAAAACCACTAAAAAGTCATGCCAAAGTCTGAAAGCAGGGTCAGTGCTGCACGGGAACAAAAGGTTCCAAAACACAATGTAAAACATTTTCAAACAAAAATTGAATGGTTGCACAAAGTGCTCTTAATTCAAGCTTATCAACAGATCCTTGGCAAAATCCTTTGTTTTGCTTGTGAAAGGAGAAGGTTAATTGCAAAATTACAATTCGATGTCAGATGCTTGTGGTCATTCCTGTTTTCACCCATCAAACTGTTAAGTTGGGAGAGAAAACTGGTTAGCAGATATTACAGAAATGCAAGTATCTGAAGGTCATAGGTTTCAAGGTGGCCATTCGATCACAAAGATGGCTTCAGCTACAAGTTTGCCCATTATAACTGTTACTTCTAGTCACGTTGTGGACCTGACCCTTAATTAATTAAGGGTCCTTAATTTTTGCTCCCCTCAGCCTGGCAGAGCTTAGTGATCTGCTTTGTGCTCTTGGTGTGTAGTATAATACCCAAAACCAAACATAGGACTGAAAGGTCCAGGTCCCTTTGTTTCTAGCTGAAGACATGAACTATCCAGCCAGCACTATCCTGCTTTTTCTTTGTCCTCATGGCTTCGCTGCTTGACTGCAAGTAGCACAGCCTCAAGAGACTGGTAGAGCCAAGCACTTCTGGATGCAGAATATCCTACAGCCTGGTGGATAGGGTTGTTTTCTGTGGTGGACAAGAAGAGGGTTAATCCCCCTGCTCACACCAGGTAGAGACAAGAAGCCAGTCTCCCACATTGTGATCAAATAGTCTGATTTTGACATTACGTAATAGATGGATCTGCAGGGTAAGTGGTGTTCTGCTTCTGGCTGCAACTTTTAGTCCAGTGATAATGGCCAGGCATCCTCTCCATGACTTGTTGAAGTACAGATGTGCAAGGTCTTCAGGATTCATCAGTGAAGGGCAGAGCTGCAAGGACAAAAGACATGGCCACTGCCTTACCACATGGATGCATCCATGCTTTTGCTTCTCTTTTTTTTTTTTTTAAAAGAGTCCCAGAAGAGGAGATGTAGATGGAATAGATCATTTCAGATGTGTGACAGACACATGGGGCAAAATAGACAAAATTTGACAGGTTCTTATAATCCAGTATAAGATCAGCAGACTGTTTGTGACATTTCACTTAAATGGTAAGAAATTTCTCAAAGAAAGGGTGGATTTCTTCTTCAGATCATCTGTTGCTCATGTTCAGCACATTCACTTTTCCTTGCCTGAGGCTTCATGAATTTCTGTCCCCAAAACTAAAGTTTTCCTGAGAAAGAACTTTTTCTGGGACAGGTCCTAAACAGAAGGCATAAGATCTTCTCGCACATCCTCTCCACCTCTGTCAAATATAAGAAGACTTGCTTTGTACTTTTTTATCTACTAATTAAACAAAAAATAGTCTACTTTAAAACAAAACAAAAGTTTACCGAACTAGCATACTTTCTTGGAGAGATATCTTTCTCTCTGGAAAGAATGTAGTGTCAGAAAAACCCATAGAATGGCCCTTGATGTGGCAATGGAAGACACCAAGTAAGTGCAGGGCTGAGGGTGGCCATTCACATGAGGAGTTTATTGGCTTTGCAGTAAGACCAGTTTAGCTGATGCAGTTACACATGCTGTGGTTGAATTCACTGTACTGGCACTGTGCAGGGGAGACTCATATACCAGGCAGGGCAACAGGTCTTCAGCCTCCAGAGGAGCATCCTCACCTCCTGCTCTGCACCAGGAGAAAGAGCCAGGAGGTCTGCCAGCCCTGCCCTTTCTGCAGGCAGAAGGATTTTGGTCAGAATAGCTCAAATCCTCACCTTTGCAGCAAATATGCACAGAGGAATTAGCCACAGAACATAGAGGGCAAGGGCAGTGGCTGAAAGTGTGTTGGATTGATCGGGTGAAGCTGAACCAGACTCAGAACAGGTAACAAAATTTGCTTGAAAAAAGAAAAATCTTTCATAGTATGAGCAGCTCTTCTTAAACTCTGAAAAACCTAATTAAAGGCAGTATATTTGTTCTGCCAAAATCTTTTTATTACACTTGCCATTAACTGCACAGGGGGAACCGGTGACTCACCAGGTTGTGATTCAGAAGAGCAACTCTGATTTCCCTGCCCTCTCCCTTCTGCAGTTTGTGTGCACCGTGATTGCCATCCTGCTGCATTATTTCTACATGAGCACCTTCGCATGGATGTTTGTGGAGCAGCTCCACATCTACCGGATGCTGACTGAAGTGAGGAACATCAACTTCGGGCACATGCGCTTCTACTACGTTGTTGGCTGGGGCATTCCTGCCATCATAACAGGTACCCTGAACCACCCCAAAAAATCTTCATTTCCCTCCCATCTGGATTCAGGGGAGTTACCCCATCCCAGACAGCTATGGGTGTTTTCCTGAACCAGGGCAGCACCGAGCCACATGTAGCAGAAGTCAGCCCGAATTTGGCAGATCTGTGTACCAAATGCCTGTTGCCCTGGCTGAAGTGATATTGATGGTTCCACAAGAACAGAATCATAATTGCCCACAGATTAAATCAGGACTTGATAACATTGCTTGGGAGTAACAGTGTTTTTATTTTAACAACTTTGCCAGTAGCTTTCAGAAATTTTCCTTCCCTGTGCTGGTACCTCCAGATGTGGACACATGGTCTCTCAGAGAGGTAACTGCAGTGACTTCAGAAGCAATGCTGCCCACAGGACATTACTGCCCTTCACTGGACGTTCCCATTGCCTACCCTCAACCAGCAGTAAATGCTTCCTGCAATGAATTTCAGTGGCTCTGTTTTATTTGGCAAAAAAACAAGCTGGGAGTACTCAAGCTGCCTTTTACTTAATTTCAGATACAAAGGCTGTAACTTCCAATTGAGGAAAAGCAATGAAAAGCTGGAGGCAGTAATCTTTTAAACTGATCCAGAGTCATCCACAGGAGCACATCCATCTCCTCCCTCACCATGCCTATTTTTGCCATCAGACATTTCCAGAGCAACCCTAAGCACATCGTGTTGTGTTAATTCAGGCAGACAGCTCCTCGGGAACCGTGCTTCATGGAACAGTTGGAGTGGGGTTTTTTGGTTCAACTGTTTCAGCATGTATCTGTTGCCATATGGGAAATCAGATCATAGGCAGGCAGTTAACTTTTATCCAATTAGTTTTATTTTTACAGATAATAACATACTGTCAGCAATGGCAGAAATTTAGATGTCTCTGAGATCAAACAAATAGTTATCACTCATGTACACTTGCAAAAATATTATGGAACAAGTTCAGTTTAAAAATACATACTTGTTCTTTTTTCTGTGTGATTTAAGGAAGTGTAATACCAAAACACAGCGTAGGCTGGTACAGGTTAATTCTCTTTCCAGGGAGCTGGTAAGTTTTTCCATATCACTTTGTGCCTAAATAATTTCTACTTCTATCAATTTATCCAGAACACAGTAGAAAGCACAGCACAGAAGGCTCTGCCACTCCAGACATACCCTAGAGATTTTAAATAGAAATTATCCTTGAACTTCTGAAGCATTTCAGACCTATGTGACTTTAATCAGTACATGCAGGACTACTGCAGTATTTTCAGGAGCACTGAAGTGCAGATATTTGGGAGCACCGTTTTTGGTGGAAAAGAAGTATCATTAAATAACAAAAAATAATTACATTTCAGAATTCATTATCATTAGAAGAATTTTGTTGGAAGGAGTTTCTGCTTCAGGTTTACTTTCTCTCCTGAAATTTAAATTAATTCTGACCTTCTCAACAGCAGTATTATGCAATCTAACTATTACAAGCATATAATTTTTACATTTTTCTACTTAGATATTACTCTCTGTGATATGGAACTATTTTGCACTTTTAAAACTTTCCAGGTTGTGTCCTGCAATTTAATCCCCGAATCTACTGAATTTGCAGTTCTGTTTAAATGTAAAGTCAGATCTCTGTTACTGGGAAAGTCAGGCGATTTTGTGAAATGAAGGATAAAGGAAACTAAGCCTTTAGTTTGCCCTTCCAGGCTTATAAATCATCTAAAGAGAATATTGTTTCATCATAAATAGCACAATGTAGGATTTCTTGCCTCTAGATAACTTCATTACTGTACATGTTTTAAATAAGCTTCTTTATAAATTTTAATTTCTAAACAGTAAAAAGGTTACAACTTCATAACATGAATCTTAAACATTATTTAAATTGCTTTATGAGAGAAGGTTTGTTTATTTTTCTTAGTAGTCGTATAGTTTAGATATGGGAAGAAATTTTAGTCTTGGGACATGCAGAGGACTTTTTTATTTTAAAGATAAATACCATTTCATCTTCATCATAGCTATCCCGAGGGGGAAAAAAACCCCAAACCTACAGTAGCAGTGGCTTTTTGTATATTATTTTTTCTACTTCCTGTACTCAAACTGACGTTCATTTCAAGCTGGGACATAGTGGTCCTAAGGCATCTGTGATGGGATCAGGCTACTTGCAGAAGGGAACCTTGATCTTTAGAGGGGGATAAAACTTAGTAAAATGTTTACAGAGGAACACTCCAATGGGGAAGAGCCACATTTAATCACAGCACAGAAATGCAAATTGCCATGAATAAGAGTTGAATACAAGTTGGAAGAAGGTTTACAGCCATCAAAAGAGTGTGGATCTGGAATAATCCTCCATTGGGAGTGATAGCGGAACATTTTTAAATTGTTTTAAGCTTGCTTCTTTCAAAGTGTAGTTTGATCCATCTTGGAGAGGGATTTTATGACTTCCTTGCCTCAGGAGCAAAGGGCTGGATTTGGCACCCAGCAAGACCCCCCAGTTCTGCCTGCCTCCGTGTCAGCACACTAACTGCTTGACATATGTGTGCAGGAACTGCTCTGCCATGGAGACGGCAGTGCTTGTGTTAAAACAGGTTCTTACGCAGCCCTGAAACCAATAGCCCCCAGAAACTGGCACTTGTCAAATCCTGGGCGAAACAATGAGTCCGGAGAGAGGTGAGGCTGCCCCACAGCTGCCTGAGTCACACGTGGCTGCTGAGCCTGCAGGAGCTTAGAAGAGTCAAAATGCGCCCCTCCTGCAGCCCTTGGCACACTCCTGGGTATGTGCTGGGGATGGGTGCTGGGCCCCACAGGACTCCTGACTGTAGGATCAGCCCCAGTTTCTGCAAACGTCAGCAAGGTATCACTCAGCCTGCACACTCAGTCAGCTAAGGGCAGCCAGGCTGCAGCGTTTAATTGATGTGCCAAAACCTTTCTCAGTATTATATTGCATTGGCTTAATTCTACCTTTGAGTGAAATGTTATTTCACATGTTGTTGACTGCAGTAATATTTGAACCATGTACCTGAAGACTGCAATTTTCCCTATTTGTTCAATGGAGAACTTTAGGCTAGGATTTTGGGAGTGAAAAAATGTTGCTGTCTGCCAATTACTCATAGAGTCAGAGTCCCATTAATGGGGAAATCCAGTCCTGGGAAACAAACTCTGTCCATAGAATTACATCTGTATAAAATACTTCATGGTCCCTTAATCATTTATGGCTAATTCTTTCTGGATGGCAACTGCTGAAGGGGGTTGTGGAAGGGCCAGTGGCAGCAGGGAGGGAGACTACTCCTATCTCATTCCACATTTCAGTGAAAACAGATCCAATATCCACTGCTTTGCCAAATAGCTAGTTTAGTTTTCATAGACCATAGGCCTGTACCAGATGTGAATATTGGCTGTGGGCCAGCTCTAAGCAGCAAGAGTGAAATGCAGCTACCTTTCCCTTTCTCAGTGTCTTTTCATCAAAGCATGCAGGCTTCAATTCCAAAAAAGATGACCGTTAATGCACATGAGCCCTCCTTGCAGAGAGCAGCGCTGGCGTCAGCCTTGGCCACCTCTTGAGACAGGACATACGCTCATCGCAGTAGGTGCCCCCATGCCCAGACAGCGTGCTGCAGTCACCTGCCATATGGCACTGGCCACAGGGATCAGTTTCTGTGTCTTGAAGGAGGCAGATCTCTGCAGGCAGGTACACCTGTCTCAAAGTGGGGATAGGATCTTTGCACAGGAATTAGCAGGGCTCATTAAAAGAGCTTTAAACTAGGTTTTAAGGGGGAAAGGGATAAAACCAGGCTCCCTAGAAGGCAACCTGAGGGCAGAATGCTGGGATGTTTGTGGGATGGTGTGCTAGCAAGGACCTTCTGTCTGACATCTCAGTGGAAGCAGGGGTTGGAGATCCTTGGGGCAGCAAAGACATAGGTATTTCTGTGTTAGAAACCAGTTACCTGTGTTAGGGGGTGTTTTGACTCATCAAGCTCACGCTTGATGTGGGTGATAGAAGAGTGTTTACGGGTAAGAATCATCAGGAAGGACAGCAAGGCAGATACCGTGGTGAGAGTCTGTTATAGACCATCCAACCAGGATGAGGAGGCAGAGGAAATATTCTATAAGCAGCTGGGAAAAATCTTACCATTGCTAGTGCTCGTTCTTGTGGGGGATTTCAACTTAATGGGTGTCTGCTGGGAGTACAACACAGCAGAAGAAAGAGTGCAGGAGGTTCCTGGAGTGTGTGGAATAAAACTGCCTGATGCAGCTGATGAGTGAGCCAGCAAGGGAAGATGCCCTGTTGGACCTGTTCATGGTGAACAGAGAAGGACTGGTGGGTGATGTGGTAGCTGGAGATTGTCTTGGACACAGTGATCACAAAATGATAGTTTTCAATTCTCTTAGAAGTAAAGTGAGGATTCAGCAGAACTTCCACCTTGGGCTTCCAGAGAGCTGGCTTTGGCCTGTTTAGAGGCATAACTCACAGAGCCTCTTGGGAGGCAGTCATGAAGGGCAAAGGTGTCCAGAAAGACTGAACGTTCCTCAAGCAGGAAATCCTAAAGGCACAGGAGCGGGCTGTCCCCATGTGGCCAAAGACAAACCAAAGGGGAAGACCAGCCTGGCTGAACAAGGAGCTTTTGCTGGAACCCAGGGAGAAATGGAGGGAAAGGCTCAGGAGGACTAAAAGGATATTGTGATCATCCCCCTCCGTACTCAGCACTGGTGAAGCCACACTGCAAATCAGTTCAGTTTTGGGCACTTCACTGCAAGGAAGACACTGAGGTGTTGGAGCATGTCCAGAGAAGGACAATGAAGCTGATGAAGGGTCTGGAGCACAAGTCTGATGAGGAGCAGCCGAGGGAGCTGGGGTGTTAAGCCTGGAGAAAAGGAATATCATGGGACACGTCATCTGAAAGGTCTTTTCCAACCTAAACAACTCTATGGTTGTATGATTTTGTAGGTCAAAGGCAGCAATCCCAGTCCATTGCCATATGGGCAAGGTGTAGGTCACCAAGTCAGTCGGCACTGTAAATCAACAGGTGAATGTTGGATTCAGAGAGCCCCTGGGAATTGTCCAGGTTTTGAAAAATAAAATAATAAAAGGTGTGTTTTTAACTCAGTTGCCTTGGGGCATCAACTCCATTTCAAACAGTGCTGAAAGCACTACCTGGGATGGCAGTTCAAAATGAATCCCACCTGAGCTCAAGCAGTTAACTCTCAGAAGTTCCCAGGTTCCTTTGTCTCTGGTGTTATTTTGGTGACAGCAAGTTAAGAATGCACTTTTTTTTTTTTTTTTCATAACGTAGACATCTCCTCAGTTATGATTCATGTCATTCTGCTGCACAGGCTTATTGAAATTCCTCAACATGTCACTCACCCTCAAGGCTTACACTGTGTGAGAATGACTATAAAACTGTGCTGAAACAGAATTAATTTGGGACTTGCATTTGTTATCATTTTTATGTAGCTGAACTTTGTTCTAGTTGGCAAAACTCAGAGTATTGTTTGATATGAAGTGACCAGCATAAAGGTTTTGATTTGCAAAGTTTAATTTCAGTATTTGCCTTGATTTTGCCTTCACAGACTTTCCTGTTGAATAAATTTTGCCATGATAATTTTGTTTATTTGAAACTACATGTAGTTATAGGCAGCACCTTTCTGATTTACTTTTTCTCCGTTTTGTGACCCAGGGCTTGCTGTTGGTCTGGATCCACAAGGCTATGGGAATCCTGATTTCTGCTGGCTGTCTGTTCATGACACCCTGATCTGGAGTTTTGCTGGGCCCATCGTAATGGTTGTCATTGTAAGTAGGGGAAGTTGGCATCCAGAGCTGTCTCTTTGCTGCTATCTTTTCTCTTATGTTCTGTCAAACAGCAGTCATGCAAAGCAACTGTGTTCTTTACATTTGAAGCAAATGTACTCGAGCTTGCATCTTTTGCTTAAATAGATAAGTCGTGAGCTAAGCTCCTGGAAATCAGAGGGCTGCTTGCCAGTACAAAGATTGCTTTGGAGCAATGGCCAAAAACCTATTTTCCATTTGCTTTGTTCCATTTTTGAAGGGTTGGTCTGTGAGCTTATTAGACAAATCAACAAAATGAGCCATAACAATTCACTTCATCCAGAAGTCCTAAAGGAATATTAAATATTTCCACTTTCAGGAATTTAAAAGAATGAGCTGGTGTTTAACTTCTCCCTTAGAGCTTCTCCCTCAAAGTAACACCAGAAGATAGATATTCATGGTTTGACTCTTATCTTGTATGCCAAATGCAGTTCTGGTCTCCTCATCTCAAAAAGGATGAAGTAGACCTGGAAGCAGTGTAGGTTATAGTCCCAAGTCGTCAGAGACATGGGCCAGCCATGGAAGCCAACAAGTGGACTAGGAGCCTTAAGAGAAGCCTAGAGAAGAGAAAGCTGTAGAGAAGCAGGGGAGGAGGAGCCTGTGATAGTGTGTTGGTCTGGAGAAAATGGCTATGGAGCCAATTCAAGGTCTTTTCCAGCACAAGCAGTAGCAGGAGGCAGCAGGTGTAGCAGAAACAGGACAAGCTGCATCGTTTCTCCACAGCATGTTAAGTTAGAAACTCCTAGAAACAGAGCAATGGCAGTCGTAAAACTCTGCACGGTTTTGGAAGGTGAATGATGAGACAAATTCTCAGCATTAATCCTCCCTACAAGTGAATAAGTATAGATGCACCACCAACCTAGTGCATGCCAGCTGATGTGGAAATCCGTGGAGACTTTATTCAGAGTATTCTCACTGTATGCTCTGCTAGATAATATGCTCTAATTCTGGTTTGACCCAACTGAAACAAGGTGCCAGGCTGAGGTGGACCCTGGTTGGGACAAGGACAGCCATTCTTGAGTTTTTTATCTTTCACTCAAGCATCTTTGCATTGGGTTGTCTTACTGAATTTCATCCAGATCAAGTGCCAGGATGTCCTTGACTGTGTTGCCTTGAAACAAGGTGAATCTTGGAATTCAGACACCTGTGAGTTGAAGGAAAAATATTCTTTGCATCACAAACCATTTTAGGATTAAAACTGCATTGTCACTGAAAATAGAGCTGTAACAAATGTACAGAAAGAATCCATGCAGTTATTTCAATTTCTCTTTCAGATAAACACTGTCATCTTTATACTAGCAATGAAAGCATCGTGCAGACGAAGGCAACGTTCGTTTGAAAAAACAGGAGTCATGTAAGTTTGAGTTCAAAAACCTGTAGAAGTTCTGGTCAGAAATAATAAAACACAGAGTTGCCTAAAAGTAAGTTTTGGAGCAGGAAATAAAGAAGTTTTTTGGAGGAGAGTGTTGATAGTGGCAATTGGAGCTGCCTCACCCCACCCCCTCCTGGAGTTCCCTTGGAGGTCCTGTAAAACCTCCACCATGGTGCTCTGCACCACCAAGTGTAAGCAGGAGAAAAGAGAAGGGAAAGCTCTGTCCTCCAGATGGTATCATTGCCCTCCTTCCAGATCTTCCATTGTGCTCCCTACTGCACTGTCACTGTACCCCTGCCCATGGCATGCCCAGGCAGACATAATTCCAGGTCTCCCTGTGCTTGCCCAGGGCTCAGAAAGGTGTCCCCTCTCAAGTGTCTGGGTTACCAGCTGTGAGAGACCCACTGACATTCCCATGCTGAGGGCCAGCCTCCCTGCATCCCATGCTCCATGGGATGAGCAGCGTCACAAGCTGCAACCTGCCACTTTCCTGAGCTGTTGTGGCAGCCTGTTCTCATTAACATCTGTTTTGCCCAAAGCTCAGAATTTACTTTTGAGCTCAAATGTGATTAGCTAGTGCCAAGACAGCCCCCTTGGGTTTTTTTTCCAAAGAGGTAGCTGTATGTGATTTCAAATGGCTGCTTCTTGTTCTTTTTTTCAGCCCTGGCTGTAGGGTATTGTGTACACATTGGCATGGCTTTTCCAGCCCCCGTGTCCCTGGAGCTGTAGATTTTGTGGTTCTCTGAACCCTAACACTAACACTAAATTTAATGAAAACTAGAATCTGAGGGTGAGCTCCCCAGCAATATGGGTGGCCCAGTTAATAAAAGTGTGGAAGGAGCAATGTTGGTGCAGTGCTGTGCTCCCTTTGGCATGCCCTTTCCAGCCCCAGTTTCCATGCAGCTGTTGGCTTTGTGGTACTCTGAACCCTTATCCTGACCCCAATAGTGTCTGGGTGTTGAGGATGAGGTCCAAACCTCCCTAAACCAAGGAGTATAATTGCTACCTAATGGCAGCAGTTTTACTCATAATATAAAACTTTTGCCACTAGATTTGTTTCTGTCTTTCAGAAGTGTCTGTGGAAATCATATTTTTAAGCAAACAAATATTCCCCTGGTACCCTTGATCCGAAACCCCAGGTAGTAATGTTGAGAAGGAATGTGAGAGTGAAGTTGACTAACTGAAATGAGGTGAACATGGCCATTTACTACCCAGATGTGTTCCTCAGAGTCATGAAGGCTGAACAGCAGGGGCTTGGAAAACAGTCAGATTTGTTTGAAGAAAGTCTTGGAAATGAACTTGGAAAGAAATTGCTTTTTTAACATGAATATGCTAAGCTGTGGAGTATTGCTGTGAGAGAGTTGGGAACTGGGAGCTGGTGAACAGTTCCAACAGTTCCAGTGAATTAGTGAGCCCTAATTTTCCCAAAGCGCTTTTCCATTTGCCAAGTTGTTGGGCACATAACTATCCATGGAGAGAAGGTGGGCTGTTCTCTTGTATCCCATCACACTGCAAATGTCCGTCTGTGTTTGCTTCACAGCTCTGTGCTGCGGACAGCGTTCCTGCTCCTGCTGCTCATCAGTGCCACGTGGCTGCTGGGGCTCATGGCAGTCAACAGCGACGTCATGACATTTCACTATCTCTTTGCCATTTTCAGCTGCCTGCAGGTAAGTTGGATGCCATCTTGCCTGTGCCAGACCTTGGTGAGCACACTGCTCCACTCAAACCTCCAAAAACCTGCACAACATGAGCTAACTGAAGAAAAACAGAGACCTCAAGTGTAATTTTTGATTTCTTTTCTCAAAGAGAGGGTGCTTTTTACCAAAACTGTAATTTTGAGTAATTACATCTCTCACTTTTAGTCATTCTAAAGGTAAGTGCACTACTATAGTAACCTGTGACAGTAGGCAGTTATACCTGTATCTTTCTAGAGGCAAAGTCTTTGTTACTGTGTTCTGTGTGCTCATTAAGTCATTCTGCTGCTACCGCAAACAAGAGACTCTTTTATTTCACCCAGAGTCAATGGCTCCCAGTTCAAGGCTTTCACAAATTAAGGTACTGTTTAAGGAAATGAGACAAATAATGATTTTCAAATACAATGTGAGTTGTATTAGGGTTTTCCTGGGTTGCCTGTCCCAGTTTACACAATTGTTGATTAAAAGACGCAGGAAACTGATATAGGTAGGAGACCTGGCATGGAAGTAGTCACGGAGCTTCATGTTGGTCACAATTTGAATGGGGCCGAGGATGGCAGTAACTGTCCTAGAAGGTGCCTGCAGTATTAAAGCAGCTACTGCAGGACACTCTTTCAGCTGCAGCACAACAGCCACAAATTGCAGCCACAGAGAAAACAAACTCTGATGGGTCTCCTTTGGAGACAGCTGTCAGTGCCCTGGAAACAGAGCACATAGATTAGTCTGGAGCACGGTTATTTTTCCACTGCATCTGGTGTGCTCTGAAATAAATGTACCTACTCAGGCTGTAAAACCAGGCTTCCACAGGTCTAAAGTAAAATTAAATTAAATATAAACCTGATGAGGGGAACGAAGGTCAGCAGCTGGAATTCTCCAGACTTGCCCAGGGAGGCACAGTGGTATGTGGCATTTCACATCATTGCCTTCTTTGAACTTGTATTTTTAAAGAGACATTTATGTGAATTTTATTAATGAATAATCCCAAAGTGCTAGTGCCAGCTAAGATCACATTAGATTGAATGTTTAGAAAGTAAGCTTGAAGTTTAAAGTTACTCTAAGTCAATTGCTTTGGCTGAAATCATGAAATTCAGGCTTCTTGTGATGTTGGTACAGCTGCAACTTCATGAGTATTGGCTTTTCTATACTGTATCTCCAACCAAAGTTGATAACAATTGAGCAGCTGCATTAATTCCCTCCGAGCAAATACATCTGAAGGCACACACGTGTGTGTCCCCTGCCCCCAGCAAAAGCTGTTAATGTGTGTTCCTGGCAGCCAACAACTGCCCAGCCCCAGGGACTTTACTGATTTTCCCATCAGAGGTATTACTTAACCAAGGAATTTAGGTGACAAAAGTTGGGACCTCTCTGCCCCCAGTACCTCTTCACGTCTCACAAGGGTCTCTAAAATTCTCTTAGACACAGTATTCAGGGCTCCCTTCACAGGAGTTGCCCATTTCCAGAGGTTTTCACTAAAGGCCTTGATATTTTCCGTGTGCTGCTATTGATCTTTTCTCATCGTCTGTGTAAAAGCACTAAAATCCCAAGTTCTAAAATCCCTGCGATGTCTTCTAGTGGAGCATTGAGGTTCCCTTTGGATTTCTTCCCAAATCAAGCTGTGCTCTGTAAGTTCTGGAGAAACACCTCTTTGTATTTTCCCAGGCCTTTAATGCACATTTGAGCTTGGAAGCAAATTATTAAGAAGTCCTAGGAGATCAGTCAATGCCATTTCAGTCAAAGAAAGGAAACAGTTATTGCTTTTGAAATACACCGTCCTGGACTACAAACTAGAATTCAGGGGTTGTTTCAAAATGGGTGTTCTATAATATCCATATTTGCAATGTGGTAGTAGTGAGTCATTTACCTTTATTCTTCCTCTCTAAAATTATCCAGGGGCTGTTCATTTTCTTCTTCCACTGCGTATTTAACAAAGAAGTCAGAAAGCACTTGAAGAACACTTTAACTGGAAAGAAACCTCTTCCAGATGATTCCACTGCAACAAGAGCTACATTATTAACTGTAAGAAAAAAGCATTGGGAGAAAAAACATCCTCTTGCTGGTAGAAGTTACCTAAAATAAACTTATAGATGGCTTGTCTGTAATTAAGTGAACTGAATAGTGACTTTTACAAAGATTACTGATGGCCACTCAAAAGTTTTTATTATTATTTTAATTGAAACTTTTGAGAGAAAAAAATTATTTTGCCTGGCATCAAAACCCATTTGGTTCTTTGAAACTTAATACTTTTGTGGGTAACGTGAGCTTCTGGAGGGATCATTCACTATTGCTTTATGTCTTTTGTGTCCCTTCAGCGATCTCTGAACTGTAACAACACGTACATAGAAGAGCCAAACATGTATCGCACAACTATGGGGGAATCCACTGTCTCCCTAGAAAGCACCGTCAGGTCAGCCAAGAGCCACAATAGCTACCTTGCTTATATTCTCAGGTAATCTGGTGGCAGGTGCATGGCTTTCAGGTGCTTGCCTTTCCCTTTTTTATTGCTCGTGTGCAAACCAGAAATCTGGTTCAAATGCTGTCTTAACAGTTCTGTTTCATGTGACTGTTGTTTCTTTGGTGCATTTTCTGTTGCATGTGTCTTCGGGGCAGGGTTCCAACAGCGCAGTGGTTAATCTAATAATGACATTAACTATATGGGCCGTGCTGCTTGCCTGTTATAATTCAGATGTGTCTCAAGGAGTGCAATTTAGCTCATCAGCTTTGGGCTTTTTCAGAATGTGGTTTCAGAGTGTGGCAGAAGGCAGACGGCTACATCAGGATAACCTCTGTCTTGCTGTAAAATGACCACTGGGCAGTCAAGCACAAGCTGGCTGGCATCCCTGCAGCTGTCTGCATGTCTGCCTTGTTGTTAAGAACAGTAAAGTGACCAAGAAAGTTGTCCTCTGCTTTTCTTCTCAAAGGGATGAGGCTGCTCATAAACTCAGTGGATCCTCAAGTCAAGCAAGGGCTGGTCAGACTGAAGCAGATTCCTCCATTTTTCATAGGAATCCATCCAAATCCAATGGTAAGAACATTTTTAAGCATTTTTAAATGCTTTGACCCATTTGTGCACTGTCTCCTTCTCCGCACTTTCTTCTAAGTCTTCTGTAAGAGGAAGAATAATGAGAATAATTAGATGTTCTCATTCTCATTATACTGTTGGTATAACAAGTTGTGCAATGGCTGCCTTACAAGGAAATCCTGGAATGGAAATAACATATATCTGCTGCTTGTGATGGTTTAATTTTTATCTAGTGCTGTGACAGCTGTTGATAGTTTATGGAGTCCCCTTTCTTTCTCACAAATTATGTACTGTTGCTCTTGATTTTTAGTTGGAAAAATTTTTACATTTGAGACCTTGACGCAATATTCTCCTTTACTGCTCTGTGGTTTGTACAAAAAATGAGAAGTCCCTCTTGTCTGATTTCCTTTCATTTTGGTCTTGACATTCAATTTCGTTGCCTTCTATAAGTTTTTAAGTTAAGTGCATTTCGGATTCTTGGTATTTCTAGGTATCTTGTTTTATCTTTGTGTTGTGTTCATTGAGACCCAATAGAGTTACTGATCTGCATGTTAAATAGGAAAAAATGTATTCCCACTTTGTTCTGCACGTCCTGTACATGTGAAAGGTCCTGCCCACAGGCTGAGCCAAGTGGCTGTGCTATAATTATTTAGGTGCTGCAGTCCTTCCAAATTAATCCTGTATACACTTGCAGGTGTAAGAGCTCATCCCTGGCATGGCCTGAGCCAGATGCCTGCTTTTCCTTTCTCCTTGTGCATTTGTCAGATAGATTTGTTCAGCTCCCATTTTACACCTCCATCACTGTGTTTCCCCTGTGTGCGTTTGCAGAGCACGATTCAGACTCTGACAGCGAGCTGTCCCTCGATGAACACAGCAGCTCTTACGCCTCCTCCCATTCATCAGACAGCGAGGAGGATGGACTCGAGACAGAGAAGTGGAACACATCTACTTCCAAAAACAATGAACGTGGCCCACTCCACAGCACACCCAAAGGTACCCCCAGTGTGAAGGGAGGGCAGTGGTGCTCTAAAATAGCTTTAGATTAGATGGAATAAATTTGCCAGTCTACCATCGTACTGAAACAGCACCTCTACCTCTGTGCCTTGCTTCTGTAGAGATCCTTGTTGTTTCCAGCTTAGAGACCTTTCTTCTTCCAAAGGCTTGGTGGCAGGGGTGACTGAGTACTGAATGCTGAATGCCCTAAGGCAGAGTGAGCTTTGCAGGCAGGTCCCCAAAGCACTTGGACATGGCATTACCCAGCCAGCAAAATCTTGTAGGAAGAAGAGGAGAAAGAAGCCACTTGTTTTGAGGGCAGGTGGAGGAAATGCCAGCCTCTCCTCATGCAATGTGTATCCAGTGTTGTTGGGGAGGTGCTGGACCTAAAGAGTTGGAAATCATTGACCATTAATATTATTTCTGTGTGGCAGGGTGCAGGCATTTCTAAAGATAGTTGATCCTGTCCTAATGAAAGGCAACTTTGAATGACAAGCATCCAGGCTGTGTGCTGAGGCTCTTCACAGATACAGCACAGGGTGCCTTGCGTGCCCTCAGCCTTCAGAAACCAACCTCCTCAAGGAGGGATCTCTGACCCTGGAGAGCTGAGAGGGTGGGTTTGCCTCACACTTCTCCACAATGGAGCTGGCAACCTTGCTTTGGGAAGGGTTTGGACACACTGCCATCCTACCAGGTGATTTTTTGGGAGTTTAATGAACCATGAAGCCAGTGCAGTCCAGCAAGGACCAACAGAAAACAGAAAGATTGCTCTGGTTTGATACACAGCTCCTCTCCAGCTGCAGAGGCCAGGCAGTGGTTGAGAGGACATACCAAAAGTGTTTTTCGAGCTAATGTTTTTTTGCATTGCAGTTGATACCCTTCCCAATCATGTGAAACCCTATTGGCCCACAGAGTGCGTAACAGCCAGCGATGGTGAGGACCCGGGCAGGAAACAGAAACTCAAAGTAGAGACCAAGGTCAACGTGGAGCTTCACAGAGAAAACCAGGTGAACCACAGCAACGAAGCACCACAGGACAAGGAGAACGAAGGGCAGCAGAAGGAGAACAGACCTCTGGCTCACCAGAATAACCAGCAGCCAGAGCAGAGGAAAGGTAGCACAGCCAACCCAGCCTCACAGTTGGGCTGGGAGACGGGGGGTTAATGAGCATTAATTCATTTAAAAGGTAGCGCTGTCAGGGAGGAACACTTTCTGAATGGCTCCAACTTGTGTAGCCAGATACACTATGGGATGCTAGTTGGTAGTTGCTGAAGTCTAATCGTTTGGTTATGAAATAAAGTGCCAAATTAGAAATCTTAGTAAGAAATATAAAATGTCACATCTTGCATGTGTGCAGCTTCATAAATGAAATTACTGATACACTTAAAAATGTTAATTATTCCTTCTTTTCCATAACAGGCATCTTAAAAAATAAAGTTACCTACCCTCCCCCACTGGTGGATAAGAATATGAAGAATCGTTTGCGGGAAAAGCTGTCGGATTACAATCAGAGCACAATCTCATCCAGGACTGCTTCCCTAGGGACAAATGAGGGGGTCCGCTCTCCTTCGGACTCGGGGGTAACAGTAAAAAATGTTCGGAGGGAGCAGTCTCGAGACCAGCTCAATGGCATGGCCATGAGCCTCCACGTGGGAACAGGACATGCTGACACCTCAGACTCAGAGTAAGTGCCACAGTGGGATGCCCTGGCCGAGCTCCTATGGTCTCTCCCTTAACCTTCCAACCCAGGATTCCCACATGAGCACAAATTTCCTCTGGTGGTTGGCCAGAGTCCTTCACCAGTAACTGTCTGGATGGTTTGCCCCCACTGTGTCCCCAGGCCATGGTGTTTCAATCATGAGAAGGCCAAAACAGGCATCATGGGCAAGGAGCCGTGACAGACACCTGCTGCTGGTCACCCTGGCATGCTCTGAACTGGCCAGCTGATGTGGTACTGGCAGCCTTGGACAGGAGCAGCCTCGCTCTGCCCTGCCACCTTGCCAGGACTTGGGTGGGGACAGGCACGAGGCCGTGGGGAGCATGGTGTGAGTGTCCATCTGAGCAGAGGGAAACCATGGCTGAGGCAGGAGATAGCAAGGCTGGAAAGGAAGTCAAGCTACTGATCCTAAATTACCAGGCATGTGATTCCCACCTGATGCATGGCAATCAGTGTGTGAATTTACTATTGTAAACTAAATCAAATATTAACAAAAGGCTGAGCAAGCTCTCAGCCAAAGGGAATTCTCAGAAACCTCATTACTCATCATAATTCTTGCATTTTGAATTAAGACAAGATCCATATGTAAAGTCTATGCAAACATTTTATGCATATGGTCTTATTTTTTATTAACATGAATAACAGTCTTATTCTTTCACCAAACGAAGAGAAAAATTCTCACCCAGCTTTAACTCTGGCACTGTCCCACCAGGCTTTAAATATCCCTGTTGTCTGGGTGCACAGACCATTCCCAGCTCACCATAAAAGCACATCTTTGGATTGTTGGGAGCTGGCTGACGAAATAGATCCTGGTTAGCCAGGAAACACAGATGTGATGAATAAGCCATAACTACTTGCTGCTACCAGGTAACACAGCCATAACTGGAAATAACTCGCCAGCTTGTACTAAGCAACTGTTATCTCCACACCTTTGGCATAATGGAGAGCTCTGCTGTTGGCAGCAGATTGCATGAATCTGTCTGATACACCAAGCTCCTAACAGCTTGTAAAATCTGTGTGTGAACCTTGCATCCTCAGCAAAGGGTTAGCCAAATACCAGGCCTCTGGAGAACTTCCTCTAAAGCAATTCTCTTGTGTATGTACCTGGAAATGTTTCTCCTGGCTGGTCTTCCCCTCCAGGACAGCATCCCCCTTACAAGCATTGGATTGGCAAGGCGTGGTAACTTCACAGATCATGAGCCCTTACTAAAAACGATTAGGTGGGTTTGGGTGGAGCAGTTTGCCTGTGCCTGTCTAACCCTAACCCTGCACGATCACTTCTTGTCACTAACAGAGGCAGTAATGAAACTTCAATTTGAACCATCAGGGATTTGTGATCACCTCTGCATGGTTTTGACTCCTCGCCACGGGGTCACCGCCTTCCCGCCTCGGACTTCATCAGAATGGCCATGTGGTGAGGAGGAGGACGAGGTGGGCATTGATTCCCACATGGTTTCATGTTCTGGCAAACTCCTGACTGCTCCCGGCGCAGACACAGTGCCTGGATGCACTTGCAATAAGGTCACTGTGTGGAACGCTCCTCCCGGCAGGAACTCATGCTGAAAACATGGAAATGGCCACAGGGATGCACTGTGATGGATGGATACCTATGCACGGTGCAGACAGTGCTGCAGGGGCTGCTTTTTACAAGGGAGAACCAAGGCAAAACACATTATTATCCTCGTGGACCTACAATAAGTCAATCCTTGAGCCTGAAGACTGAAGCACTAGGAGGTGTCTCTTGTGGAGTTGTAATGGCTGCAGTGTGAACCCTTCAGGTTTCTGGACTCTAGAGAGGAATATCCCAACAAGTGTCCTTTGGTTTCTATGCCAGCATCTCTATCCACCTCCCTATGGACACGTCGTCTTAAGAAAAAGAAATCCTTTATATATATATAAAAAGTGTAGATACTTTTATATATTTTGTATGGTGTTCCTAAAGAAAAATTCCTTTGTATATTTTACATTTATACTGATCTTCTTAATTTGATAATAGGAAATCAATTGAAAAGAGGGTTTGATATTTTTTATATGAACATTGCACAATTTTACTTGAATTTGGCATTTGATAAGTGATTTGATAACTGAGGTTTGCATGGAAGCCACCTTCAAACAATGCAGTTTTCAAAGTAATACAGTAAAGATTATATCAAAATCCATGACTATAATTTATAAGTTTTGTTAACAGATTTTGGAACACTTTAAGGGCACAGTATGTTTTTTTTGTAACCTCTTCTAAAACCCACAAATTTTTTTTTTTTTTTTTTTGGTATTTTGTTCTCTTCTCACAAATGCACTGAAGTGTTCAGGAACTGAACTTCAGGACTACACATACCTTTGTGTAGCGTTTCAACACAGTCCTTGTCTGGAAGAAATTAAATCAGTATTTCCCTTACCAAGAACAAGAAAATAAGTGGTGTGATTGCATGATAGGTGTTTTGACTTTGGTCTGGCTCTGCAACAAACCAGCAGTCTGCGTGTCCCAAGGAGAGGGCCCTCCTCCCATGGGGCAAGTTCTGCCTCAGGTGCAGTATTTTTTTCTTCTCACTGTATTCAGCACGTTGCTAATCAAAGCAGAAATACAAGACTTTAAAGATGTCCAGATTTCACTGCCCAGCTCTTTGACAAAGCCCCGGCCTTCTTGGTATTTCAAAAAGCACATAGAAGGTGTAAGGCTTCATGTTTCCCACAAAATATGCTGGTTTCACAAGTATAGGAAAGTTAAGCATGATCTGTCTTCACCTTCCTGCAATGTTTACAAAAAGAGGAAAAATAAGATGTGAAAAAGTTTGCATCCAACAGTGTGAGGCAGAGCTGAGCCGGTGGCTCCTCTCCGTGGTGATAATGTGTGACTCCAAGGATGGCAATGGCGTGGCTGTGCCTGCTCCCTGCCAACAAGGCTTTCAGGAGCTCCTTGCTCACTATAGCAGCCCTTTTGGGAAAATACTGGCTCTTGTTTGTGCAAATGTGTGTGTGAAAGGGAAGAAATAGAAAATTGGGCTAAATAAAATGCAGGAGTTGAGGAAAAGACAAAAAACTGTATACTGTAATCTTGGTTTCATTATATTCCTATGCATTTTCAAAAGTATCAAGGAGGCCTTTGGAAGGGGAGAGGGAGGAAGGATGCTGTTCCTTTAAAAATTATGCAACATACTGTGTGACATTTTCTGACAGAAAAAATTTTGAATGTTTTAAGGGTCTGACACTTGGCTGTGTGCTCAGGCATTGTGTATAACCCATGCTAGTTGTTTTTACATCTGTGTATGTATATTTTGTCCCAGTGAGATGTAGGTAGTTTTTATTTTGATCAGAATTGTTGCAGTAAATGAGGGTCAGTTGTATTAATGACAAAAAAATTAAAACCTATTTTTATGACTTTTTAAAAGCTTTATGGCAGATTAGACACTGGAAGTTTGTTTTTTTTTTTAACAAATGTATATTTATTAATGTGCAGAACACTGGAATTGCAGCACAGATGAAAGGAGAATTTACAATAAATTAAGAATTTTTTTTGAAGTTGTATTCTCCCTCTGGTGGTTTATTTTTAAGTGCAGTGCAGATGCTGAGGGTCTAAATGGCATTTCCTGGGTTTAGAAATTAGCAGGAGCAGGAACATATGGGTACTCATCTCTCTCAGAGGCAGCAGAGTCTGTAAAGCATCACCCAGCCAGTGCACGCCCGTCTTCCAGCCCAGTGCATCGCATTCCAGTCCAAACCTGCGGAATTTTCCAGGCGTGGGAAATGGTCCGTGGAAGAGAAATGCCCTGTACTAACCCACAGCAAAGCAGATCACCAGGAAAGCACCAGATTTAGAAAAGGATGTTGGAGAGCAGCTCGAGGGGAGTGGCAGCCAGCCCAGCCCACGACAGCCTGCCGTGAGTGACAAGGACTCTCTCAGACAGTCTGAGCTCTCTTCTTGGCTCTCCCAGATGAGGCCAAGCTCTGGTCCTGCTCCCTCACACCTTCTCAGGCTATTGTGCAAGTCCTCATTCATGCATCTCACAAGGCACAGCAGCGACCTGCACACGTCTCGTCAGCTTTTTGGAAATAAAAGTATTTCTCATTATCAACTGGCCAGTGTGAATCTAGGTGGAGAGAGCCTGGCTACTGTCATGATTTAGGGGCAAAATCGAATATTCAGGATCTTCAGTTTGGAAACAGCTCTGCCAAAATTTACCACGAAACAAATTCAAGTAATTAGCCCAAAGGGAAATGGTTTTAAATTTTATTGTACAAGTGCGTTATTTGGTGGAATACTGAGTTTTTTCTCAGTAGTAGTTCACTTTTCTGTGGAGAAGCAGAAATAAGCCTCAGGCTTTCACATAAGCAGGTTAGTTAAGGGAAAGACCAGCCTGTGATCCTGTCTCCAGTAGCGACCTACAGCAGATGTTTCTGGAAAGAGGATTATCAGCCACACTTTACATGGCAAGGTGGCCCCAGCAGGGTCCACAGCCCCCAGCTCACTGCAGCTCAGGGCTTCCCAGAGGGAGGGGCTGTGCTTGTCTCCAGCAGCCCATGTTTTTCCCTCTCATGTTGTGTTTTGGACCCATTTAAACTTCTAGTACACAGTGGGCTGTCTGATTCAGTCACAAACAGCAAGAAAAATTTCTTCCTTCAGCTTCATTCCTGTCCCCTACAATGAACACCTTTGCTGCTTGCAGCAGGGGAGGCAGCGAGAGTCATCTCTCAGTCACCTTCTCCAGGTCAAAGAGAGACAGGCTCTGTCCTAGAGCACATGGATAACCTTCCAGCTGAGCAGCTTGGATCTCTGTAACTGTTCCATGTGCAGAAACACTGCTGTACCTTTACCCTTCCTTCTTGCTCTTCTTCAACCCATTACCAGGTCAAATATTGGTGGTGGTGGCAGGGAGAGAAGAGACCAGAGCAGCCCATATAATGCAAGCAGTAGGCCTGCCAACACCCAAAAAAAGGGGAAATAATTTTAAAAATTCCATTTCATTCACGTTTCCTGTCCTCATCTTTACAATGACATTTGGCCTAAGCAAATTGTAAGAAAAAACTCCAAAAGAGATGCACCATTGGCAGCAGCATGGCATGGTAAGGCTGCAGTAACTTGTAGCCCAGCCCCTTCAACAACTCGGGTTCAAATATACTCAGGGATCTCTCTAAAAGTCTTAAAAATCCTAACCACTAATTCCAGTACATCTGCTAATAGGCTGCAATAGCATTTCTGAGGATGAGTTAGTTAGTGTGAATCCTTCTGTCACGCTTAGGCACACACTCAGCTGCAGAGGATGCTGCTGCCAAGGCCTGGGAGATCACAGAGAGGAGATCCCAGCAGCCCTGGTGAGATGTCCCACTGCCCACACCAACACCACCTGCGGCACCAGGAGCAGTCTGGGATGCATTTGGGCCTCACAGCCTATTCTGCAGAGGCTCTGCGCTGCCTTTTTGCTCCTGTTTGCACATGTGCAACTCACTTCTCCTCCCTAAAAGAAGCATTTTGTACTGGACTCATTTTCCATTTTAGTCTATTGATTTTTGGATCCATCCTCCAGTTTCTTGTACTCATTTTGGATTTCAGTCCTGTCCATGGCGACGCCTGGAGGCAGCATCTGCAACCTTTACAAGCTACCTTTTATTTCATCATTCAAACCATGAATGAAAATATCAAATAAGACTAAGCCCAAGAGGGCTTTTGTAGCACTTCTCTTCTTGCCAAGCAAGTTTTGCACCTATCTTGTATCGATTAATGCCAGCCCGCTCTGACAGTGTTTTGTGTATGAGGATAGAGTGTGGGGCAGTATCAAACCATTTACTGAAGACATGTTCCATCTGCTGCTGCTGCTCCTTTATCCACCGTGCCAGGCTCTGTATTAAAGAAAATCAGATTAATTTGAAGTGTGTGTGGCAGAGAGACCGTGTTAATTCACTATTGTCTTCTAAATACTTCAAAGCATTTGTAAGTGCCCCCAGGAGCCCCCTGGAGCTGTGTGCTGTGCTGGTGTGTCCCCTTCTGCCTTGGTCAGACATCTGCTGCTGCCATCCTTCTGCTCAGAGACCGTTCTGAATGGAGTATCCGCTCCTTCAAACTCAAATTTTGCATAGCCTGAGCATATTGTCTTTATTTGAAGGGAGGCCCAGTCTGATTTCTCTCTGGACTGATGCTTCATGAGGCTGCTGTGAGAGCCCAGCCCCTGCACTGGGTCAGGAGACACCGCACAGGGGGAGCAGAGCTGAGCCACCGCTTAGGGAGAGAATTGTGCTCAAAGTGAGAGGTGGCCTGTCCCTCTGACAGCTGCCCTGTGTCCCAGGGTCATCCTCGGCCAAAAAGGGGGACTGCCCTGCCCAGCACAGCCTGACTTCTGGAGCCCTGCCACAGGGAAGAGGAGCACATGGGCACCTTCCCTGCTCCCAAGGACATGGGCGAACTTCCTGTCTCTGTTCTGGCCAAATTCCATTGCAATCCAAAGAGAACTGGATGCACAGAGGGATGAAACAGCTGGCTCCCATGAGGTCAGTGCTACACACGTTTTGAGTCTCTTTCCCCCCTTGGGTTTCTCTTAGAGGAAAGGAAGAATTCACCGTTTGTCTAGGAGTGCAACTTGAAGTTTTTTGATAAAACCCAGATGTCCCATCTGCCAGCCAGAGCTGCCACCAACACTGCCTGCAGACTAGATCCAGCTCATGCAACCCCAGAGACACAAATCCAGCAGCCCTGCAGGAATTCAAAGCACCAGAGGAATTTCTGTCATGAGCCCCCACAGCACTTCTGGAGAAATCAATGATAGCAGCCAGGTCACTTTTCTCTTGACCAGTCTTCCTCCTGGCAGTAGGTCTTCTGTTGCTTTTCACCACAGGGACTGATGTGCTGTAATCACAAGAGTGGTATTTCCCTGGGAGCCTCCTCAGATGATGGTGCTATTGTATGGGAGAGGTGTCACTGGATTATCAAAGTCCAGAGTGGGGCAGTCCCCTGGAAAAACTTCATTTCTCCAGAAAGGGTCTGATTAAGGGGTATCTCTCCATGTATTTCCTTGTTTCTAGGGCCTTAAACTTGCAGAGTTGGAAGCTCTTTTGTATTGAGGCAATTACTCTGCTGCAAAACTGCATAGAATGAGGAGTCCATTCACTTTTGCATTCTCAAGTTTCTGTAGCTGATGCTATGCCTGTAGTAAAAAGCAAGACATCTCAGAAAAGAAAAACCCCAAAAGTCAGTGTTCATCAGAACCCTCACACATTCAAACAAGTGTAAGAATCTGGTCATAGTTCTCAAGAGAAAAATAAAAAAAGAAATCTCCCTTTTATCTCCAGCCATTCAAGAACCAAGATGAAGTTTGAGAGTGACCAGCAAACAAATGACCAGCGCAGCCAGGCACAGCGGATGGAGGGCAGGCAGGACCTGAACTCTGACTGAGAAGTGTGTGTTTTCCCTGCTGCCGAGGCTGTCACTGGCCTGACCTGTGCCATGGTCGCTGCCCAGCCCTAAGGAGAGTCTGTCTCTGAAGAGGTGCTGCTCCTTCAGCTGCTCCTCCTCACAGCTCCGCTGAAATGCATGGGCAGCTTTATCCCTGCCGTGAGCAAACCCACCGAGGGGAAATTCTTCCAATGTACTGGTTCAGGAAAGGTCTAAAAAAAAAAGGGGAAAGTCACAATTAGGGATGTGCTAATTGCCACCATCTCCCAACAATGCTGCTGGGAGGGATGAAGGCGATGTCCTGGTGCCTCCTGGCGCTGAAGCTACAAACGGCACATCGCTTCCCTGCATCACCGCTGCCTCACACCTTGGTGCGATTATTGCATTTCTCATAGATAATTCCGCTCTGTTCAATGCTTTAAAGCATGGAGATACATATAAATGCGGAGGAAGCGTTTCTAAAGTTAAACCCGAGGGTGCTTGGTGGCGCTGAGATCCCCCTGGAGCTCATCGTGCCGCCCCCGGCCGCAGAGCCCAACACCGTCCCGTGCAAAGCAGGGACAGCAAAAGTCTCCAGGCTGAAAGGATTCCTTTGGACAAAGAGAGATTAGAAAACTCTGCTTTGGGAATAAAGGTGGGAGGGGAAACTGTATCCTTAACTCTGAAGCGACATGACTCTGAAGTCCAGGCAGCAGGGGCTGTGCTGGGAACCTTCACTCCATTCCCATCCCATTGCCTTCGGGGGGGGAGTCTGCACAGTCACCTCCCAGCTTCCAGGGACAGCTCAGCCTTGTCCATAGGGGCTGGATTCAATATTTACATTGATAAAAGCACAAATTTAAATGTTGCATCCAAAAATTTGGTTGGGTTTTGTTTTGGTGGGTTTTTTTGGTTTGGTTATTTTTGGTTTTTTGGTTGGGTTTTTTTTGGTGGTTTTTATTGGTGGGGGTTTTTTTGTTTCTGTTTTTTTGGGGGTTTTTTTGTTTTTTTGTTTTTGGCTTGTAAGTATGCTAAAAATATAGATCTAACTCTAAAAAGGAGGAGAGGGGACAAAGCTTCATAAAAATGACACCAGCTTTGTTCTTTGGTTTGCTGCTAAAGAGAGGAAGTAGCTAAAGAGAGTGAACACTCAGTTTTGGTATGGGAGGATGACAGCTTCTCTCAGCCTTAAAAGCCAATGCAAACACTAAGAGCCATTGCTTTTACTGCTGGACTGTAAATACTGTGCTGCCATAGTGTGAATGAAGCCCTTCACCACACCTGTGCAACATCTCAATGCTCCAAAGATCCTGTCCAGGTGAAGACAGAATCAGAGGACAGCCCTGCTCTCCTTGCATGGGGACACTTCTGTCCTCCAGCTCTGCGGCACCAGCTGGGGCAGGAACACTGCCAAGAAGGAGCAAAACCAGGAGTACAATTAAGACAGGTTTTACACAAGCACTTCTGGAATAAAACTGCATTTGGAGTGCAATTTTTCAGCCATTATACACTCAGAAACACAGGTTTCAAATATATTCACAGGGCACAACAAAGATTTCAATTCAGACCCAGCCTTAGCTGACACGAGTTGTGGTTTTTCAGTTACATGATCCTAATCTTGTTATCACATTTTCAACTTTGGAAGGAAAAAGTCCTTTTCTGAATAGTTATGCATGCGAGTCTTTGATACCAAATATTTCAAGACCTGAAAAGCTTAGTGACAACTTGAAAGCGAAATCACCTGCTTGCAATTTGTTGCCCAAAGTGGCAGAAAAATGACCAAAAAAGTGAAAAGCCAATGGATCTTAAAAAGCATGTTGATGCTAATCTTCCGCAGTAGATATAAAAAGGAGAAAATTCACCTGCCTGAGTGCTCTTACCCCATTCAAGCTTAGTCTTGGCCAAATTCCAGCCTTGGCAAAGGCTGTGTGAGCGATAGTGTCAATGATGGTCCCTTGCAGGGAGCATGGCTGCCTGATCCCAGCACTGACCTCTGCTCTCACCTCTCTCCTTCACCGCCCTGTTTCCAAGCTGTCACAGCTGTGCCCCTCAGCATTTTCACACCCACTGGGGGCTGGGCCAGGCCAAGCTGCAAGCCCTGGGGCAGGCTGGAGCCTGGGATTCAGGAGCTGCTGTCAGCACTACCAGCACAGTCTGGGCAGACTGGTGTCACAGGGCCACCAGCCTGGGCACAAACCAGGCACAAGTGCTGATGGTGCTGCTCATCTTGCAGGTAACAGCCAGCTCCAGAAATGTGCCTCCATAGGCTCTCTGCCAGCTGCCCCTAGAGACAGCATCCCTATGCAGGCCGAGTAAAATTCCCCTGGCCAGCGACCCTACATATGAGAAAATCAAGGATCTCATGCAGGAGGTCAGTAGTTAAGACCCTTATCCAGGAGAAGCGCATGGGATGGAAAGAGAGATGCACCAGCCCCTCTGAACAGTACAAGCTGTTTGGAAATGCTGGTTTAAAAATGAAATGTGGTGTTGCTGGACATGTGCAGCCTCTTGTGAAGCATCCCATGCAAGAAGCCATTTGTATTTTGAATTTCACAAATGCCCACTAACTCCTAGCTCACAGCAGTGAGGTTCTCTGGGAGCAGAGCAGCAATCACTTCATCATGCCAAAGATCTTTGCTTATCTCACGGCAAGAGGCTGAGCTGCAGCCTCACCCTTCTCAATGGGTCTGTACTAACCAAACATTGTCCATATTCACCTCTACCTCAGATGAGAATTCTTCAGTAGAACCACGAGGTTCTCTTCTGATGATAAAAAGCAAAGTCTTCTGAGTCTACAAAGTGAATGGAGGCCATTGCTGGAGAGGTTTCCACCAGAGCAGTGTCTTAGCTTGTGAATTTTCTGCATTAGCCATCCCGGATTACCTCTGCATCCAATCTTAAGGAGGCTCAAACAAAAAGAGGGAAGCAGAGCACATATTAAAAATCCTCTGTCCTGCAGGTGCTGTAGCAGACATTCGTTGCATCCCACGCCAGCTATGCAACAAGCAGGAAACAGCTAACTTTTCCTGCTATGAGGCACTGGCTCAGCAGCTCTCAGCAAACCTGGGATCTCTGTCAGTTAAAATCTCAAAATTCTACATCACCAGGAAAGTCCTGCTCCTGCACAACTGTACTTCAGGAACTTCAACTGTACTTCTGCCATGATGTCGAAAGACAGGAATTAATTTTTGCTAACTTGCTGTCATGAACTTTTATTATGAACCTGGGGTATCCCCAATATGCAGCCAGTCCTTATAAACCTATCTAATTTGGATGGGGTATTCAGCTCTTTCTAATAGTGCTCCATTTTGAGACATGGCAAGATCCAATCATTATCTGCAAGGTCTGTATTAAGATAGATCCACAATGAGGAAATCCCTATGAATTTGCATTTTCCTCAAGCACAACAATGCATTCTCTTCTCCAGGAGACAAACCAAACAGCCTCAGACCTCAGCAGTTAACAGAAAATTAGTTCGTTGTGTGAAAACAAATATTTAACATTCAAGATTGCTTTGAAGCCTGTAAGATTTGTAATTCTGATTTATGTAAACATCTGAAATGACTACTTAATACAGTTTAAGAATCCAAAGCAATTTTATAAAAATATGTAAAATGAAAAGAAAGTATCTGGTGCTTGGAGTTCATTCTAAATGCTGAACTTGAACATCATTCATTGCTCTTCCAGAGTTAAAAGCACAAACACACATTTATTGTAAAATAATGTATGTACTTTACTAGGGACAGGTATTTTTAAAGTAAGGGAAAAAAAGAATTTCACTTTTGCATAAGAGATAGATTTATTATTTCATACATGATTTTTATATTAAAATTCTTGTATGTGTAACTGCTATTACAGAACAAATTAAGACATCCCTTGATAACTATTAACAAAAATAGCACCATACAGTCCAGCAAAATTGCACCAGACTGGCTTTAGTCCTAAACTCCTTCAGCACTAAGAGTCAAGAGCTGGGACTCTGGTTAGCTGGCCTTGAGAACATACAGATCAACAAAAAACGCATTTATTATAGTTTTTATTATTCTCAGGCAGCAAATTCTCCAAAGTCCTTCAGTAAACAATCCCAGGTGTTATGTTGCTGGTTCTATTTTGTCAATGTCTTCTTTCTTTGGACTCTCCTCTCGGTTTTTGCCCTGTTGCAAGGTATACACTGACGGGCCGATTCTCAGGATCTTCCCACTGCCCAGGCACTCGTCCCCCTTGTAGAACACAGCAAACTAGGAGATAAACACAGGGACAGTCTTTTTAGCAGCTGCAAAAACCATGGTGAGCAACTGCAGGTTGTGCAAGACCTGCTGGACAGTGAGCACATTCCTTTATATCTGTTCTGTCTAAATCTTAAAAAAAACCCAAAAAATCCCAAATCACAGAGGGTTTGTTAGCTCACAAGTGTAAATATAGAAATGTTGGTGGAAATCGCATCATGAATTTCTACAAGACTATCTCAAAACTTCTCAGTTACTGAGATGGAACAGATTGTGCTGGAAAGTTTCCTTTCCAAAGGGGATGACACACATAACATCATCTGTATCTTCACTGGACCTTCCCCAGACAACTGTGCCCAGCCTGCTGTGGCACTTCTCAAAACAGAAAGGGTACCAAGGACAATGGCAGCAGACCATCTGCAAGGAAGCAGCTGGAGCTCCCTGATGTGCTCAGCAGGCTCCTGCAGGAGAGGGGAGCCCAGACCTCCTGCCTTGCCTCCCTACCTGGCTGGTTACAGGCTCAGCTCCTGGCACTCAGGGGCTTCTCATGCCACTCCTAAGCTCTGGCTGGAGTCTTCTCAGCTTCTCTCCACTACAAACAGCTCTCAGACAATTTCCCTCCTGACGTGTCCCACAGGCCCCCAGGTATTGGGGAGGGTGGGCAGAATGTATGCTGGGAGAAGGGATGCAGGGAATGTTTGAGAGCCACTGTGCTGGGATGTGATGGAGTATCTTTATACTTGCAGTGTTAAAAGGCATCCATTTTACGCACAGCACCTCTTCTCAGTACTGTGCATGACGATGGAATTCACCAGACAGAGCCTCACTAAATAGGTTTGAACACTAAAGCCATATTAAACAGCCAATTACCAAATTAATGCCTTTTAAAATCTATTTCTTGCTAATAACAGCTTCCATTTCTGCATATACAACCAATTACCAGGAATGTTCTCATGTATTTCTAAGACTTGTAAGCAAGTTTCTTAGACTATAAAGATAACAACAGATCCTTTAAAACTAGAAACAATCTCCTTGAAAATAGCTGATGAAGAGTAAAAATAGAGTAACCACTCTCACACGCAAATATATCAATTACTTTGCCCCAGCTAATAAAAAAACTACTCTGTTTTATTAGCCAGATAAAGTAAAATACAAAAATGGAAGGAAAACTCCTTCTAATAACTTACCTGTCCAGGTGTGATAGCTCTTGCTGGCTTCACTAGTGTTACCCACACACTCCCATCTTGGTTTAGAGTCAGGACACAAGGCACTGGAGCAGAAAATGACCAGACATCTGACAGTTAACCATTATGTTCACATTAAAGAAGGAAAACCTAGGCTAAACACATCTAAGTCAAGATACTCCTGCACAGAATTCTTTTATAAGATATTGCAGAAACAGGAAGGCCAAGCCAAAACATTTCCACTTTTTCAGAACTACACCAACAAGTGTTTCCACACCGAGTAAAACAAAACCAAGGTTCTACTACCCAGCGCCATCTGGTGCCGAAATCTGAAATGGCATTCCATCATCTTCTCTCTGACAAGCTCCGCCGGAGGCTCCTCCGCTATCCAGTGCACTCGGTTTGTCCGCAGGAGGTCTCTGTACAGAGCAGGGTGATCTCCTGATGGTGCCTTAAAATACGGTTATTTATTGCTGATGTTTTTGCCAAAGAGTGTGTAACTTGTAAAGTGAAACGTGAAATATCCAAAAAGCATCAAGCCATAGTAAAAGGAAGGCAATATGAGCAAGAAAGCAAGCATTTATTTGCACTTAAAGTAGGCTAAAGCAAGCCTGAATTATTTGTCAGTCTTCTGCTCCTCACAGTCATGTCACTTCTTGTATGCTTTTCCCTCCAAACACATTTCTGCCTTCTTCAGGCTGAGTTCAGAAATCTGACGTTCTTTATCCTATCTCAGCAAGATGCTCTCTCCCTCTTCTCCAACTTCCCAAATGAACACCTCCCCAACAAAGACATTGCCTTTGGCAAATCGATTGCAGCTGTCAATAAAAAAAATTTCTTAGCCCTCCTGTCTGTTTCTTCTCAATTCTCATTTATTACGGTCCCCCCCCCCGCACTGGCACACCAACAAGTAGCAGAACACCTCACTATAATCACATTGGTATCCAAGAAGAGTAACAACTGCATGAACAGGAAGAAACATTATCAATGCTAGCAAGCTGCAGAACTCTGAGTCACCTCATATGATTAGCCATTAACACACCAATTATTTGCATTATTATATATATTCCGCCTTAGTTTTCAAAATGATAAAACTGTTTCACTGACTCCTCATTTTTTTACTAGAAAAACAATGCAGCAATATATCATAAACCAAGATAATACACCTTTTATAAACCATTTCATAATAAATAAGATAAAACCATCATACTTCAGAGTAGAAAATAAAAGCTCAGGAGACATGCTGATTCTTTTCAGTATTTGCTGTTGGCTTGGAAAAGCTCTGTGCCAAAATCTAAAACAATTTGGTGCTCATGAAAAGCCTCTTTGGAAAATAAGTTTCACAACTGCTGATGCTACACTAGTTGGTTCTTGTTTGCGCCAAGAGGAAAGCCAAGGATTCTGCCCAGGTTAGGCTCACATTCCATGCAGCAGCAGTCATAAAATGCATGCATCAGTCATTTGCAAACCCAGAGTTAATTAACTCACCACATAGACATCTCCAGTGCTGACATCTTTGTCTACAACAAACCAGGCATCCTTGAGGCCTGCCAGCCGAGCCCTCTGACCTATTGTGAAGAGGAACCAACCTAAAGAAACATGAAAATGGAATGGTGCTAGCAACTTTTCATCTTTTACTTTCAGAAAAACACAATAAAATCATTTCCCCAAAACTTTACCACTAAACAAAGAATAACAAAGAAAGCTGTCTTAGAGAAGAGGGCCAGACACAAACTAAATTAACATCTACTTGAAATTTAATCTGTATCTGAAATGCAAACCAAAGATTTAAAATTAATCCATTTCAACTGTGGTGTTCTTAGGTCTTATAAAAGACAAACATCTCTTTATTTCAGTTTCAATTTGTGAATTTGCTGCCATTCAGTTTTGCTTGTCTCCCTTACTTTTATGTAGCAGTATAACATCCTATTACCATAAACTACCTGGGAGAGGAACTCAGCTCTGGTAGCTTGAACTGAGGACAGCAAAGGAAGAACACAGAGGAGAAAAGTTAAGGTGCCAATGTTTGATAATGTCCAGCTGTGCATCACTGAGGTGCATGGTGCATTTTTTTTCTGCAAAGTTTAGGTACTAAAGAATCTGGAACTGAAGCCCAGTCACTTTGAAAGAATTAAGTGAACAATGGTCTCTTGGTATTAAAATAACAACTACTTAGTATCAGAAGAGTAACCCTAATAATTATTTTCTTTCTTGCAATATGGAACAAATAATCAACAACCAGCTGTAGTTCAAGGCTCTATTATTGTATACAGCAAGTTTTCAATGATTTAACGAACTGCGTAAAACCTGTAGGCTCCTTTGGAATTTCCCAGAATTTGTCCCTCTGAACATAAGCAGTACTGTTCCATTTACCTAAAAGTAAGTTATTAAGGTGGGTTAGCCAATTACCTTTGTGTCTTCCCATCACCTTCTTATCTTCAATGGAAACAAAGTTACCTGGTCGAGGTTCCAAATACTAACAAAAAAAGAAGAGGGAAGTCATCAGACAGCCCAAGAAAACCTCAGTTTATTTCAGATTCTGTCACTACATTCTCTTGAAGCTGAAAAATAACTCTTCAAGAAGCAAACTCTGCCCAAGCAGCTTACTCTTCCTTGATGCTGCTCTCAGAGAAAAGCAGGAAGGGCAGTCCCTATAAGCAGTAATTCTAGGCCTCACTTCCCCTATCCTCACATATGTCAGGAGACAGCAGGATCCAGCGATTTGTCCCTCTCACATTCCAACCATTTGTTGGAGCCTGGCAGGCACAGGGGCGCATGTTCACTCCTTTTGCTACAGAAAAGGAGTGACTGCTGGTAGAGTGGCAAGATACTTCCTACAGGCTGTGGGTGTTAGTTTCTGATGAGGCTTGGCACTGCAAAGGGAGGTGGGACATTGCTACTTACTGTGGGCCACAAGCTGCTGGAGATTTTTCTACAGACAGTGTTCTAAAAACTGAACACCAGAACAAAACAAAGATTGCCACAGATTTAATGTTGCTCACCTCAAGAAGGAAATTTTCAAAGTTCCTTTCACCAATGAAACAGACCCCCATACTCTGAAAAGGAAACATGGAATTGAATCCATAAAAGCAGAGAAAAAACGTTTGAAAATAATGTCTATTAATAATCTGTCCAAGATGTTTTTTTTCCCTCCCATGAATCCCAAACTATCTTAGGCATCTGGTAAGCAAACCCGCAACATCTGCTGCAACATAGGTAAACTAATTCTATACAGTATCAGTGAGAGCTGTAAGCACAGAAAGTAAGAGAGGTAATAGAAAATGGAACATCTATTAAATAAACAAATACATTAATGTTGGTCACTAGATGGTATGTATATTAAAAACAGAATTGTCATTCATATTAAAGTGAAAAAGTAACAAAATGATCCTGATGGTCTACCTCTTGAAAAAAACACTTTCAATACCAAATAGGCTTTTCTTTTCCATTCACTTACTGCTGACCTTCTTCATATACCCATTTACTGAGGCTGACTATAAACATGAAAAGGAATCAAGGCTGCATCAGCAACACAACTACTGCCTGCATTACAGTTTTTAAGATCAACTCATGAAGTCTTAGTTCGCAGAGTAACATAATTTTTTTTTAAAGAGTAACTGTGGAAAAACAGTATGATCCAATTTCTAAAGATATAGTGAAAAATAATAGTAGTGAGGAAGCTCAAAAAAGCTATGGAGAACAAAGACCAAAGGCTTCTTCTCCCTTGCTGTGACAGAGGATGCTTTCCTTCAGGCTCACAGCATCCTACACATTCAGCCTTATCTTAGTTCTTCTGAGATACAATAACAGACAAAATATCTGCAAGCTAAAATACACAACAAACCACAAGCTCTTAAAAGTACTTTTAAGGAAGTAGACAGCTATGAAAAATGCTTCCCAACCTATTACATTATTCTTTTCTATTAGAAACAGAAGGGTTGTCACAGACTGAAGTTCAGAAAGTTCAGGAAAATCTGCTTTAGAGCGAAATACAAATCAAAAGAGTTTTAAGTGTTACCATGCCTCTTTTTTCTTTAGCACATGATGAAGGTCATGTTCTGCTGCTATCTTCTTTACGAAACTTTTTGTTAAATCACCTAAAGGGAAGATGGTTTTCCGCAAAGCATCCTGTGAGATCTGACTTAGAAAGAAGGTCTGGTCCTTAAAGCGGTCAGCCCCTTGAAGGAGTTTCACAGCTGCAAAGTGAAACACATAAAACATCTCAACATAACTACCATTCATAGTTCAACTTGCTTGCATTTTGTTTGACAATCAGCATTTTTATTATTTCCAAATACATCTTAAAGACAGTTTTATACGTTTTTCAAAACCTAACTGAAAACATTTGGATATTTTCTCATCACTAAACAGATCTAGAAGATTCTGCTTTTGTACTGTGCAGAATCTTACAAAGTCTTACACTGCCTCATCTATTTCAATAGTGCATGCGTCACTGGCAAGGACAATGACAATACAAAAAACAACTTCCACATTTCCTGTAAAAGAAAGAATGAAGATTCAAATACCTTGGAGTATACTGTTCCTCAGAAAGACACTGTTTGCCCTGAAATTGCCCTACTATAAATCAATGATTTGAGCAGTCAGTGGAGTTATTACCAATGCTCAGGGATGAAAGTTTGATGTTTTTCTTTAAAACAGATGAAATCTCCTGATAGCCCCTGAAATAAAATTGGTACAGTTTTCCAATCATGTTCTGCCCCCTCTCTTCAAAAGTTAATAGCTTTGCTGATGTACAAACACTACTTATATGTTTCTTGACTCAAACACAAACTACAGGCCAATAGTTCAGTCACAACTGGTAATACAAAATCTCAAAAACAAGGCATGGAAGCAAAACACTAAATCTGTGCATCATAGACTGTCACATGTATAGACCGTAGGTCCAGTTAAGGCCATTTCAACTTTCCAGAAATAAAATTAAAACAAAGAAACAAACAAACCCCTTTAAGTCCAGAACAAACAAATGAAAGCAAAGAATCTGTAATGTAAAATCATTACTGTAGCAACTTTTCATAGCTTTAGTTTACAAGTTTTTTTCCCTTTGGGTACAGCATGCTTCTCACCATATATTAGACATTCATCTGGCTCTTAAAACAGAAAATACAATCTTTGACAAGTCAAGGTCATTTTCAGTAATGTAAATACCTTGTTTAGCACAACCAACCTTCTACAAAGGCTGGGGTTTAATCGGTAATCATTGTGTTTAAGGTAACAAGCATTCCTGATTCTGTGACACCAAATATAGTTTAAATTTCTTTTTCATATGTAGGATAAAACATGAAATGAAGACACAGCTTACTATTTCTAACTTCAAAACGGTTTCTGAAAAGCCTTTTTGGTCTTTTAGTATGTTTCTGTTGAAACACTTCCTCATCCTCCAGTGAGGTCCTGGCATAATGCCCAGTAGCAATTGCATCTGCTCCTACCAAGGAAAGAAAAACCAAACATAACATAAAGGCATGAACTTGAAATTCACAGTTCAAAACAGGATTGCAAACATACAGTAAGGAAAGAAGAAAGCAATGAAAGAAGAAAGACCTATGGAGAAGTCATATACTGACAATAATTGTACTTTTGCTATTTAAATAATGCAAACTATTCACCAGCATGCCAGCACCTGTGCTTTTGCACTTTAAGGACCACCTAAGAATGTAAAACTTAATGGTCAGGTCAATGCATGTCCCTGAAATAAATCTGTTCCTACATATGAGCAACCTAATCTAGTGGAAGACATCCCTGCCCAGGGCAGGGAGGGTTGGACTAGATGACCTTTAAAGGTCCCTCCAAACCTGAACCATTCAATGATTCTATATGTAAAAGCAATCTTAAAACCAAATACTTTGCAATTATTGACATACTACCACAGAGATATGAGTTAGGCATGCACATGAATTCGTGTATTTCCCCACCTTCTAAAGAGTTTGTTTCCTTTAAGCATTTCCACGGCACACACTCTGTACTGACACACTTGAAAATGCCTTACCAAGGTTATCCATAGCATAATGCAGAAAGTAGTTGAATTTGATGTGCTTGTTACACAATATATCAGGATTGGGCGTCCTTCCCAATTCATACTCTTTTAAGAGGTCACTGTAAAATAAAGACCCAAATGTCTATCAGAATCATTAACATGCATAATACTATCAGAAACTGGACAGTGTTTAAATATGAGAACCTGAGTTCCAGTCTCAGAGAAGACCCAGTCATAGTAAACATTTTATGTTAGAAACAAAATATTCATTAGATTTTAAGTGCGAAAAACGAACGTTTAGAAGATTTTCTCCAGAGTACAACGAGGACAGGGTCAAATTATCAATTACAATCTTGTAACCCTGCTTTATTAAATTAATACTCCCTCTGGGCAGATGTGGCTGCCCACTGTGCACATCCTACTCCTCTCCTATGGAATACTTACTTTCAGAATTGAACAACCCTATTTAATTTTTCAGTGGGACAATATAGTGATACACACCAGGAGTGTCTCAGCTGAACAAACAATAATTTCAGCTGCAATAATGTCACCACAAGCAATCACTCACGGGGCTTAATTTTAGAGAATTTTTCCTGTCTTTTCCTTTTGAAATTCAAAATTTCTCAGACTTATGTTGTAGTTTTACACTGCTACATAATTAATTAGTATTATTCACTTAAAAATACTGTAACAATAACTAATGAAATTAAACCAGCATACAATGCTGCCCTGAGATATCAAAAGGCCTCATCACTGCATCATTTGCTTGCTGTCAGCAGCCACTCCAGTCAAGAAAAACTGAGGGCACGGACTGGATTTAGAAGAACAGTGGCAATCCTAGTATTTGGGTTTACTTTTCTCCATCTGAATCAATTGCTTTTTTCTTATCATGTGATACATTACATTAATAAATGGAAAATAAAGCAACATATTGTTTATTTTTTCTAACTCCTTTCTAAAAGTTCCAAATTCATCAACTTTTACTAATAATTATATTACTGGGTCTACCCACAGGTGCCTCCCCCTTGCTGGCTCACACTCTACTCTTATGGTACACAGGGAGTTCTATTAAAGGACTCAATACAAAGCCAGGCTCACATCAGGCCAGAACTTTTAGTAAAGCACAGAACCAGAGAAAGGGCAATGAAGAACATCTACTGGATCTCTCTCTGACCAAAAGAACTGAAACAGGCTTTGCACAAACCATGGAAAAGACAAGACCTGGAACAGTTCTTGTGATAAAAGGTGTTTCATGGTGAATAACTCTTTAAAGAGAGATCTAGAGGAGGACTAAATTTAAGTTCAGTGATGACAATAAAGAAAATAGGATTCTGAAACAAGCCAAGACACTTGTTAAATAATGTTGGGAAATGCTGTGCTAATAAACTCCAAGAAGTTTTGTAGCACTTATTCTCTCCCACTAAAGGGGAAAAAATTGAGTTAACTTTTCCAAAAAAGGGCTGTTTTGCTGTTTTCTTCATTAACTGTCCAATAGTTTGGCACTCAGCTTGATGTCATGTCAACATGCAGTACAAGTGGCATGAACAGGTTATTCCTCAGTTTCATGTAAGGTAATAACAGCACTACTTAAGGGGGGATAATCAAGATCAGGGAACAACTTTTATGTACTTACATTCAGTGCAGAAAGATAAATTATGCTGTTATGCCAGTGTGTCCCTCCTCCTACCTTCCAAGAAAATCTCTCAGCTTTTCCTATGTAGAACTTCCCTCAAAGTGCAACAAATTCACAGAAAATCTGAGCACTGTCTTTAGAGAACAGCTTCAAATTTAAGTTTAAAGAAGCAAGGCTAGGTCACAATCATTTTGCGTTAAAACGGGTTCAGCACACATTATGTAAAATGCACTGCGTAAGTTACACACACAGACAACAGTACCCCATTAAATAATTTTTTTTCAAGTTGCAGTAAGGTTGGGCCAGTACATGGGTAGCTGAAGAAATGAGCTACAACAAAGCAATTGCTACACACCTACACAAGGAGAAATCTCCTACTAATTTTTAAAATAATATATTAAGACCAAGATATAAATTCTGACCTTAAATACAAATGAGAGGAAAAATTCCTTGATATTTAAACAGGCTTCAGGGCTTTCTCTTAGCATTGATAATACTGCAGTGAATTGCCATTGCTCATTATCTGTCCATTCTTGCTTTTCATCATAACACAGTAGCACACTAATATACTGAAAGGCCAGCTGGTGTAACTGCGTTTCTACCTGAATACTTCATTCCAGTATTCCTTCACATAGGAAACCTGGTGAAACGGGATATCGAGCTTCTGGCACACCCGGTAAGCATCTTCACAATCTCTGTCAATGGAGCAAGCTCCCTGCTCATCCAGCGGGTCCCAGTTCTTCATAAACACACCTGTCACCTGGTAGCCTACGGAATGAAGGCGAGAATGACTTAAAAAGTTACATTCTTACAGCCTGCACTCAAACCCTGCGTTTCTCAAGACTGGCTTTAGTAACTGCATGTTTCTGAAGATGTGAGTAGCCCAGTGCTAAGCTTTACAGTTATTGCACAGCTATGTTTTTTTCTGCAGGTAATAGCTAACCCAAGGTCCTCTGGCAGCCTAACGCGACGGTAAGTCACAACTCCCGCCGCATCCTTTACGGCCGTCCTGCCGCCCCCGCGGTGCCTGGCCCTCCGCGGTGCCCTGCCCGGCCTGGGGCCGCTCCACGGGCCCGAGGGGCGGCTGGGCGCGGGGGAGGCGCGGGCCGGACCCGGCTGCGCGGGGACCGAGAGGGGACGCGCGGCCCCCGCAGCGCAGCACAGGGCAGGGCCCCGCCGCCCGCACCCCCTCCGTGCCTACCCCAGCCCCGCACCTCGGCGGCGCAGCAGCAGCGCGGCCACGGCGCTGTCCACGCCGCCGGACACGGCGCAGGCCACGCGGCGTCCCTGGGCCGCCAGCATCGCCCCCGCCGCCGCTGCTTCCGCCCGCCCCGCGCCCCCACCGCGCCTGCGCGCCAGAGCGCGCCGCGCCGGGCCGGGCCGGGAGCGGCGGCACCCGCGCGGGCGGCGGGGAGCGCACGGGACAGGACGGGCAGGGCAGGGCCGGGCCGGGCCGGGGAGAGCAGGGCAGGGAACCTCTGCCCCTCAGCAGGCTCCCGAAACCCGCACAGCTCCGGGCACAACCCGCCCGCGGCCCCCGGGAGCCAGCACCCAGCACAGGGAGTTCGAGAAAGGAAAACCCCGAACAAAACAGCTCCCTTTGATTGCTTCATGTCCCTTATTCCTGAATAAAACCGAAGTTTATCGCAGCTGAGGGCAGCCACGACGGAACCATGTGGCAGTAACAAGCTGTTATTTAATCCTTTCCCTCACAGAAATTCAGGTGGTGCTGTTGATTTATTCCATTGGCATTCAATAATAAAATGTTTGTTTCCAAACTTGCTACAGGCCCCTGAAGTCCACCAGCTTTTACCGATATTATTAGCATTTGGTAGTGAAACACAAGGAAAGTCTACCCAAAGCATGCAATAAAAAGTTGCTATTTTGCACACATTTTGCAAACAACTCATTTATTTTAAATTAAAACTTTGTTGTACATAGAGGAAAGGAATCAAATGAGAATTGGTAGGAAGTAAGGAGGCAGGTTTCCTATTCAGAGAATATCCTTTTTTTTGCATTAGAGCAACATAGTTAAAATACATCCATTGCAGCACATCCATGAACAAAACCATTATCAGACTCTGACTGTATCAAGACTGTTAAAATTCTATTTTGTTAAAACAGTTAATCAGACAATCTACAGCCATCTTCAAAAAATTGCACAACTGAAGATTAACACCTAAAACACTTCAAAGATCACAGTTGCCAAGAATTCTTCATTTCAGTTCAAATTCAGAACTTGAGTAGAGGGGAATCCAGATTTTCTTTGTTTACATCAGGGCTCAGAGCGATAAGAGGAGAACTCAAATCAATTAGCTGAAAGAAAAACAATAACATTTAGCTAGTGCAGTCAACTGTTGTGCATAGCTACTAGCAGCTATAATCTGTATTATTCTCAAATACTCTTTTTGTTTAGGGTTCCTATTAGTATCCAGAAGACAAATACATGCAGCACACTCAAGCTTTTGTGTTCACGTTTTTAAACAAAAGCTCATTCTTAGACAAGCACAAGTTTCTCACAAGGTGGTTATTGCCCATACTTATATTAAAAGCTTAAAATAATCTTCTAAGTTTCACTACTATGCCTATTCTGGTGACAATGCCATCCAGGCAGGACACAGCATTTCTGAACTCCTCTGAACGTGCTCCCCAAAGTCAGAGTTCTGCAGTCCTCCTCTTCTGACAAAATTTGAAGGGCCTGATATTTAATTGTGCCCTATTGCTCATTGATGCATCTATTGTCAAAGGCTGCATCCTCAATTACCAGCATTCATCTGACATTATCTAAAAGAATCTACCTTCAAGCCACTAATGTATAAAAACCACTTGCCCAGAAATGCTTGTAAAATTTAGAGCAGATTCCAACATCACACATCTTCCAACTAAGGAGATCATGAGAGGAGCTAAACAGGAGAGGCTCTCTTTCTTTTTTGATTAAAATGAGCTGCTGCCAATAACTGAACATGTGCAAAAAAGGGAAAACAAGAGTAAGCATGCCAATTCTCCTGAAGGCAACATTCACTTCTTGCTTCAGAACTGTTTCATTCTGTAACAACTGCTTTAAGGACTAAGTTCTTTCTCCATCCTCCTCCTTTTCCTATTTGCAGATTGCTCACTGAGCTCTAGTTCAGAACACATGGTTTGATTTTAAACATGACATTCTCTTAAGAGCACCTCATTATGTATTATTATATTGAGCTAATAGTAAGTAATTCCTACAGCATTGTGGAAACGCTCTGCAGACAAGGGTATGCAGCCAGCTGACATTTTTCTGCTAACATACTTGCACCAGATGATTTGAATAAATCTTACCTTTATCTGCCCAGATAATACAGGCTTTGGAGAAGTAATCTTACTCACTTCTGGAGTATTGGAAAGGTCAATCAAAGGTCTATTTTCACATTCAGAAGTGTGTGGGAGAGATTTGTCTACTCCAGTATCTAGCAGTAAGACCTTTAAAAAAAAAAAAATCTGATTTTCTCCTCTGTTCACCAGGCTTCCTTCATATATATCAAGGCAATCAATTTAGCTTATACAGCTGTAATAATCACAGCTAATCACCCTAATTTACAGTTTGGGTATTTTTCATGCAGGATTCATTGCACACAGTGTAAAAACCTCAGCTCATGTTCTGCCAGTGGTTAACATCAGGGAAAATGTAGTAAGAAAGCAAAGGAGATCCCTTTGGGCATTAAACAGTTTTTCACTTAAAAGTAGTTAAATTTGAAACAGAAGATTATTAACCCTCTTAATAGTTAAATGATTTAACTATAATTATTGTACAATGTTATTTAGCCATATTAACTATTCTCTGCAGCTTCACACTCTAGTTATCCTTCTGTCCAGTTTAACTATCCCATACCTGTACTAAGCAATTCTGAAACAGACACTTTATGCCACCAAGTAAGCTAACAAGGAACAGACTGATGCAATAACATCAGGTAATTAATCTACAGATTATTCTTCACCTGAGTTTTTGTAAATCTATAGCCACTTTGTCAGATTAATATTTCAGAACTACAACTTCAGTCCTTTCTTCTTAATGCCTGTGGAGTGCCAGCTTTCAACATGAAGCCACTTACATTCCTGGGAGAGATGAAGTGTTCACTGAACTAATTACCTGAGACTTAAGTTTACTGCTATATGGACTTTGGGGTTTAATCCTCCCTCATTGTATGCAGATTTGCATTCCTGTTAGGTAACTGAATTTAGCTACAGCAGTGTTTTGGGTTCAGGGGTTTTTTTTAATCCCTGAAGGAGCTTTATGGCTGCAAGAGGAACTGCCCTGCAACACTGCTTTTCTAATTGAATCCACAAGGATTTCACAGTACTCTTCCAAAAGTGGAAATTTAATATAAAATCTGCAAGTATTTGACAGTGCACTTGAGATGGGAACACACTTAGTGGAAATTCTGAACATATGATGTTCAGAGCTAAATATAAGCACTAGAGGGTGCACATGGTTACAGCTAATTGGGCACCACAATATTAAAAAAACAGATTAAGTTCTAAGAGAGCATCCAGAGGAAGGCAATTAGGATGGTGATGGGTCTGGAGGGGAAGCCGTATCAGGAGCAGCTGAGGGCACATGGTCTGTTCTGCCTGGAGGAGACTGAGGGGAAACCTCATTTCTTACCTCAGGTTGTTTCTCTTCTGCCAGCTGATTCTGTACTTCAGTCAGCTCATTTTGTACTTCAGCTTGTTTTAATGTATTTTCTACTCCTGTAGCAGTTTTCTCTGGTGAGAAGTTAAGTGTAAGAGGTGGCACAGGTGGAGGAGATGTATCATCATCTTCAGAAGATGTCTGTCTCTTACTCTCTTGTTTCTGTTTAGAACTAGGGAAAAGAGCATCAGCAATAGAGTTCTTCAATCAGCATGAACTACCTAAGACAGACAAGCCAATTCCTAATCTCATTTTCTCCTTTTTTACCTCAAGTATTAATGACCAAAAGGCTTCCCATATTTTTATCCAAATAAATGCTAGTTACCTGCAAAATAGAGAATATTTCATTCTGCAATAAAAGGATAGCCTACCCATGTAAAAGAAAGAAGGGATTATGAAGAATTTAATCTTATTTTCCATTTCCATCCAGCCTAAACTTCACACAAGGTATTTTGCGTGGTTTTTTTATAACTTTTTTAAAACTTGGAACAACTAGCAAAGAGACATTGATCTTGTATATCACTGAGCAACCCACTTCAGTGCCTGCTGACAGGAAGTACTGACAAATGGGTGGAGGACCAGAGGCTGTAATCTGATTAGTAAGATAAAGTCATTGTAGACAGAATAATTGTTTCCTTGAGAGAAAAGACTACTTGAGAAATTTGGCCTAAGTAACATGACACAGTTTTCTATCCATGAATCATTCCGACTTTAATACAGTACCTCTTCACCGGCCACAAAATAAGCCTGCATACATATACATGGCCCTTGTCAGAAGATGCTGGGCTGATAATATAAAGGCAACGCTACTTTCACAGAAAACAAAAAGAATTAAAACATAAATAAAGCTGCTCAGAAAATATAGTTCAAGTCAAGTAAATTCTCGGCTTTTTGACTGAGGCTTTAAAAAGTGTAATTTTACAGACCATTGGCAACAACATAAAAGTTTAAAATAAAATGCATTTTAATCAGCTATTTCCCTTCATCAGAAGGCAATGGCAAAATAACGCCAACACCAAATCTGTTTTCAGAGCATCAGATACAAGTCTTAAATTGTCCCCTAGCTTAAGAAATACAAATAATTCCCTATTAAAACTGTAATTCTTTAATGTTAGATATTGTCTCACCTCAGAGTACGGCTTATAGCATTTTACCAGTCACAAGCTGTAAATTTTTATTAGGCCTATGCAGCTTTTCTATGCTCAAATGCTTTATTCTAACATTTAGCAGAGGTCCTTGAAACCCAAGAGTCATCACTAGAATTCATTTAGGGGCAGTTTGCCTACAATACTCTTTTCATTTATGAAGATTTCTGTCTTACCCAGCTGTAAAAGTCTTTTTGGTAGAAAAGCTGAAGCTTTGCCGAAGAGACGCAGGATGTGGAGAAAATGCCGTTCTTGGTACAGTTTTAGGAGTCACTGCTGGGAATCCTGAGATCCGACGGACAGGTGTAGGTAGGCCAGACCGTTTTACACTGGCAGGAGTCATGGTGGCAGATCTCTCAGGAAAACAAAAACCCTCGAAGACCTTATCTTCTGAGCCTTTCATAGGAGTGCTGACTGCCATGGCACTAGAAGAGGAACATACCATAGCCAAAACCTTCTAGAAACTGTTTGAATAACACTGTTCTACCTAACAATAGAAATCCATTTCGCCTTAGTCAGTAAAAGGGAACAGTATTCACCTTAAAGGTGATAATCACAGCATAGTAAGGGCTTTGCTTGATAAGAATTTTTATTAATTATTTTAGTCTATTTAGCACAGCAAAGAAACCTCTTCTGAATAAAGTGGGAGAGGTTATTTGGTTTCATTTTGGGGTTTGATTTGTTTTAAATCAGTTCCAATAGGCATTACCACATATAACTTGGCAGGTCTCAAGGGATTAAACAAAGAAGTTAGAACTTGTAAAGACTGTTGCAACACCCAACCGTGTTGCATGTTAAGAAGGATGCCTCAGTGCATTCAGTTTGCAGCGAACCCCTACCTTCCAGGTGTGCCACAAAATGTTAATCCAAGAGATGGTGGTGCTTTTGGTCCTGATTTGTTTGGTGTTGCATCTAAAGAGAAAAGTTTTGTTAACTGCTATCAGATTAATATTTATTTCTTTTATAGCAGATATCTTTTAGTTAAAATACTAATTCCTTCCCAAAGGCAGACAGAAGTGTAATGAAACAAATAACAAGCCTTTGAGGTAACATTTGCTTTTACTAAGGTAGAAGACAGGTCATACAAAGTATGTGCTTACCTTGAGTCTTCACGGGAGCCTTAGTTTGACTTGTGGAAACAGACAGAACTCTAGCCTTAGGCTTTGGACACAGGCTGCCTTTTGTTGAACTTCCATTTTTATTCTGCTGACATAGCTGTTGCAGACTGGAAACAGAGCTTGGTCTCTGAATTCCACTGCCTGCAGCCTCAGATGATGTTGCAGAGGCTGAAGATTTGGCCAAGCTTATAGCACTAGATATTTTGGGAGTACTAGCTGATCTCACTTGCTTCCTGGATTTCTCAGTGTTGGCAGCCTGCAGAAATGACACTGTGATAGGTTTGACAAGGGCCAGCCTGGTTGTACTAGATGAAAGCTTAGAGCCACTCACACAAGCTTTTGATGACATGCTTGATTTTCCTGAAATAGAAAGTTGCACTTCTAAATCATCACTTATTGCTAAGTTTTTGACTAAGCAGAATAATTATACTAACATTGGAAAGAAAAATAGCAATTTACAGCATATAAATTCAGGGTCAAACAATTCAAGTTGAAGGAGAACATATACAACTACTGAAAATTTACTCGTCATATTCTCCAGCAATTTTATTTTATAGTCTTCTCACCAAATTCCTGAATTACTGCAGTCAAGTGAAAGAATATTCTTCAAGGAATGCCAAAACAGCTTGCAAATTCAAGTTACTTCCAGCATTTTCCCCCAGCATAGCTGGCCCTGTTCCCTTAAGCAGCCTTTCAAGGAGATAATATTTTGAGTTACACTGATTAACACCACAGACTAAACTACCCCACAAGCATTTTTCCCAGGTTTCTGTACAGTTCTAAATTTTAGTCTATAGGTTACTTTCATTAACAGGCTGAATCTTGTTTAGACAGTTCTATTGCATAAAATAGTTCTTAATAACATATTATTAATCTCCCAGAAACAAGGTGCAAAATAAAAATTTACTGTAACTTCGTATTTTAACAGATGCAAAAAGAACTGTAGTCCTTAAATCTGTCAGTGCTTTTAGGAGACTATTTTCCTGATCCTTTGAGGCTTACTGAAAGGTCAAATTGATGGCCTCAATATAGTACAAGCCTCTCGGCTGTGTTATCTCCCTAAAGGTGTTTTTTCCTATGAGCTTGAGTAAAGCTCATCCTTTATTTAGGCTTACAGAAACTTGGAATGAGGCCTTCCACCTTCCTTCCAAATTTCAGTTGTTTCAATGTTTTTTTTTTTCTTTTTTAATTCCAGTTAGACAAGCATAGAGCATTCAGAAGCTCACATTCTTGGCTTTAATAGAGGGGACCATGCATTAAAAAAACCAGAATTCCTGGGGCATTGCTTCCTTTCTAGCTGTGTCAGATGCTTACATGTAGGCATTGGGCTTGTATCAATCCAGTTTCTTCAAATTATGGATGTCTAACATTTACCTACAGTCCACAGAGATTTACTGGGCTAGCCTAGAAAATTTTATTTTCCATACAAAATATTTCTTAGTGCTTGAATGTACTGGACACCAGTAAAACATTTCCAAATTCAAAGTCCAGAACATGCTTAGCTATTTCAAAATTGATTTGTGGCACAAATCTGTATTATGGGAGTTTACCTGTTTTGACAATAGGAGAAAAGGGTAAACTTGAATTAAGACTTGAGTTCATGCTGGAAACTGATGCTGAAGATGATGACGTACTCTTTCTTGTGAGACCACTGGCAACACCAGGAGGTTTCAGATATGTCATCTTCCTTAAGCCAGGCTGAATCAAAGAATATTGCTTATTCAAAAGCAAAAAAAAAAAAAAAAAAAAAGCCCTATTTAACATATTATTGTGCCATTATTTGTCTTGGTATTATAACTTTTTACTTGTGAATTTTAGAGGAGGTCCTTAACTCAGATTACATTTTAAAAAGTGAATTTTCCTAGAGACAGATCCTAGTATCTGGATTTTTATACATAACTGGAACATCAGATCTAGGAGAACAGTTATTTTTATTCCTGCCACAAACTTGAGTATGGACCTAAAGGAATTAAAGCATAAAAAGAGTCAGCCCAGGCACCAGTATATGCTGGGCACCAACCAGCTGGAAAGCAGCTTTGTAGGCAAGGCCCTTGGGAGTGCTGGTGGACAAGCTGAACATGAGCCAGCAGTGTTGGCAACAGCTGGCAACATCTTGCAGCAAAGGATGCTGACAGAACATAAGCCAGCAATGCACCCCTGCAGCAAAGAATGCTGACAGTATCCCAGGCTGCATGAGCATTGCCAGCAAGGGAAGGGAGGTGATCCTGCACTCTGCTCAGCACTGAGAGCCCACACCTGAAGATCTGTGTCCAGTTCCAGGCTCCCTCATGTGAGAGTGATTTGGAGCTACTGGAAAGAGTCCAACAAAGGGCCCCCAGAGTGATTAAAGGCCTGGAGCATCCCCCACCAGAGGAAAGGCTGAGAGCTGGGACTTCTCAGCCTGGAGAAGACAAGGCTCAAGGTGGATCTCATCAATACATAAAAATATCTAAAAGTACAGTGGCCAGTGGTGGCCAGAAGTGCCCAGTGACAGGATTAGAGGCAATGGGCAGAGTAAACCACAGGAGGTTCTATTTCTGAACATCAGGAAACACCTTTTTTACTGCAAGGCTCACCTATCACTGGCACAGGCTGCCCTATGAGGTTGCCAAGACTTCAACCATGAAGATGTTCAAAAGCTGCCTGGCCATGGGCCTGGGCAAATGACTCCAGGTGATGCTGCTTGAGCAGGGCATTGGACCAGATAACCTCAAGAGGTCCCTTCCAACCTCAACCATTCTATGATTTGGTGAAGTGGCACACAGCATTAAAATAGGCATTTAAAGCTTCAAAACTGACAGCTGTAGGTATACTACCTTCATACAAGTTATGGCAACTTTTTCATATGGTATTGTTAACTACACACACCAAAAACTTTCTTACAGGAAACTGCTCATCACTTAGCTGCAGCTAGTGCTTTAGAAACAAAGGCATGCTTGTTAATCCAATACATTTATAGTCGCTCTTAAGTACATTCATTGTGTTACAGACTTAAGAGCACGCATTCAAAAATGGCAAACATAAAACATATATTACTTTTCCTTAAAATAATTTTACACAACAGCTTTAAATTAGAAAGTAAACTATATTCATTTCATCTCATCAGAAATGTTACAGAAGTTTTTTCATATTAAGGAGGCTTGCTATTACCTTACTTGGTGCAGGAAGGACTTTTGTATTTTGCACACCTTCTTTGCCGCTGAATGAAGACTCAAAGACATCTGGAGTAATACTAGATTTATCAGAAATTACATCTTCAGATGATCCCATGCTGTTCAAGTCTCTTTTTGTAGAAATACCAGTATTTTTTCCTCGTTGGAGCTGCAAATTTCAATGCAACATTTTAAAAGCTACTCATGCTCCTAGAAAAGCACTATAAAGCTTTTTACACACATTGATTCTGTTCACAGACCAAGACAACAGTCAATGAAGAAGTCTCTGAACCCAGTGAAGTCTTTAGACTAATACAGTCTGAAGTAAGTCTAGTGAGTGTATTTGCCAAATACCAGAACATGCTTGAACTGAGAAATTTGACATCATCTTAAGGACAATTCTGCAAAAATTCATCAGCACAAATCATATAATCACATTCACCCACATACTGTTCCATACTGTAATAGCTGTTCCTTACAGCTATATTGGACTCTCCAATTAATACAGTTCCACTTTACTCTGGCCTCCAGAAGGTAAAACATTACAATAGTAGACTGCATCACACAAACTGTCTGTTCAGACAGTAGGATACAATTGGCTAGTTAAAGCATTAAGATCATGTCTTTTCTTATAGCACTCAAAATTAAGAAGAAATTTATACCACAATGGAAAATCAAAGAGTCCCTTAATTTCTATAGGTGATGGTTCTTAAGAAGCCACTATCACATTTTCAGTAAAATCTGCAGTACATACTGGAGCCTTAGCCATAAAGTGTAGAGCAATAAAATCCAGAAAATATTCTATCTAAGGACTAGCATTTGTGCTCACAAGGTCACTAACACAACTGTTTCCTTGTTATCCCAGAATACCTTTCCACTGACAAGGATTAACAGTAAATAAAGCCACTTTTACACAGTAAATGTAAAATTAAGCATAAAATAAATTACACGTGAAGTGTAACAGTGTAGTAATTTTACCAGCAACACAGCAGTGTTAGAAACCAGTTAGAAGAGAAGCCAGGATTCATAAAAACAGAATGCAATGGAAATTTGCTTGCAAATGCTCTACACTGCCCTAATAGATAAAGTAATTGGTTACTATACCATAGTACCTGCCCTAATTTTTTTTCTATATATGTTTTCTGACTGAGGATCTTATGAGGTAGAGAAGCATCAGAACGTTAAAGATCACTTTTAAAAATAAAAGTTTGTAGACAGGTTAAACATTCCTAAAACACAGAGACCTTACTTGAAGAAAAGGTTGCCCAGAATCTGACTTTACCTTGTCGATAGTCAACAAATTGCTTTTTCCAAGAGCAGATGAAGGTTTTGCCATTGGCAGTTTTCCAGCTGCCTTTGTATTTGCTTCCTTAGTTTCCCGTTCCTCTGTCAGAGGCAAACTAGCTTTTTTTGTCGGAGACAGAGGAATTTTAACAGGACTTGTGTTAGGAGGAGCAGGAAGAGCATCTACTTTGCCATCTGCCAAAAGTTTATTCGACGCCTTCTGAAAACAAGGTGGCAGCTGACATGCGGGGCTATCCTGCACACAGTAAGTCTCCCGTTTAACAGCCCTGGGACTTATTTCTATATTCTTGTTTCTCAGTATTTTCAGCTTTGACTTTGAGTCCTCCACAAACGTTTCTACAATCTCATTTTCCTTTTCTTCTGATTGGCTTATTTTGGTCTCCTTGTTCTTGCTTCCAGTCTCTATTTGCAGTGCCAACAAATGAGCTTCTTTGAAAATTTCCACAAATTTCTCTCCTTGAAGTGGGCTCCACGTGAGTTTATCATCAAAAGCAGTCGCGCTCTTTTTTGCTTCAATACTGGCAGCAATGCATCTTTCTTTGTGTCCCACAGGTCCAACAAAAACTTCATCTTCATTTCCACTACAAAGAAGAATAATTTAGCCCAGCACCTTATGTGTATCCATTTTGAAGGGTCTACAGTACTTACATTACTTACCTTGTTGAGGAGAGTGAAAGGTCAAAATCAAACTTTTCATCAGTCAGAAGAGGAAAGCCTGAAACTATAACAAGGATTTTGTCACAGCGTGGATTTGCAATGAAAATTATTGCATTATGCTTTGACAACTTGGTGACAGTGATGTCAGCTGGCAAAAAAAAGCTTTAGCTACCAAGTTTAAATAATTAAAAGAAGAAAAATATGGTTTATGTCCAAGAAATTTAAGGTATAATTGTGAATATGATCATAATTGTGAGATGCCCAATATTATGAAATAGCTCAATGGTAATTTCTAAGCATCTGTAACAGGACCAGGGAATGCAGCTTATCAGCAGCCTCCAATCACCAAGTAAGTGAGAACATGTAATCTAGAGCTATGTGACAATGCATTTGTCCCATCCATCAGTTCTTTTCTTGTTAAGGCTACCACAGAACAGTAACAGGAGTCAGTGAGAAAGATTAGTTTTCTTGTTTGTTAATATATACACTAAATAAATCAGCAGCTGATGGATAAGGAAAAGGGGGGAGCTCAGATTAGATAGATAAGAGAGGTTGATGACATCAGTCACTAATACACAAGCTTTATCACCCGTGCTCTACAAGCTCCTCAGGAGCCTTCTGAGGCCGGCAACAGCAGCCCATCCAAGGAAATAAGTACACAGAACATGATATAAGGTAGATAGAGGATGTTTACTAATTTTAGCTGTCCTAAGCTATAATAGTAGATAACACCACGTAGGGAATACCCCAGCATGTTCTTCCTCCACCTACCACTGCTCATGCAAATATCCAGTTTTTCTTCAGACACATGACTCAGGCTATGTGCTGGTGTTTCTTTTCCTTCCTCCATAGTACCTGAAAAATATAGAAGTAGCCATGCAAAAGGGTTTAAAAAAAACAAAACAAACTAAAAACGAAAAATAGGGTCACGAACTTTGATGATACTGCTGAATTAGTGAGGAGGTAAGCATTCCCTTTGAAGACTCTCATAGGCAGGGACTGCCACAAAGAACCAATACCCTATGAAGGCAGGGCCACCAGAGCAAGTTACGCAGGAACACGTCCAGCTGGGTTAGGAATGTCTCCAGAGAGGGAGACTTCATGACCTCCCTGGACAGCCTGCTCCAATGCTCTGCCACCCTCGATGTAAAGAAGTTCCTCCTCATGTTGAGGTGGAACTTCCTGTGTTTTAGTTTATGCCCATTGCTCCTCGTCCTGTCGCTGGGCACGACCGAAAAGCTGGTTTATGAGACATCACACAGTTCACCAGCCCGCCGACGGCCCAACACCCCTCCTAAGGCAAGCTCGCTAAAGTCCCCCCCTTCCCCGACCGCAACGGCGCCTCTGCCGCCGGCAAGAGGGGAAAGGCCCCGGACACCACGCTGGGGCGCCGGGGAAGGACCAGACCCGGGGCCGCCATCACCCCCGTCCCCCGCTCACCGCTGGCCCCTCACCGCCCCGCGCACGAGCCGCGCCGAGCGCCCGCCCGGCCTTGGAAAGCGCGCCGCGCTGACGTCACACGCCCCGCGCGCCTTCATTGGCCGGTTCGAAGGATACAGGGCCCCTCCCGGTGCATTCTGGGGCTTGTAGTCAGCAGGGCCCCAACGGCCGCTCCGCTGCGCTGCGCTGGCGGCCCCGCCCCGTTCGGCCCCGTACCTACTCCGCGGGTTAACCCTTCAGGGCCCGCCGTGCCCGGCCGGCCTCGGCAGCCACGGTGATGGCAGCGGCGCAAGGTAAAACCTGAGCAGGGTGTGGGCGTTGCTGAAAGTCTCGCCTTCAGGCCGTGCTGCCTTGCGCGGTGACTCGAGGCACAGCCGCCGTGCTGGCTTTGATGTGGCCTGCGCGCCGACTTCTTTAGTTTACTCGACGCCTTTGCTGGATATGTTTGTCCTAGTGAATTAACTTCAAAAGTGAAGTTAAGGGGAGAGTCAGCTTGGACATAGGAGGAATTTGCTGATAGAAAGGGTTGTTAAACATTGGAATGGGCTGCCCAGAGAGGGAGTGGAGTCACAGTCCCTGGAGGATTCAAGGAAAGACTGGATGTGGCACTCATTGCCATGGTCTGGTTGACACGGTGATGGTCAGTCAAATGTTGGACTCAAGAGGTCTTTTCCAGCCTGATTCTGTGAAGGGAATATACCTAATCCTAAAGTGGCATAAGGAATAATGACATCCCTGGATGTCAGTCCCAGTACTGCCAATTAATACATCCTGACTGATAGTAAAAGTAGATCTGTGTTAGTGAAAACCGCCAGGAAAACACCACTCCTCACATTTCTTCTAACGTTTAATGCTGTGTGGTGCTTAGGGTTTTCTCCTAATGCATGCATGACCTCAGAAATTGCGTTCCAGTGATGTATTCTGTTCTAAGTATTTTGGGATGCATAAATCACTGGGCTGGAATTTATTAGCTGAATAGGGTTAATCATAACCTGCAGATTTTCTTATAGATAAAATATGCTGTAGCCCTTTCTCCACTTGGCCGTTTGTATTCTTTATCTTTCATGGAACCCTGCAAGCAGTATACCTGTAACTTGAGTATATAACAAGTATCCTATGTATTGGCTAGTGTGCACAGTAAATGGCTGGGACAAATAGGCTTCTGGGCTGAATATGAACGTGCTCACATCCCAGTTTTCCTCCCTTCACATCACCCCCGGTGTCCCTCCTGGCTGGTAGTGATCAGTTTGTGGGGAACTGTCAGGCTTAGTTGCTTGTAAAACAGGCCAATCCTCATTGTTACAGTTTCTGTCTTCCAGCTTTTTACCTCAGGCTTTTCTACGTGTTCTCTTTGGTGTTTTCCTCACTGGTCTTTGAATTACTATTATTGATGGAATTATTTCAATTTTACTCTTTTACTGTTCTTCTCTTGCATTGCTTTAGCCTGTGGAACGTCTCACTAATAGCTCAACAGCAATTTTCTTTCAGTAGGTTGAGCAAGGTTCATGTCTGTGTTAATGACACTGGGCCATGAACATTATAAAGGGTAATTTTCCACAAAGAAATTTATGATAATTAAATAAAAGTTGGGAGATATCAAGACTGTATTATATAACCAAAACACAACAATCTCACACTTCTGAGATGAGGCTTGCACATACCTCCTTTTCCTTCGTTCAGTCAGAAAAGCATCTGAAAGCATACTGAAAGCATCAGTAAGAACCAGAAAACCAAGATGAAACTAATGGGGAAAGGGGGAAATAGGTTGTAAATGCTACAGATCTTAGGACTGAAGTTAAAATCTATATAAGCAAAACTAAATACATACAGGAAAAATTCAGCGTACAGCTTTGTTGTGGCATCTACCACTCTATGTTATTTAAGAAAACTGAATCCAAAAGTTGTAACTTCCTATATTCTCTGGGTCAGGTCTGAAAAAGCTAGAACTGATTCAAGTCAGTTATTCTTTACTGATGTCTGAATTTCTTCTTCCAAGTCACTGTAATATTTCTGGTTTTCTATATTTAATGTATTACTAATAATGAAGAATGATTCCATGTCCTCAGTAGCTTTACTGATTCCAGTGACACAGTTTTACTCACATGGATGAACAAACTCAGTCTTAATTTTCTGGAGTGTAAGTGATTTTTCAAGACATATTTGGAAACTGCTAGTTGTTTTAATAAAACTAAAGGAAGCCATTTTATTTATATAAAAATATAAATGCTGTAACCAGGATATATGTGAAGGAAAGGCAAAAGCCTTTAAAAATGCACTAGAACTACAAGTTCACATTTGTCTTAATAGCAAGTATATGTGACAATAAGCTGAAAGTAACAGTTAAATGAGAAATACAGTTATTTTAATTTTTTTGACAGTTAAAGATGATGCAAGAAAGTGTTTTGGGAAAGAAGGGGTTTTGTCTGTCTTTATATATTACAAATTTAAATGTGTTTGTTTACAAATCATTACAGGGGCATTGAATTGATTATACTAAACCCACCATTAACCTGGCTGATCATGCAACACCCAGCTTGGGAGAACTGCATTGGCACAGCCTCTTGTCAATTAATGGCTCCAGGTGGTCAGGGAATAACAGGATGTATGTGATTTTGTTACTAACCCTAAATGTCAAAATTTTTCTTTTGTGCTGATATATTGCTTATCAACTGCTTCTTGAATGTGATCATGTTATAAAAAGCAATGGTTTATTAAAAAAGGCATCTACTTTTTAAATAAAAATATTCGAGTATAAGAGCACACATTTAATAAAAATATTTGAGTATTAGAGCACAATTTCAAGACACCATAAGTGATGGTGTCTTGAAATTTCACTCCAGACAATTTAAACCAAAATTGCAATTGTAGGAAGGAACTAAGTTTTACCCCAAAATAGCCTGTGATCTAATAGAAAGTAATTCTAAGTTATAACTCATCTGCATTTTTCATCACCAGCACCCTCCATCTGTGCATTACTTGTGTTGTTATGAATTTGGCAACACTTCAGCAGCGAGCTACTGTTTATAAGAAGAGATCCCAGCAGCTAAAAGAAGCCAGTCATTGGGATTACTCATTACTTGCCTTGTGAGCTGCTCAAGGGAATTTCTTGAAGAACTATGTTGAAATCAGCCTTAGAAACCATTAATTTGAGAGCTTTCATTGACACATAGCAAGTGCTCCAAGATTATCGTTGTTGGTCAAGCTGGTGGGCTTGGAAGGAAGATTCTTCTTGTTGGTACTGAGTGAAGATTTTCTCATTTTGTGCAAGGAAACAAGAGGATAAAAAAGGCTTTTTTCCTCTCTGCAAGAAGAAATCTGACGCAGTGGGAACTCAATCAGCCAGACACCATGAATGCTTGCCGAAGGTAAGGTGTATATACTGCATTCCCCTCAGGTAGGAATAGAAAAGCAAATTATTGGCAGAATATTCCTCTCGTGATCCTCAGATGATGCTCCCAGATGATCATGAATTGTGTTATTTGATTTGCAGCTACACACAACAGATTTTCCTGATACAAATGTTTAATGTCTAATTCTGCAATTTCTTTCTGAAAATATCAACTGCAGAACTTCTGTTTTATTGATTAATTCCCTTTTAGAGATTGCATTTCCTAGTCTTTCAGTTTTAACAAATCAGTTTTGATAGCTCTCTTCCAAGTGTGCATAAGTATGTAATTTGTGGTTTAAAGTTCTGTTTTACTCATAAGTTGTATCTGTGCTAGCATTTGTGGTAATGTCTGCTCTTCTGTGGTATTAACAGCAGGAACATGTATGAACCAGACCTGCAATACAGCTAATACATCTCAGAACCCTTCCTAAGGAACATGAAAACCACAATATAATTCATCTCTTTTTGGCATTCCAGTTCAGATGTAGTTGTGAACATTAAACATTTCTCTTAAAGAAAAAAAAAAAAAAAAGGAAAGCAAAAGCACCAGGAACAAGGACTTAGCACTGGGGTTTAGCAAGCAATTTTTAGTGGAGGTAACAATAACTGGAGGTCTGTCACCATAGGCAAATACTTCTAGTTTCAAACCATTTGGGAAAGGTGACAAAGCAATGTCAAATGTTACTGCAGAGAATCCTGCAGATATGCTTTGCACAGTTACTCCTGACTGGTTATCTTTGCCTAATGAATACCTTGACACAAGTCCCCTCGGAAAAGCAGAGATAGAAAAACATGACAGAGTAAGATGGGAAGCTCACACACAGTGTTTATTCCATGGATTAAAGCTTTGGAAACTGGTAATTTTTTATTTGAATCCTGCCACTTTCATAATATTGCAAAATGAAAGGGTATGTTTTTTCTCATACAATGATCTGTATCAACAGTGAAGAGCACTGTGTTTCCTTTAACAAGCCCATACCCAGTCTCTCTGCCTGTCAGTAGGAGAGAAATACCAAATGGCTGGTAAATGTTTTGCATTTCCAATTATGGAAATTTACTTTATTAGCCCCATACAGTTTGAAGATCTCTTTCCCAAATCTAGTCAGTGATACAATGCACACTCTGGATTTCATTACAAACATTATTGAACTGTTAATAAAAAAAGAATAATTTTTAATCTTAATCTTGCTTTTTGTTATGTCAGGATACATTCTCTCCGTGCTCACAGACAGAAAACTAATGGGAACAAAAGTGAGAACTGGAACAGCACCTCTGGGTTCAAGCACCAGCATGGAGATGATCTTGTTACAGTCCATACCCTTTACACAGTGATCATCATGGTCCTTCTAGTGGCACTCTGGGGAGCCTGGTCAAGAAAGGATTCATCCTTATAGCAGCAATACAGCAGCTTTCTTTGTCAAATATTTAAAGTATTTGTGACAATTACACATACTCAAGAGGTACAAAAAATGGTCTCAGGATATTTCAGTTTACTTGAAACTGCTTAAATGGTTGCTACTTGTGGAAGTGAATCTATGAAGCATTTTAACAGGCCATGTGAAGACAATTTTGTGAATAACATAGACCTGTTTGACCTGTACATATTTATATTACCCTCAGCATGCGTATGAAACTTTAAGCACAATATTCTAGAAAGAAGAGTTCAACTTGGTCAATGTTTTGTTTGTCCACTCCAGCTTTCCATTTTTGAGCTTAACTTGTTGAGTCTCTGTCTCTAAGATTATCTGTCCCAATCCATGGTAAAACATACACTGTAAGCAGGGAAATAATCTGCCGTGTCACAATAACCTAAGTAAAAAAACAATCAGTAAACCCAGCTATCCTGCAGGCAAAGGAAGATCTCTGAACAAGACAAATTCTCATCTTCGTTGCTGAAGAGAGTTTATATGGATTTGCATCCATGTATTTTTAACTTATGGTAATGACTTTGTAAACTCAGGAATAAAACAATGAAATAAGATGTATTTGTGAATTCTTTGTCGCAGAACTGGCTGACTCCATCTTCAGCCTTCTATATTTTTAATTTCTCTGCAACCACCACTTGCTTTTCCATAATTCATTAATACCTCATGGCAGTGCCAGCTTCTACATACACCAGCCCACCATTCATAGGGGGCATTCCATAATCCCACGTTTTCAGGGAACAGGGAAGTAACCCCACTCAGACAAGCTGCAAGCTTTCTGGAGGTACAGCCAGCCGGCAATTTCTGTTCAACTCTTCGTTAGTGGTCTACTCCTGATGAGCACAGGTTAGTGGACTGGCAGCTCTGAGGGGCAATGACTGTTGTTGACAAGAGTCCAAGCCTTGGGGGCTTAAACTGAACCCCCAAATTTCAAAATTTCCAATTTGGATCATTTGGGTCTACAGCAAATCACAATTTCACAATTTAACTTATGTTAATAGTAACAAGCTATTTAATGTTTCAACAACAATGAAATAGATGGACAAGAAGTAGAAACTGAGAACCCAAATTTGGAACTTGTGTGTCAAAACTTTTATGCAGCGATCATTTTATTACTATTTTTCCTGTGTTAAACAGACCGGACAGACGTTTTACACATGTTCAAAAAAGGCCATGGTTTAAGCAAACTTGTCTGCTGTTATTTTAAACTACCAAAAACATTGTAGTTCAGCCAGTAAATCTTATGATATATTCCATGTACCAACTGGACTGTCAGAAAACAAGTCTCTTATTTTCCATGGTCATTCTCCCATGCTGATGTTACACTCTTTTGTTTTTAAACAAGACTCAAGCCATTCCAAGCTCCATTTTTTACTACTGCCTCACATTTCCCTTTCGAGAGGATGATGCATTCTGTAGAGCCATCTTTAAAGCAAGAAGTCAGCACAGCCATTTGTCCCAAATCCTTTGCAATATCTTGTAATTCCCTTGGTACTTTGTAACTAAATTTGCCATTGGTCTGGTTGGTAAGGAAAGGATGGTATCTGTACTACTGTGTTTTAACTAAGGGAAGACTTTACTGAAATCAAAATGCAAAACAGAAGCTGTACATTTCTGTATTAAATACAGAAACAGACAAAACTAGGTCTATATGTCAGTTCACTGGTCTGTTTACTGCACTGGACAACATTTCAGCTCTAACTAAGATTTACCTCTCCTGCAAAATATATTTTGTTTTCCCAAACACTATATGTAAGAATGTAAGGCATACTCTTCCAAGTACCTTTTAAGTATACAAATCATAATACCTCAGAGAACATCAGAAAAAAAATGCAGACAGCTATACAGTTTTACGCACATCCCAGAAAAACAATACAGCATAAAAATAACAAGCAGTATGGATTTCTACCTAATTGGGATAGTAGTTTTACTTGAGCAGGATGCCTACATGTGATTAAATGATACATATAGGGCTGCTGCACCTGGTGACTACTGAAAATCAATAGTCCTCTTAGTTCCCTTTGATGGCCTTTCCTAGCACTGGTTCAAAAAACCAAGACAAGTTTTATGATCCTTTCAAAATGCTATGTAAACTGTATTGACAATGTAAGTGGATACAATCTATGGTGTAAACTTTTCTGTGAATTCTGCACCTGTAGCCAGGCTCTATTAATTCAGCATCACTGTACATAAATCAGTGTTACGAAGTGAAAGCCCCACTCATTAATCTGTAACGCCAGCAATGGATGACATCTGGCTGCCAGGTGCTAACACCACCACACCATTACCCACACTGACCTTATTCTTCATCGTACACATCTCTGATGCCCCTGCTCCACACTGCCACTGGCTGCCACCGTGCCCCTCTGCCCCCTGCTGTCCTCAAAGAGTGGGCAGCAACTCTGTCCCAGTAGCACAAAGAGGGAGATGCTGCTGGTCATTTACAGAAAATTTCCTTTTTCTAGTCCATCAGCAATACTTGGGCTGTAAAGACACCTTTTCTAGCAGTAGTATTTTTACAAGGATATCATCCATCAGGGTGCCAAACCAAAACAGATCAGGGGATGGTTAATAAAAATTATTTACAATGTTTGAATCCTGCCTGGGACTACCAAAACATTTGATGAAAGACAAAAGTAAGTACAGATTTCCAATCTTTCTGTTTAAGTTCACCTTAAAGTACTGGCAATTTTCCCTTGTCAAGAAAAAGAACAGAAATACCAATTGCAAATTCTGCTTGGCACAGCAGAGTTGCTCTCTGTGCTTAGAACACAGCTCAGATTACCCTTGTGTCCAAGCCTGGTTAAAGCTCAGATGTCATCAAATTACTCAGAACTACTTCACTTCCTCCGAAATTTATTTCCACATTTTCATAAAACATCTTTTGTGGACATTCTGCAAACAACACTATCCAATAAGGTGCCGATTTTTTCTTCCTGTGGAGTAACTTTGTACATCTGCAGAAAAAAAGAACAAGAAAAACAAGGAAGATATATAAGGAAGAAAAAAACTGATGACATACCTTCTAAAAACATGTACACAAGAAAAGAATATTCCACTCTCCCCCACTTTTACATTGGAAATTCCTATCTTCTTGTGACTGCAAGACAAAATTGGGACTGAGGAACCAAGCAAATTCTGAAACTGCAAGAATAAGGAAAACTAAGAAACTGAACGAGAGCAGCACTTTTAGCTCCACATGTTAAATGCTATGATTTGTCCAGTTTTAGTTGTATGTCTTCTATCAATACTTTGACAGACATGACAAAGATGATTTAAGTTACTTGAATTTTATCACGTAGAACATGTATGCTTCAAGATACCTATTTAGTATATGGTCATCTGTTAAGAGCATACGTGCCCCAAGACAGCTCCTAACAGCTAATTAACGTGTTCTTATTTAAACCACCCATAGTGGGACTATCTATGTGCTTAAGATTATGAAACTGCTTAGGACTGAAATTTTTAATTAAATTAATATTTGCCTGAGAAAACAGGAAGCAAAAGTCTCCTGGGATGGTAAGGCAGCAATCTGGAATTTATTTTAATGTTCAAGTTTCCTGACAACATTAATCATTTGAAGACTTAAACTTTGTGATGTTAGGGAGTGACAACTAAAACTTGTTTCAACTAAAAAATTGTAAGAAATAAATAATCAAGGTCCACTTAAAACAAGTTTTGAGTTGTGCTAAGGATCCTAAGTTAATTGTGTCTGTTTATATTTAATCACACAACTGAATAAACGATCCCTTTTCTCTATGCCAGTCTTCTCTTTTTGCTACACACCTTTTTAACTTTTGCAGTGTCTGTTAGCTGAGGGAGTTCATCTAGAGAAACTTGCTGGCCTTCCACCTGAGATGCTATATCTGCCAGATTTACAGTCTTATCTCCATCCACAACCAGCACAATGAGTACTGCTGTGTCGCTGTCTGAAATGCCGAACTTTTTAAATGCATCTGAAATCTGAGAAGAGATTTAAAAAAGTTAAAAATATTATGAGTCACTTCCTCGCTACGTTTTCAGTTACTGTGTCAGATACACCAAAAGTATAAACTGACAAACATTTTACATTAATGGAATTCTGACAAGCTACAAGCAATAACAGCATATATTAGTGTTATTAAAAATAACAGTAACGTCTACTAGTAGCCAGGCAGACTGTTAAATGAATACATGTACTTAGTTGGGCTGTGTGGATTTTAACAAACTTTTCTAACAAAAAAGAAGTTTGTTCAGTAAATCTTACATTGTTGCTTGGTGAAAGGCTAAAAATAATTTCTGCGTAGAGAGTTCTGGTCTTCATTTTACCTATCTTCTGTAGATGCACTGCTTTGTTGGCCGCTACAAGAATCTGAAAAGGATCTACAATCTACAAAACACAACAGAAACAGATTGAAATCTGAAAAAAATCCTGACCACTTCATTTTGATAGCCTAATTTCAACAAAAAAGGACTAGATTCTGAAACTATTTATGGTTTTAAATGAGAACGGAGGCAACACAGAGTAGATTTTTGACAGCATGAATCCATTAGCACTAGAGTTTACACACGAAGCAGATTTAAATAGGTCCACCAAGTAGGATGTGAAATGAATCAAGACAACAGTTGTTTTGGCCAATCCTGCCAAGGCTCTGTTTTACACAGACGAACCCTTCTGCTATAGGACACAGCACTGAAATCAGAGAGGGGCATTAGCGCGGAGGGCATGCAAAGCGACTCGTGTGACAGCGACCCCGAGCACGGGTCCTGGAGGATTCCCACACCCACAGGGCGGCACACGCGTTACTCACCATCGCAGGGTTTATCAGTGCTCCCTCAATGGATCCTTCCATGGCTTTTTTCCGCAGAGCAGCGGCATTCTTCACGTGCTGGAAGAGGAGCAGCGTGACGCTGCGGTCAGGGAACAGCTCCAGCCGGTGCGTGCGCTCCATCCCGGCGGGGAGATGGGCGGCACGGAGGCGGCACGGCGGCCAGCGCAGCGCTAGCGACACGCAGCCGCCCGGAGCGGGCCCTCAGCGCTTCCCGCAGGCATCCCCCGGTGCCGGGCCCGCTCCCCGCGCCCCTTCCCGCCCGGCCGGGTGCCGCCCCTCGCCGCTCGCCCCTCCCCGGAAGGGCGGCCCCGGCCCGGCCGGCGCGGAGCCGGCATGGAGCGCGCCGAGGCCTACGGCTTCTCCGGAGCCATGAGCGGCGCCTTCCTGCTGTCCTGCCTGCTCTTCGCGGCTGTCAGCCGCCGGCAGCGCGGCCCCTACATGGACGAGGTGTTCCACGTCCCGCAGGCGCAGGCCTATTGCCATGGCCGCTTCCTGCAGGTCAGGGCGGGACTCGTCCTTGCGGCAGCATTGCAGCAGCCGCCCAGGGTCGCGGGTGGCCGAGCAGGGACTCGCCTGCGGCCCTTGCTGACCCAAAGCGAGTTTGGTAGCGGGGTGGAGCAGCAGCGCCGGGCAGCGCACACAGCGTGCGGAGCTCGGGGCAGCAGTGCCGGGAGCTGTCTGAGCCTCCGGGCTGAGCGAGGGGCCGTGGCGGGCGGCTGTGGCCGGGCCGGGGCGCGGCTCGGGTCCCCTTGGCTCCGTAACGCGGTGTGTGTCGCTTTGCAGTGGGACCCCATGATCACCACCCTGCCCGGCCTGTACCTCATCTCGGTGGGAGTGGTGAAGCCCGCGGCGTGGCTGCTCGGATGGACGGGAGATGTGGTGTGCTCTGTGGGAATGCTCAGGTTTATCAACCTCCTCTTCAGTGCTGGGAACTTCTATTTACTGTATTTGCTTTTGTTCAAGATACATCAGAAGAATAAGGTACGGTCAAAGTGAAATAATTTGATGCACTCGTACAAGCAACTTCGATGGGTTAGTGTATGTTCCCTTCACTACATATGTGAGCCGTCCTCAGTTTTATATAATTGCAAGCACCACCACCAGTTTGGCCAAGAAGGCACATTCCTATTCTCTAATTTTTTTTACAATATCTTTTCTCGCTTAAGGTGCAGTTCTCTAAAATTCACTCTTGCACATAACTGTAAGAAGTCCCACTGAAATAAAAGTTGCACATATGCAGACTTACTATCCAAAGGTCTGAGTGCTCATGTAGTTGGAATTCCTTAAGTGTCCTCACAAAACTTGAACAGCAGCTCCTCAGCTGTTGAGTGGCGTTTATGGGGATTTCTTCTGTTTCAGCTGCAGGGATCTGGATTTGTCCTTGTTGAATTTCATCATATTTTTGTTACCCCATTCCTCCAGCCTGTGTGGGTCCTTCTGGATGACACCTGTGCTCCTTAGCAAATTGCCTGGTCCCACCTATGCAGTGTCAACTACAGACTTGATGACAGTGTACTCTTGCTGCCTTCTTGTCTTTGATGAAGATGTGAAACAGGGCAGGTCCCAGTATAGATCCCTGTGGTACTCAGGTTGTTACTGTGTTTTGGGTAGAGTGTGACCAGTTCACCATCCATGCAGTATTTACCTGTCTAGGTGTCCACACATCCAGGCCATAACAGTTCAGCTTGGACACAAGAATGCTGTATATTTAAAGTTCTGGAATCCTCCACTATAGTAGATAAATTGTTGTAGTGGTTAACAGCCTATTCAAAATCCTTTACTTTAGTAAAGTTAATTAGTTTGACTTTTAACCTTAAAACATTTTTCCCTGTTCTCTGATAACATAAGGATTCTTTTACTATAAAGAAAATTTATTTTGGTGTATTTTTTTGGTGGATCCTCTTTATGTTTAAGCACATGGTAACACGGTGCAGAATTGGATTGGATTCAATAAATTGTTTCCACTTATAATTTTATACTTGGAAGAGGAAACATAAATATAAGAAAAAGTTTCATGACAGTAGTTTAAACATTAAGTAGTATTTTGGCATTTCTTTGAGCTCAGCATTTTCTCTATTCCTCTTTCCTGTAAGGTAGTGAGTGGCTGTTTCACCACACACTGCGTCATTCAGAAACATAATGCAACATTTTTTAATGTTATCATTTGTGGTGCATCATGTAGTGAGGGGGATAAATGAGAGGAATTTTTTAGCTGCATGGTCTCCTACTTTTTCTAAAGTTTCTTTTCTGACTCATGAATGATTATGAGGATAAACAATAAATGCTGCACCAAAGATTAGAAACTCAGAGTTGGCCACTCTGTGGACTAGGTTCAAAAGAGATGAATGGTGCTGTCTCACACATAAACAGAATCTCATTATGACATTGTGGGGGTACAAACCATTGATTTTATTTTCTTTTGCCCATTAATGCAGCTTTATTATCCTAGGTATGGGAACAATTATGCTCCCGCCATGATTTTAGTGCCACGAATATGTGCACACCTGACATATGAAGGAAGTTGGCATATTTTCGTTGCCATATTTTTCACTCACCTGCAGTAATGTTCTGTACTTTCTTTTGGATGTTGACATTGTGTAACTGTATTAACATAGCAGGAGGTGAAGAAAAGTGTAGTGTTTGTGCAATAATGGAAACAAAAAACATAAGAGATGTTACATTGTGTTAATGGAATTCTCAAGAAGGATACTGATTTTCTTTTAATACATTATTTTCTTTTATTGGATATTGTCTGACCACATTTTTCTGCTTCTTCTTTAGGCTGTGTCTGGTTTCCAGAGGATCTTGGCTGCATTAACTCTAGCAGTGTTTCCCACCCTTTATTTTTTCACATTCCTTTATTATACGGATCCAGGATCAGTATTTTTTACTCTCTTTTCCTATTTAATGTGCCTTTATGGTAACCATAAAACTTCTGCTCTCCTTGGATTTTGTGGCTTCATGTTTCGTCAGACAAACATTGTGTGGACAGTTTTTTGTGCTGGAAATGTTGTTGCAGAGAAGCTAAATGAAGCCTGGAAGATTGAGTTGCAGAAAAAGAAAGATGAAAAGATTTCTTCCAGGAAAGGATCATTTTCAGATTTGACTAGAATACTGCAGTTTCTTGTTAGATATCTCATATCGCCTAAAAACTTAGTTACACTTACAGCTTTGACTTGGCCATACATTGTGTTAGTGTCTCTCTTCTTTGTTTTTGTCTTCATCAATGATGGAATAGTTGTTGGTGACAGAAGTAGTCATGAAGCATGTTTGCACTTTCCTCAGCTGTTCTATTTTCTGTCCTTTACTGTTTTCTTTTCATTCCCTCATTTATTGACCCCTGCTAAACTCAGGAAATTCCTTCTGTCATTGCGAAAGCACCCTGTGCAATACAGCTTAATCACTGTCATCTCTTTATTCCTGATCTGGAAATTTACCTATGTCCATAAGTATTTACTAGCAGATAACAGACATTATACATTTTATGTCTGGAGAAAAGTGTTCCAAAGACACGAGCTTGTAAAATACCTGTTAGTTCCATTGTATTTATTTGCTGGCTGGAGTTTTGCTGATACACTAAAATCAAAATCGATATTCTGGATCTTGATGTATTTTGTATGTTTATTAGCAGTCACAGTTCCTCAAAAACTGCTAGAATTTCGTTACTTTATTTTGCCTTTCTTAATATATAGGCTCAATATTCCATTTCTGTCTCTATATAGACAACTTCTGGAGTTGGCTTTTTATATTCTAGTAAATGCTGTAACTTTTTATCTTTTTCTAAACAGAACATTCCAGTGGGAAAATAGTGATGAAGTACAGAGGTTTATGTGGTAACTTCTTTTTTTTTTTTTATACTTTTATACCTGTAGGAAAACACAGTTCTGTTTCAGGACTGGACTCTGGAATGAGGCAATATGTTTTGCATCATGTAAGGACTGTCTTCCCTGGTTGGAATTGGGGAGATAAGCTCTTTGCCTATATTCTTGCAGCCAAATGCAAAATCTGTTAAGATGTGAAGGTTCTCCATATGTTGAATTTTTGAGAATTTTAAAATTCTTTTGAGGGGAAATGTGAGAACACCTTTCTGTAATTAATGTAAAATAAGGGAGATGTTTACTGTCATTTTTCATGATAATAAAATATAACATGCCCTTGAAGTTATGACAGCTTGTAAGTATGTTTCAGAGGTTTCTCTTAAAAGAAAGATTTCAGTATTGAACCTTTTTGGTTTTTTTATCTGTGTGCATATTTATTCCTCAGATCAGGCCATTTCCTTCTAGGTTTACTGGTGGTGAAGGTAAAAACCATTAGTAAAGTACAATGTTTTCAAAACCTCCTACATCTCACAGAATTTTTATTACTTTTTTGTCAGTAAATGCTTACATTAGTTTTGTAAACAGAATGTAGGCTCTTAAATCATTAGAGCATTTTGAATATTTTATTTCAAGCTGATATTTAGAAAACACATTGGAGGCTATGTGCATGTACATTCTTTGGGGCAATAAATGCTACTGTACAACAAAAGATGAATTGCAGTTGATAATGTGACCTATTAGAAGGGGAGTAATTTACAGATGTCAGACTGCAATGTGCAGTGGATTGAGCCCTCTTAAATAATTGAGCTTTTATGTCCTGTGGTTCTGTGCTCCCAAGTTTGTGCAGAAATCAGCTCTGAGCGCACTCCTGAGTTGCACTGAGTGTTTCAAAGATCTTTGATGTGTAATCTTCAAGAAATGCTAATGGCATTTCTGAATTATTCTTTTAAATATTTTTCATTTTTATACAAATCTAATGGAACTTTAGCATATATATTTTGTTTTACAAAGGTAAAATGTAATGTATATATGCATAGATATGTGTATATGTATTTAAAAGCATTTAGTATGCATTATCATCAGAATAAATGAAGGGTATAAGGGTTCCTGTCAGTAAATTACTTTATTAAGACTCAAAAATATTTGATTGTTAAATTATGTGGCAGGGTAGGGTGATGTCCAAAACTTTAGGTACTATATAGCCTCTTTAAATTCATTATTGTTCTTTAATGAAAATACTGCAGCCAAATCTGTGCAAACATATCATGTTATTGCTACTCAAGTCACTCTGAAATGGAATTGTATCTCAAGAGGTCACTGCTGGGAGTTACGGACTCAGGTCAGTGCTGTTATGTTTTCTTTGACAATATACAGATCAATGTCCTGGCTCCAATTCCTTCCCTGTACTAACACTGTGATGGGTGTGGTGAGCTCAGATTCCTTCTGATCAATGCCTTTGGAACTCTGTTTCTCCTAAGGAAACCCTCAAGCCACTCTTCACTGAATAGGTGTGTTTGTATTGGGTTTAAGACATTTGCTGGGTCACTTCTTGGCCTTTTGCCAGCTTGGTAATTTGTTGTCAATGTGTGCCTTAGGGAAAGCCATTTTCAATCCTTCCCTATTTGCTTCTTCCAGTTGAAGGGACAGGAGAAACCTGAAATGGATTGCCAGGACCATGCTGGATTCTTCAAAGGCAGAGTCCAGGATGTTGTGTTATGATTTTAGTATCACAGATTTGGGAGGGGAAGTCTTTGCCTGCATTCTGCTTCCAATTTTTGCTTTTGTATGCCAATAAAATCATAAGATAAAGAGCATTTGCTTAAGTACAACTTCATTTGTGCCCTGAAATACTACTACTGAGTTGGAATGGTGACATGGGCAGGCATGGGGCTCTGTCTAGAATTCCAAATTATATTTTAGATCCAAGGCTTTTTCTGGTTTTATGTAGGGGAGCAGGTGTTCATTCCCTTGAGGAAAAACAATTCCCTTGCAAGGATTCCTGTGCGTGTAGTCCACAGGTGTTTTGTCCAACATGTCTGTTGTTAATGGTTTCAAATGCCTTGAGTGATCAACACTGTTGAGAGACTGTTCATGATTGCTGCTTTTAACAGAAGTAGTAGCTGTGTTTCAAGTCAAAAGAACCAGTTTAAATATGTACAATCTTAAAACTTTTTTTTTTGTAGAGAAAAGTGAATGCAAGAAGTCCACCAAAATTTCAAGTGCAGTTCTTTTCTAATGAGCTCCACCTCACAAGACACTAGAAAAATTACATCTAGAGAGGTGTCTTTAACCTGTTGAGGCTGTTTAACCAATATAAAATGGTATCATATTTTGTAATGGATTTTATCACTATACTTACAGAATTTAATTTAAAAGTACAATTATGCTTAATATATTTTGCTCATTTAAAAGCAGACTGAGTTGATGTAAGTTTAATTAAAGAGGAAAGTTGATGAATTACTAAAGTGACAGGAGAATATATTTGTAGAGTAAAGCTATGTTTTCACTTTTGCCTATGGGCCTGAGGGTGTTTGCAGGTAATATTCAATGTTAGCCAAGTCAGTCAGAAATCAGGGTGGTTATATTTGTATCAGTTTTGGTATAAAGAAAGGTCTCCAAACTCCACCGGTATGTCCTAGAACTTTGACAAATAGCACTGTTGAAGTCCATTGAAAAATGGATTTTAGCATTTTGCTCCTGAAATATTTCCATTGTAGTTTGAAATGTATTAGCTGTTTTCCTTAAAGACATGCAGAAAAGACTGTGTTTATCCTGGTTTATGTTGCCAAGATCTTCTAGATTCAATCGAACCATAATTGCTCGCTTTAGGTTAGTTCTCAAAAGGTGTCATTTGGCTATGAAATTTCTTACAAGAGCTTTAAAATGCTCATTTCTTGTAAATTTTATTTGTCAGCTATCAATTTAGAATAAAATCACAGTAATTTCTTGAAGTATTCAAGGTAAAACCCAAAAGAGCATAGCTAACATTTCTATAATGGCTGCTTTTAAAAAAAGGCTCAGGTTTGTTTTTTCTTAGAGAGAAATTATTTTTCAGTAACTGAATAATAAAAATAGCTGAACAGTCACAGCACACCTGAATTGTTTTGAACTGGGGACAATAAAAGACAAATAATTGAACTTTTTTTTTTTTTGTTAAAAATACATTATTCATCAAGATAGGAACTTTGATAGTCCTTTATGCTGTGAACTGCATTTCCTGCTATTCATGAGCATTCTTTATTTCATTCCTTTTAACTTCTTTGACAGCACATTTTCATAATTAGCAAGAATTTTATACCGTAAGTGATGCTGAAATATTTTTTTGTCTGTTAATTTTCTAGAGTCTTGATAAATAAGATGGATTACTTCTGTTAGAAAGTAAGGAAAAGTATTCTGTAGTGTCTGGGGGCAGTTGGGTTTTGTCCTGTTAATGCAGCTCCGAGGTTTTTTGTTTTTCACAAGGTGGCAGTCCTGTGCTGTCTTGTTGAGGTGACTAAGTGCTTAGTGCAGTGCTACTTGAAATCATAATGTTGTTCCAGCAACACTCTGTTAATTAGAAAACTTCAGGTTCTCTCATGGCTGGTTGCTTGTTTTAGTAACTGGTTTAGCTATAATATCGTTGTTAATTTTGAATACATATAGTGTGTTAAGTTTTAATAGAACAAGTTTTGTTCATCTTTAAAGTGTCTTATTTAGACTTTTTTCTGTTTGGGAAATTTTCATCTCTGGTCTGAGAGAAGAAATGAAACTTGAAATCTTACTGTTGAAAAGATGTCATTGTTATAAACAATGTAGTTCCTTAACAAAATTACTGTGTTTTCTCTTGGTGTTTTATTATTAAATTTAATTATATTCTTACTTTCTTTGCATATTCATTCTATTTGTTTCTGTCTAAGAAGAAAAAAAAAAACAGAGGACAAATTGAGAAAAGCACAGTACTTATGCTTTTTTGAGACTGACACATGGTGATTTTCTAAAATATTCACTCTTCTTAGTTGGTTGATGCACGAATGAAATATAAATGCTCAAGTGTCTGTTGGCCCTGTAGTAATCTATATACTGTCTTTTAAATGCATCATCTGGTTGTCTAATGAAAAATTGTAAAGCTCAGTCCATGAAAATGCTTCCAATTATCTTAAACTTTGTCTGTATTCACCCTCCTAATTTTTCCCCTGAAAAGCTTTGCTCTCCTTGCTTATTATCCCTTGTTAGATAAGACATGCTTTTTATTTTCAATTCAGTGACATTTGTATGTCACCTGAGGCATGTTTTATAGAAAAACATCCTTCTTAAAAGTATGCTTTAGATGGATGCAGATAATTGGTTTTGCTAACAAACATCCTTTTGCAAACAAAAAGGATCTCTCCATGAGACAGAAATGCTAATCTACCTAGCCATGTGTAGCTAAAATGGCCTTAATTTGCCAGTTTTTCTGCTTGATCTCAGAATATGCTCAGGACCCCACACTGTTCCTTCAGCTTCAGGGATAGTTGGGATATAAGGAGCAGGAAGCAAGTGGGAAAACATTTCTGCAGATCGCTGTCTTTGCAGTGCTGCCATAGCTGGGAGTGCAAAGCTCCCAGGGGCAGGAAGGAGTGGATGCTTTTGGGGATCGAGGGCACCACTGTGTTTAGCTAAGGTGTGTGGTGACAGGGACAGCTGCTTGCCATACATGAGTGGGGTTGTCTGCTGCTGGAAGGAGAATCTGCTTGCTGCTAGAGCTATCCGGATTGCTGGGAGGATGATCCTGCTGGAATCTGACAGTGAACTGGTTTGTTGGGAGATGCTCTAGCGCTTCGCTGTGCATCTGTAAATAAAAACCTGTTCTTGCTGCGTTCAGGAAATGCGAGCTTCCTTGGAACACAGCTGTGTGTCACAAATGTGGAAGGGGTTGCTTTCATTTTTGTGGAATCAGAGAATCATTAAGGTTGGAAAAGACTCATAAGAGCATTGAGTCCAGCTATCAACCCAGTACCACCTTTTTCACCATTCACCACTAAACTATATCCCCAACTGCCACATTTGTGCACCTTTTGACCCTTTGGACAGATGGTGATCCCACCACTTCCCTGGGCAGCCTGTTCCAATGCCTGACTACCCTTTCCATGAAGGAATTTTTCCTAAAATCCAATCTAAACCTAAGGCCATTTCATCTGGTCCTCTCACTTGTTACATGGAAGATGAACCCCAACCTGGCTACAACCTCATTTCACAGAGACCACTTTCAGAGACCCCTTCAGATCCATAAGTTTTATTTGTGTAAATAACATTTTCCTGAGATTCTCATTTGATTCCCATTGAATCTCAAACAAAGCATTGCCTGGCTGATTTTCACAGTCAGTTGCCCAGATATTTTAGTGGGTTTATAATGCAACAATTGATGTATCTTAAAAAATAAACATAGTTAAAACAATGTTTCCCATGTGCTTTATACCCTGGTTTTAAGTAGATGTAAATTAATATCCCATGCATTTAATTCAAATTGGTTTGAACTCCTATTAAAAACACAGTGTATGCCTTTTCAAAGATGTAATTGCAAGAGTTCATGTCCTTAGCTACCTTCCCATCTTCTGTAATGAGATTACATTTTGACATTTTCATATCAGCCCTTCTAAAAGTACTGTCATAGAAATAATCCTGTGAAAATATAATGAAATAGGAATGGTTATGGTGATTATTGCTGGTAAGAGTCTAATTTTAAGGCACTGCTTCAGACCTGCAAGTTTAATACATGTAAATTGCGCATTTTCTTGTGTTCCCATCAAATCTGAAAGCATTGCCTGGCTGAATTGAAATTTAAATGACAATCTTGAAAAGAACAAAGGAGATATAATTGGGAACATCACCGATTTCAGGGATAGCACTTCACCCTCGGGGTCAGTGCTGATCAAATGCCACCCCATTGTTGGTGGGAGAACACACCACAGCCACAGTCCTGGTGAAGGGCAGCAAGGCTGTTTTCTGTGCTGCCTGTAGGATATTTCCTTACCAGCTGCTCCTTGCATTCCTGAGCTGCTACAGCACTGCACACTTCTCATTACCAACAGCGTTATTTTACGTTAGAGATAGCTGTGAAGGTGGGAATTCATCTGCTGCACACCGTGTTGAAAGCTCCTTGCAGTGTGAGCTGCACAGCCTGCTCGGGCAGGGCACGGTGAGCTGGGGAAGCCTCACATCTGAGATTGACACCAGAGTGATCAGTCTGAGCTGATTTTCCTGGCAACCACTCTGCTAGCTACACTTGAAAACTTTGAGCCCAATCCAATGCATTGTTAACTTGCCTTAAAATCTCAAGAAACCTTCTCTGTTCAGGTCCAGCCCCTGGGGAAAGAACCAGTAACACGTCAAAAGAAAAGGAATTTATTTGCTGTTCATGGTAAGGAGCTGTATGTATCCTTGTTAAAACTATATCAGTGCTCATTTGCTTCAGTAACAGTGAGGTTTTTTTGCTTAGTTATTACTAGGATGGAATTTTCTGCCTTCTTTTCTGAAACAGGAAAGAAGAATAGTTTGCTTAAAACCAAAATGAAATTAGGTGTCTGGCAGTTTTCTTGAGAATTAAGAAGAAAATGTATTTGGGATTCTGGAAACAGCTATTGTCTGAGAGAAGCTTTAAGTTTGCCTTCAAGATAAGTACTAGTAATTTCACTTCTGCCTCCTATACTGCTTATAAAATATATACCACTTAAATTTTGGAGGGGCGGAAGAGGAGGGTAGCATTACAGTGGCCTGATCTGGCTGTTTGCCTGTCAGGAGGCCACAAAACTTTATCTGAGAACTTGCACCAAGGAGGGAGTTACTTTCCACATTATGTAAGTGAATCCTGTAGAGTTTAATATCTTGAAGCTGAGATGGAGCACATCTTTTGAAAACACACTCTATTTAAAGCAGTCAAGTAGTGATGAATTTGCCATTTCATTAGACAAGCTTTTGCAGAGATTAATTACTTCTACTCTTAGGAAACTTTTCTCTCTAGCTATGAGCTTTTTGCTACATCTGTGCAAAGACAATTCTGCCCATTTTCCTCTTCCACATGTGCAGATACATATAATTTATGCTGGTATGTGCAGATCACAACACGACAGCCTCTTAACCTACTGACCTACCGAGACATGAGGACTTGGCTCTCTAGATTGGTTTTCCCTGGCTTTATTTTCAGCACATAAAGAAGTTATGATTAATATAATTGTAGACTTCACAACACTTTTGAGTTCTTTTTTCTAGAGGGAAGAAATATCATCTACCTAGACCTGTGCACCCTGCTCTGTTTAGCTGAAATGAGCTGTGGCACCTTGTGTGTGTGGGTACCCTTACCGTGAGGAACATCCTGGCTACCTTGTACATGAAGCATCAATTTTAGACTTTTAAATTCAAGCTAATGGAAAAATCAGTCAAAAATAAATATATTAACAATTCCTGTAACAATTGCTTTCATCTTTTTAGTGAAGTGGATGAAGACATACACAACAGTTTGCTTGCTTCTCTGCGATTATTACTATGTTAATACTAGGCCAGGCATGTGAAGGTCAGTTTGGCTGAGCAGTTTATGATTTGGCTGTTTCCTGTAGAGCTCCCTGAAATTAAATGCTTACGGAGGCAAATTTGGTTGATTGATTACTGTCATGATCTGTAAAGCCAGGGCTAACTCGAATGGCTTGCTGTGGTGTTGAGAGGTTGGCTGTGTTTGCCTTGAGACACAGTTTCTTTGTGGAGTTCGAGCACAGGAATCTTCGGTCCAGTAAAAAATAAAGGTATTCAGATTGTGAGAATTGGCTGGTTCTGTAAGGTAGCATGCTTTTCTTATCCTTATATTGACTGAACCAAATTTCATTTGTCCTGATGGAGCTCTGTGTACTCTAACACATGGAATCATCCTGCTTGAGGGCTAGAGGGCTTTAGGTGTTATTTTGAACAACTATCAGTTCAGCTAACTTTGCAGGAAGCCTTTGATTTTTGAGTAACAAATCACCACCACCATCAATGGGTGGGCTCATTCCTCTTGCACTTTCAGCTCCCAGGTTTATAATTAAAACTTCTTTGTGAATAAAGAGCCTTTCTGGAAAACAAATGTCAATCCTACTAGCAGTTAAGGCTTCTATAAACCTTAGCATGCAATTACAGCAAAGATCAGTTAAAGTAAGTCGTTTGTGACTGAATCGGAATCAAAGATGTTAAACACCTGTGAAGATTCTACCTTGTTATTTAAGTCACACACAACAGAATATATGATGATCTTGAATTTTCTTGTCCATCAATTTGTCAGAGAATAAGCAAGCAAGAAAAGCCTTTAAACTCAGTTCTAATGTCTAACTGATAGTCTGCAGTTACTTGGCAAAAAACTAGCCTGTCAAAACCTGCTTGTAGACTCTTTTGTAAAGAGCTTTAAAAGATTTCTGGGGGTTTCGCTGTGATGGATCTCATGATAAATGTTCTTCAGCCCTTTTTGTGTTTTCTTTCACAATGCAAGATCCTCTTCCCTCGATGTGGCTTTATTGCCTCTTAGATAAAAAATTGGTTTGGAGGTCTGTTTTATTACATTAAAGAAGTGTATGCATTAACACAAGTAATACTTGGACCAAACAGATCTATACCCTGCAGTCAAAATGCAAGCAACAGTATATATTGACAGAATATATTCAATACTTTTTTTTCTCATTAAATCTGCCATAAAGTAGACAGGATAATTTGGTATCAGATTTAATCTTTCATGTTACTCTGCAAGTATACAGATATTGACAATTTGTTTGGTCCTTTGAACATACACTTCCAAGGCAGAGTTGAAGAAGGTAATTACAATCCAAGTCTCTTTTCCATTACCCACACACTAATTTAATTGAAACAGTAGTAAGTACAGCTTCACAAGATGGATCTATTTTCATTTCAATACTGCATTCTCCAAGGACACCAGAGGATATAAATCAACAGGAACTACACACTAAAGAAATAGTAATGCCCTCTGGAAATTCTTCAGCTGTGTGCTCTCAGTCTTACAACCTGAAAGAGCAGGCATAAAGACTTTACAGATTTTTGGATTTTGTATATTCACTAGAATGTATAATATTAAAAAATAAAATAAAACTCAAAGCAGTGACTATTTTTCTTTCTTTTTTTTTTTTTTTTTTTTTTTAATATTTGGTATTTACTACCATGGAACAATACAAGGAAATACAAAGCTGAAAAGATTTCTTGTGACAGATTTTCTGTTGTCAGCTTCTATAAGGTAGAAAGCAGATGTGCACCAAATCTGAAAAGGTGGATCTTCTTGTTCATGTGCTTATCTGCATTTTTATCATCCTAAATACCTATATACATTTGCTATTTTTCTTTGAACCTTCACTAGGACTTTTGTGTTTTGATAGCAAATAAAAGAAAAAAACTGAAGGGTGTTCCTGGTAGTCTGCGTCGAGAAAAAAGATACAAGTAATGCTGTGTGCATTTGCAGGGAGCTTGGGCCAGGAATAAATTCCATGGTAAGGGCCCCTCAGCCTCCACTTTCGTCCCATTCTAAGGTGAATGAGCTCATTCCTCCCACCACAGGCTGTTCCTCTTCTTGCTTGGCTGTTCTTCCTTTTGTGTCAACATGTCTTCTTCATGTAAGCACATGCCACAGACTGTCCACAGCTGTAGCTGCCTTTGTCCCAGCCACCCTGGCATGCTGAGACTCTACCCTTTCTTGCTGCTGAGATACAAAACTCAGTGTTCATTTGGGCAAGGATGTCAAGAGATGTAAATGTAGGCTGTACTTTTCATCAGCTTGATGGGATGGCATCAAAAAGACTGTCCTGGGAAAAGGAGGAGTGTGTGATAATCCTACCCTGGCTGTCAGAAGCAAAATTTGCAGTGTGGGAGTTTCACTTGTCTTGATTTTCCTAGCTGCAGTAGGGCCTCTTCAGATGATTGATCTTTTTTAGCTGGGGTGAGCTGACAGCCCTTTTGCCTTGCCCTGAGATAATGGTTCCAAAGCTCTGAGCTCAGCAGACTGAGTTGCTCCACCTTCAAGAAGCTCTAAAGACAGCCATAAAATTACCTGTCGGTTGTTAGCCCAGCCTGGCCTCCTCCTCTGAGATGTTGCAGCATCAGCAACTGCTTGACCTGGGAATGGATGGACGTCCAGCAGCCCGAAAGCCAAGGGTTGCTTTTTGATGTTTCCTGAACTTATAAAATATTTGGTTCTTATTTGAGCTGAGTTAAATTGTGTCACTAATTTACCCATGGAAGATGTTTTGAAAGGCACAAATGCAGACCTGCACTTAAGAATTATGACTCAGGCTTCAGAAATCCTGAGATTTACAAACAAGAGAAGAGACAATTTCTGTCATGTTTTCTTAATTTCTAGTACTCAATGGTACACTAAATGTTGTTTTGTTAGAACTGAAATGAATAGGGAAAACTGTTCACTTCATAACATTCTTGCTTTATTCCACACTTTTTGTCATGTAGTTCCCATTGAGTGTAGTGGAGAGTGGATGAGATAATGCATGAAAGAATATTTTTTACTAGACATGTGAGTACAGAATAAAATACACTTTTCACTGTTTTTATGTATATGATTCCCTCTAAAAGACTGAAAGATTTTACACTGGTTTCTGCTGGTGAGACAGGTTCTCTGGTGGCCCGTTATAGCTTGATGTCCCTCAAAATGCGTGAGTGCAGCTGGTGACAGTGGTCAAGTGGCACTCATGAATGGCTTTTTTGTTTAATTTCCAGTCACTTTCTTGTTTTTGTATTTTGTCTGTGATATGTGACAAGCTAGTGTAATTGACTTTCCTTTTCTTGGATAAGGATATTTTTCTGATTTTGTGTGTGTTGCCTTTATTTTCTCCCTGCTTCTCATGGCTTTTTACAAAGTTTTTTTAAAAGGAGACAGTGAGTTATTTATATAGAACCAGTCTTGTCCTCTTATTCCAGACTTTATTTATTTTGTAATACTTTAAAATTGCTTTGGATAAGTATATTTCCAATACACATAACCCAACAAAAAATTACAACCAGTGTTTTGTGAAGGAAATTTATTGGATAGTCTCCTTTTTTTTGTAGATTTTTATGAAAATACAAGTCCACATGGAAGGAAAAATATTAAACTGAAGATTAATCTCTCATGACTAATTATAAGGAGATTTTGCTTTAAAATGAGGTTGTAAAAATTAACCTTTACATTTTGGCTTCAATCATAAAGCACAGATTGGATTTATTCCCCTCTTGGACAACAAGAGTCAATATACTCAAATTCCTACTGCTCCTATTAAACCATCCCTTTATTGTTCAAATTAAATAAATCATTTGCAAATAAAGCATAAATAAAAATATATTTTCTAGAAAAATAAGAACCCAAAGGGGGTAGCTGAAGGGAAGAAGCCTGCGTACTATGTATCTATCAACAGCGATTTTTCCATTTCCAGATTTCTGGTAAGATGGCTGCTTCCTTCTGTCTGAAGAGCTCCTTCCCTGGAGGGAGCGGTGATGCTGTGATGGGGCTCAAGCATTCAGGGCAACTATTGCAATACTTTCTGTATTTCTTGAAGAGCTGAGTTCCCATCAGCTTTTGCTTTTCTGGCAGTGTGCCCAATTTGCTCCTTTTCCTTCATGGAAGCTTAAAATAATTGCTGGCAGTTTTAAACCTGAGAGCAGGTAGGTGACCTACAGATGAAAGCCACAGTGCTGAGAGTTTCTGATTCAAACAATGACATTTTTTGTTCTTCACCTCACCTATTACTGTACAACACGGATAATAAGGAAAAAGCTGCGACCTTAGCACTGACTCTGTCATTTCAATTTTTCAGTTCATTGCAAATAGGGCTGTGTTGCTCTTAAATACCCAGAATTTCTTGAGTGTCTTACTATTAGAAGCTTACTGCATTTCATTTATAGCATTTCTGTAAAACAAAGCATTCCTGCCTCAAAAAGTCATAATTTTCTGTCCAAATGAAAATAAAATGCCGGTATGCTTGGAATTAGGTATCACCTAAGCAGAACGTCTTGAGAGATGTTCCTTTCTGAAGCTGTTGCTTTTTTCTTATTTTCCCCCCTCTCTTGGAAAGTATGAGATTTTCATTACAAGATTACAAGTGGCACATGTTGTACTAAGTCATATCTTCACTACAAGTATCTGTGCTAACCATAAACATGACCCAAGGCATATTAGTCAGCTATGAAGAATCGCTTGTCAAATAAAGCCTGTCTGCAGGAGGACAGAAGATGTTATTGGAATTCAGTGAGTGTCAGAGGTGGTCCCTGCTGCCACTGCCATTGCTCCTCCAAAGCCATGTTAATTAAACAGGATGCAAAGAAAACAAATCTGTAATGTTCTTGTAGTCAGAATCCAGGGAGAGGTAAGAGACAATGACTTAAACGGTTTCTGAAAGCTTTGGTTTGTTTTTGTTTTTAAATAAATTGTTCAATAGTTCCTTGAAATTATACTGAAAAGGTATTTTAACTTTCTGCTTGTGTTTAGCTCCTCCTTTGATACTGCAGAAGCCCAGGAGATAATGGGCTGGTGTGTATGTCTCAAACATGGATAGCTGGATGTGTGCTTGTACTAGAAGATAAAGGACAACTTATACCAATTTCCACAGCAAATGTGCAATTTACTAATAAAACTCTGTAGGTTTTGCAGATCCTCTGACTTTTGTAATTTTTTTCCAAATGAGCAGTTACTAATGTCGGGAGCTCCCTTCTCCTTAAGGGTGGGATGTCACAGGATATTAGGCAGATCAATCCGTGAGGAGCTGTTCCAAGTGTATCCATCTCTCACAAATAAGTGACTAAGCAGCTCGGGGAAAAAGAGCTTTCTGATCCTGTTGGATTTCAAACAGAAGAGTGTACTCTTACTCAAACTTTAGTTGCTAAAATCACTCAGATTTTGTTCCACCTGTCCGGAGACAAATCATTGTAATTGAAGCTGATGGTGACGTAGTGATCAATGAAGTCCTACAGTTTCACTGTTAATGTTATGAGCATCCATTAGAATCACTTTGCTGAAGGCTCACCTGTAAGGACTCAAAGGAAATTGCTGTATCAGGCTCAAACCATATCTAATTCTAATTCATGTATTTTATCACAAGTTGACCCTTAAATCTAGTCCCAATTATAGTACAAACACAAACTATGCGCTGTAATTGAAAAAATAACTGTCTTTTCATTTTTATTTCTCTTTTAAAACTGTAACTTCTCTTTGCTATAGTGTATGCCAAAACTTTGCCAAAGCATCCTTTATCTACAGAACGCAGCTTCCCTAAAACAATAAAGAATTTGTCAATAGCATCAAGATCCCAGCGGATGACTTGGGTAACTCTAAAAATTGTATTCCTAATATAAAATGACAAATACTTGCAAGAAATATGGATTCACATATAAATGCTCCCTAATAACTGGGATTCTATATATGTGCAATAAATAACCTAACTGAGTTATAAGATTGCAAAGTTATCAATGACTCTGGTGTCTGCAAATTGATTCACTATTTTAGTAATAAAGCCTGTAATTCACTTTGGCGGAAGAGAGAGTGATAGTCTTTGTGTGGGAGATTAGTATTACAGCAAGAGTACTTTGGATCTTCTATTTTAATCATCCACAAAACAGTGAAAAAAGTGCCCTGTGTTGTATTGTGTCATCATCTCTGCAACATTTAAAAACCACATTTCCAAAGCTATTTTTAAAAGCGTGAAGTGGAGGAATATATCATGTTTGATGAGAATGTGTGATTAAGGTTGGGAGTTTATCAGGTGGACCTGATTTTTTTATCTCTGTTTTCTCATCTTTGCAATAAAGATGAAGAGAGAACTTTTCATTTTAGTAGACTTGCTAGTGAGCATTTCCCTGCTGAGCGCCCCGATTCCCCCTCAGGTGCAGGAGGTGCAGCCCACAGCCCCTGTCCCGGGGCTCCTGCCCTGATGGGGGAAGGCACTGTCCCCTCCTCAGGCCACATGAACAGAAAGTCCCTGCTGGCCTTCATCCCAGTGCCCTGAGGACCACGTTGGCTTTGCCCTATGGGCACAGGGGAGCGATGCCAGGGCTTTCCTGGGGCAGGATTTCTGGGTGAAAGAAGCAGATCAGGGAAGGTGTGTTTTTAAATTGCTTCCCTGTGCCAACATGCCCATTGTCCATAGTCTTGCCAAAATAGCTTTAAATAGCGTCAGACAGTTTATACAGACAATGAACTCAGTCTGTGTTGATGTTGGCACTTGAGCCTCTTTCTTTCTAAGGGCTGCTTGCTGAGAAGGGAGAGCAGCCACGACCCTGGGCACTGTCCTGAAACTGTCATGGGACACAGTAAAGTGAAAGGAGAAATGGGTCAGGAAGAACACCCACCTGGGAAAATGAGTCCAGACCTTGTCTTAGTCTACACTACAGTTAGAGGGGTTTTGTACTCTCTGTCTTTAAGGTCCCAGGTCAGGGAAGGAGATGGAAAATTGCTCTTGATGTGGTCTGGTGTGGCTGCTGGTGACAGGTGAGCCCTCTTTAGGGGCATTCAGGGCACTCAGGCCAGTGAGTGCATTTCTGGATCATTATAAAATTTGAAAGTGGCATTTTACTGTAAGAGTTTGATGAAAAAAAGGAGAGGGGTATCCCAGAGGGCAGCCTGAATATGGGAATGACAATGTCTGCCCTGCAAGCCTAAGAAGTCAGATCAGCTTTGGCCAGGGACTTAGTTACCCATGTTTAAATTGACTCCAAGAAATTTTGAATTTTTAAAATTGTGCTCAAATATACGTAGGTTTTTTTCTAAGACCATCTGTCTCGGTTGCCATGAATATTTGGCTGCCTTTATTCTAGTGGTACTATGTCGCCTTGTCTCCGTGCTCATCCAAATGCTCTGGAGAAGATCCCTACTACAAGGCTGGCTAAAAGCCACTCCTCCTGCTCTTGTTTGCTCTAGTTCAGCCTGTGGTCGCAAACCTAAAATAAGCACTCTGAAAACAGCTTTTCTTAGATCTGTGGTGGAGCACATCTCTTTCAGTTAGAGTCAAAGGCTGCACGGCAACTTGTAAAACAGGAGCAAATTGAAGGGTGGCATCTGATTTCCAAGCAATATGGGGAAAAGAAGACTGAATATACCAAGAGGCCATTTGCTGTTATTCTAGAGAAGATCCTCTGTTAAGAAGACCAGAAGAATTTATTTCTGCTGATGTTGGTACTTGCTGGTGTTTATTTCCAAGCAGCAGCAGCAGCAGGGTTGTAAAGCCATCTGTTTACAAATCAGTTTTTAACATGGGCTTAATCACTCAACTCAAGACTGCAGTTACAAACTATTTACATCTCCACGTCTGACAGAAATGTGTGTTCCTTCCATTCCTTCCATTCCCTCCCTACTTGCTCAGCATCTCCTGCTAGGAGCTTGTTCTACTGAAAATGCTCTAAAGCAGATCACTTAGCATTTTACTTGGTGACTCGGAGAGGGATATTTGCTCCTAAAAGGCTGTAATTTGTCACTGGCAGCTGTCAGGTTTACCAGATCCTTCTGAAATGTGATTTCTGAGCTGTCTCCAGTGCTCTGGCATTGGAGATCTGCAGAGCACACAGCTACTGTGCTCATCTTTCACCCTGCTCATTTAGCACTTTCAAAACCTGTGTGTGCTACATTTTGCACATTTCCCTGCATAGCTGCACTTGATGCATATTCTTGCAAATATCTGTCTGCCTCTGGGTGTACAAGACAAGAGGAGGATCATGACAATTTCTGTGTCCTGATCCCTATGGTAGTTTTTCTCCAAAGAGCCACAGGTGCTTGGGCCACCTGGAGCTCTCAGTGACCATGGGAGTAGCTACTGGCTTTACATCTCACACTCTGCTAGTTCCAAGAGCTTCTGAAGTTTTTTTTTTGCAAATACTTTTTTAGATTAGCCAGTGGGCGTCTAACACTCCAAGCATGTTTCTGTGGCAGGAAAGGGTTCCTTTTAGCATGTTTGTAGACAATGCAAAGATTTCATGGACTTTACACCATGTGCCTTGTGTTGAAACATATTCAAAAAACTGTCTATGCAATCTGTCCAAGAAAACTTAAATTATATTTGGATTTTCTTCCGGAACATGCAACAAAGTGGAATAATTTAACTGGATTTGACCCATTGGATTGACAGTGTCACTTGCATGGATTGACAATGAGAATTTTGATAGTAGGTCCTTTGCTTGTATTAGTTTCCCTCCTCTCTTTTTATTGCCCTTAATCCCTTCTCTTCTACCTAAACTCTGAAGGAATCTTTGGTTGAAATAGGTCATGACCAGATGACCAAGAAGATGAGTCTTGGCACTCAGATGGAGACATCTAGTTCAAGAGCACTCTAGTCCAGCTGCCTCTAAAACTGATTTAGATCTCTTGATATTACTGATATTAGAGTTTAATCACATTGGTATCTCATAACACCTCCATTTAATTATTTTATGTTAACAGTAATAGTATTATACCGGAGCTATCACACTTTTTAACATGTGGAAATTCTATGCAATTTAATGAAAAACAGGTTTGAAATCTCAACAATCATCATTCGCTGAGAAAATGAAATATTTTGTCAGAAATTTAGTCCATGAACCCAGACCATGACAAGAGACTTCAAAGCTCCCTTCTGTGTTTCTTTTGACATTAACTACGGGTGAGTACAGTGATTTGTGCAACATTTGTTGTATGGTGGCACTGAACCACCAACCTGGCTGTTTGGGTGAGCGGTGACATTGGCTAGGAGGGAAAGTGAACCGGTGCTTCCACAGACTCAAGCCAAATGGAATTCAGTCAAATAACTCTTTTTTTTCTCTTCTTTTTTTTGAAAAGGGAAAAAAAAAAAGAAGAGAAAGCTAAGAAAAACTGCAGGTAGAATGAAGCATAATGCAAAAAGTAAGAAAAAGGAAGACCCCTGTGTTTCTGGGGTTACCCAGTCTAGCAAGTATTACTCATTTGTGACAGGATCCATGTAGAAGCTGCGGAGGTGAAAAGACCAGGAAATATATACTGTATGTGTCAATGTTTGCACCATTCGGTGTCGTTCCACTACAACAGACACTCTAATGGGCTGTATTATTTATGTCCTCTGTAGCCCTGCACCCAGCAAAACAAATGTTATCCTTGAGTAATCAGAATATTTATACTGTAGGCCCTCACTAACAATGGATGAAGAAGTTTAGTGCTTTAAAGAACATTTGAACTTTTGAGTTCAGAATTTCTTTAAACAGTTTAAAATAAAATAAAATAAAACAAAACAAAATAAAATAAAATAAATTGTTATCTTATGCCTCAGACCATTAATTAGGTGTTTTGAGTTTTTAAAATCCTTTTAGATTAATTTATTTCCCATTGGACAAAATGTGGGAAATGTCACAAGAAAAATATCTTAATTAAATCGGTAATTTCATTGTATCAAGAATCCCCTGCTTTCTCTGCTGTTTATGAATTTTTTCATTTTTAAGTTTTGGTTTCTCCCAGAGTCATCATCAATAACTTGAGAAAGTATTTTGTAGCAGAAGGACCAGCCTGCCTGGGCTCTCTGGTCTCCTCTCAAAGGCCACAGAAACAACGTGTGGCTTTCAAGTCGTTGTTTTTCCAGGTAAGAAATAGATGAGGATTGGTAACCAGTATGCACCTCTGAAAAAGCAACAGGCAAAAAAATCCTTCTTAAATAGACAAACAAGTAAAGAAAAAAAACAAACAGCTTAGGGGGATGAATAAAGCCTGGGAGACACACTCCAAGCTCAGATGTTGCAAAGGACTCTCTAGTTTGAACTATCAGAGAGAGGAATGGATCAAACAGCACAGCCAGAAGGAAGAAAAGGAACAGTGGGGCACGCACAAGATCAGATTTAGGCAAGCACAGAATTGTGATGATGCATCAATGAAATGCAGTAACTTAAAAAAGGCTTGCCTGGTGAGGGAAAAGAGAGAGAACCAGGTAGCATCACTTCAAAAGCCTCCATAATCCTCGATGCCTCTTCACGTCCTGCACGTAAGGATGAGCACTGCATCCTGCATGGGAAAAGCAGAAGATTATGTTTTCTATCCCATTTTTGTATCTTGTGGTGACAGGCAGGGTCTTTGAGAATGTGTCACAGTTCTGAGGGCGCTCATGTCCCTGCCCACCCTGCCATGGCCTGGGACCCCATTCCAGCTCAGTCCAGGGCCACCAGTCCCTGCCCCAGTGATGCTGTTGGGGTCTGGTCTCCAGCCCTGCCACAGCCCTGCCTGAACAACAAAATTAGGGTTCTTTTCTAGTTCCTGAATGAATTGAAGAACTCCCCTGGGCTTCAAGAGGGCCCATGGCATAATTCCAGTAATCTATTTTATGGTGTAGCAGGTGATCAATTGAGCAGGTGATCAACTGAGCTCAAAACCAGTGAGTTTTTTGAGCATCTTTTTTTCCATAATTCATCCTTGTCTTTTAAAAGATGTTCTCTTAAAATAGACACAGCCTCTAGCATGTATCAAATATGTTTTTCCAGCTAACCTCCAGTATCTCATTGCCAATACTCTCAAAGATAACCCAATACATATTAGTTGCCTTTCTGATATGCCATGAGAGAGGAGTTTTGTAATCTTTCCTGTATATACCCAAAAGGGGTCTGTTTGTCACTGCTGATTGAAATGCTCCCTAAATGCCAGAAATGCACTCATCAACATTTCAAGTGATGTATTTATCTGAAGTAGTTTCCTTCTGATAATTTCATTTGATGAATCAAAAATGCAGCTTTCAAATGGCTGCAAATCAAGACAAGAATTTTCAGAGAACATTTATAAAAGCAATACTGGGGTCAGATATACTAGCCTTGATTCCTAGTGGGTGTTTTATTTTCTTTTGATGTTGCCACCTTACAGCAGCCCATTGAAATCCAACATCAACTTATTACACTTCGCTACCCAGCAAAAGATACAGCGGTGATGCTCGTGTGAAGAATATGGCCATTTAATTCAGCTGGCTTCAGCACATAGGGACCTCCATCAAGATTGCACAAAGGCACAAATCTCTCTAAGCTTTTACCACTAAATTGTCAGCAAGAGGGTTGTCTTTTGTATTTTTTTTTTTTTTTGCCACTTGGAGCCAGTTATTTGAGCAAAGCTCAGTCTCTCCTTCCCAGTGCTCTCAATCTTTTCTTCCTCTCTCCTGCCATTGCTTCTACTCTGCTACATCTCAAAAACTAGCTTCCAGCATTCCCCACAGACTTTATTATACTAAAAGGAGGGAAAATAAACATTTCATCTAAAATATTTGATAGATGCAGATAAATCTATGAATTTATTTGAAGCTTCCAGCAAAAATAAAATGCTTTGGATAGATAATGAGCAATTGAAGACAGTAATCTTAGAATATTAATCTAGAAATCTGAATTTACAGCCTGGCTTTCTGTAAACACAATTACTGAGATATGCAGGTTGATTTTATTAACTTCCAAAAAACTCCAAGGCAGATGAAAACAAAAAGTAAGTGCCACAAATTATTCTAGGAATTTTTTCATCTAAAATTACTTAAAAACCTAAGAAGGCCCCAGCAACTACTGATGAACTAAACTGTACTTAGAGAATGTTACAATGCTCTTGCTAGTTGCTCTGTCAAAGCAGATTTCAAGTTGCCAGGAAAGACAGCCATGACCCTTCCCACATACTCTGCCGTGCCTTCATGTGCTGAAAACCAAAGGAAAAGGTCTTCTAAGTTTTCCTTGAAAAGAAGGAACTTCAATAGCAGCACTGTAGAGGAGTCAGAGGAGCCCTCTGAACTGATGCTTTTTGTTATTAGTTCTTCTCTCTCCAGCCTAGTCCTGTGCTAAAATCATGCCATTTGTTTTCACCACCAGCCCAAGCGCAGACAGGGTGCCAGATCCGCAGTCTGTCAGGCTGTTGGGGGAGGAATGTCTGTGCTGTGCTGTCTCCTGGAGCATTTGGATGCTCCCTTGCCATGCTGCTGGATGTGGCAGTGGTGCCAGCCCAAGGCTTTGCATTCCTCTCTCTGCCTCTGCCAGCTCTCCTGGGCTCTCCCACATGGATCAGAGAATGAGATGGTTGCCTGCACCCCTGCGTGCTCAGCTGGGAGCCCAGGGCAAGCAGGACCTGGCAGTGCCTGCTGTCCCATCATCCTTTCCAGCCCAGCTTCACATTCATGCAGTGTCACTTATCTGAATAGACTTTGGGCACTTCAGGATGTGACCCCTTCCAAAAAATCAACCATTTCCTGCTACGGAGCAGGGCAAGGGCTGAGCAGGTGCTGAGCTGGTGCTGTTGATGCCTCTGTTTAGCAAAGGATGCCACACCATGGCTCTGCCACCACGAGCTGCCAGGCACATCTCCTATCCCACCTCCCCTCGGGGACCAGAGCAGTGCTGGGGACTGAGTAAAATCAGGGATGCTAGAAAGGCATCTTTAGTTAGGAAAACATCTGGCAACTCACTAGAAACATTCATGTGCAAGAAGAAGCGTTGTTTACCACTGCAAATCCTTCTGGGGCTCTGTGCTCCTGCTATGCAGTGACAGTTCAGTCATGAGACTGGAAATAATACGTGGGATTATTTTTGGAAATGTCCAATTGTCTTATTATGCCAAGATTAAATGGGGTAACAGATGTAGTAATTAAAAATGAAAAAGTGAGAGTTATTTTTGGTTCAGATAGTTACTATTAACTGACACGGTAGATGGGCTTTTAAAGCCAAGAATATATGCAATAGCAGTCAGAATAGCTGTTATTTCCCTGCTGTTTATGAAAGGCTTATGAATCATGTTCTACACCCAGCCAATGGCATACCTTTATTTCAGATGCTATTTAAATTACCTTTAATTTAAATGAAGAGGTGGAACTAAGGAAATATCTGAAGTTTTTTTGAGGCTTTGTCTGACATCAAAAATCAGATGACTGCGTATCTTGCTTTCCAGAAGAACATATGAAACTAATTAATAAAATTAAGAGGAAATGTATCCCATGTTAATCTGTAAAAAAGATCATGTTGAATTTATAGTTGCAATGTCAGAGTTAATTTGTATTCCCATATAATCAGTATTGAGAAAGTATTTGTTTTGCTGGTTAATATGTGGGAAAAACTGGTCCCTTCTTATTGACCCATCATTTCCAGAGCATTATATTAACATATATCAATAGTAATGGTATCAAATTTTTTCCCACTTATCATGAGAACCGTAGGATTTGGCTCTACTTCTTACATACTCCTAAATATAACCCTAGAAAGAAAAATAATTTAAAATCCCTACAACTGTAAAGGCATATCCTACAACTAGGGACATTCCCTGGCTGTAAGAATTTGACTGAAGACTGTGTATCTCTGAGCTCATTTGCACTAGACTCACCGCAAGCCTTAGATAAATGCATTAACTTTTAAAGAAGGTAATCATGATATTAATTTATCTCCTTCATCTATAATGCCAAGTAATGCATTTTGGCAAGCATCACTTATAACTAGAATTATTCTCCCCTGGGAAGCTGCAAATGACTCCTCTTCGTCCAAGTATGTTTTGCCTCTGTGCACAGAGACACACAGGCTATCTTCCAACTTAAATCAATATTATGATCAACACTGAATCCAATTAAAGCATATTTGCTTGGCATTTCAGATGGTGAAGTAATGATCTTCCCCAACTCCAGCAGGACTCCAGGGAGGCGCAGGAGACAGCTGGGAAGCCTGGGCTGCACAGCCCCTCCTGGAGCTGCTGGGGTCACTGCAGCAGCACTCGAGCGCGGTGGGCGATGCTCTTTTTGGCTGGCACAGGAGCAGGAGCTGCAGGTGAAAGCCTTCCTGGCATCAGCATGCACAGAGCTGCAGAACTGCAGATTTTCCTTGGACAGAGACACAGGCTACGGAAATTTATTGTGGTGCCTTTGCAGCCTCCACTGGGGGAAATCTGCTGCAGATCAAGCCCTTGACTTTCCTGGCCATCCTCTGCCCTCTCAGCTCCACTGGGTAGAGATGTTCTCTGCTCCTGCAGTGGCTGCTTCCCCTATCCACACTTTGTCAGGGCTGCTTGACTTAATTTTAAATATTTATTGGACATTTGGTCTAATGCCCACTACTTGGGAAATGTCTTATATGATGGGTGTAAAAGCAAAAGCAATTTTTTTTTTCAAGAGGCTGGCCTAAAAAAGCAATCTCCAGCTGTTCATTGCTGGGAACGCACATCTATGTCATTCCCCTTGGAGTGACATTATTCTGCTGTACTGTATTTTAAGTGAGGTGTATCCTTTGGAATTTGCACAGCAGCTCACCTAATTTGCTTTGAAAAGTAGACAGTAAATGAGAATTTATTTTTGATAAACATTTGAAAATTTTCTATCTGGACAGAACACTTGTGACACAGGAACAAATACTTGATGTCTCCTTCAGGACCAATTGGAGAAGCCCAGTTAGAAAGTTTGCATAGAAATCAATCACTTCGAATTCTACATAAACACTCACATAAATTCTGTGTTCTGCAAAATCAGGGGAGTAAGCACATTTGTTACCATTAGTCACACACAGCACTCTGCAATATTATCTATGATTCTTTGTGCCAGAGCAATAGCTTCCAGCTCAAAATGCAGATCACACACCACAGACTTTATTTATGGTCTTTATCCCTGCTTCCTTGCAAACAGCAGGGCTGGATGGACAAAATGTTAAAAAGAAGCATCAGCGATATCTGGAAGGCTTAGGAGAGCAGCTAAAGTATTTTTTTCTGGAAATCCTCTTATGCCTGTGTTTCCACATTTTAATGGGGTTTTTTAAAAGTGTCTGAAGTCCAATTTTCAGGGGTAAATGGCTGGAGCAGGTCACTGTATGACTGTACTAGTAGCATGAGCTAAGCAAGTCCCAAAGTGTGTGCAGCCAAAGTGAGTAGGGAGGCATTTCTGTGTCATGCTGAAGGAGTGTGTGGCACCTGACATTTCATCTCAACTATCTGTCCCATGCTCTGCAGCTCACCTTCAATAATAACCTGACAGAGGAAAGAATGTGACCCTGAGAATTTAAACAAAACAGTCAAAGCTTGATTTTCTGTTGTTTTTTATGTCTTGTGATGATCTATGGCTCTCTAGAAGAAGGGCAAAGTTGCTCTGAAATGTGGCCTTCCTTGAGAAGAAGAACTTTATGCCAATTTTGTTTTGTTGGTGTAGGACGTAAATCACTGCATGACCTGCAAGGTGAGCTCTCCAAGCAGACTTGTCCTTTCTTTCTGCCATTCTGTTTAAAGCCCCTTTCACAGCTTAAGCTGTGAATTAAATCGAGGGCAGGGCCCCTGGAGAAGGTGAGTGTCTCAGGGAGCTTAACCACAGTCGTGTGCTGTGGGCTGTCCCAGCACTCAGTGTGCACTCAGCGCTTTGCCAGGCACTCAGAGGTACAGCTGCTTGTGCCCCCTGAGAGCACAAATCATAATGGTGTTTTTTAAAGTTGTCTGTGTCTCCAGACATTGCCAACATAGCCTTTCTTATAATTATAGTTCTGTAATTATGTACTTACTGATGACACCCCCTCTGTCTGATGATAAATATATTTTTTCATAATAGCACTTAAGCATTGCATATTTACTAATCAAAAGGAGATTTGCACTGCAAGTGAAGTATTACAAATTAATTGCACCATACCTTTAATTATACCATAAATAATCTGGATCATTTCCCAAGAAATTGTATTAGAGCTCTGGTAACAACACTTACCCTGGGTGCCTGCAATGGTCCACATCTCATGCTTACCCTGCCAGTGTAAGAAATCAAAGTCCTAAGTTTTCATTACTACTGCCTCTGAAGTAACTGCAGTGCGCTTAAAATAGATGTACAATTCATGAAAATGAATCATTAAAAGGGATTGAGTTGAATTGTGCCTGGCAGATGTTGTCACAAACATTGCTGAAATACTTAAACACTTCTTCCAGCAAGTGATGATAGGATGCTTGGCAGCAAAATTATCCCATAGCCAGAGAACTAATGCTTTTCATGCTAATGCAAGAGAAGTTTCATAAGCAACCTTCTGGAGCTCTACTGCACAGTAACGAGGATGCTCTTTCCTTGTCTGTTGGATAGCTCTTGGTCAAGGCTACATCATCCTGCCCATAGTGATCCCACACCTCAGCCCTGCCAAAATGAGAGATGCAAGCAGAAGGAGGCAGAGACCAGTCTGTCCTGAGCTGTTCTCCATCCCCTGGGCTCTGTGTGCAGCCCTCCCTGGCCAGCCACAGAGCTGGTGCATAGCTCATCTGCTTCTCTCATCTAGCAGCAGCTTGATTGGGTTAATTTTTAGCCACACAAACCTGAGTGGGGCAGAGGAGGAAATGCTGGGCAGCAGTCAAGGATGGGTTGGTTTAAGATGGCCAATGCCCTGAAACAAGGTTTTGAAAAGCACGATAATTTTCTGAGTCCTTTCTGAAGAGCTGGGTTGACCCCAAAAAACGCTTTGGCAAGGATTGTAATTGCATGATCTGCAATGGCTTGTTTGCATCGTCTCCTTGGGTGCAGACATTTTTGTTAAGAAGACTTGATCATGGGCAAGACTGCAGGGACTCCAAGACAGAGCTGTAAGCTTGGTTTAGCCCCATCTCTGGTGAGTTCATTTTGCTGTTTAAATACGGCAGATCCACACCAGACTCTTCTTCTTCATGTCACGCATGGTAAATGCCCCAGCTATGGGGAAAGCAGACAGATGGGCAATTCCACTCATATGAGACAAAAAGTAATTTTTTTTCCCCCCTCATTTATGTTTCCCCAAATAAGACTAATGTATGTAGGGGTGAGTTCTGACTGGCAGGAAAACATCTTGGTTGGAGGCTTATTTTACCTTCTGAGGAAAATGATCAGATTCCTCAGCAATTGAACAAAACCTGTGGTCTCCCAGCTTATCTAGGATTTGAATAAGATCCACGCTGATGCTGATGGCTTCAAAGCACAAGGCACCTAAACATACTTTGACAGATGATTTTTCTTTCTGTATGTAACTGAAATGAGGCAGAGGAGTTTATCAGTTCTAGCCTGGCTAATGAGCTTAGTCTTCTTTCTGTACAGCTGAAATTATACAAAAGTGCCTGCCTGAAGGAGGAATATTGATGCTTCATCTCTGAGCACTGAGAAGCTAAATCACTGGGATCTCTGGCCAAGAGAGTTTCCTCACCCACTGAGGGGTCTGCCTGAGGGCTGGGCTCTTTGCTGCTCTCAGCTGACCTACGGCAGGCTGGTGGCTTAGCCAGGGAAGCAGTGGGCTGGACTACCTGAGACCTTTTTCCTTGCATCGTCCATGCATGGTGGGGAGCTGGGCTCCAAACTGACCATCCCTCTTATGACAGATATCGTCTGTGGCTGAATCTCACTGTGTTTGTGTGACTTCAAAGATGCAATTGTTCTTGCTGTAACATCAGTCATTCCTCCTACCTCTGGATTAGTAAGCTTCCTCAGGACTTGGAAACACTCCTGATCTGACACTTTCTATTTTAGCAACTCAGAGTTTGGACAACCTATTTTGCAGTATTTTACGCTATTAATTTTGTCCATTTCTGGAGCACAAATGGTAAGAGACTTTCTATAGTACATCATCTCTAAGCAATGTTACCAGTGCTTCACAAATCCTTTGCACTTTGTTTTTCCTTCTGATGAAAGGTCTGCTCTGTTTCCTGGGTTATGAATCTCCGCAGAGCCTGTCTCAGTAACTCCCTAAAGCTTTCCTCCTTCTCAGAGTTATTGCTGCCGTGCTCTTTTACATAGCACCATTCAGAAGAGGTTTTTTTCTGCACGAGTACACAATCATGTTCATAGTTCCTCTGAAGCTGTGTGCCATCACCTCCTCCATGGTTTCACTAAGATCTACCAGCATGGCACTGCTTTTTGAAAGCTCTGTGGCACCTGCAGCCTGTGCCCCCATGGGATGGGTCTCTGGGCTCTCTGCATGCCCACGTGGCTGGTGTGGGACACGACGCAGGGTAAACTCAAGTCCCCGTGGTAAATCCACGTCTCATGGAGCAGCCAAGGCTTCATCTCAGCTAAGCAGCATTTGGTTTCTCTCTTCTTACCTATGGCACATCTTGCCTGAAGCCTCCTCTGAACGTGAGAAGGTGAAATTGTGGCAGCCTGGAAGAAATGTCTGAAGAATAAAAAAATGAGTTACCACAAAATGGCTCTTTCATTCTATTGCCAAGCAAAGACTAACCTCATTAAAAAATGCCAGTACTGCATGTGCCATGTATGCTAATATGGTTTTGCTCTTTAATTGAGAGCCCTTCTTTCCTTGTAAAGCTGGCAGTGAGGATGTCTGTTGAAGGATTGGTTGGTGTCTTGAGCCTAAACAACCCATCTATTTATGTTAAAAGATTGAAAAGTTCCACTCATTATCGAAATTCTGTGACTGAGTTTCCCAGAGAGCTAATGAATCAGAGAGCACTTGTATTTTCCTGAACATAACAAATAATAAAGCTTTCAAGAGACAGCTTTTTCTTCCCCCCCTCCCCTTTTTTTTTTAAAGGAAAGGACACATATTTTTAACTATTTTAATCAAGAAAAAACATGAATGTGTTTGAGATTTCAAAATCACTCCTGAAAGAATAACTAGCTCTTCAGAGGGCTGGAACACAAGGCAGCACCCTGGGAAATACCGTGGTTTCAGGAAAACTGGTGCTGGTTGCTGTTACCTGAAACATTCTTCCTGTGCCTTATATAAAAGCACATCAAGTTTTGCTTTGCAATTCAGAGTCCTCAGTAATTGATATAAATTAATAATACCACAGTTTCATTTCCACATGAGAGTGAGTTTAAGACCCTTTATGATTTTTTAAGAAAACTGACATCCATGTTTTACAATTGCTCCAAAACTTGTTTTTAGTGATATCCACCAGTACACAAAAACCCTGGCTCCCAATTCCAGCTCCCTTTTAGCAAACCCTTGCAGAAGAAGCACGCTCTCCCTGTCAGGAGCCAGAGCACACCTGTGGCTTGCTCGGCATTTCACTGCCGGCTCTGGGGGGAACAAACCTCTCCACAGAGAGGGGAAGGATGCCCCAGGGCTGGAGACCCCCGGCCAGCCTGGAGACCACACATCAGCCACGTCTGCAAACAGCTCAGAGCAGGAGCTCTTGTTCCATCACCTGCATTGGGTCTGGAACGGAATTACCGCTGAACAAACAGCACTAACAATAACAATTGTACTGCTGTACCGATAGCTTTGTGCTTCTCTTTACGTTGTATTGCACCATAGGCCTCACCCTGGTGTTAAACCACGAACCCTGATCATTACAGCACACAGAGAGGAATTATATGCTCCTGCATAGCCTATGCTGCCAACAGGGTGACTGCCCCAGGTGCCTCAGCAAAGGCATTGTGCAACATACAAATGCCTTTAATCATCCCAGTGCTGCTCCCACAGTGTCTTGTTTAGACTACTTAAAATAACCTACCCAAATTATGAATCTTTGCATAAGAAATGATGTGTGCTTCAAAACACAATGAGAAACATTCTGCACAAAGGTTGCTCGGGAAGTGGGAGTGAGCCTCTGTGCAAGAGGCAATTCAGCAGAGAGCTCATATTGTCTTTAACACTGCAATTAAACTAAAACATTGTCCTTGTAAATAAAAAGATTTGCAGTGTGGCCACCACTGTGGAAAGCTTTTGATGAAATATTTAGGACAGCGCTTTCTGAATGCGACTGATTTTCAGAAGGCATATCAAAGTTTCATGGGGGCACTAATTTAATCACGGATGATGAATGATTTTATTTTTATGTTGGACTTTAACAAGGCTGGATGAATGTGGGGTGGCTTAGCGAGTGTGTGTGCGCCGAGGGGCACGCCTGAGTCACAGCTTTTGGAGCGCCGCTTCCCTCGCAGCTGAGCGCATCGTGTCAGCCCTCAGCAGGGCTCTGAGCCCTCACGCTGCCTTCGCAGCCAAAGCCAAACGCAGGGAAAGCTGCCAATTAGGAGAAATTCACAGCCAGCAGCACAGCCTTTGGTTAAATCCTCATTAGCCACCTCCACCCTGCTCCTGGCCCAGTCTTGCCAGGCACAGACAAATCACAGTGAGGGGGAAAAAAGGAAGAAGCGTGTTTCTGTGAGGCGCTGGTTGTGCCTTTTGTGTTGCCAGGCTGTCCTCACACCTAAAGCAGCTCAGCTGTGCTGAGAGCTGTGGTGTGGGGAGCTGGTGGGGGGCAGCCCAAGGTGCAGGAGCAGCACAGCTGCTGCTGACACCCCACACTGCTCCTGCGCTTTCAACGCTGCTCTGAAAAAGATCTGCCCCTCCAGCCTGATCTAAAAGCTCAGGAAAGTAGAAAGAAGTTTTGTGTGAAATTGCAAAGGACAGTGATGTGGGGCGATGTGCATAACAAGCCATTTAGAAGACAGTACCGTGGATCCCATTTCTTGGGATCAGATAAAGACTACATGGAAAATTCAAGCATGCTATATTCCTCTATCCAACAAACAATAACAATTTAATAATGATCCGTAGTGAGTGGCTGGATCTCAACACAAGCCTGTCCCCCAAACCTGAGCTCCAGGAGCACCTGTGCCTGCACAGCTCACAGAGAGAGCAGAACCCCATCCTTCTCTCTTTCCTCATGATCCTCTTCAGCAGGTGGAGCACTTTTTGGCAGCAGGAGTGTTAGCCGGGAGATGCAAGCAGGCACCAGCACTGCTCAGGGGCAGGATGAAGCTGCCCCCTGCCACTCTGCCTTGCCCAGGGTCAGCCACCATGGCATGGGGTGCAAAGCGGGGATTGCTCCGAGGGCTGTGTGGGACAGCATGGGACTCATCCTCCTCAGACCCTCCCACGCTGACCACTGGGCCAGCTGGCACTGGGAAAGGGCACCAAACACCAGTGTGGTGCTGGGAAGGGGAAGGGGCGAGTGCCCTGCGTCAGCCCTGGAGTCACAGGTTTGATCAGCAGATGAGTGGTGGCCCTTTTTTCTTACTGTGAGTTTCCAGCACTGCCAACTTCCTCAGTTGTGCTGGGAACACAAATATTTTTCTGTTGTGCCCATGCCAAATCAGTTTACAGCATCCAGCAGCTGTGCTGGTGTGTTTTGACTGAAGAGACACCACTTGATGTCAGCATAAAGTAACTCATTATCAGTACATTCACTCAAATTCATATTTAGGATCTTCAGAAATTATCACCATTATATTAAGCTATATGTTTAAAGCTTTGCAGCTAATTAATATGCACAGATTACTATGCAGCCCAGCCTCAGCCTCAGGTACTGGGAAAGTTTCTTGATATAATAAAGCTAAAAGCAGAGTGACAGGGACATATTACCTCACCAGATGGCACAGTTTGTTAAAACAAACCAACGCATTTCTAAAAGAGTGTTCTAATCTCCACTTGAAACACGTTTTAATTTAAAATGGAGGGACATTTACATAAAAAGCTTCAGAGAACAAATATTTCACAAGTTAGATAAGGGCAGTTCTGGTTTAAGGCAATAGAAGGTGGGAAAACATAAGCTAATTTAAAACATTCTCAGTGATGGAATTTCAAACGTAACTGTAGTTTGTGAGGAATTCAGATGGTTATGGAAAGCTTTCCTCTGGAAGGTGACAGCCAGTACAGTCTGTTTTCAAGAGTCATCAGCAAAACTGAAGTACAGAGTTGTGCAAATAATGATTAATCTGATAGGTAAATAAACATTTTATTTTGGAGGACTGAATACTTTAAGGGTTTTATTAAACCTTAGGTCACTCCTGGCATGGAAACACTGTTCTGCAACAAGATTCTGAATATGCTGGAAAATAAATTAAAAGAGACAAAATGTATTTTTTAAGGTTATAGTCTGATTAGGTCAATTGCTGTCTGAATAAAAGAATTAGCATGTCTTGATGAATTCACTATTTGAAGTACAAAAAAGTTGCTGGATCTTTGGATGTCATGGAAGTAGGTAACAAATCAAAGGTGGACGTAGGCAGTTTGTCTGATTTGCCCCTGCATTGTTCAGTCCAATCCTTGGGTTTTTTCCTTTTTTTATTTTACCAATTTGAGTCCAGCTTAAAGCGATATGGGTGCCTAAATCTTGGTTGCTGTAAGACCCAGAAGGATGAGTAGACATCAGCATCGCACTGCGAGGCTCTCCACACCTCTGCCAGGAGGCTCAGCTAGCCTGCCCTGCCTGCACTTCCAAGAGGAACATCACCTGTGCTGCTGGGCTGAAACCCCAGTCCTGCAGCCTTTCCCACAGCCTTTCCCACAGCCTGCAGGCTCCAACAGAGAAAGGGGGAAGATGACAGACACAATGTCTTTTCTTCCAAAAAGGGAGCAGAAGGTGGTTGTGATGGTGCAGGGCGAAAATGTGAAGGATGTGGGAGAAGGTCTGCTTTCCAGCCTGCCCAGGGTTTGCTGGGCTGTCTCCTCTGCTCAGCTCTGATCTTTTGGCTTGCTGGGTGTACAAAGCTTGCCTCTGATGTCCTCCCTCTGTTCTCACACAAAAGGTAAGAAATTCCTTCTTGGCCCTCCTTTTTTTCATTTCTTTCTGCTGTTTCTCCTCATCTCCCTTGCTCCATCCTCCTGCTGCCCATCTCTTAGAGCAAGAGCTGTCTTGACTGTTTCTGACATCTCTGGTTTTCATGGGAGACCTTTAGCACCTTCCTATTATAGAAAAGAAGAAGAGTAAGTGTTTTCTACCGTTTTGCTGAGAGGCAAACCACATGAGGCACAGTTAAGAAACATTTTGATGCAGAAACCTTTTTCGCTGCAGATATATTGCAATATTTTATGTTCTTCACAAAGAAACAATGCACAGAAGGGTAATTCAGAGAGCTGACATTGCCATACTGGTGCGTTTGTTATGGAAAAACACAGCTCCAAAGGCAAAACTGTAGCAACCAGGAGTCAGAAGAGCTTGACCAATCTCTGCTTCCATCAATGGAATGTGCAATGGGAAAAGATTAATTGTAGAACTTTTAACCTCATTGACAGGTGTCTCACTGAGCCAGAGCAGATCTGAGCTTTGCTCTTGATTCCTCAATTAGTTCCTGACATTTTTTAAAATGTGCAATATAAAATACATTAACAGTCTTTGACTGGAGCCACAAACAGTCAGAAATTCAGAGATAAATGGTATTTTGCAGACAAGCAAAGTGTTGCCACTTACTGAATAACACAGGTTTTACTGCAGCTCACCTCTATGACCTCCTCTGCCTCCAGCAACTCAGCATCTTGGCTGTACTACACCTATTTTTCTTTTTTTTTTTAATATCTCTTACATATTTTTATATTTTTTCTTAAATATTTAGATTCAGAATAAGCACATTCATATACTGACCACACTTTGCTTCTTTGAGAAGTTATGCTCAGGGACCATTTTTTTTACGTGGACAACAGGCAGATATCCCAAACATCTGCAGTTCCTGGGCCTCATAAAACTCGTCAATTTTGAAAGACAGTGAAAGAAAAAGAAAAGCCTAAACCAAAGCAAGTATTAAACGGTGAGTCCAAAGGTAGCTCACCAGTTATCATCTCAGCCCTCCTCTTAGTTTTCTCACATCAGCCATACAAGCTGTACCTGTTTAAATAAAACATGGACAAGTATTCACAGTCTGGTGTATCCAACAAATTCATTTTCCCATTTTCTCAAGAGTTCTTAGGAGCATCACAAGGAAAAAAAAATCCACCTATTAAGTGTGCTTTAAAAGCAGCTAGAGATTTAGAAACACTTACCCCCCACTTTCTTCTTCTATATTTTTTATAACAAAAAAAAAAAAAAGTCACAAAACCCCCCAGAAAATAAATGAGCAAAAAGAGAGATAAGGTATTAAGCATATTCAGGAGCTCAGAATTATTTCAGAGAGCTGCTTTTCACTCCTCTCAAATGCATATGTATAAGTTTTAAGTCAATGTGTTTTGCTAGCACTGTTAATCTAGAAAGCTGCTGCTATCCCTTGTAGCTAGATGCCAGGTAAATAAACAACCAACTGGCTTAAGCAAATTAAGTAAACAGTGTTGGTGGGCAGGTGGTTTTGTTCAGCATGTGGCATATAAATGTTTATTAATGCTGTTAACTTGGAGAAATGTTGAGGTAAAGGAAGAGATTATAGCAAATGTACAGATTAAAAGAGAAATGTTTGTCAAAAACAAATGTGCATATAAGCAAATAGTAAACAACCACATGAGTTCGCTGAAGCCAAATGCTCCCATTTAATAAATGAAATGCTTCATTAATCGTCCCTGACAGAAGTAATGCTTGGAATGGAGAACAGATCCAAGAGAAAATATTTATTGAAGTCACATCCCATGAGTCTTCCTGGCAGCCCAGGCAGGAGCCACAGCCACTCCCAGGCAAGGAGGGGTATAAGGAAGGCAGCCCCTCACCGCTCTCACTCGTGCATCTCCTGCCCACGGCCAAAATGTTTGGGGCTGATAACAGAGCAGCTGGAGGAGCCATCGGTTGCGTGGATTGCTGTGGTCAAAAGCTGCCTTAGAGATGCCCCTGGTCCCTGTGTGCTGTGCACCAGCTGTGATCCAGATGCCACAAACCTGTCATGACAGAGGTGTCCCCGTGCTGTGTCCTACACTAAGACACCCACTCACCACTGTGGCACTTGCTTTGAGGGCTGCCCAGAAGCAAAGCACACGGTGGTGGCCAATCCCCGTACTCGAGTGAGCCCTCCAGCACTGGGTGCCTTTCTGCAGGAGCACTCAGAGCTCTGTAACCAGCTGCAGGTCTCATCTTTCCCCTAAAACAATATGTTTCCATTTTCCAGGGTTAGGTCTTGAGGCACATGTTGCAGATGCAGTTGGATTAATCTTCTGTAACATCCAAGCACAATGGAGGTGTCAGGCACAGGACAGTCTTTTGACAGAAATGCACCCACACATGGCACTGTTGGCTGAAGGTCCATCTCATCAGCTGAGCCTGAGCTGCAGCCCTGCTCTGCTGTTTGCTGACCATGTCTGGCTCTGCAGCAGTGCCTAGGAGCAGCGCCTCCTTTTTCTTTAGCAAACAGCTTTGCACAGCAGTGGCTTGGCCTCAGTATCTTGGGCCTCTTGGCTCACCTAGACCATCTCAACATCCCTGGTGTGAAGCCTAAGGCAGTCCCTGCACACCAGCAGGCACAGAAAGCTAAGGCATGGCTCACCACCGTCACTGCTGTAATGCCTTCCCGTGGAATTGCTCTTCAGCTTCCCAATCGCTGTGCCTCGAGCTGCTTCATGCACCCACCAGCTGAGATAGAGACCAGGACAAAGAGCACAGGCCCTGACCCTGCTCTACTGAGGCAGCCCACGGCACCTATGACAGAACCCATGGTGTGGCAAACTGCAGGCAGGGCTTGCCACAGACCCCAGTAACGTGTCTAAGAAGTTTTCTTGACCAGCAACAGTGGGTGCTCTGGAGCTGAGGTCCCACCCTCTGAACAGGGATGAGATCCTGCTGCAGATTCTTCCTGAGATCACAGCCAAGAAACACTAATCTCTCTCTCTTCTGCCTGCCCCTTGTCAGGGCATCTTGCCTTCAGGGCCGTTGTCCCTCTGTGCAGTTAGATCAAAAGTGAGCAGATGGTCTTGTAGTGTCTGGGGTGGGGAAATGACATACATAAGCCCTGCATTAGGAAAATCAAGCTTAAAATAGATGGGCTCAAAGCCAAGATACTCCTTAGCACACACTTCTTCCCCAGGGCAGAGGAGGAAAATGCAGAGATGTGACAGGTGCCAGTCACTTTGCTTCATGTATTTCTGGAAGGAGATTAGATATTGCAATGAAAACAACAAAGCAAAAACTTGAATTAAGTACTTAAGTCCTCTACCTTCCTGGGAGATGGGCTGAGGGAGCACTGTAAAGAGAGATCTGGGATGGGAAAAGGCCACATACCTTACGTTTTCTCAGCATGGAAAGCATGGGGTGTTTCTGTACTGAAGATGCAAGAGCAGCAAGGAGTTGCTCTCCTAACATGGGAAGCTTTAGGAGAAAAAAATGACTAAAAATGTGCAGACAAAGGAGTGCCAAACTATTGGCTGAAAAATGGATCAGAGTAAGTTGTTTCAAGGAGACAGCTCAACTGAAGATCCCAGGAAAAAAAATTTTAAAAACAAGCAAAGTGGGGAAAGAGTGTTTGAAAGAGAGCTGTAAACCAGAGAGTGTATCACTGGGAGAATCTGAGGAGAGGAGCTGTGGGGCCCATCCCTACCCAGCAGCCAGTGGAGCTCCTGCCCACACTATGGTATGTATTATGGCGTCCCAAAACAAACATGGAAACATCAGGGAAATGCTTTTCTTTTTTGGTTGAAGGGAGTTTTGGTGGATCTGCTGACTTCTTCCACATTTTGTACAGGGAAGTGAAAAGTAATACAGATCCCACCAGAAACTTTCATGCCAGAGTTGAATTTGCAGTTTAACTTGAGCTAGCAGTATTTTAGTAGTGAAGTGGACCTTGAGATGGTCAGTGCTGCAGGAACTGAGTTGCACAGAGTCCCTCTGAGTCTGACAGCTACGTTTTTTACTTTGTGCTACAACACACAAAGAGAATTTGTTTTGCCTTCTGATGTTTATCCTGATTTTACATGTGTTCACAACTCACAGGAGAAAATGACAAATTGAGAAAATATTTGTTTTCACAACAGCCAAGAGACTATTGCAGCAGACAGCCAGACAAACACACTGTCAGTGCCAAATTCTGAGCTTTTCTATACACCATGGCATGCACATGTTCAGTTTTACCTGCCTAAAGGGCAATAGGGAATTCAGTCCATATGCTGCCATAATCACTGCAGTTTCTCTGCACAAGGATTACTTGTTGCATCCCACTGCATCTTTTTGGAACACCACCCAAAAGGGAGGCTGAAATCATCAGCCACATTTCATTTAACATGCCAACTGAATCTCAACAAATTGAAAAATGACCTGCCTGTAATACTTTGAGGCATACAGCAGAAAATAACTCTGAAATAGCTGCTTATGCTCACTGGAAAAAAGATTTATTTCTGATCTCAGAGCTTGAGTAGCAGAGGTAAATAGAACCACCTGTAAACCATTACCTGCCATGCCCCATTGCCCCCATGTGAAAAAATAAGAACAGGCATTGCTTGGAGTGGAGCTGGTCTAGTAAATGAGGAGGAAAATGGAATGTTTTCTCTCAAAAGGCAGCAAATGAAGAGGAGCTGCTGCATCTGAAATTATGTTTACCTGGAAGGTCCCAGCTTTTGACAAAAGGCCCATTAGTCTAGAATTTGTTTTTTCTCCTGAAGTGCAACATGAGCCACTTTGTCCTTTACTTCATACTTCAAGAGGGATTTTGATGGTGAACTAAACTGACTTATTGTACAAATGATTTAAAGGGCTCTGCACTGATGTATAGCCAGAATGGAGAAGAGCTCTGTATAGTGATGTGGCTAACTGTCTTTTTACTTAATTAAGTAAAATTAAGTACTCTAATTAAGTACTCTATTTATTTAAGGTTGGCGGGTTTTGTGTTTGTTTTGTATTTAATAATTGATTTTGATGCCATGATTTTATACATTCGATGCAAATCCCTGAAAAAGAGGACCTTGAAAATGTTTGCTTGCAAGACCAAGTTATTTAGGTCCATGGCTTTACTACCAGCAACCAGCAGCATTATTTCCAATAATGGACAACGCCAAGGTTCCCTGGTCCATGGCATCCTAGCTCTCCGACACAAACACAACGCAGTGCATCTTGCCTGGAGCATTTCTCTAGTTCCACTGTGACTTTGGCCCAGCTTCCTAAGGAAACTAAACCATCTGAGCATGACCTCTGTCTTTCTCTCTCCCCTTTTCTCTCAACTCCCGAGCCCATTGACTGGTTTAGATCCCATGAGACAGAGGGCTGGAAGCCTCAAAGATTAATTTTCCCTATGGATTCTGTGAAAACTGGTGGGAAGGTGTTTACAGAGCCTTTTTAAAAAGACACCTTTTAGTGCCTCTACCAAGGAAAGACCTCAGAAAACTTTGGTATTTCCCATTGCTTGTCAGCCCCTAGATAACCAAGCAGTAAGTGCAAGGCTCCAGCTTTAATTTAGACTAACCGCAGCCACATGCCTTTCCTTTTCTTCTGGCTTATATATAAGCCCTCTCAACCTCAACACTTGTGTGATATATAAACAAGTTATATAAAAACTCCCGAAGTGCATTTTTTGCAGATCACAGGTCCCCTATATTTAATAGTCCAATATTTGAAGAGTGGTTCAATACGGGGTCAGTTCTCCTCTGAGGGGATTACATTTTATGAAGGCATGGTACCTATGCCCTCCTGCTGCCTCCCTAAACAGGAATTCACATATTTTTTGTTTGAACGCTTTATTTTTGTTGTGAGATATAGGAAAAAAAGCAAGACCCAGGGTGGTCTCAGCACTTGGGAACTGGGTAAGTGACACTTCTGTCGTGCTGTGCCACCAGATCATGGAGGGGAATTTCAGGCACTCTGGTTCTGTGACTCTGTTAGCTGCTAATTCCATTGCCAGCTTTAAAATCTGGTTCTTTAATGTGGTATACAGTGAAATAGCCTCTGTACAACATGCACAATTTGAAATACCACAGGGTGTTTTAAGATGTTTTCCACAATAAGCTTGCATTTAGGCGGTAAAACAAAGCCCACTCGGAGTATGCTGAAGACTAGGCTGATATTGTCCCTTTTCACTGCTGTTCAGACTACGTGACTGAGCACAGAAGAAATAAAAATCAAGAAGGGTTCCAGAGTGGGGTTGGGAAAGGTGGATGCTTTTAGTGTTTCAGATGGGCCCTCAGACTCCCTAAAACTGCCTCTGGGCTCCCAAGGCTGCTGGACCACATTCCCAAAGAACCATCGAAACAAGGCTCCTTCTCAAGATGTGTTTATTTACTCAGGTGTCTCTATGAAACATTGGAACAAACAGCGTGTACGTAATTCATTCCCAGGTGCATTTGGGACGTCTGGTCCTGTCAAAGCAATATCAGGAACACATGGTTAAACCACCTCCCTGTCTGCTCCTGCAGGATCAGATTTGATCCCTGGCACTGGCAAGCTGGATTGTGAATTCTACTGATCCATGAGAATAGATTGATCTTAGTAATTTCTCACCAGTTTTCCCCCAAACTAAAGGTATTTTAATTATTTGAGTGTCAAGCAATCATATGCTGTACCTCTAACACAGCTATTCCAGGAGATAATTAGAAGCACAGAGGAGCAAACAATATGCCAGAGAAACAATGATCGCAGTGTGATCCAAAGGATAACTTTAGCAATGCAAGAGTTTCTTTGCTGGATGACTCATGGAAGGAAGCAGGGGCTGGAGCTGCTGAAAAAAGAGCCTGCTCCTTGGGAACATGTGCGAAGGTCAAGGATCAACTGAGTAAAACCAACTTTTTGTTTGACGTTAATAATCTTCAGGAAATGGATGGAGCGAGAGCAAATGTCAGCTCCAGTAATGACTATGTAACTCTGGGACTGTATAGAAAAGTGATAGCCCAGCTCACATGTTGCTGGTGGAAATAATGGGGAGAGGTGAACTGAGGATTCAAGCCTTGCTTTAATGTTTCCTTTCGAGTTTCTCTGTGAAATATGATTTTTCAAAGGGACAGGCAGCAATCTTCAATATGTAACTCTCTGTATATATGGCATGTATATAGCAAATCTGCCTTTTTGAACGTTGTGTTTTTTCTGTGCAACTTCTTCCCAAAGCTGTACAAGAAACATTGTCTCACTGACTGATACTGTCATTAAATTTTAAAAAGTATAAATATCTAATAGTTTTTGTTAAGATCCAACTGGCATGTTATAATGTTTAATTCAAAACATAAACATGTTACAATAATATGCATATTATATAAGAATATGTGTCCAATTGTTACATTTTACACACACCACTCAGACTCACCTCACATATATTTTATCAGTGGTTATTTTCAGAATATCTTCTTCCAATAACAGATTGTCCAAGCCTCATTCCTTCTGTCTCTTGCCAAAATAGCAGCAAGTTTAATTTTGTTTCTGTCCCAAACAGTGGCACAGCTGGCAGTGTGTAAACCCAACAGACTGATCTACATTTGTCACTGTGCTCCCTCCTTCCCAAAGAGGGGTGCCAGCTCTGTAAATTCAGAGGCCAGATCACATTCTGGCAGAAGGTCAGAGTATTAGGGGAGGGGAAGGTAACATGTCATTCTGCTCTCTGTTATTTTGAATTTGATGGCATTTATTTTTAAATGGAGGCTTGTTGGTTTTGCAAGCTATGATCCGGCTCTGCTTTGCATTGATGAAGGGAATATTGGTTCTCCAGTCAGTCTGATCCAGTGGTTTGCTCTCCTGTGTGGGAAATATTTCCTGATACCAACCTCAAATGTCACTTCCGCGGCTGTTTGTCCCACTCACAGTGAAAGTGAAAGTCTCAACTGAGAAGTCTCCAAACCAAAAATAACTGGAGGCTCGAGTGTTTGGGGAAAGTATTTTTCATATACTTGCCCTGTGTTCTTACTTCCCCAGACATTCACTTTGGTGCTGTCAGAGATATGATCCTGGCAGGCAAAATTTTAGTCTGATGCAGTTCAGATATTTTTAGGACACAAAATCCAGTTTATTGCGTTCTTCTTCACAACAGCCTTTTCTGTCCTCGAGGAGCGTTACTAATTCTCCTCTCCTCCTGGCTATACACTTCCAATTTTTTCAATTTTCCTTCAAAGGACAGAACCTCAGACCTCTCATCTTCATCCTCTTAACTCCCCCTTGCCTGCACCGTTTCTTCCTGGGGACACATTACTCACAGCTGAGCACAGGGCTGCAGAAGGGCCACCAGCAGCACTGGGAACCACAGAAGGGTTAATGCTTATGTCTTGCAGGACAAGTTGTCTGCTCAGCCCCAGGGTGTGTGCCCTCCTCCACAGTGGGTCAGCACCACTGACTCATCTGCTCTCTGATGCACTCTGGACCCTCCCCTGCAGAGCTGTTAGCACAGACCTGCTCTCATCCCAGAGCTGCTCCCACCTCAGTGAAGGGAAATGTGTCTGGATCAGGATGTCCATGGGTGCAGCTGGTACGAACCTGCCTGAACTCTCAACCACCTGCACAGGGAGGGGATGCAGAAAAATAAAGTGAGTGTGTTCCTCAAATTCAAAATTTGTTTGCACATCGCCCAGCATGAAGTAAGGGCTTTGTTTACAGTTTTGGAATTTGTTCATTCTTTTGTTTTTACGCTTCGTTGTTCTGCATTTTTAAGTTGGCCCCACCTTGCAAGTCCAGTTTTTCTCACACTGGTTGCGAATTCTGCAAATCAAGATCTGAATTAATATATCTCCTGGATTCAAATAGAGAAGCCATAATACTGGCTTCTAAGACAAGTACAAAAAAATAGGGAAAATCGACTTCCATTTCAGCTGGAATATTTTTAAATGAAAGGGTAGAAAAACGCACATCCTTTCTATCAACAATTGTAGAACTGAGCTCCTACTCTCTCTCAGTGCTCAAGGATACAGAAGCAAATTGTGCTTCTGACTCTCAGGAGGAGACATTTTTGCACGAGTAGCAAGGCATATAATAAAAATGACGAGTTTGGATGTTGGGAGGAAAGGAATCTCAAAATGCTCAAATATTTTTGGTTGAGCCAACCTTGGAAAGACTGGAACAGTGGTCCTGTGTCCAGCTCGCACTGTGTGCATTATTTGAGTTGCCTGGTTCTGTTTAGGCAGACCAATGTGAGTATTTTTTGTGCTCTCTACTGCACAACATTGTCTCTCTATATCCTTACAACATGATCTGCTTGACTCTTGCCAAACAGATCAGTGGAGGGACAGGACTGGATACAACAAAATAGATCAAATGGACTGTGAGCTGCTGGGGTAGAAGTGATTTTCCAAAGGACACCTTACAGCTGTGTTGTTTCCAATGAATCGAATTGATTTTTAAATTTAATTACATGGTATCGGTTTTCCCTTAAAATCTTCCTGCTTGTCCTCTTGTGAGTTTTATAAATTTTGCAATAGCTCTTGGACTAATATGAACTGCAGAACTGCTTCCTTTGGCTCCCTTATTCTGAGGTAAGTGGAACCCTATAAATTTCAGGGATAAACACAGTTCTGCCTAAGACTTTAATATTTCCAGAATAAAGAAGTCGGCCTCCTAGAGGACGGGACTGTGGAGATGACAGCCTTGTGTTCCAAATTTGTGGGACAATGCCAGACTGGGCTCCAGTCATTTGAATTTTGCATCTGTGAGATAAAAGACTTTGCCTTAGTAGGAGGCAAAAGCCTAAAATCTAGTGCAAGGAGGAGGGGATACATGTGAATTTAACTAGTGAATGCAGAGAAACTTGTCCATCAAATGGCTCATATCCAACTCGCAGTGGGGCCAGAGGAATAACAGTTTAATCGGTTGACTTGACAGAAAAACGATATGTGATGTAATAGATTATATAATTTCCACAATTTTTTCCAACAATTGTAGAGCGTTTCAAAGGTGTTTACAAGGGTCCTGTTTGGTTTCTACTATGTATTCTGTAAGCTTTGAAGCAAACTTCTTTACAAGTCTTTTCTCTTGCTGTATAATCTCTGAATTGTATTACTTCCATCATGATTCTTGAAATAAACATGTCATGAAAATAAATTTAAATTTTAACCCTCATTCCTGTTCCTACACTTCTGAAAGGTTCTAAGAAGATTTGAAGACAATTTTAAATGTTCTTCAAAAAAGCAGAGATCTTATTATCTCTACCTACTACTAGATGCCATGGGAAATCCTTAGAAATATAATGAAACCTAACACATAAAACCCAGTGAGCGACTATCTAATCAAATGAGTAGATTCATAATGACAGAACACCATTAAAATGCAGGCAGAAAACTTCTCAGTACTCTTATTCCGCATTTCTTTTTGTTACTTTAGGTCTTCACTTAGGGAGTAATGGAAGCAAGCTGAATAATGAATACACTTAATACAGTCTCAAGGAGATTTCCTTCCAACATTTCTTTCTCTTGAGCTGAGCTGAAGGTCAAATAACTTCAGTATGGTAGAAAGCACCAAGATGGTCCTTTTTAGACCCTTTTATTGAGTACAATTTAAGGATGACGAGGAATAATAATGAATAAGGAGATGAGATATTTTAAAGCTTTAACTTGCTTACAGCAAAGTAAGAGAATAATGCATTTCAGTTACTTGGGCAAATGACAATAAAATAATCACTTTGCTAGTGTTAGGTGGTGCAGTGAATAGCTCAAATCAGAATTATAGACAACTGCTTTTCCCTTAATGGGTTTATCCCACTGGTGAATGAAGACAAGTCAAATGATGTAGTTATTTCTCCATTAACTGGGTAATCATGGCTTATTACTGTATATAACCAATGCAGACTTCTATATATCTAGACCCTGGTGTGGAACCCTGCCCTGGGCTGAGCACCTTGTTCCCCTGGGGACTGATTTTGTAGAGTATGAGTGCAAATCAGCAATAACGCTGCCCAAGGAGACCTGCAGTGGCAATGCACACCCAGAAAAAAGAGGCACCTTTCTATTTTTTTATGTTGTACTCATAAATGTTATGTTATATTTGCATACGACAGTTATAACTAATGACTATAACTATTTGCAGCCAGGATGAACAATATTGCAAATCTGAAAGGAGATAATTCAACATGAATGGATGTGAAACTGTTTCTGCATATCCAAATCTTACTGCAATTCCAGGGAGCCTTCTATATGACGAAGAAGCAAGGGGATACTGTGTGGCATCACCCACCAGGACATCATTATATTTAAAAAAAAAAAAAAAGTCATCTTCACAGTTAATACAAATTTACGAAGTTTTCTACTTCTTTTTTGCATGTTGACTAAAGCAAGTAACATCCTACATTTCTCTCTTAAATTGTCCTGTACTTTGTACCTGATTTGCCCTCATATCTATATGTTCACATTCCACCCTTATCACCCAAGCACTGTGCAAGCCTTGGAAAGCTTTTCTCCATTACTCACTCCTTCAGCAGATGTTCATGTTTACCACCCTGTTGACCTTGTTAGCATGTTTACCACTGTGTAAACAGTTTGTACTCTGCTCAGACTGTGAAGTCTATTTTGGCCAATATTTTAGCAAAGGCTTAGTGTGAGTATGTGCCAACTAATCAGTATATCAGAGAAATCTGCACATTATAAAAAAAGAAAGGATGAGAAGTAAAAAGCATCATAAAGGCAATGAGATTAAGCAGTGAGCTTTTCAGCAATCTCATATAGATGGCACACTGAAAGTATACAGGGCTAGACACCGGGCCACATGTCTAGGGAGCCACATACAAACATATAAGGAGAAAATCAGAAAGTCCATGCATAAAATGTCATACATCTAGCAAAGGACATGAAAGGTAATAAGAAAATACTCTATATTTAGATTAATAGTGAGAGGATTATGAAAGGAAGAGTTGGTCTTCTACTCAGAGGGAGAAAAAGCTATTTATAAATGGTATTGAGGAGACTGAAGCATTTTGTTTCTTTTTTGCCTTAACATGCCCTGGAAGACCAGTGAAAAAGGGTATGAATTCAGGTTGAAAGAGAAGATCAGCTGAGAGCACAAATTGGTAAATTGATTTTTTCCCCAAAAAATTCTCCGGAGCTAATGAAATTGCACAGGTAATTTTGAAAACCAGACGAAACACATCTGACAGCAATTAGAGGCTGATCACTGAAAACTGGAGGATGGGTATGGCTGGGAGCCTGCTTGTCTTTATGATGGGGAATAGGGTGAACTTGGGAACTGCACTTTTGTCGGTTTATCCTCTCCTCCTAAGACGGGAAGAAATAATCCAACCATCAGTAAACATCTAGAAGATAATGAAGGATAAGTGACAGCTATCAGGGATTTGTCAGGAGCATAAGATCTTTAGGATAGGTCATTTCCATTTACCCCAGCATGACAGGCCTCGCGGGCTGTGGGAAGGAGGTCAGCACCATGTTTCAGAAAGGCTGTGACATGGAGCTCCTGTGTCTGCACTTTGATCAGCAGGCTGCAGGACTGTGATCCACACTCCATGCCCAGCATGGACACACCAGCCATGGTTTCCATGTTCACCTCTCCTGGGCCCCATATAACCCAATATTTTTGCCAATGACTTGGATCACAAACTAAGAACTACACTGGATGATAAACTAAGAAGTATATTTATTCAATTTTTAAATAGCAGGAAGCTAGGAAGGGTCATGAGTGTACTGGGGGTTGAGGTGAGGTGTGAGAATGCTCCTGACTGAGCAAACCATCCTGCCAACATTAGGTGTGTTTTCTGAAATGCTCTGTAGCTGACTGGGGTGGCCTTTCCGAAAGCCCAAGCGCTGAGTTGCACTGAAGGAAAAGGTCTCCTTGCTGGGTCCTGCCAAACTCCTGTGGCCTCAGCACAGGCTCATGGATGAGGAGGTCTCAGCATCCCCACTCCTGTCTGGGGGGTGTCTACACTGCCAGCCTGGCTGACCTGCCGGCTGGGAGGTTTTCACCTCCTACAACACAGTCAGCGTGGAGCAAGGAATGAGCATGGCCAAGACCAAACGTCATCTGCAACATCTACTGCTCAAAGCTCACTTTGCTGCACAGGAGGTCCTGTGGATGGGGTATATCCAGGCAGTCCCAGGAATATTAGCCCCATATGCTCCCCACCCAGCCCACTGCCATGGGGACAGCCTCGACATTGGGTCTCAGAGCCCAAAAATCATCTTAACATGCACATTTAAATATCTCTAATAGCAAGTTTTACTTGGGCTTGGAGTTGCATGTGATATCTATGTTTTACAGGGACTTCTAGCATTGTCTCCTCAGCTGAGAGGCAGCTTTTGAGTGGACAAGCAAGTGCCAGGCCCATGGATGGAGGGTGCACTCCCAGATCTGGTGCACTGCCGCTGTCAGGAGCTACAGGGAGGAAAACTGTGCTCTGCTCCACCTGCCAGGCTGCTTCCTGCTCTCACAAAGTCCTTAGAAAAATGAAACCAGTCAAAAATTTGCAACCTGCCCTAGGATAAACTTTTTAATGTGATTCAAACTTTGAAAGATTTCAATCTGGAGTTGTCTTGAAGTGATTTTTTTTAATGTTAATTTTCTACTATTGACCTAAAGAATCCGTCATTTAGACAACCCTGCTCTGTGCAGAATGGATAAAGCTTATCACAGAACCAAATGCAATTTTTCAGAACCTATTGAAAAGAGGAAGACCATACTGATCACGCTGCTTGCCATTATAGATTCAGAGCACATTTCTTTGACCTGTCCTCCTCTCAAGATAAGCATAGCGCGTATGCAAATAACTGTAATAAATGCCATCAACAGGCAAATGGAAAACAAGCAACTCAACCAACTAAACTAACAACTTAAACTGAAACATCCTTCTCTTCCTGGGAGAAGATAAAAAAGCAAATGCCTGACAGCATGTAGGGCACGTCACCTTGCTCTTTGAAGGGTCTGTCACAGTTAAAGAGTGAAGTACTAACGGCACTTTTGTTGGCCCCCATCAGCAGTGGTCCTCGCTGAGGTGGCATCCCCTGGTCACAGAGCACAACAGTGCCAGCACAGCCACATCCTCTCTGGGGACATGGATAAGACCAGCTCATCTCTGCTTTGCTGTGAGCCCAGAGAGCCCAGCACCATGGAGAGCCAGGAATGGGCTGCAGCATCACTGCGTGTGCAGTGCTCAGCTCTGGACATGGGCTAAGGGTGGACATGCCCCATGTCCACAAGACATTCTCCAATCGTTCGTCACTATTTCTGTCCAAAATAAGATTTATTCCCTTCTTTCTTCTATCGACAAGCCACAGTTTTGTTAAAGGTAATTTTGACCACTTGGTTAAAAATCCATCCTTAATCTGTGTTAGGGAGTGGCTACTAGTGACAGCCATCCTTACTGAAAACACTGCCCAGTAGCCTGTGCTGCCAGGGCTGCAGGCACCAAGGGCCTCTTGTACATCATCTTGTAAAAAAATCAGATTTTCCTTTATGCAAAAATGCTAGCAAGAGGCTTTCTAAAATCTCAGAGTTATATAAATATTTGTAATCTCCCCATCTTTTTCATCCCAAACCCCCAAGTTTGGAATTTGATACCAAAGGACTGAAACCTATTCCTGCTGTTCCCAAAAATAAATTTGTGCACTAAATATATCCCACAAGCAGAAGGAAACCTGTCAAGGTGCATTTAAAATGTAAGTCTGATACTGAACGACTAAGGGAGTGGCCTGTAGTATCTGACCCGTGACAAAACACCATACTAAACACTTAATCAAAATACGGTAAAACAGAAATGTTCAGTTTGCTATCAGCTTTTACTGAGTCAAGAGAGACTATTGCTTATGGGTATTTCTGCATGGGGGATTCCAGTTTTGTCAGAAATTTGCCTCTCTCACCATCTGAGCTCTTGAAAAATCTTTTTTTCTTCCAGTCATTTTAAATAGTAATTACAAAAATGAAAATGCTAACAGATTTCAAACCACTTCAGGACATTTTGCCAACTAGAAACATGTTGACTTTTTAAACAAATGGCTTGCTCTCCCTGTAATTAATTTTAAAACATTCATTTTTGCACTGACAGACATCAAGCAGCTATTCTGCAGCTGTCTCAGGATTTCAGAGCTTGACCTTAATAAATAATACAATGTTTTCTTAATTTGAAGAGTAACATATGCTTTTCTTCTTCCCCACTGAAGTGGATCCATTTATGTTTCCTGGAGCCAATGTGTTTGCTAGGGCAGCATATGCCTTTTGCACAATGTGATTACCTTTATGTGGGCAAGTAGGCCACACCATTAACAATTAAATGTTTTCAGAACTTTACATTTAACAGGAAAAAAAATTATTGTCGGTCCCCTTTTCCTTTGTGTGGTGGGGGATGTAAACTGTGATCTCAGAGTCCATGTTTCTCTTGGGCCACGGAGGTGCTGCTGTTAGCAGCTGATGGCTTTCACCCAGCTCGTGCACATCCTCATGGGCAGTGCCAGGAGGGGCAGCTGACAGACCACCCCAGGCGTGTCCTAAGGGGCAGAGGGTCACTGAGGGGCACTGCCAGCTTCTGGGCTGCTTTTGGTGCATCCCCTCAGTGAGCCCTTCTTCTCAGCAGGCATGTCTGCTGTGCCATGCCCACGTTAAGCATCTGCCAGCAGCCTCCAGGGTGCAGAGCAAGGAGCACAGACCACTGGCAATGCCAGCATGGCCTAGTGACTTTGTGTGACTGCTGAGTGTCCTGAATTCACTTGGTTTGTGGATCCATCAGGTTTGCCAGTCTCCAGAGCCCAGCAGCCCTTGGGAGCACTCCACAGGCTTGCCCTCCTTCGTCCAGTGGTTAGACTCTTGTTTTCTGGTTCCAATTTCTATAAGAATGTTCACAGGTGCTTACAGAGGCCATTCATCCAAACTTACCCAAAGGGACCTTTATACAATCTAGTGCCTTTTGTCTATTCTACTTGGAGGGCAAAGGAGACAGGCTCAAGTCTGTGGCGGACACTTAGGAATTAAAGTGACAGGGTGTAATGTGCTTTATTTACCTCTCCTGCTATCATTTCTTGGTGCTACACCTCCTCCTTGGCATACATTCTGCTGTCAGTAAGCCCTGTGTTAGTGATGTGGCAGACTCATTGGTCTGAAGATGTAGTATGGGATGCATCACAGTCTGCAAAATGCATGGGATTTGCCTCAGACATTGGGGCTGAGTTGGAGGTTTTCCAACAGGACACACTTGCTGCCATAATCAGCAGTCAAACATCAGTTCATTGGCCAGACAGGTGTGAAATACTTTGAAGACCCCTCAGTGCTGGATTTTTTATGTTTCTGCTCCCAAGGGGTTTGCTTTGCTCTCTGGAATATTGGGGGATGTTGTCACAGAGACTTTTGAAGAAGTTTTAAAGTGCAGAGCTCCAAAGAACAACACCACACACAGAAGTCCATCCCTCCTTGTGGTGGCAAAGATATGGGACATGGGGAGGAGGAGCACAGTAACCCACACCAACATTTAATTACATGAAACTGCATTCAGCTGGCTCCTCCCTTTCCCTTGCAGGAAAAAGGTTTTGACACCAAAAGAAGACCTAACTGATTGGTGAAATACAAGATCTGCTTTCACTCCTGTCCCCAGTCCTCTGTATAGGGAGCATTGTGTCTGTCAGAGCAGTGGCCTGGGTCATACTGTGCTGCCTTGGTGCCATCTCTGGGAAACACCCACTTAAGGTTCGAGGAGACACAGCTATAATTTTGTTGAGATTATATTCTATTTTTCTTTAAAGTCAGGATCAGACACTCCAGAGTTTATTGGTCTTCCAGTGACAAATTTTCTTGGAAAATGTTGCTAGGGATTTACTGCAAGCAAAATATTAATCAGCAACAAATATGGAATAATTAGTTTGCTGAACAAATCCTATATGTCTTTACAGATAATAGAATTGCTAGTAAAATGAGAACCTCATAAAAATGTACAAATGACCTAATGGAAAAGAATGAGCACTTTAATAAAGCAGAAGTTTACTGCATTGAGGAAGTATTTCTATTATTAAACATTGGTAAAGATGGGCTGTATTGCTTCATTTAATTCTTCAGTCACCTAGCAGATTGCAATATAGTGCTCTGACCAGCTAATCTTGAGCATACACTCAGTATTTCGCAGGGTGCAATTATTCTGTGCCTTCAAGTACCTTCTGGGGTTGGCAGTAGCACAACCCCTCCAGGAAGGCAGGGTAGGAGCAGGCAGCCACTGCTGTACAGATAGCGCTTATCTGTACTTTCTCGCAACTGAGCTCTTGCCAGCAGTTAAGGACTGGCCAATGCAAACCAGTGAGTTAGTACATTTTCTCCTACACTGTTACTACTCCTTTTCTCACTGACCTGCAACATAACACCCTGGGATTCTCCCTTGGCTCTCTCTGTGACTCCTCTCTGCTCTCCTCAGGAGCTGGGACCCACAGAGGTGATGGACATAGTGCCCCCCATGGAATACCGAAGGCTTGTGGTACCTGTGAAAATCTGAAGCCAAACTGAAGGTTAGCAGGGAGAAGATAACACTGGCCTTCCCTCTGCCTTCCTGCAGCACCAGAAAATTTACTCTCCTTCTTCCCACCCCTGTAGATGTGGTTAAATTCCCCACGATGCTGAGGGACCTTGACCATTAATAGTAGTGGCGAGGATAACAGCAGTCAGTATATTAATAACATGCTAGAGAGTAATTGGAGGTAGATGCAGGACCTGAGCCAGAAAAGGACCGTCATATCTTAGCTGTTAAATACCTTTCCCTTTAGGTTATGCACCGATGTTCTCAATATTAAAAAATCCTATTACAAGAAATAAACCCGTAAGCATTCAAGGCCTTCAAAAGTCTGAATATAAATCTTCAGTTTGTCTGCAATAACACCAGACCCCAAACAGCTGTACCAGGTAAAGCAATTTGCAATGTATGAGAACAGCCACCAGCACATAAGCTGTGATTCCAGCATCAGATAAATATTTTCTCATGCTCGTTATGCCCATCAAGCTTGCAAGAAACTTAGCCATGAGGAAAAATAAGCTGATGCTGTTGTTTTTACAAACTAGGAACAGGAGGCACTGAAAGCAAGAGAGCAAAAGGACTGGGGAATCAGATCCAAACTGTTTTTCATGCCAGGTGAGCAGGGTAAGTGTCAGGACCAGGCGCCTGACCTTCCCAGCTGCTCCTCGTTTGTGTATTTCCCCAAGGATGCACATATAGCCCTGCTAGCCACCTCCACCTCACTGATCTCCTATGGTGGGAGAGATTCTGTGGCCATCACAGGCTCTCATTTAAATGGGTTAAAAAACAGCAGATGACCATGGGATTTGCAGGACAAAGAGGCATTTTGGCAGCCCTGGGAGTGCTGTCCAGGGAGCAGCTGACTGCTGTGAGGGGAGGGAAGGCAGCATCGTCACCTGAATGTCATCTTTCACATCTAATGTGGTTTGGTACTTCCCTTAAACCAGCGTGCTCTGGCTTTGAAGGAAGGATCAAGAAGTGTAATTTTTGATTAAAGAACTATTTTTGAAAAAGATCACCCATAAAGAGTGAATGCAGCCAATGCTCTCAGTGGGAGCCAGGAAATATTGACAGACATAGCTCCCGCAATGAGTTTGGAAAGATTCACACAGCAAATCCCTTCCTGGGAAGCTCTTGCACCCCATTTTGTGCTTTAGCAACAGCTGGGCACGTCTGATTCATGATCTAACTTTAAACCCAGTGATGGCTTAGAGGCTATATAGATTTCTTTGTTACTGGTGGCTGCTGTCACAGGAGATGTGGATGTGACATCGTTCATTAGTCTATACAATGGCTGATGCCGTGACGCTGCATCTCAGTTGCGGAATTTGGGCATGGAGCACCTTGATCCTGGTTTATTTGAGCTCTGTGGAGATTTGAAGAGCTGCTGTGCATGTCATTCCATTTTCTCACTTCCAGCAAGCTGGAGCATTCAGATTTGCGTCTCATTACCTGCTCTGCTTAATGAATTTCAGTTGCCATAGAATGGAGTGCTTTGGAGGGAAATTGCAGGATATTGTGGGTACTCGAGTTTTCCTTTCTTTTCTGTCACTCATGCTTCCCTGTTCTCACACTGTCCTCTGCTAAGAAAAAGGGATCTGTGATAATGGAGAAGGTTGGGGATTGCAGAAGTTTTGTCTTTTATCTTGCTGACTTAAATGCTACCACAATACACTAGCATGGATTTAACTGCATTTTATCCCTTGTAGGTGTACCTATATCTAGATTTAAGAAAAAATGTAGGAATTAAATACTGAAGTGCATGAATAAGGAGTTTCCAGTAGAACAGAAATCTAGAAAATTTATTCATGTTTTAAATTAAATTTGGACATTTGGTCCACCCCTGCTTTTATTTCCCAAGACAAGCATTACACAGTACAACCAAGCTGGAATCCAGTTTTTAATCATCATTGACAAGATAATAATTTTCCCAATGTTAGGATCCTGCACAGTGTGCCTGTGTTTCACAGCAGCCTCCTCTCCAAGCCTCTGCTGCTGTGTCTGGGCTGGGAGGAGGCTCTGCTGCGGTGAGTCAGTGCACAGCACGCACTCCTTCTCTGGCAGGGAGAGCAGCTCTCCCCCACCCACTGTTCCTGCTCTCAGTGAAATAAAATGTCTTTGGTGGCAGACTGAAATAAGACATTTTCTTATCCTAATGCAAAAACAGGTGCCTGAGTCCCTGGGTGCGAGTCCCTGAGGTACCACCGCTGCTGCCCCAGCCTTTGTAAAGCAGACAGGAGGGGAGCTCTGGATAAAGCTGGTGATAGTCTGGGAAAGCAGAGGCAGAAGGGAAGAGCCTCAGACACAGAGGGAGAATGAGGAGCCAAGAGACCTTGCCAAGGCTTCTGCATGAGCCACCTAAATGTGAACCAGGGCCAAGAAATCACAACAGATATTTTCTCCTGCTTGTTGTGGTTTAGCCCCAGCCTGCAACCAAGCACCAGGCAGCCACTCTTTTATCCCCCCCAAATAAAGGTTTTATCAGTGTGCACCTTAGAGAGAAAAGGTTTGATTTGTTTACCATGGAAGGGTGAATGATGGAAATGACCATCAGGGAATCTAAAACCTCCAGAAAATCAAGGGGTCTCCCCATGGATTGTTAATCACAAGGAGTCTGCCCACAATTTAAAGGAATCCTCCAAGCCTCCAAGGCTTGAGCTTGAGCTTGAGCCTCCCTGAGTGTGCTCAGGGAAACAAATTAGAGCATCACGCCAGGCCCCAGCCAAATGCAGCATGTGAAGAGGTGGCAAGAGCCTTGTAAGAAAGGGCATTGAGCAGTGAGTTCATGGAGGCTCCCTTTCTGCTCACACTTTTGGGAAAATTTTAAGTATTATGGAGGAAAATTACTGAGAGAACGGGCTTCAAAGAGTTTTGCAGCACTATCATTTTAGGTCAAGAAAAAAAACAGGAAACTAACATTGTCTCTTAAATCTTTAAGATGTCAGTAAATAAATGATGTGGTTTTCAGAACTGTAAAGCATCTCATTTCTTCTGCTGACTTCAGCTGGTGCCACTGGGTGCTCAGCACTTCTGGAAATAAAATCATTTGTTTGCTAAGCCTTGGAAGGAAAAGCTGAGCAGGCTGACTTGAAGTTCTTGTTCTTGCAAATATGAATATGAAGCAGGAAATAAAAATACGAACTGAATATGAATTGAACAAGAATATGAAACTTGTATCAGTAGTGTTCCCTCAGGAAAATCATTATTTGGAAGAAGAGGAAAAAGTGCACATAAAGATGAATTGGTAAACACCATAGGAAAGAAGGAAGGATGGAACTTGTTTGGCATTATGATTATTATTATTTGCTGTTTTGGAGCTGGTCTGCCTCTACCTTTACTTTGCATTATTTGTTGTAGTTCTGCATTGAACTAATTGCTTCAGCCCTGGGGGCTGTCATGAAAACGCAGGCAGTGCTAGTGCCTTGACTGTTAATTAATGTGATGGCAAAGCGGTTGAGGAAGGGACTGAAATGTCAAGCAGTGGAAAAAAATGAATATGAAAAATGCTGGATTGCTGTGCAGCGAGAGGGGCAGGGGCAGGCTGGCACTGCTGACAGGGGACAGGAGCTGCTCCTTGGAGCTCTGCCTGTCCTGGCCCACTGCAGCCACGTGGGAGCCCCCACCAGACTGCTCTGCACAGGACAGGCTACAAAATGTTTCACAGAAAATCAACATTTTCCACATGAATTTTACTGTTGTAGTATTCCACTGGAAAACAAAATCCCTTGGTCAGTTAACCTGAAATATTCTTGATTAGTTTCTCTTCCACTTCAGTGTCCCAGCAATCAGGAAAAGCTTGAAACGGGACATGAGAGAGGTAATCCAATGGTATGCTGGTACCAAAAGGAAGCAAAAAGAGTATGAGACCACAAAATATGATTTATCTAATATGATGTCCACTGGGAAAGCCAAAGATTAGTGTCTGTTGAAGTGAAAACCTTTTGTCCTGGCCAACATATAATTAAATTCAGGAATGTCTGATGCATTCATTCTTCAGTTCTAATTTGAATAGAATGAAAAAAAGTGTCCAAAAAAATGGGACCTGCTACAATACAAAAATATTGGGACAATTATTTGGTCATTTTTTCAGACGATTAGTGTTTAATTTCTTTTTCTAAGCAGCAACTCACACATTTTAATTCAAACATCCTCATAGAAAAATGTTTATATAGATATTAATTTTAATAAAGTACTTTAAATTACTAATCTTCTACTACAGAGCACCACTCAGAATCCCTTTATTATATAGTTTGCCTAGCAAAGCACTTCATCATGCAGAAGGGAGAAGTGCCTTTATACACTGTTCTGATGAAAAGAGAGAAAAATAAGACTCAGAGGCTGCACAAGATGTCAAAACTATAGGAAAAGAAAAGGCACCAAAAAGCTGCTGAAGAAGAATCACAGACAATGCAGCTGAGATGATCATTGATGAACTTATACATAGTTTCCTCATTAATGCATTGAAAAAACTTTGCAAAGGGAGGCTGGTATCAGTGTTAGAGGCAAGGGAGGTAAAGTGGAGGATGATGAGTGACTCTCTTTGTCTCACCTGAGCCAAGAGCAGAGCCCAGGTTTGTCAGACACAGCTGAATGTACCTTTTACAACACTGGGTCCTTTTCTTCTGTGACATGACATGAAGCCCAGAGTGGCTTTTCTCTCTGGATCCTGACACAAGACGTGAGTCAGAATAATGAAATACAACGAACCATCACGTGGACCTCTCTAAATCAAGCTGTGCATTGTGTTAATATTTCTCTTGTGAAGCCTTGACGTGTGCCTAAGAGACGTCACACAAGCCATGGGCTCATGGTCCTCATCCTGGAGCACTGTCTGCAGTGATGTATTGTGTGCTGCTGTGGGACCACAGGGCTTTAAATTCCAAAACACCGACACATCCCACCTCTTCCAGCCATTGTCAAGGGAGGAGGGATTTAATGCATTTGAGAACTGGATGCAATAAAACTGAATTTAGGGACAGGAGGGACCACTGTGATGTTAGCTGATGTTAATTAACAAAATTTCACTCAGTATCAGCAATGTATAAAAATAATCCTCTTGCTCTATAACTGATCACCATCAGGCCACTGGCTTGCAGCTGGACCAAAGGGCATCTTTGGGAGTCAGGCTGCTCAAAAATGCCATGCTAATCTGTTCCCGGCACTTAATGAACTTTCAGTTTTTGAAACCTTAATGCTCTGTCTTGTTTAAACTGAGATTTCCTCTTACCAACCTCCCCATGAATGTAAGCCTATGAAATATACTTTTATTTCTGTTCTCTATAAGACAGAACAAGGTGCCAGCCCAGAATTACATCATGTGAAACACCACCATAATTTCTAAAAAATTATATTTATGTGTATCTGCTTATTTTTTTTTTAGTTATCGATGTAAAATTATGCTTCTAGGCTAAAAGTGCTTTCCTGAAAGGTGCCAATGTTTTTCCAGTATGTATATCAACAGATCAGCTCCTGACTCACACTTTCCCTCTAGGACTTCTTAGACGGCAGCTGCAGCAGCCGGGCTGAGTGCTGGGGCAGTTCCAGACATCTGCCTCGTAAGCAGGGAATTGAAGATGCTCCACTTTGCATAACCTTTGCTTTAGGGGCAGAATTACTTTTTTTTTTCCTTTTTAAGCTCACCCTGGTTGTCCTTCTGGGGTACTGTTCACATTTAATTCTCCCACTCAGGAATGTATTTGGTTTTATTTTGGTGAGCATATAGTTTAGCAAAAGTTGCCCATTAGCAACTAACTTTTCCATCCACCTATGTTTCCTTTTTTTTTGTTTCTCAATGCTATGGGATTTCACATGATCTCTGTTTTCATGGGATTAATATCAATGTGATGTTCTATACCCCTAATGTATATCAGCTCATTAAGTACTTTTGTACTTCATTTTGTAAGAACATATTTTGTCTTCTACTCAGAAGATGTACCCATTTGTGTACCACCATTTGTAGGCTGTTCTTGACCCAGAGCATGGAAGAATTCTCCTGCTATTTAAAAACCCACGCAAAAGTAATGCCTCATACCTCCATGCTATTATCTTTCTGGTAGATCAGCTTGTGATGTGCCCAATGTACAACGCAAGCTGAACTCTCTGCCTTAGAATCAGACTGTCACTAATTGGTTTTGTATGTGTTTGTTATGACTACATTGTCCTCATTTCCAGTATCTGTTTTGAAACACAATATTAGTCCATTTATTTCCTGTGTCACAAACCAATCTCATGGTGAACATTGCTTTGCAAGTCTATTGACATAATGCTTCTCTTGAGAGCTTTGTCCTGCTGTTTTCTTTGCGTTATTTTTTTAATGGTAGAAGTGTCACCCTTTCATAAAGCAAACTGCTTTGATTGCAAATAAAAGAATTTGCCCCTTGTGCCGAATACATTTGGTTCTTACTGAGACTGTTGTTGTCTTGTTTACAGCTTCTGGACCAAGCTGTGTGTTCACCCTCGACTCTGCTTCCCCTTAGATGCACATCAGCACTGCTGCTGTCTGCTGTCCTTTGGGTTTGGGAATCACATCATAGCTTTCCTTCTGCAATGACTCAAGACAAGAACCTTGCTGATAGTACCTGCTGATTTTAATACCCACAGTTCTCTCAGTTCTAATTAGTCTGTATGGTAACATGGCTCAAACTTTGTGCATCCCTTAGTATCAGGCTCAGTCCTGGTGCCTTGCTTGCATTGGATCCCCGGGAGAAGGTGTACTGGGGAGCTATGGGGATGCAGGGACACAAATGGAGTTGTTAAAAATTAACATGAAGAACCTCACTGCCTCTTCAGATGCTAAAAAAACTTTTGAAATCTGTCCTCTGACATTAGTTCTTCTCATTGAAATGGTTTTGAGAATATAGTTACTGCACACACAAGGATGTTAATCTGCAAAATTTCTCTCCTGTCCCTCTCAGAAGTTTTGAAAGCTCAGTCATCTCAGCTGCTCTGCCTGTGGCTTTGGACTGAGCAGTTCAGAGCACCTCATTGCTCCCTTTTTATCGGAAGGCCAACCTGACTCCAGAGTACAGAGGAGAAGTGTCACACCGTGAGCCTGTTGGGCACTGAACTCCATTCCTTCCCTCAAGCACTATCCACATTGGTCTGCTCAATTTTTAGCACTTGGTCTCAGGAAAATCTCCTCCAAGGCCACAAGGGATCACCTTTGCCACGTGTCATGCTCTTCACACACAGATATGGGGTTTCAATGAAAAGTTCCTGCTCCTGTTCTGTGTCCTTCATTGCACCAGAAAATGTCTAGACAGATACTCACCTTTGATTTAACGCTCTCTGCTGACACGGATGTTCTTGTATTTCTAAGTGCATGCTTCCAATGGCTAATTATTTTCATCCAAAGATTTACACGAGGTGTCTTGCCTGAGGACATGGCAATGCTTTAAGAGGAAGCTTCTGGTGCTGAGGCCAAGATCAAGGCACTGAGAGAGGTGACTGATGACATTGCTCTAGGGGTGTCACTGGTCCTTGGCCTTTTTACTCTGATAATTGCTGTTGAGCTGGAGAAAACTCCTCTAGTGTCCAACCATCCTCTGTTTGAAGGTCTTCCCTGGGAGCAGGGGCTGTGTCATCCCCTCAGAGGGTACCTTGTCTCCTCCAGGGATTTGACCAAAGCCAATCTTGCCCCTCTCTGCAGATTATGACAATAGGCAGAAACTCTGTTTTTCCTCCCATCACCTTCAGCAGCTGCTCCAATAGGTTTTGCTCAAGGGAAATATAAAGCAGCCAAGGGAAAAAGTCTCCAAGTCTCCATAGACAAAGAGCATGTTCTTCCTTAACCATACAGCACACAATTTTTAAATCTGAACTTCTTTAAGCTCTCATTAATATAGTTTGAGGACCTGGGTTTGGTTTTTTGGTGGTTTTGTTGTTGTTGTTGTTTTTGGTGGTGGTGGTGGTGGTGGCTTTTTGTTGTTTTTTTTTTTAGTTATGCTTGGAAAAAATTTGTGATTTTCCAGTAGCATTTTAAAAAAACAGAACCTGAGATTCAACTAAACATAAGTGGTGGTAATCTACCAAGTGAGTTTGGGCTGTCAGAATGTGTAACGAGCTCTGTATGACTCCCCTGTGGCTCATCAGACTGGGGCTAACTACACACTTTCCCAGGAACACATATTGTGCATATTTTTCCATTTTCCAAGTTATTGATACAGCTATTGAATAGCGCTAGCCTAGGCAATATTCACCTGGGAGGTTGTGAATTGTGTGCTTCAAGCTTCAGAGAGGAGCAGGTGGCCTTTGAGGATCTGTATGGTCAGGATTATGTTTCAGTTACCAAGTGAGAATTTGTGACAGAGCAGGTGCTGCATCTGCATGTGCACATCTCTGTGCTGGGGAAGTCACTGTGCCTGTCTCCAGCTTGCCTCTGCCACGGTGCAGAGCAGAAACTGATGCAGGACATGCATGTTCCAAAGCTGCAAAGTCTGTGGAAGAAACACGGTCTGAGTGTTGCCCACCTCCTTCAAACTGCAGAGCAAATTGTGCAGGTGACAAAGTGCCCCATGGCACAGTCTGACCTGTGTAGTCCTTGCTATAAAATTCAGAATAGAATTGTCCAGTCAGGTGTCTAAGCCGAGTGTCTACCAAGACCTGGGGTAGCTGCTGGCTCTGACACTGCCTGCAGCTCTCTGCTTCTGCCTGGGGCTTTCTGACACCAGTGGTCACCTGGCCTGTCCCTCCAGAGCTCAGCAAGAGGTGACGAAATCACCACAGGACACGTGTCCCCAGGTGGGGATTTGGGATGGAGACAGCTTCAGTGCCATGCGAGTGAGTCAGCCTCCCATGTCAGAGTGTTTCTTAATTTAGCTGTGCCAGGCTACAGCTCCTCCAGACGTTCATCTGAGCCTCTGTGCTCACCAGAAAGCCATTTGCTTTCTTGCTGCTTCCGATGCCCTCCTGTGACTTACTGAGGGTGACTGACAGCACTGCGGGGGCACCGGCGGGGAAGAAGGAGCTGTGCCACCAAGGGAAACATTTCCACAGCATGAGCAGGCAAGGAGCATCTATTGCTTTAGAAACATCCTTGCTGATACTGAGCTCCAGAGCTTGGCCCATGAGTCATGCTTGTATCATAGAGGTACTGCCCAAATGATTTTGGAATCAAGGTCTTTGACTGTGTCCCACTTTGATTAATGCACATTAGGGACTAAGAGTTCACTCACATTATTATTAAATTTTGTTAATCTAAGTAATGGGGCTTTGTACTGAGGTCCCTCTTGCGTGCCACTGAGGCAAGGTGATTATTTTCTTTTCAAAGTGAAGTCTTAATAGTGTCCCACAAAGGATGTGGTGGCACTCCTAAAATAAACCTCCTCAATCACTATTTGCACTGGGAGCATGACGGTGGTCAGATGGTTCACCTTGGCTCTGGCTGTTGTTATCTTGCTCAGTTTCAGACAGGTTAATAGGGAACCTACAGAGCAAGTAATGGAGAGAGAGAAAAGACGTTTTATTATTGTTATTAATTATTTTCATTATGATAGCTTCTAACACTGGAGGCACAGAACAGGTCCCTGCTGAGGAAAGCACTCTGCAGATGCAATGGAAAGGCAATCCCTGCCCCAAGCAACACAAACATTAAACAAAAAGATTATGAGAGAAGAGACTAGGTCTCAGTGTCATAAAGCTCTTATTTCCTTCTGCAACAGCGAAAACATGAAAATCAAAGATTATTGCCTGACAGATGTTTCCATAAAGCAATAAAACAAGCAGGGAGAAGAGCAGTCTTGCATGAAGACAGTAATTTCCCTTTGGATGCCTGACTGCTGCTTCACTGGGAAGTTTTCCATGTCCTGCTCCATCCCCCTGACTAGCAGCCCTTCTTCTCTGTGAGCAATTTCTTGAAGCCAATGAGGGAAAGCCTTGGGACAAGGAAACCTTTGGAGTGGGAAACTTCCCCAACACACCTCTTCGATCCTGTGCATTCTCTGCAGCCACCTGAGCCTCCTGGGGAAACTCCTCCCAAGGAGCTGTTTCAATAGTGAACAAAAATAACTTTCCCATGTTCTCTGCAAAGCCATGTGTCAGAATTACTCCAAATATTTTATTAATAGGACAATGCCCACATGCAGTGTAATGAAGCCAGCTCTTAGCCTCTCCCTACCAGCAGCAACACTTATATAAGGGTGAGTAAGTAATACCCTGAGCAGCTAAAGCTCTCGGGTGCAATTTTCTCCTCCCTACCAGTACACGTGAGTTAGGGTCTGCTTGTGGAGTTGAAACTGCTTATTGCATCCCCAGCATTTCTGTGGCCGGTAGGGAAAAGGCAGTAATGCAAATTTCTGTTTTGTGGTATAATCTGAAGAAAGCTTCATTTAGTAATACCCATGTATTATTTAAACATTTATCACTTTGCTCTTTCTCAGAACTAGTTCTCATCAATTTATCATGTGCCTTATATTCTGCTACTTACATTTTCTTACTTATGGTAAGTCTTTTAAAGGTAATCTGAAAAGTTAGTATACCAACCATGAGCCACTTTGCATGTTCATACCTGGGTGTCTGAATTACTCTGCTGCTCAGGGTTAGGAAAATTGTGTCTGAAAACCCTAATCCCTCTCTTCTGATGGTAGCATCCCACTGCCAGCACCCTTTCTCTCCACCAAGACACCCAGCCACAGACAAGGCACTGAAATAAGACAACAGGGATGCGGAGGAAAACAGCTTTTGGTATCTCTCTCTGCCTCCTCTGCCCACCTTGGCAGCCAGGCACCTGGCAGCCCTGGCTGGGGCACACAGCTGTGCCCATAAGGATTGTGGCCAGCCAATCTGGCTGCAGGGTAGTGGCACCTCCTGCCTGGACAGGGGGTTGGGATCTTTAGCAAGTGCTGTGAGCTGCACATCTGGCTCTGGGCTCAGAGCCTGGGTGGTCTGCACAAACCTGACTGAACCCTGGCCAGAAGAAGCTCCTCAGCCACCTTACTTCACCCACTGCGGTTAACCATCTTCCAGACACCATGGGGGCAGTGAATACGCAGAAAGTCAGTGAGGAAGGATGGAATCTGTCCCTGTCCCTTGAGGGGGCAGTGGTAGGGGGCAGTGGAGCCCTCTCCCCCTGCTGGCATGGGGAGAGCTGGGATGTGGCATGCTCCTCGTGCCCATCACCCCAAAGTGTTTCGCAGTGCACCACATTCCAGCTTTGAAGATTTCAGAGCAGGCTGGCTGCTATTCCCCATCACGAAGTTGTTTCTTTACAATGTATGTTTTATTTATAGATTAACATTAGCATTTGCAAGAGGAATGACTTGGGCTCTGAGTTATCACTTCCTATTAACCTGAAATTATTGAGAGTCTGAAATTCGTGAGGAAACCTAGTGAGCAGAAAGTATGAGAAAATGTTCCTCTCCTTTCCTTGAGGCACAGAGAATAAACAGCCTCTTCCCTTGGAGGGTTGTGCACAGAAATGTCAAACAAAAGTGACAGCAATTGCCTTTTTAAAGAATCACAAACATTATCCATTTTCCATCTCATATGTGTACAGCTCTTTATATATATTGCATAACATGTACATTATCAGATTCCTATTTGCCATTAATAATTGATTTTAGATTGCACAGAAGGGCAGGTCCTGCAGCCTTCTGTTGTGCTTTACAGCCCTTGCTCCTGTGAAAATGTTTCTGTCTAGCAACAACCCAGCCTTGGGGTTTGTTTGAACAGAATCTGAGGGCCCTGAGGGAAAAAAAGTACCCTTTCATCTACAGAGGGTTGGGCATGGGGATGGGGAAGAGCTGAATGGCTCCTTTGCCCCACTGCTGTGGGGCCAGGCACATTCCTATCCCCAGCAGTGGATTTCTGTGGTGGCTTCTGGGTAGCTTGGGATATAGGGCAAGGCTCATCCTGGCAAGTTTAGATACCTAGAGTTTAGGCATCTTCTTAATCTGACTGCGTAGGTCCCTTCTTCATCCTGCCTGGGTGCCAGCTGCCCCACACAGAGGTGGCCAAAAAGGCAATAAACAGATGGCTCTCCCATCTTTCCCAGTGATTGTAGGGAGTGATTAACTCATGAGAGATGTTTAACTTCTTTTTAGGTTTATAAGTGATCCAGCACGAATCTTAGGCCGTGAGGAGGAGGCCATTCCTCATACCCCTAGGGCAGACCCTGCAGTTTTACAGAAGGCCCCTTGCTGTCCCTGAGCCCAGATATTAGGGCAAGGCTAGGGAAGGAAACTTAATCTCGTCTTTCAACTTCCACATCTGAAAGGCAATATTTTTAGTGCCTCATTTTCAAGCATTCTTCCTCTTCATTCAGCCAAATCACAAATAATCACTCGCATTTATATAGCAACTTTTAGGCAGAACTCTAGAATGCTTTACAGATCCAAGATGGCCCTTTACATTGCTTTTTTTTAATCCTCCTTATGCTCTGGATGGAGACAAGCTGGTATCAATCAATTCTTTCCACGCTTATGAACTTCCATGATCTGTGACTGACAACTTTAATAATCACCTTTATGAAGCCTAGGCAGCATCCAGAGTAGCACCTAAATGGTCCCCAGGAGCTGTAATTAAAATTAAGCTGCCCATGAGTTGCTTTGATTACAATGGGGCAGGCCAGCTTAACCTTCAATTTATGCTGACTTAAAAGATGGCTCATACAGAGAACCTGTTTGCCAGACATAGATTTGAATTAATTATGCTGATTCTCTGGTTTTATTTTACGATCTGATTAGGCTTACAAATGAAATCACAGTCCATCTTTTGCAGAGGCTTTGGTATGAATGCCAAGTCCCAGCAGCCTGCCGTGAGGTACCTGTGGGCTTTCTGTCCATTCTCCAGCACAAGGGATGTGCTTGGGCATCTGTAGGAGGTGGTGGCCTGTCACGCATCCACTGCTGAACTATTCCTGGCCCCACACACAACTCTCCTAATTTGATCTCAGAACTGATGGGCTACAAAACTGTACTGAGCATAAGCTACCCTGGCAAATCCCAGCTCAGCCAGATCCACCCTTTCCTCTTGCTTCTCACAAGTGGAATAGGTTTTCAGGCATTCAGCAGCAAGAGTATCTGAAAAACTAATCAGAAAATATTATTTCTTCGGTAAGGCTATTTTCTAACTTCTGGGTACCAAAATACAACTTCACATAGGGCATTTTGCATAAATTAAGCCAGGTGTCTCTTGTGTAGTTTGAAAAGGCAGAATTGAAAGGCGGTGGATGCATTACAACAAGGCTGTAATTTTGTTACAGTCACTTTTAGAAAATGTCAAAACACAGATATGAAACCTCCCCCTCAGCAAGTTTACCAAACCCACTGATAACAGCTAAGCGGTATGTAGCATTGCTTCTTATCGAACTTCTTGTGTTAACTTAATACTTGTGTTTTTATTTCCTTTTCTTTCCTAAAAGTCTGTATCATATCACCAATTGAGCTACAGTCTCCGCCAGACAGAATTGCTTTCCAATAACATGACAAAGTACATGGAGTAGCGGAATTTCTTCAAACGCCTGTTTTCCTTCTGTGTCATTGTTTAACCCCAGCCGACAACTCAGCGCCACGAAGCCACTCAGGTGGGATGGAGGAGAAAATCAGAAGGGTAAAAGTGAGAAAACTTGTGGGTTGGGGTAAAGACAGTTTAATAGGTAAAGGAAAAACTGTGTTCACAAGCAGAGCAAAATAAGGAATTAATTCATCCCTTCCCATGGGCAGGCAGGTGTTCAGCCACCCCCAGGAAAGCAGGGCTAAATCATGCGTAACAGTGACTTGGGAAGACAAACTCCATCACTCTGACTGCCTCCGCCTCCTCCTTCTTCTTCTCCCAGCTCTATATGCTGGGCATGATGCCACATGGTCTGGAATATCCCCTGGGTCAGCTGGAGTCATCTGTTGTGGCTGTGTCCCCTCCTTGTGCACCCCAGCATCCTCACTGGGGTGGGGTGAGAGGCAGAAAAGGCCTTGACTCTGTGTAAGCTCAGCACTGACTAAAACATCCCTGAATTGTCTGCACTGTTTCCAGCACAAATGTACAACATAGCTCCATACCAGCTGCTATGAAGAAAATCAGCTCTACCCCAGCCAAAGCCAGCACACTGACAAAATATTATCCTTTTCCAGCAGCAAAAATGTTCCATGTACTTTTGCTGCACCTGTGGCAGATCCAGACTGCGTTTTGCCTTGGCATCTTTTAATGCAGTACAGATAAAATAAAGCTACCATGTGCTTTTATTGGTAAGTATGGCACAAAGCAGACTTGAACTCTTTTTCTGCCTCTCATTAGTCCATGAACAGATGTGTAGGCTGAGATCAGCAAACACCAGAATGGAGTGACTGCCAGTGCCTGAGACCATGTGTACACTGTTCCTATCACTGTTGATCCGTAGGGTGCCACTGTCCCCAGCTGCCTAACCCGAGACATCAGCTTCCCAGGGCAAAGCTGGCACCCATACCTCTTGTGAGGCAGCAGCTAGGTGTCCTGAGCTGGCTAAAGGGAGGAGAAATCTTCCTCCCTCCTTGCATCTGCTAAGCAGCAGCTGGTGCAGAGGGATCCCTGCTGAGGGCACCCCGTGAAAAGAGCACAGCACCAACCTGGGCTCCGTAGCACACAGGACTCTTGGACAGCATAGGAGATACTGGCCAGGCCCAGCTTATTTCTCACATGCAATTTTTAAAGTGTCTCCTTAAACTAAAGGCTTTTCAAGACACAGCTTTTGCAAGTTCAGGTGGTTGATGTGATAATTTCTGCTGCTATTCTGTTGAGGATGTCCTGATAGAGAATTACTTCCCATCTTCTGTAAGCCTTTTGGTTCAGCACCCAAGAGGCTTCTTCAAACAGCATCCTAAAATGTCTGCTGCAAAGATGGCACAATACTGAGTGCTTTGGTGGGAGGTTTTGGAGAGTTTAAGCCTAAAATTCCTCTCCCCTGTCAGCTTTAGGCACTCAACTCTTGCAGTGACAGCCACAGTGCTGCAGCTGGAATAGGTCTTACTCTGAAAAGAGAATCAGAAATTTGCCAGATATTTGGCTTATCCTGCACTGTGTTCTGGATGTTTTAGGAAGGCTTTAAATATGGGACATGATCTTTACTTCTTAATTTCCACAAATTATTAAACTGCCAATCTTCATATTGCTGGAGAAACCCTATTAAAATGCTTCAAATTATCATTACGAATTAAATCTTCTCCCATGTGTCTCATGTACTATGAATCCTATTTTCTTAACACGGCAATATTTCAAGCCTAGAATTAAAGCCAGAAGGATTTGTATAGTAATTAGCCTTTGAAATAATTTTATCTACAGTGCTTTGATGCCTTTTAATATTCGGTGAGTTAATGGCAGAGCTTTCCTAGCAGCATTTCTATCTCTGCATTTTTGTGATGCCATTTGAAATGGGAATTGGGAAAAGATTGGGTCCAATCATCTGCAGTAGCTGAAAAATATCTTTGGAGGGTGACAACAAACACAAGGAGGGAGAAGGGCCAGGCTTTGCATTGCATTCAGAGATTCTGGGACCGGCACTCACCCTTGCAGCCTGCCGAGGATTGCATCCCTTTTGCCCTGCAACAGCAAGGGAAGAGCCCAGAGCTTGCTTCTGCCTTTCTTCTATGTGACCTCCCAACGATGTGTCTCAGTGACTGGATACAATCCTGCACCTTCTGGGACTGCCTTACCTGCTTATGTCACCTTTCTGCTAAGTCCTGACCTACGGCAGCCCAGACCATGTCCCATTTCCAAGGCAGCTTCTCAAAAACACACCCTTTGGGTGCTGACTTGATCTGTGTAAACCTCAGCCACAAAACCACACCTAGTCAGGGAACAATGAAATTCAAAGTAAAGATTAAACAAGCAAGACTGTGCAGCGAGGAGGAGAAAGAAGAACCACAGCCACACACAAATTTTGCCCAGGGGCAAACCCACCACTAGCAGAAACAGCTGCTGGTGTTTCTGGAGGTAGGCAGACTCTAGCCCCTCTCTCTGCTTTAATCCCAGTCTTGTGGTGGCCCAGGAAGGCTGGGAAACTGGTTCAGAAGCATTATGGTTGGAAAACTCTTGTGGAGGCATCCAGCCCATCCTTGAGAAAAAGTGGGACAAAACTCACTCAGGCCCAGCAACCTTTACATCTACCTGAATCTTGAGGATCTCCACAGATGGGGCTTCCACAACCCCTCTGGGCAGCCTCTCTCTCACTGTTCTGCTGAAGGGAGTGCAGCCTTACCATGGCTGATGTGCCAGGAGCAAGGCTCGGTGTGTCCTCGCCCAGCAGCCAGGAGTTTGTGCCAGAGGCAGGCATTACTCCACGGAGATTTTGCTCCTCTGCTTTCACTGCTTAAGCTGCTCTGCATACTACCGGGAGGCAGCACTCTTGGAGGCACAGCTCTTGGAGATTATGTAGAGACACTGGTTTTTTTCCCCCTGGAAGTCAGTGGAAAGTAAAGCTGCAGTTGTTACCAATAAGGACCTGAACATACCTGTAGTGCAAGTAGGTTAACTTTTAATTTAGTTCCTGCAGTGTCAGTGAAATGGGAAGAAGAGGAAGTGCATCACAAAGCACCACAAAGAGCCAAGGTAGATATGAGAGATCAGTTAATAATGCAGGTCCTTTTGGAATGTTTTAGTTTTCCTTTTCACAATTCAAATTAATATGGCCATTTTAATGGCTCTTTAAGCATCATCAGTGTCACTGATAAGACAATGTTAACTGCTAAGGGACAGATTATTCAATGTAACAGCTCTTAGGCAAAGAATATGGGAGAACCAAACCAAACAGAATTAAGTCAATTGGCATCAAGAAACAGATTTCAGTAACCAAAGAAAGATAATAAATAATAGTTTGTAGAAAAAACAATCTAAAACAGTAAATAGTTCAGGAGAATTGTCAGTTCCTTGTACAAAATGTCAAGATACAATTCTACCAGCATGTAGTCACACTGAAAATTGCAGCAGGAGGCCAGTTTGGCCAATTTCAGCTCTTCAGTAAACTCATACAAGAACGAAGTACAGAACAAGTGGGCATGAGGTCAAGTGAGCAAGCATGACTACCAAAGGACATGATGTGCTGGAGGGGAGAAAATCAAATTCAAGAGAAAAAAGAAATAAATAGCAAAACCCACGATCTGTGGAGGCATTACTGGAAAGAGAAATATCAGAGGACACATTGGTTCACTACTCACTGCAGAAGGAAAGCTAATGGCAAGCAATACCAAGGAGACAAAATGCCTTTTTTGACTCAGTTTTCACAAGAGGCTTTGGTAGTGATCGAACAGCTACTCTAACAGAGGCGAGATGGTACAATACCAGAGTAAAAGAACAGAAAAGTGAAAGATGTTAGAAAGTACAGCAATACATAAAATATTTTCAAATTGTTGGAGCGTGATGGAATTTGAAAGTTGGATGCTCTCCAAGGATACTTCAAGAAGTACATGTAAAATTTCAAAGCACAAGTGAGGAACCAAGAAAATCCATAAAAGAAGATTGTATCTCTTGCTAAGAAGAAGCAGAAGGAGGCTCTGGTAAATGCACATCATTTGGCTTATTTCTGACTCTCAGAAGAAGTATTGAAATAAAAACCATCCTATTTTAAGTGCTTCAAATATATCAAATATACAAGTAATTGCCACTGTAGATTTGTCATACACTAATAGGGTGTATTGATGGCTTTGGGCTGCGATATTACTGGCATCTTGCAGATGTCATGGGATGGCTCGTGAGACTGGAGTGCTGGAAGGACACAGGCTCTTTAGGAATAACAGGCAGGGGAGATGACAAGGGGGTGTTACCCTCTAGGTCAATAGGCTGTGGGGAAGTGGGGCCACCAGCTGGGACAGGGCAGTGGCAATGGGTCAGACCAACATCCTCCCCAATGCGTGGCCCAGCCTGTCTCTAGGGAGGGGGGGAAAGGTGCTCTCTGGTAATGAGCCTGTGTAAGCTGCCCCAGGCACCTCTCACTCCCTGCAGAGTGGGTGCTGCTGAGATACCCACACGGCGTGGTGGCAGCTCTTTGATTTCTTCAACAGCTGATGTGGGAGTGCCTTTGAAGGGGCCGGGGCAGTTTCCCTGTCTGTTCTCCCTCAGCATATGCAGCCATGGGTACTGCAGGGGGATCCTCTGATCTCAGCCGTGGCAGGTACCCACCAGGTCCCCAGGTACTGCCATGGGGCAGGCACGGCAGGAGCTGCTTCCCCTCTCTGGTGTGGGGACGAGCAGGATCACAGCTGCAGGTGGCCTGACCAGTGTTGCTCCTGATAGCACTAAAGTATTAAACAAATTATCACCAGTTCAATGTGGACGTAGGTGACACTGAGACAAAAGCTGTTGCAGGACATATAGGAATTAATTCAGGTAATTGTCAAACACCATTGACAAAATGATAGAGAAAAAGCAGTTTACATGCATCCTGCTCTAATAGGTCTTAACATTTTGACCTTTCTTTTCTAGTTGATTTTTAAGAGACACACAAGAAATTTTGATCCTATCTAGAGAGTCCTGAACAGTGTCCTTCAGCTGATTTTAATTACCATAAACACTGTCAGTGTTTTTCAAATTTCAGTACTCAGATGCAGTGAGCAAAGCCTGCTCCACAAAAAAAAAAAAAATCAGACTGCACAATGTGAAAATTAATTCATGGTCGCTGTCAAGGAACTTGGATATAATAAAGGAGGAATAAAGTGTTTCCTGTAAACCTAATATTAAAACATTGTTCCTTTTTGTTCTTCTGCAAAGAACATTTTAATGGGACTCTGTAGGTGAAAATGCATTAAAAACAATTATCTCTGTAATTGCTATCTTGCTGCTCTTGACCTCAGAACACACAATCCTGCACTCACTGTTAGGGAATTATTCCTGGGATAGATGCCTATGTAAATGAGGTCAAATATGTGAGACATTTAAGATCGATGGATAACAGGAAAGCAGAGTGATCAGAGGCTACAGGTGCGTTTTTACTTGTAGAGGAATTGAGCAGAGGCTGAGCTCCCAGCATTTCTCACCCCTGCTGCTCCAAGCACTCACACAATCACTGTGTCTCTGGCACTGAACAGCCAATATTGAGAGTATCTGATTGCAGCTGTACTCTGAACTGCTTCCAAACACTGCACTATTTACAACTGCAAATGAGTGTCCATGAGCAACCGAGGCTCACGTTCCCACCTACAATGGTACCTGGCTCTTAGTAAAAAAAATCCTGGCAATTGCCTTTGTGTGAGATGATGAACCTCACCTCAGATTTGCTGTGCAAGCTGCAGATTTCCAATGGAAGATGTATTAAAACAACAACGAAAGTTTCGTCCCACCTTTTTACATATGACTAGATTAATATCTAATGGCAATCGGCTGCTGAATTAGGATCCAGGATTCATTCTCTAAACTGTCCTGTGCTTTTGGAGAAGGGTTCCCCAGTACTCCTAATGGAAACCATCCAGTTGAGTTAAAATGAAAGCCGGTAGCAGGACTTCTTAGAAACCTAGCCCCTTTCTGCTTTTGCACTGGAAAGTGGGGAAGTATCATCACATCTTCTTTATTTCAGGCCCTCTGGCAGGATGGCTCTCCATGATGCTGACATCACATCCTCAGTGCTGGTGGCTGCATCCCTGCTGCCTGCCAGCTGCAGCAAGCTGAGGGAGAGCCAGCGCTTGTGCAAGTGCTCCACGCACCCTGAGTGTGTCAGGGCAGACATGGCTCTGGTTTGCCCAGGCAGCTGGAGCTGTTCTGACACACATGACACTGGTGCCGAGGGGCTGGAGGCAGCTCAGGACCATCCAGCACCACACAGCTGTTGGGAAGATGCAGTTGCTCAGATGCTCTGAGCTAGAGGTTTTTATGAGCTATCCCCATCACAGATGCTACTTTTAATCACTTTAACCATTGCAATTAATTCAACAAGAGCTCCTAAAATACTTGTTAGCTGTGTCTAGCCCATGATGCTCAGCTGGGAAATCTGAGGATGAAAAGCCTTTTTCCCCATTATAAAAGTGAGTGTCAGGCACCTTACTACCATAAGTGGCATGGGGATTTCTTCCCACACCTTTTGCATAAGGCAAATGGTGTTCCTAGATCTTTTTGTCTGCAAGGCAAATATGGAGTGCTCTGAAGAATGTCCCCCTGAATCTGCAGAGACTCAGAAGCACCAGCCTGGTTCAGTGACTACCACATTAACCTGAATGGAACAGTTTCAGGTCTGGCCATGCCACAAAGAGCTAAGCTGAGAGGACTGACAAGGGTGTCCTGTTTTTTTCTCAGAGGTAAGAGTATTAAACTGTCCCTAATGTGCTGGAGCAGACTAGACTGATTGCCCTGGGCAGAATTACAGCCTATCACACATGAGGAATCAGGGATCACACAGGGAAAGAGGGACTCTTGGCCTCTACTTTTGACTTAAACTGAGTACAGATGACTGAAAATAGCCTGTGAGTCAGGGTTTATCTATAGGTATGACAGCTACCTGCAAGTAGCTCTGTATTAGTAAGTGTGTTAGCTTGACACAACGCAGTTACAGCAATCTCCTCTCCATGTACCAAGAGAAACTGTGAAGGAAATGATCTGCCTCTACAGATAACCTTGTTATAAACAACTCTTTACAGGAATTGAGTCCAGACTCTTCAGAAGAAAATACCTGCTGGCTCCTCCCCAGAAGGAGAAATGACCTCCCAGCAATGCCTGCACTGCCTCCAGCTGAATCTCCAGCTCCCAGGCAGAAGGCAATTAGGTGGCCAAAATTACAATTTCTGGGTCATATCAGCAATGAAGTTTCTCCTGGATGGTGTCAAGTGAGTTTGTTCAGTGACACGAAATGCAGATTCAAGATTAGTGGGCATTATCGGTTTTATTGGATTGGTCTCACTCCTAAAAAGCTCTAAAGGAACTTCAGTTTTATTTCTGGTTACAATTTCAATGCCTCTTACCTCCAGAAATGGTTGTTCCTTCTCTCTGCCTGGCAGTGTATTAGTCAGAATCCTTTTCACACGCTCCTTTATATATTGAAATTGGTTTTAGAAGCAGGCACCTTGCCAGTTATTTTTCTCCCATTTTCTTGGAAAAGGATCAGACATATTTATTGTCCTTGTATTTGTAACCATGGCAAAGTATCTTATCTTCTCTGATGCTGATGTGGTAACGCTGCTGTTTTCTCCTGGAAGTATGTCAAACTGCCTCCCAGTGCTTTTAAGTCTATTAACATTTCCATGGGTACCTTTCTTACAGATATATTGGAGTTGTACACAATCTTCTCTGCAGATTTTGGGCTTTGTGTTTTGTAATGACATGAGTTCTCTGCTTACAGGATCAAGGCTGGAGATCAGTGGTTTTGTTTGGTGGATATAGAAGAGAAAGGAGGCATAACATTCTCCTGCCCAAGAAATGTGAATGTCCCCAAACAATGCTAAATCCCTGGGGCCCATCTGCTGCAGAGAAAGATGCTGCATTTTCTCCAGGGATGTACCAACCAAAAAGCAGAGCTTTTGGGTGCTGAAAAATGATACCAAAGCAGAGCAAAACAGGGAAGTACAGGTGTGCAGAAATTGTGTGAAAGAATAAAGTTGTATGAGGAAAACAAAGATAGTAAGATAAAGTGTAAATATTCTAGATGCATTGAGACAGTGAGGATTAAAAGGAAATATATTGGAGGTATATTGCAAATTACTGCCTCCTGTATTAAACAATTATCTTCTGTTAAAATCTTTAACACAGCAAATTTTCTTTCTTAGATTTGTGACCTCTCTCAATTTCAATTGATTAAGCAAACCTAAATCCATACAAGACATCTTTAAAGATGACCTGAAAGGGAAAGAAGTACTTCTGCTTCATTACCAAGTAAGTGTCTTTTTCTTAATGTCACATACCAAGGGTATAGTACTTCCTGTTTTCTTTCAATATTTTTAGTTTTTCATTGTCCTTTGGAGTTTGTAATTGATGTTTGCAAGGCATTTCTGTACTTTTTGTAGTGTGCATATATAATAATTTTTCTGCAAGACTGGGGACCAAATGTGTCGATAATATGAAGAGAATGACATTTGAACAACTGAGAGAGGCAGAAGTTTTTAGCCAAAATATTTTAAAAGGTTTGACTTTGTTTTCAGGGTTTACTACCTCCAGCTTCCCACAGTGCTGTTTGTATCAGCAAAAATGTGGCCAGCAGGACTAGGACAGGCTTCGTTCCCCTGTACCTGGCACTGGTGAGGCTGCACCTTGACTCTTGAGATCAGTTTTGATCCCATCCCTACAAGAAAGACATTGAGGTGCTGGAACATACCCAGATTAGGGCAATGGAGCTGGTGAAGGGTCTGGAACACAGCCCTGTGAGGAGCAGCTGAGGGAGCTGGGGGCATTTAGCCTGGAGAAGAGGAGCATCGGGGAGATCTTATTGCTCTCTACAACTGCCCGAAAGGAGGTTGTAGCCAGGTGGGTGTTGGTGTCTTCTCCCAGGTAACGAGTGACAGAATCAGAGAAAATGGTCTCAAGTTGTGTCTGGGGAGGTTTAGATTATATATTAGGAAAAGTTTCTTCACTGAAAAGATTATCAAGCACTACCCAGAGAAGTAGTGGAGACACCATTTTTAGAGGCATCTAAAAGATGTGTAGTTAAGGCACCTAGGGACATGGCTTAGTGGTAGATTTGGCAGACCTGGGTTAACAGTTGGACTTGATGATCTTAAAGGTCTTTTCCCATCATCAATTCTATGATTCTGTCATATTGCTGCCTGCTGGCAGAGGTAGAGCCCAGTGAGCTGCACTATGGAAAGACCTATCATTGGAAGCAAGCACAGCATCTCACTTTGCCCTGGGCCCTTCATCCTGAAGCTTAGCCCACATATTCATGCACCTGCAGGAAAGGCTCAAGCCTCTTACGTTATTGGGATGGTCGGTTTAAGTCACTATTTCTAGAATTGGACTATGAATATTGGACTGTGAATTGGAATATGTCTTGTTGGACAACTAGAATTGGAGATGAAAGAGAATGACAGTCTGTCTCCATCGGGATGAAAGACCCAGAGGTGTCAGAGGGCAACCACAGTCTGCATGTGCAAATGCCCACATCTGAGCTGGTCTTCCTTTATAGTCACCAGAGAGAAACAGGCACAACCTCTGTGAAAACTCACTTCTTTCTGAAGCTGCCGGAAATAGTCCAGCTGAGTCACACCCCGTAAGAGCCCATTTCCCACTCTTCACAAGAAAGGGAGCTCAGGGTGATGGGCTCATCTATAGATATTTGCACCACAGACTTCTAACATTAAGGCAGATGAATCCTTTGATTCTTTCATAGCTGGCTTCAGTTCCAACGCCTTCTGCCTCTATGTGTGTTTTTTCCTGTCTTCAGAAGTATTTTATGACTTATTAGACAAGCTTCTTTGGGAAATAACAAACAAAATTGATCAAAAATGAACTATGCCCTCTTGATACAGCAAATAGACTTGGGTGAAATGAGACAAGATAAAAACCTGTCAATATTTAAAGGCCTTGTAAATGGATAATTTTGGCACAGTTGTATTAATTTGCAGCCTGTCTGCTGCTGTAGAGTCCAGAAGTGGCCCCTTGATGCTGTTATTAGCAGTCATTTATTTCTACCATGCTACAGACATACAAATTTCTTTGCCAACAAAATTGATTTTTGGATGTCTGCAGGGTTCAGAAAACCTGTTGACTGCCCTGAAAACTGAGGCCACTCATGTAGGAGACAAGACAGGCACCAGTCTGTCCACTGTCTGTCCCAGTCACAGTGTTTGGAGCTGTCCCAGCAGCTTCTTTTCCCTGGAGGTTTGAGCTGAATGAACACTCAGGCTGGCATTAATGATTCTGTAAAAGTGTTCATGCTCCAAGTATCTCAGCCAGCAATTTCTCTTTAAAGAGGTAGGCAGAGACCCAATGTAGCAGAATATCCTATCATACAAGCACTCTCCTATAAATTTTCTTCCACTGTTGGTTGGCTTTCTTCTTTGTCCAGAAGGACATTAGTTTTGGTGTTTCTCCATCAGCCTTGAGCTCTTTTATCCCAGGATGTTGGACTGTTGGTGAGACCTGTTTGACACGATGGGACTTAAAGCTGAGAGAGAGAACAAAATCCGTGGTGTGTGATCCAAGGTCTTTAGCTAACATCTTCATAGTTATTTTACTAAGAAGTGGTCTGTGCTCCTTGGTCTACAGGGCTATGGGATCCCAGAAGAGATATTAAAACAGATTCAATCAGCAATTTAAAGGCAGGCTTGAGAGGTGAAGGAAAAGCCATGCTGCCAATGGCTAACCACAAACATGAAAATTGTGTTCACAATTGACTTGGCGGCACAAAGGTAGGACAGGACAGGACACATTTAGTGCAACACTTGGCAAAATCCAGAATGAAAAATTTCAGCCTGAGAAAAAAGGTCTAAGGTTAATGGAGTCCTCACACCTAAAACCCCTCCATTCTTGTCAGTCAGTGGGACCATGTTGTGACTGGGAGTCTTAGGTTGCTCAAAGAATCACCATCGAAGGTATTGGCAAAAGCAGGTGCTGTTCATCAAGGCCGAGGCCAAACAAGCATTTCTGAGATCATAGTGCAGCTCGAGGGTGAGGATGGTTGTACCACCTCAGGCCTGAAGGGCCATGCCCTCCTCCTGCAAGGAGGCTCATGTGCTCTGGTGAGGGGGCAAAGCAGGCATCACCCTGCTGGGAACAGGGGGGCTCAGGCTGCAAAGTCTTGATAGCACTTTGGGAGCAGCGAGCTACAAAGATTTATTATCTAGCCTGTAAGGCCTATTTTAGGTTATCAGTTTTAATTTGGACAAGGCTGGCATTATGCTCTTTCGCTCTATCACCCTGTTCTTGAGGGAGAAGGCTCATAGAAGTTCCTGATTTATCTTCCTTCTAGCACTTATTGCTTTGTGCTTACTGCTGCATCCTCCTGTGTGTCTTAGCTAAAGCCTAATACATCCAATCTTCTTGGTCCCTTCACACAGCAGTCCCAAGATGCTGCTAATGAGAACAAATTATATTTTGGCATTAAAGTTTTTGAGATCCAGGGGGAGGCCTAAGGTACAAGAATCTAGAAGACATGTACTATCAATTTGTGCAATGACATTAAAATGGGACTCTACTGACTGGAAGCTGACCCTGGATACATTTAAGCTAGCAGGAAAGCAAGGACTTTCAGCAGAATAATTCATCAGTAAAATGCTGGGTTGGGATGATGGAATTGTGTAATTGAAGACGAGGTGCCCCCTTCTAGAGGGGTGAATTGCTTGAATTTCTTTTCTGGTCTTTAAGTCTATATGGGAATTCCCCCTTACTGGCTCAAAAAGCCCCCCCCCCACACACCTTGTTTTCCATACTTCTGAAATTATTTCATCTAGTTGAAAAATCAGTTATCAATATTATCAATTATCTGTTTCTTGGCAGTGTCACTGGTAGGGAAGGTGGTTCGGAGGAGAAGTTACATGAACTTACAGTAGGTACAGCTGATGGACATTTCTCATGTGCTCCAGTAAAGGGCTCCTCCTTAAGACAAAGGATCTGTCCCGTGCAAGGCATCAGAAAGCAGAACCTGCACTCACTGTCAGAAGGAGATTGACCAGTGTTTGGAAAGCTCTGGCCCTGAGCTGAAACCAATATCAGGTGTCAGGATTTCAGGAGGCTATGGCTGTACTTGGGAAGAGTGATAGAGCACATTTTCTTTGTGTAAAGATTTTTAATCTGTCTTCTGAAAAGTACAGGACACTTCAGCCTTCAGCTGCTGAGGTTGTCTTAGGCACCATTATGAGAATTTGTCTGACCTGTGTTAAATGCAGATCATTAAGTCTTTTTACTACGACAGTAATGGCTCTTACAGGAACTCTTGACAGACTGTTCTATGGGTGGAAAGAAGACAGGAGAAGGCCCCCTGCTCCAGCTGGATCTTTGGCAAACATCCTCCAGGGGCCACTGCTGGTAGTCATCATCATCATCTGCAGCCAGGAGCTGGGAAGTGCTCCTGCTACCCCACAGACACCGCTCTCTGAGGCAGTCAAACAGAGTGATGCAGCCTTTCACTATCTAATATCACTGGTGAAGAAAAAATAATTTATAAGTCCTTCTTAGCTGACAGTGAGATTAAACCTGGCCCAGCCCACGAGGCTTAGCAAATGAGCCAAGAACCAGCTGTCAACCTGAAATATATGGTGATAGCCAAACCCAGCACAGCAGAGTGCCGTGTCTCACCTGAAACCTCTTCACTCCTGGGTGACTCCTGACTCTGCAGACAGAGTTGTGGGTCTTGCACTGCCAGCAAGACATTGGAAATTCAACATGGTTTATTACCATCTGCCTGTTGTCTATTACAGCATTTATAACAAAAGGAAGGCCAATTTTTCTCTGACAGTAAATCTACACCACAGAACAGAAGGAAAAGCTTTGTTTTGACTTGTAATCTGAGCAAACCTGACAAGGAGGGAACAAAAAAGCGAAAGAACAAAAGGCCATTTTTAATAGCATTAAAAAAAAAAAAAAGGAATAACAAAGCTGTAGTAAGGCAGCTGAAATGTTCAAATTGTTGCTGCTAGAGCAGTTTCCTCAGTATTTTTCCAAAGTCACCTTCTAAATAACTTATGCAACTGTTACCTCTGTAACCATGTCTAAAACATTTGGCTGCTCGTTTGTAAGGATTTGTTAAGGATTTACAAGGAAAGAGTTGTGTACCTGAAATTCATTCTCAAAACAGTTAGAAATAATCTAGCTCATTCTAGGGATTGAGGATTCCCTGTGAAACCAAATGAGCAAGACAATAAAGTACAACTGGTTCTGACATATCTGCTATATCTCATCTTCTTCTCCTCAGTGTACAAGAACTTATACTTTTCAACATCTGTGTACCCCAGACTTGCTGTCTTGACATGCTTTTTATCCCCATTAAAACTCCAAATCATACATGATAATACATGTGAGTTTTACCATACGTGATGCAAAAGGTAATACTGACTTTCTTCCTGTGGCATTCACTGCATAAAATGCACAGTTTTAATATAGTAGAGAAGATGGGCATGACATTTGACTCAGTCTTTGAAGATGGCAAGCTGGTCCCACTCCAGAACCCAGGTTGCCCAGTGCTTAGGGTATGGTCTATGACAGGGACTGCAAGAACCTGGGAGACACCAGAGCTCCATGATCTCCAGGTGTGATGTAGCTAAATAGGTACACCCTGAAACCATAGGTGAGAAACTGTGTGAGCAGCCATGGTGACCAGAGAGATACCCATCTCCACAAGCATCAATGGCTGCTGGGATGTGACTGAAACTATGAAATATCCCAGTTATTTCTTCAAAGGGAATCCAGAGGCCACTCTCAGTGGGATGCCATCATCGTGCTGAAGCAAATACTCTCCTCTCATACTTGTTCTGCTTTTTCTAAAGCAGCATGGTCCTGTGTATCCAGCAGGGAACACAGAGTGGAATGCACCAGCAGATTCATTCTGAGAATGTACATCAAGCCACTCCCATCCTGATACTCACCTCCACAGGCTCCATTGCCTCAAGATCATGTTTTCACATGAGGGCTTCATGATGGAAGGGTCCCCTAGACGACAGCCAGTCCAATGTCCTCTTCAAGCTCCATCAGACTTCTCAAGGTAATACCCAGTTCAGAATGTTGCCAAGAGAGAGGCTAACTGTTCAAAGGAGATCTACTCTCCTCTATGCAAAGGATGTTGGGTTTGTGTTGGCCTGGAGGATGGTCTCTGGTTTGGATGGTTGTGGTCAGGGCAGTGCTGACCTAGAGCTGAGCTCTGAGTCATGCCAGCAAGACCAGAACTGCTCTGCATTGCCAGCTCACTTCCCCACACAGCCTGTGAGCCTCTGAAACCATTCAACTTGTTTCCTCTGGTTGAAATATTTTTAGCCCACCTGAACAGCCCTAAAAAGTGAGATCCTGCCTCAGAATTTTTTTTTTCACTGTGGATGAACCAATAAAGGAGAGACGAATAAAGAGATGGAAGAGCTGTGAGCTGAAAATAGGACATGACTGTAAGATGAAGCACAAGAGGGACATGTACAAGAAGTGAAGGCAACATGAACGGTGAAGGAAGAGAGTACTTCAGAGAGAAGAGAAACAAAGGACAGTTCCTTTTAACAACTATCTTAGTAGGAATGGAAATCATATGGAAAAGACAAACTTCTCTCATACAGAAAGCTCTTACAGCATCACCTGAGCTTTGTCCTTGTACCTCCAAATGGAAAGGGCTCTGCCTCCCACACCAGGGAGGATGTGCCATGAAGGCACAGACCCAATGGAAATGGAAGCAGTGCTTCCTCTAGTGCTTCACTGAGGGCGAAGCAGAAACTTCAAGGCACAGAGTAGCCAAGACATGTAAGGAATGTGGTCATTTTAAGTTATGTATTTAGAGCCATGTCCCACGTCTGAGTGCTGCTCTGCCTGAGCATCAAGCTGCTCTCAGTGGGGATTGCCCCATCACCCTTTTCTCCTGACAGGGAGGAGGCAGGCAGTGAGTTACAGTGCTCCCCTTGCTGCTCTCAGCTCCTACAAAGAGGAGTCTGTGTGAGCCTCACTTCTACCCAGGGGAGGTAACTGCAAGTCCAAGTTTAAGAGCAGAGGCTTTGCAGCCTCTGTGGGTGAAAAATCAAACAGAGCAGACTAAATAGATTACACTAATTAGGAGATGCAATATCCAGAGAAGAATAAAACAGTACTTTCTTTGGGGGACATTAGCTGTTGCCTGGGTGAAAAATAAAGTTTTCCCAACTGATCTATCCTGGCTAATGTCCTTGCAGATAGACTTTGGAATAAATTATGCAAAGTCATTGGTTTGGTTTGTATCTGATCAGTTATACCATATCCTCCAAGACTTCCTATTTAAGTTCATTCATTAAAAGAATATATAAGAAATACATTTAGTAATTGAAAGGAAAACTAATGCTGTTTTCCCAGCACTTGGAAACATGGGAAGCTGTCTTGCATTCAGCTAGGGGCGACCTAAGTCTTGTCATGTAACCATAGTTGTAGGGGGTTTTGTTCTGCACCCCTCTGGCCAGACTGCCAAGACTGCCCTCAAATTCATCACTGTCCAATGTGATTCATGGCATTACTGGTGCAGACGAGGATCCAGCTCCTCACTCACGAGCCTCTCAGTGCTGCAATTGCTGACAGCTGTATCAGGACAGCCACTGCTGGTGCCAGTGACATCTGGCACCACTCGTGCTTAAAAATGGAACAGCAGGACCTGAAAGCAGGGCAGGATTGAGTACTGGAGCTTGGGAATGAAACAGCACTATCAGGAGTAGGCCAAAGAGCTTGCTGGTGCATCCAAGCCTATTTAACACTTCTGGGCGAGTGGCAATGCAGTGTGCTGTGAGCAGATAAACACTACTGAGATCTTTGGGTTTTAAGGTTTAGTCACATTGCACTTGCCACAAATAAATGCTGCACTAAGGGACAAATTAGTGGAGCAGGTCTCATTCCTGACTGAAATCCAAATTACTTTTATGCTGCCACCTGAGCTCCTCCAAATATTACAAAACCAGTCTCGGCCGGAGCAAGTCACCCGTGCGGGTGAAGAGTAGAAGGATGCTGCTGGCAGTGCCACTGCCAGGCAGTGAAAATGCTAAGCTCTCCTTTCCCCTCTCCTGCTGCCCAAACCACTGAGCTGCAGGCCTGGTGGAGCCCTCAGAGCACTGCCCACACCAGCTGCCCTGGCAGTGCAAGGCTCCTTCAGGCTTGCTCCTGGTGCACGGCACTGAAGAGACATCCTCAGCCTGAGCTGCCTCCCCCAGCCACATGGCCCTGATGCAAATTGCTGTTTACAGAAACATTGTACCTTCCTCTTCGGTCTCTGCTGCTCCTTGTGCAGAATCTTCCCAATTAGTGATGGTTTTTTCGGCTGTTTAGTTGATCAGTCCCGCATTTATGTATTAAAATTTTCTTCAGCCTGTTTATTCCGCATCCAAGGGTTTAATCAGCAATTGTGCTTAAGGGTAGCCTGTGTTTTTATTATCTACTTAACCAGATGAAAGAGGCTCTTTTCTCTTTTTTTAATATTTATTCTTAATTAAAAAAATGCCGAAACTTGTTCCGTAAGTGGAGTGCAGCCTTGTACCTCCTAGGCAGGAGCAAGCAATACTGCCAGGGGAAATATCTTGTACACAATCTTCCTTTCAGATCTGGTTATAAAAAAGTAGTGGAACTGACATGATCAATTTGATAAAAAACAACTGCTGACTTACTGAACCCTCTGCCAACCTTGGACAACTGAAAATGCACTTTTTAGAACAGCTTATCCCTATTTATATGAAGTTTAAATATATAAACCAATATATGTAATCATAACACAAACACTTATTTTCTTTCTTTGAGGTTAGTATTGATTCCAACAAAGCATAATTATGCTGAAAGATAGAAAAATATAATAAAATATATGACATTTTAAATCCCCTAGAACAGTTCTCTACTCTTCCCAAGCCATCTGCTTCTCAGCTGGGTGTGTCCTGCCCTTGCAGCAGGAGCACATACCTGCCTGGAAACCGGGCTGCAGGAGAAGGGCCCAATGTTATAGCAGCTTCCCCACCACTGATTTTAGGTCAGTGACAGATCATCAGTTTTCTCCCTTTAATATTCTTTTCACACCTCTCCACGGCATTGCTGTTTCTTTTGGGAACCAGTGCTGTGCTCAGTTCCTTTCCTTGACACTGCAAAGAATTTGACACTAATATTTCTACAGGATCTCCTTCAGGGATCTCTTTGCGGCCATTTGCTTTTCTACAGGCTGGGGGTGCTGGGCGATGGCATCTCCAGTGCTGCCCAGTGGTGTCACTGGTGGTATTGTGCCCAATGGTGACAGCGGCGGCAGGGCTGCACACCCCTCCTGTGCTGTGCTTGTTCCTCCACCCATTTCCCATGTCCCTGCCGTGGTGCCCACTGCCACCACCCTCTGACCACACACACCCAATCCACTGCCTGTGGGGCTGCCTTCTGTCTGGGAAAGACATGACAGGAGTAATTGGGTCCCTTTGGAAGTGTCACTGTGCTTGCAAACCCCCTTGCCCTCCTCTAAGCCCAAAATGAATGCTCATGCACACACAGGTACCAGCACCTCTGCTCTGTCCTTCTTCTTCTTCTTCCACTAGAGCCCACGACAGCAGACGAAACCCTTGAATACAACCTTTTCTTGCATCACAGCCAACACTTGACTGGAAAGAGATTTTCATCAGCTTCACAGAGCACTATCACGGCATTACTTCAAGTGCTAAGTGCTTGAATTTAAACCTGGAGACTTCCTTGGAGAGGCTCATTGCAGACCAAGGCACTCTGCGCAATCAGTCCTGGATCCTCCAGTGATAATTGGACATCAGTCAGGGCTGCCAGCTCTGCAGAGAGCTGCAGCCCGGGACAGCCTGTACAAGGACAGACTTCCAGCAGAGAACCCAAGGAAGGAGGCTCACCACAAGACAGTTTCTCATAGTTATCATTACTATATAGCCTCTTACTTGGGAGCACCTCTTTGGCAAATGCCTTTATTTTGTACTGGTTTTGTTGGCTTTTTCTCAGTTTGTTGTGAGGACAAATACCAGCCTGGTGATTTCTGACAGCAGGTAAGGTCTACCTTGTTGAATTTTACCCATTTCATATCTTCGATCTTTGTGAAATTTGCCTCCCACTCTTTGATGCGACAGGACAAGGGGTTATTCTTGCTTCTCCTGTCAACTCCTACCAGCAGCTGGGAAAATGAAGATTTACTTGCAAGAAAAGCACCTTCCAAAGACCATCAGAGCTGTGATTCTACCTACATTTTGTTCAGGTTTTGCTTAGGTTTAACTCAAGTTTTGTCAGCAGCTACACGAGTGTAAATGAGAAATAGCTTCATGCCTGGCTCATCCAACACTCCACCACACGTTCCACCTGGCAAGAGCTCCTGTTTAGCTGCTGCAGTGCAGATTTCTTGCTCTCAGAAGGGGGCTGAGAGGTCAGAGACCTCTCTGAGGAGGGACTTCAAAACAAAAATCTGTGAGGCCACAGCTTATGCCCTTTTATCTCCCAGGCTGCCTGCACCCACTGCCAGGGCAAGACCTGCCCTGTCTCTCTGGCTATGGGGCTCTCCTGCCACCTGGACCACAGGTCTTCGGACATCAACTTTTCTGCTACCTCTGCCAGATGGAAATATTGGAGGAAACAAATGTGTTCCAAAAAAATAGTGCCTCGCTTTGTGGCTTTGAACTGCCATGTGTCACTCACACTCCTGCTGAGTCTGACTTTAGGTACAGCTGGCTGCTCTGGGTAAAGAGGGCTATTACTTCTTCCTAGAACAGATTGTCCAGATGATGGACATGCACAACGATTCAATCTTTCAAAAAGCCCCAAACCCCAGAAAAGGGCTATTGAACCAGCCCTCAGGGCAGGGCAGAGGCAGCACAAGGCAGCAGATGAGAGTCCTGGAGGTGACTGCCAGCCCCACTGCCCTCGGCCAGGGCCCACCGAGACCCACCGGGCTGTGCTCCCTCAGACACCTCTATGTGGGGCTCAGGGGGTGGCCATGGAGGAACAGGGGTGGCTGTCACTGCAATGTTCTCACACCCCAGCCCTGCGTGCAGCAGGAGGTGCCAGACAGGCCATGAGGGTGATGGAAATCATGGCACTAGGAAGAAAGGGAGCAGAGGGAGGTGCTCCTGCTCTGAGTCTCCGCTGAAGCTCGGATTCGAGGTTAAACACAGCATACAAACTTAAAACAAACAGGTGGGGGAGTTTTCAAATCATGCAGGGGCTTTTCCCTCCTTCTCAACTCTTGTGACATCTGCCTGGGCACAGGCACAAGCCAGCAGGGAAGGCAGAGCAGGGCATGGCCGAACCCCTGCACTCCAACTCCTAATGAAATTCATGCAAACTTTAGAAAGCAATTGAGATGTCTGGAGCTTCCTCCACATGTCACTGGCTTATTTCTAGCAGATGCCATAATGAGGCACCTGGAGGACAGGATCATTTAGTTTTCTTTACAGTAATCACAATTTAGATGGTCTGTAATGTAATAAGAGCGAGAAGGGAACAGCAACCGGAAGAGCTCGCTGGCCTCTCAGGCCTGGCGAGCAGCAGCACAGCAGGCCTGTCGTGCCGTGTTAGCAGCACAGCTTTGCAGTCCTTCCTTGCAATAAAATCTGCCTGCTGCAGTCCCTGGGGGTCGAGCACGCTGGCCCTAGGCACAGCCCCCGGCAGCTGAGTGCCCAGGCCGCCCTGCTGCACCTCCTGCAGCAGGCAGCAGCCCAGCACACAGCAAAGGCCAGCGGCTTCCAGAAACACAGGTACATATTTCAGCTCCTACCAACTCAGCTGGGCCTTTCCTAGGGCCTTTGGTCATCACCCACAAACGTGCTCAGTGCAGCCAGAGCACCCCACAGCACTGAAGCCAGAGCCCCGAGGAACATCTGCCCTTGGGGAGCCCGAGCTGGAATGGCAGAGCTCTGCCTTCAGCTGGGAAACCTTACCGAGAGACATCCACAGGGCTTTGTGCACCTGCTTATATATTTTAAACACAGACTTGCCAGCAGCTTTTTCTGCAAAACAAATTCCCTGTTGCCCTGGGCTGGCCAGTAAGTACTCGTCAGGGTCCCTTTACATCCAGGCAGGACTGGTGCTCCTCAGCCGGGCGGGACCTGCAGGAGCATTTGTACAACATGCAGTGCGGAGCTCAGTCAAACTGCACCCTCACCGACTCCTGTTCTGAAAAGCACAAAGTCCCTTTTACTGATAAAAAGGCTCCCCAGTGCTGCTGGTGGGTATTTTCTCCTTGCTTCCCAAAGCCCTCTGGATTCGCTGATGCCCCAGCTGCTCCAGGCTGGCCTTACAGGGAATCTGCCATGAGAAACCTCATGGAAACAAAGATCCTAAATGGTTGGCTTGTACCTTATTTGCTGTGATGCTCCTGTCCTGCACTTCCTGAAGCAGAGCTGGGACCATGTGCAGTCCGAGCTCTTTAGCACCTGGTGATATATCCCTGCTTGGGCAGCACCTGGCTCTGCAAATGCTGCCATCACTGCAGGGAGACCATGGGCAAAGGGACTCCTGCCCCACGCTCCGGAACTTCTGTGGCACCAAGAAGTCAACATTCCTTTCCTGTGGTCCATGCCCATCAATCCCAGACAGCTGGTGTGAGGGGGTACCTGTGGGGGTGTCTTCACCTGGCCTGGGGTGAGGGTAGATACCCTCACAGAGCTGGGGGGAAGGAGATCACCTCGATTGTAGCAGCTTGGGGATGGGAGAGAAGGGAGGAAAAGGAGGGGAGCAACTAACCACAAAGTACAGCAATACTTTAAATATCCTCTTTTTCCTATTTCAGTCTAACAGGTTCTAAATACAGCAACACTTCAGTTGGTTTTACCATTGTGAAAAAGGATTTTTGGAAGTCTGGTACTTCCTTGCAATGACAGGTAATAGACGGATCTATTGATAATGACACAGTGCATACATGAACAAGCCTCCCTCTACTGTGAAATACTTAACAGTGCCAGAAAAAACCTCACTAATACCGTGGGTGTGCGCTCAAACACATTTCTTTTCTTGCTAATTCTTCCAGGGGAGTGGGAAATGTTGCAGTGCAGCTCACAGCATCTCTCCAATAATGAAATGCTGCGATTCAGTGGTTTTTCACACTCACAGTGGCATCACATCCTTCCTATTTGTATTCCTCCAAGAGGCTTAGCAAGATGAGAAAAGCTACTTCAGAAGCAACTGTGGTGTGTCTGCAACTGAGGTGTGGGTTTGGGGTTTTATATGCTGTAATGTCCTCTTCCTATGCTGGAGAGCATTTAGCAACAGGTAAATAGCCAATTTCATTAGCAGATGTGATTTCTCCATAGCGTCAGTTCTAGCGATTGAATCACAGAGTAAAATGCTAAAAAGGAGTTTTATTTTAGGCTTTTTGTAGGGCTACCACACTGGCATTTGCTGAGATTTGTACAGGTCTGCATTATAAAGAGGAGACAAGTTTTGAGGAGGTCTAGATAGGAGAAAATGAAGATGACTCATGTTTAAAACCAGCGGGGTTTTTGTTATCAAATACTTGTCATGGTTACAACAAAAGAGTGTCTGCAGCTCCAGCTGGAGGAGCAAACCATGAGCTCAACAGGTTAGTGGGGGAGACCACCCACAGCTTGCATCATAAAGTGATGTCACCTCCACACCAAGGAGGCACTTATTTCTGAATTTTAACATGATGAACATGCAATGTTAATGCTATTGATAATGATAATGATAACGTTAATGATAATGTTAATCTAATCATAGCCTTATTCCAATATCCCTTAAAGATTCTTCAATTCTTTTATCTAGAGATTTAATTGTCTATTCTGAGTGAGTGAATCAGGGATATGAGGCAAATACCAGTTCTTGCTACTGAACAAACTGCATGTTTCAGTATAGCCTTGTGCTATGAATCTCAAGGACCTGACAGCCTATTCTGTCCTTCCTTTTAAAGGAATTGTAGGGAATATTTCTGGGTTTTGTTGGGTTTTGGTTAGTAACAATAATTGACCAAGTACGTCAAGCCAAGGTGTCATGACTGTAGAATTGACTGTAGTTAATTATCAATGGGACAGTTTCACTGCTGTTCCAACACCTTGTTGCAGTTATGTTTAGAAACCTCAGGTGTACAGGCAAGGATTCCCATCTTGCTGTCCTCTTACACCAATTTGCTTAGCAAATCCTTCTTCTCACCTGACCGTCACCATCTTGCTGTGACCACCATGAGACTTTTCCTTCCTTCTTAGCCCTTGGTCACACAGGGGGGCCACACCCAGGGGGAATGGTCACCTCGCCTGCCCACTGAATGCAAGTCTCCTAAGAGTCTCTGTCTACACCAACCCCCTGAGTCCATCACTTTGGAAACAGGTCACTGGAAGCATACATGTACTTCAGACAAGATCTCACTAGGGCCTTCTTCAGGCCTCCTGGTGCCTCCCTACCCACCTACCCACTCCCGTCCTCCTCTATGTATTGTCCTTGCCTCTATCTTAATTGGGCTGCCTACCTTTGCAGGACTGACAGAAGGGGCTTCAAGAGGATGTTTAAAGTATTATTTCCCTGTTCAGAGGGAGGCTGCACAATTAGGCCATCCCTAGCAACTGCCCAGACTGTTCTAAACAAATTTCTACAACAAAGATGATGTTATATCCCTGAGATGCACTAGAAGGAGCCTCCAGACAGTTTGGGAGGTCTGTCTATCTGCCCATGTAAGCCACTCTTGCTGCCAAAGACAGTAACATCACCCATCGCTGCCAACCTTTGAGAACAGCTCATTACAGCACCCCTTGCACAGACACAGTTACAACACTCCTTGTAATTTGCATACAAAACATACTCAAGTGCTTTAATTTTTTTCCTCACAGGTTAAAACCATCTGCTTTTCTTTCTCCCCTGGACTCTTTCAAAATTGTCTGTGTTGTCCCTAAAGTGTGTCCTCATGGACCAGACACTGTGCCAAGCTCGGGCTTCAGCACAGCTTAGCCTGGAGCAATGATTATCTCCCTTGCCATATGAACACAACTGCTGTCAGCATCTTCCAGGGTGATCTTTGCTTTTTATGCACCAGTATCACAATTTGATTCATATTTTGTTTGCAACCCAGCTGTAATCCGCAGATTATTAAGTCCCAAACCGCTGCTTATACAGGTATTTTTTATTTTCATTCCATTTGTGCTTATTTATTTCCCTCCTGAATGCAGTATTTTCCACTTTTTTTTTCCTGACCTTCCCTCCAGTTTATCAGCACCATTTTTGAATTTATTCTGAACTCCCAACCTGCAATCCTGGTGAGTTGATACTTTCATTCACTTTATAAATGTAGCCTCTAACTCCTTGGTTTACTTCATTAATGACAGTATTTGCCAGAAACAGCCATGAGAGACTCCTGCTGGACTCTCCTCCAGGCCTGACTACCTATTGGTATTTGCCATTGCCCCCTGCTCACAGAAAGCCATCAGCCAAGGCTGCCTGGTCACTCCTGTTCTTTCAGGGGCTTTGTGCCTGTACCAGTGGAAGTATTTAATATTCTCCACATTCTGCAGTAGCCCTTTGCTCATGGAAGCAAGACGATTTGCTTCCTTCTGAATTCCCTCTGGCTGGTGATTGCATCCTGATGGCCCACTCAATTTAAAACATAGCATTCAGTGCTGATCACTTTGCACATCCAGTCAATTGCTTTGATTTCATGATCAGCCTGAAGCAAAGCAAACCACAGAGCAGCCTGTGGCACAGGGACACACAGGCCACCCAGTCACTATGACAATCTTGTTCCTCCTCACGGCTGGGAAGAATTTTTGCTCCCTGGGAAAAAGCAGTGCAGAAGTGATGAAATTGCTCAGTGCACAGCCACTGTGCCCACTGTGGCTTGTGAAGGTTGTCCCACCGCCAGTGGCACATACTGCCCTAGGATCCACACTGCATGATTGCTGGACAAGTGTCTCACAGCAGCTGAACGCTCAGTCACTTCAATGCCTTTGAAGGTTTGCAAAATAAAATCATCAAATAAAAATTCCAGTGATGAAATTTATTATTGGCAAATGTTGGGCTGTAGGCATATGCTCCAAAAGAAAGTACTCGACACCCTTTTTTAGATGGCCAGCTTCAAAATACCTGTCACTTGCACACTCGCAGCAATGCAAAATGCTGTCTGCAAAGAAAACCTGAAATCATACCCTACCAGCTCAGCGGCAAAGAAGCAAAAATCCACTGTGGAGCACTGCAGAAAATGTGTACTAGTGCTACAAGCCAGTTTAAAAGTAGAGGACACGGCACATGAAAAATGTGAGCAGTATGAAACAGCAACCCAACAATGCGAATGGACACGGTCTATTCTGAAAATATTTCTGCTGCGATGACATCAACCTACTTCCCCAGACACATTCATGCAGTAGGGCTTGTCCTGGTCCCATGCATGACCCTTGCTCTGGTAGTTCAATAGTGATCATCAGAGAGTTAGAGATGACCTCTGGCAGGGAGGCCAATGCTGTAGAAACCTTCCCTGATCATTTGCCCAAATTGTTCCGACAGTCCTCAGTGCCCCAACAGTCCTCTGCGAGTTTTTCAAGTCGACCCACATGATATCTGAAGTCTCAGATCTGGACCTGGTACATGAGTCAAGGCTTTATTATTTTGAGAACAAGTGGACAGATTATCTCAGGCAGTCATTATTCAAAGCTCCTACTTAAGACACCTTCCCCCCAATATGTTTTGTGGTCCACTATGACCTCAGACACTGTTTTGCAGAATTGCTGCACAGCTAAGAAGTGGTATAATTGTGTGGTAGAGGTTTTTGTTACTCCAGTACTCTTACCTATTTGCCCTGATTGAATTTGCTCCTCTTTCAGGAATTTTTTCTAATTAATAAAAATAATTTTAAGTTTTAATCCCATTTGTGGAAGTGATTAAGCTGTCTCCAGTTGATATAATCCAATAATTTAATAATAAAATTTTTATATTGCTTCATCAAAGGAAATGACTGAATAATACCAAAAGCAAGACAGGTCCCTATGGAACAGCAATTGTTCTATTTCTCGACTTTGATCATGGAAGACTGATAGGATTTTTCTGAACAAACTAGCCAGACTTATAGAACTTCATAATACTTCAAACAAGGCTGGTATCTTCTGCTTTGCTTTTAAAATGTCATGTTAAAGCAGCTGTTTCCTTTTTTGTCCTTAAGCTCATGATATTGTTCTTCAAGAAAATTGTTTCAAAACTGTGTATTACTAGCACATTTATATTGGTAGAGGTAAACCTAAGTCTAGATTTATTTATTTTTAATTGACTATTTAACTAAATTATTACCCTTCTTCTGTGAAGCTTGAAGGAAAAAATGTTAAGTATTTAGGTTTTCCCTAATGTACTAAATGCTTATCTTTATGTTAAATAATTGATTTCACTTTCCTTCCATTGCTAGTAGAGGTTTCATTAGGCTTTAGAAGTTATAAATTTTTTTGGTTTTCTGTTTTTTTTCACACATATCTTGCTTTTACATTTATGCATAGCTACATATTCTCCTTTTCTATTCTTGTTCATTTTTCTGTTTAAAGAACTTCTGGTACAGTTATAATGGCATCTCACTATGCTCCCTGGTTTCCCATTGCATTGGCATAATTTGTCATTATGTGTCCTTTCATTAGTTCTCTAAGATGATAAATAATGCATCATTCTGTTTGTTTCAGTCATTTCATGAAATATCCTGGAGTAAATTTCATCTGTTCCTACTTAGGTGAGAATTTCCAGCTTTCCAAAATGCAGCTTGTCAGAGAACACCACCTTCCTAAATATTTTGCATCTCCTCAGACACCTCCCTGGGGCACCACACATCAAACTTCTTTTGTAGACAACTGAGCTGATTTGAAGCCCATATCAATTCTATTGTATAGCTTTCCATCTTTGCCTAAATTACAAAATTCTATTTTTAAACCAAGATCAAACCAGTTTCTTCTTCCAGATTAGCAAACAATTCCTCACCAGTCTGAATCAAACCTAAGAGTCTCTCTTGAATGAACCTCCATGAGGCAGTGTCTCCCCTCATTTTTAGGAACATTTGTGCAGTTTGCCCCACCAGAAAATTTTCTGCATGTATTGCAAAAAAATATCTCTCCCCAGATGGATACGAATGGAAGAGAGCTTTTGTCAAGGCCAACAGTTTCTCTCAGGACAACTCATTTGTCACGTAACACGTCACATTTTACCTTTCGTAAGCATAAATACTCTCTGCTACTCTTCAGGCATGGCAAGTTACCAAGTTTTGGCAGCAGCTAGCATTTCTTGGGAAGAAAAAGGAGTTTTGTGTTCTATTATTCCTGAGAATAAAGCCAGAAGTAAAAATGGCTGTACGTGATCTTTTGGAGAAATTCGAGCTCCAAGCATTAACTCTCATCCCTAAACTGGAATGAGAGCCAATATGTGAATCTACATAATGATTCTCACACATTACAGAATCAAGATGTCAAGCACATAGGCAGGGAATCTCACAGGTCTGGAAAAAGCCTTCTTCTACCAGAATACTCAGTCCACTCATCACAACTATTTCTTTCCATTAAATATGTTATACTTAGAACCCAATACCAAAGACAAGAAAAAAAAACCAGCAGTGTGGAACAGAATATGCTAGTACTTAGGCTGGATAGAAAAAATAACTTTGATTAAGTAATACCTATCTTTAAAAGTTGTTTCACTTGCTAAATGAACTGCTAAATTAGTTTTGAGATTAATCTTTGAACTAATGAAAGATGCTGGCTAAATGAGAGCTAATAAATTACTCTCAACTAAGTTTATTTTCTGGCCTTCTAGTGATATGTTAAATACATGGCCCACTGGGAACCCATACAAATATCAAGCAAAAAGATCTGTCTAATCAAATGGAACAACAGAAACATAGTATTACTTCAGTTATTTCTAAAGTGCCAACACTGTAAGTGCAAAAAATAAAATGCAGAAGATAAAAGGAGAACACTACCACGATTCAGTAGATTTAAACTTACTCTTTATGATGCACTTTCATCAAAATTTGTAGTTGCCAAGTATCAAATGTCACTCATGCAACATCAATCCACTAAGAAATACATATTTTGGTGAGAAAATTAAAGTCCATATTTATGTAAAAACTGTTTTGAAATAAAAATAAAACAAGATTTTTCTTTTACAAAAAAAAGTTGGTTTTTTTGCTAACAGAATAATTATTTGGAAAATGTAATTTCCCACATGAAATAGTTAAAGGAAGTTAAGTATATTTAAAAATGGAAGATTCTGCATTTACATAGTTATATACCATTGATATTGAAGATATACTTTCTGGCAAAAAACTTCTCATGCTTAAAAAATGCACCTTAGTTTTATACTGTACATTACAACATACAGTAGTAAGAAACAGAATTAGTAAACAGGTTATATGCAAAGAAAAAAGTTACTTACACAAGACAGTTACAACTGTGACACAAAAAAAATTAAAATGTTCAGTTTAAACAGTATTTGAAGGCAATTCACAATCATTTCAGGAGTTTTGTGAAATTTAAGGCCATTAGTTTAAATAAAATGTATCTGACACAAACTCACAAAACTGTGTATTTTGTACAAAATATACATGCAAAACCATTTTATAATTATTTACGAACAGGCATATAATAAAAATTTTTGGGTAGTTCTGTACACAAAACTGTGCACAAAACAACATAGTTGTGCAATTTTAAACCAGTTAATTAACTTTATCATTCATGCACCCTGAATGGAAATGTGATTAAACGACAATATCAAACCCAAATATTAAGAGTCAGCATCCCTTTGAATAGGCAATCTAGACAAAAAAAAAGTTAAGATTTTAAGTTTTTGAAGTTTAAAATGGTCCATTATAAAACATCTGCTGTAATCACTTGAAAAGACACTTCTGATGCAAAATTTCCAGTGCTTTAAGGAATGCATGATATGATTTAATGAGCTCGGTGAGTCAACTATAATACTCTGATAGTTCTGGATTGAGGTAATTTTCTTCAATTAATTATAGCAAGTAAGTATTCTAATTTGTTTCAGTAGTTAGTTTAAAAAACTGTAAACTTAGATAAACTTAGAAATTGGCGAATCTCTGAAAAAATACACATACCTCCCCCTCAGAGTCTGGAGTTAGTTATAAATCATATGCCATTATGTTATTCACATTTAGGAGCTGAAATTCTCAGTACATGAGATGAATGGATTACTGAGCACTGGTTGAAGCACTTCAGTTACTTGAAAACACAGATATTTGTCCTTTTCTTAGCTTTCGTTTATATTTGTCTGGACAAACATTCAAAGAGATATTGCTTCTCTTGTTATCTTGTGACAAACTATTGCAAGCTAGAAGACATGTGAGTCAATATTCCAAACTTTTATTCTTAAGAATAGTTATAAAAGTACTGAAATTTAAAAATAGTAACATGTAAACATTGATACAGAGTAATAGCATTCCTATACATTTATATACACACAGTATTCAGAGGACCCAATCTTCTGAGTTGAAAACCTGACTTGTGCTTTCCTCCTCCAATAAATACCTCAAAAAAGTAGGGTGTTTTGATAAAAAAAAAAAGTCTCAGAACATCAACATTTTGCTCCTAGCATTTAAAAGCTTTCCAGTTGCTTATGCAACTATATGAGAATTTTGGTATGTGAAGAGAACTTTTCTAGCTCCAAAACGTTATCAGAAGCTACTGCTGCATCCAGAGATTTGTGATGAATGCCAAGCACTTCAGAGCAGTCATATCTGAGTCTGCAACACGTGAATTGGGGGTGTGTAGGGTGGTGGTGCAGGTGATGGCTTTATTCCTCTGACTCTCATGTAGGACAGAAACTGCTCTGGGATTTCAGCTAAAACATCTTTAGCAAGTCTTGCCATGCTTAACACGTGGTTTCCACTTCTGTCAATGTAATCTCGGAATGGCACAAACTACAAAACAAAAGAGATGTTCACTCCGGTCATTATGCAGACACAGAAAACCTCTTACAACATAAAAATAAGAAGTTTAACTTAGGGAGTTAAGAGTACATGATTATGTTACCTTGCACATTTTTTATGTACATATACATACCTTGTGCTTTTTATTATATATTTTATAAATACACATTGTCTCTCAATTTTTATAGATCTGTCTTCTAATAGAAATAGTGTCATGCTTTCCCTTGGGTGAACCCCTTCACTTAAGCCATGGCTAGCTCAGATTTCTGATGTTATGCTTCACTGAAATATCTGGGTTATCTCTCAACCCTTTCCATACAAGAAGGTAGTTTTGTCTCAGAAAGCTATTCTTAGCTTACATTCCCTGCTCCTGGGGCTCTCCTACTAGACTGCCTCCACTCTGGCACTTGGTGAACAGATTTTTTTTGACCTCTGAAGTGAACAAATAGAAAGGATGACTTTCAATTTTTGACCATTTTGCATTATACCTAATAGAACTCTATGAACCACCTGAACATTTTAAATATGATACTAACAGATGCATAAGGAAGCTAAGCAAAAAGGATTGGATCAAAGAAGTTGCTATGTGATTTCCAGATGTTCAGCACCTAAACTAGTTACCTGCCCAGCCCTGGCTTGGATTTTGTAATATTTAATGAGATGCTTGTGCTACTGGCATAGAATAAAGAAGCAATCCAGGCTCCTTGATTTTTTTCCTTATGTAAAAAGTACATGCAGTCTGAGTTAAAGAACAAAATGTGTCCCATCCTAAGAAACCACCTTAACCATTAGTTTGCAGACATGAAATCTCAGCCCACTGCTCTATAGTGAAGCGGGGCTATTTCAGCGGTGCAATTGTCGAAATGCAATTATACAGCAGATTGTCTGATTTAGCTCTTCCTCGCCTCTCCTTACACTGTGGAGATGTCCAAGGAGCTGGAGGAACTATGGGCAGGTAAGCAAACCTAGAGATGTACAAGGACAGCTAACATGGAGAAGCAGAGGTGGCAGAGGAATAGAATCAAAGATGGAAGAGAAACCAAAGGGAAACTGATGGAACGTCAAGTGCTTTTTCTATAATTGAAGAGTTTAATTAAAAAGGCTAATGTGCAAAAATCTCAAGAGAAATAGCAGGTGCATCACTACAACTAAGTTTTCTCCTAAAACATCTTAAACAGCAAAAGGATAATGAAGGAGCAGAAATTAAAACTGAGGAAGAACTGGCCACCATTTAGAAAAAAAATAGAGAGGGTATTTTAATATAGTATGCAAGAAGACTGGAAAAAAACCAGATCTGATCATTTTTGTTTCCATTTATGTGGCTTTATTTTTGTATTCTAATAAAACCGAACTATAAAATCAGGCGTCAAATACATTGCCTTGGATTGAAATATTATATCCCTCAGCAGTTATGAATCAATCAATCAATCAATCCTTAAACATTCATGCATCAGTATTTTTAACATTAAACATTTTGGAAAGTTTCAGTTCCTGCAGATATAAATGGAAACAAATACACATATCTCAAAGTTCATCAGCTGCAATCTGATTTTAATTATCATGCAATATGAGCTAATAATATAGCTCAGTTATTCTCTCTCTCTCTATACATACATTCTACTAAACAACAATATAAAAATCCAACCTGTCTTGAAGAGAAATAAGTGAAAATAAGTAAAAGGAAAAATAAGTGAACACTATGAAGCCTGACAAATAGGAGGAATAAAGGGAGAAGAACAAATGGCAGATCTAGGGCGAGGTTTGAATCTAATGCCTGTCAGTGTTTAAGAAGCATTTGGACAATGCCCTTAATAACATGCTTTAACTTTTAGTCAGCCCTGTAGTGGCTGGGCAGTTGCACTAGATATCTGTTGGAGGTCCCTTCCAACTTAAATATTTTATAAATGTATTCAGGAAAATATGCCTTCCATAAAAGACTTAGTTTTAGACAGGTACCATTCTTTCTCGAGACATCATGTTTCTCCAAATTTTCAGTCATTAACTTTTCTCCCATGGCTGTGTAACACTAAGATTTTATAACAGTGTCCTGCCAGTTAGGGGTCATTTCCTAACAAATGCAAATCCACTACTATGTTATAAAAAGGCTTAGAGGTATCACAGAGAGTTTCTGAGCTTGTTAGGAACACCTCAAGATAAAGCATGTCAGTGCGAAGGTAAAATGAAAGGTAGGAATACAGACAGAAACAAGAATTCAAAATAAAGAGGAACAGTAAAACCTATCTATGAGAATGTATTTTCTCTCCCACCTGCACAATGTCTCTTTCTGCAAACCTTCCTCTTGAAGAAATCCTCACTACATCCCCATCCAGTTCTTCCATAGCTTAAGAAAAAAAACAAACACAAAACTATGAATTCAGGTACACAAAAAAATCTTACTGAGAAGAAGTTCAGACAATTTATACTTTAGAGCAACAAAACCAACAATTCTTTTTAAGGTAACTCTTAAGATCATTTGCACCAGAAAATACATCATGTTTTATAGCTATTTTGCACTTTTTCATGGTGAGAATACATTTTATCTTTATTGTCACCTTCAGAAAAAAAGACTATGACAAAGTTTTTATCCTTTCATCTCTCAAAACAGCAAGTATATCTGGTTTTGTAAGGCAATATATATACTTTGAGAGGTGGAGAAGAATTCATCTTCAGCAGCTATTGTTACAGAAGATATTGTAGGATATGGCACAAAGAGGTAATAACTCACATTCATACTGAAAAAGCAATATCTTCTAATGCATAGGAATGAGGAGCGCTTAAAAAAATTATCAAATTTATTGGGTAATTCGTATTGTATCTTCTGAGCAGGATCAAGGAAAGCTCTGTTGTCCAGATACCTGGAAGCTATTCTATGTAGCAAAGTGTATCTGCTCTCTTGTCAGTGTTGAAATGGATGGATTTGGGATCTCAGATTATTGTTCAGATGTTGGTTCTGCAATTCCACAAACCTTCTTTCAGTGTATGCTATGAAAATCACTGCCCTGCACCGCTGAGCTTCTCAGGGGTTTACAAACTGGGCTGGATTCACTGAAACCAGCACTTCAAAACCTAGCCCTTCTGAAGACAGAACTAGAAAGTAGAAGTGACAGTGTCAGGAGCCAAGCTGAACAGAGCGTATTTGCTCAAAGAAAAAGATCAGCAGGTCTGCAGAGCATGTTGCCCAATGATGCTGCTGCAAAAACGTACACGTGTCCAAACCAGGAGACTGAACAAGTATTTGAAAGAGTTTCACTAAAAAAAAAGGTCCAAAACAGACATAAAGCACATCCTGCTCAGGCAACTCCAACCTAAAAACAGCATTCAGGGAAGAATCATATTTGTTTAGTCTGTTTTTAACATTCTCTAGGAAACTACCCATGGCCATGTCAGATACAGAATACTGGGCAAAACTGCCCCTGCTGTGACCTGTTACAGACATCCTCATCCTTTATGTAAAGCTCTGCCAAATGTATGTGCCATCCACCCAAGCTTCAGACTTTTAATAACCCCTGTGGCAGCCCCCGGGGTGGGAGATCTAGGGAACAGTGACATCAGGAGAGGATACCTTTGGTCCCTCTACAGCAGAACTGAAGCTTCAGTGGCACTTGAATGTCAGGACAGCGTCCAAACATAACACCCTCCTGCACACACACCTCATCAGCATCCACAGCAGACATGGAGTCTGTTGTTTATTCCAGAAGGAATTTCTGCAGATGGAAAAGTCATTTCTCTGCCTTCTTGGGCACTGAGGAACTACAGACTTGGCATACACCTAATAGGTGAATCTGGCTGAGGCAGTACACTCCAGGATTGGGGCTCCAAAGATGGAAACTGTACTCTACAGTACGAACAGAATCCTGGCTTCGGAACAGGGGGAGGGATGACACCCCACCAACATGTCCTGACTGAGAAAGGGAGCCTGGGCAAATCCAAGGACTAGACAAACAGGGAGAAAGGGAAATGCAATGGAGGCCTGAGAGAACTGTAAGTAACACAGGACCACGTTGGAATTCTCAGGAGTAAAAATGAAGTTTACCGATTTCCATCATATGCATTTATGAATATAAATTGTCTTTTTTACATTGATTGTGGCATGCAGTCATCTGAAGTGTAAGTGTTCACCTGGACAATTTCCTCATGGAATAAAATACTTAAAATTATCACGAATATACCACTTGCCAAAAAGCGTAAGAATAATGCTTGTAACAAAATAAAATAAATTTAAAATAAAATAAATTTTTGTCTTTTTTTTTTCTTCTTTTTGTACACTAAAATATTTGTACAAAAATTAAGACAGTCACTAGTCAACATTAAACATCTGTGGTAGTAGTGCTAAGTATACTTCATGTACAACACAAGGCATACTGTCTAACCAGATGCACTAGAATTAAAAAAGGAAGGATTTAGGACTTTGAGGGACAGACACAGAGAATGTCTACACTTCATAATGCAGTGATATATACTTAATAAATTAATACAAATAATGGAAGCATCTTAGTTACTGCAATAGAGAATGGTGTTCCAGAATACCATAAAAAATGTAAATAACCTGGTAATTTCTCTCCTGCTGTAATAGTCTCTCAATGCTGCTGCACAGTAGGGCTCACTCCTGCTACTGAATGAAACCCTGTTTAACCCAGACCACCTCAAATGTATTTATTTTTCTCAAGATTATATTATTGCAGTAAGATCAATATTTCCAGTCAACTGACACTTCACAAGGCATCTAAATATTTGTGTTGAAGAAATGTAACATTTCTTGAGTATACTTACTTTACTGCAAATGCTGAGCCCCCATATGGTTCTGACTTGAACAGAGAGCCTGAGGAGCTATACAGCTCCACATGGCAGCTTGTAATCATACTGAGTTATCAATCAATCAATCAATCAATCAATCCAGCAGGAAATGTCAACAGCACTCACTCCTTGCTTCATATAATGCTCTTTTAGAGAACAGCATTTGTTTGAAAAACCACATATTGCTACAATGTAAGCAAATATTAAAAAAACATAGATAAAACACTGTAACACTTACCATCAAACTCTGCTGGTCCTACCCCCACTATAATTATGGACATTGGAAGCTTTGAAGCCTTCAAAAGAAGAAGACATTTAATGTATTACATAACCTCTGCCAATAATATAAGATCTGAGAACAATGTGAACAAAAAACATGTAGAAATTATGTTTCAAAGAACAACTCTTTCCCCCAAAAAGCTGAGTGGTATAAACTGTCTGCTTGAGTGGTACAAAACATCTTGGATGAAGATAGAAAGGCAGATGATTATTTTTTTTCATTACCAAGTCTCTGAATCATATAGAATGCTAATTAAACACAACAAACTATATTAGGATTTAATACTAATATGACAACTAAGACAACAAATTTCTGTTAGAAACTTCTGTAAACTGACAATAATTGCAAATATGTACCTAATAACAGTCAGACATTTATTTAAATATGCTTTGCTGTTTCTTGATACGACACAGCTGCTTGGAACTATGGGAAACTATTCCATACATTGATCTAATGCCAATTTAACAAAAAAAAAAATCTATTTGAGCAATATATATATTACGTTATTCCATTAATGAAATTTTACTCAAGTCAATCACCCATGCCACAGAGAAGCAAGATATAGAACTAGCCTGTGGTAAGTTTTTTTTATTTTACTTTATCTTTTTCATTCAAAGATGATATCTGGCCTTCCCTGAAAACTCTGTAAAATCTTTAAAATTACAAAGATACTATCTTAAATATTGGACTTTCCTGCCCTGATAGTAGCACCAATTTATAGAAATAATGTGAATCTGCCTCTGATGAAGAAGGTAACAACTAAAACCAAAGAACATTCAGCAAATGTCAGGGTTGACAACTTACTGAGATAATTCTGATAAACTGTAAAATGTCTACAATCATTTTAACATCAAGCAGGAGTTTGATGCACTGTTGATACATTAGCCAAAAAAATCATAGATGTACACCTTCTAATCTCTTAGAACAGAACCATCTGTTTTTCAGATGTTTTCTAGAATGTTATTTCTTTATTGTAAAGAAAGCATCCTTTAAAGAGCTTCCTACTCACACAGGCACAGAATTATGTGATACAATGAACGAAATATGAAAAAGTAAGTGGCAAGGACAGCATAAAGACAAAGAGTTAAACTTTTGCATATAAACTTAAGTGTTGGCATTTCCTGAATGACAGCATAACCTTTAAACAGTTTGGTAAAACAGAATGTGTCTGACATATATGCTGTAATGAGACAGATGCCTAAAAGCACAATTAGTGTTAAAAATTGAAATATACTCTGAGTTTTATACACATCAAGTTGCACTGGACATCATTGCCCTTTTTTAGTATTATGGATATTATTAAGACTGAAGAAACTGTTACTGAATAGCATTTCATTAGTTTTGTCAGGGTATACTGTGCTCATGCTTCAAGAAATATGCAGAAAAAGTAAGGCATTTTCATAAAAAAACAAGACAGCAAATATTCACAAACTTCCACTTATATCAAGCTAACAACACTTCTGCTGTGTTTCCAGACAGTTGTAGACCAACAACCATTATTCCTTGAAATGAGCTATTACTGAAAACAAGGCTTTTCTGTATGTCTCAGTGGCAAATGAATTAATCTTACAAGGTATGAGCCAACTGCACTTGCTGGTCTCATATGCACGGACTTCAAATGGAAGGGTGAATTAGAATCAAGAGCTGCTCTTTTTTCTCCACTAAGCCTTTTTGTCACCTAGAAGAAGCTCATCTAAAAGAAATTAAGTTTCAAACTTTTAGGCTGGACTAGAGAATGAACTTCCAAGCTTATTACTACACAGATTCTGTGTGTGTGCTGCTGGCTGGGACTCCAGGGCTTCTTGCTCCCCAGTGAAAGACAGAACACTCGGGCAGGATTTTCGTGTGCACCCCACAAACTGCAACAGTACCAAATCTCTGCAGGAGGTACTCAAAGTGGGTCTAACTCGGCTACCTAATTCAACACTATTCACTTGGACATGATGCTAAATTACTTTAATGTTGGCTGTTCAATTCAGCACTTTGATGTTAACTAGATCCACTGTGGTATGCTAAAAACTATTGGTAGAGATCTTTTCCAATCATGTCTAGGAATGTTCCTGTGTGTACTTTCATCCGAAATTTCCCAGGGGCAAAAGCAAAATAGAACCTGTTCATAATGCACAATATTACTTATACACATGGCAGTTTTGAAGAGAAGAATACTAAAAATAATGCAGAAACGAAGAAATAATGAGGAATATTCAGAATTCTAGGGGACTGTTTGGAGGGAAATCAGATACCTGGTATGTTTGCCATTCAGTATGAGAAAGTTGGGGGCAGTTTTTAAAAAGTGTGGGGATCAAAGCTGTCTGCAATTATGAGAAAGACAGAGAACAGTTCACTATGCAAAACTGCCTGGTGGCATGTGCTTGAGGAAGGAGGAGGCAAGAATTAGACGAGGAAAATCATACAAATACACAGTGTTAGAGAGAAAAGTATCATTTAGCACAGCACACTAATTAGGCCAAGTTCAACTTCTGCTTTCTTTTAATCTTCATGCATAATAAACTTTTCCTGTTTGGTAAAAATGGGTAATTATGGAAAAAATCTAATGCCTGAAATACTAACTGATTTACTTTGTTGCCTAAAATACGAATTCCTAGAAAGGTAATTCTTTTAAATTTCAACACTTTCAGCAAAACTTACATTCACTATGGATTCTTTTGTCTGAGCCATATCAGATATAACTCCATCTGTAACAATGAGAAGAACAAAATACTGGGAGCCATCTTTTACTGAAGCAGCATATCTAAGGGAAGAAAAACCAACATTATAATAGTAAAAAGAAACCTTTGTAAAAGGAATTAATATGAAAACAAGCTGTATTTTTAAAATTTGACGACCAAGGACTAGCAAGCGTAATGCAGTGAATTTCAAAAGTAAAGACATTCCTAACTAAGACATTCTACTTTTAAAGGAGAACATTGACAAAGCATAACTAAAACAATATTGATATTGATAATCTGCCTGTGTTGTATCAATGAAAAATGGGAACTGCATTGCTACCAAAATGAGCACGGACAAAATGTCCTTTATAGAATCGTGAGTTGTTAGAAAGTCTAAGCTGTTTAATAGGTATTACCTATGGGATGCACAGCTTGGTATGAAGAGTATACATTAATACTGAATGGTTGGGTTTATAGCACAAATTAAATTTATCAGGAATAAACACACTGCATATTTTTCTCTTCTTTCTTTTTTGTCTTACAAAACCAGGTTACTCACTGTTGACCATGACTGCAGATTTATAGGTCACATTTATGTGCACATTTGTAAAATGCCCGACCATGCACCCTGCAACTCTGGCTTAGATATTCATCTCTTTGCACCACCCACAGATGTCATTTCTTTCAAGACTCAAGCTTCTCCCTCTGCTGTACAGGAATGCAAGATAAAATACACCCAGTGTCATTCCCACCTCAGCCAAAGGACCCAAGAAGAAGCTAGTCTTTGAAAACGAGCAGCTTTTGAAGGTTTGCAAAGTCCTGAATGAGACCGAGGCCACAGCAGTCCCTCTAAACTCTATGGCCTGAACAGAAGAACGTTTGTTTGTGGGAAGCTGTTTGCTGCTTCACAGCCACTACAGCTCCTACTTTTATGAAGGCTCTTGGTGCAGTGAAGGAGTCAAAAAGTAGAACGTGGTGCTGTGAGTTGTATAGACAGCAGTAAAAGAAAAAAAATAGTTGTCACAGGAATACTTTTGAATACATATCCAAATACATAATAGGACTGACAGAGAACTCACTCTTTTTTTGGTCACTGACATGAAAGACCTGGTTCACCGAACAGAGTATGTTCAATGACAGCCATGATAGTTGCATATGCTTAGAAAATTCTAACTCTGATGAGAACACAGTGCATTTGCAAGCAAGTACTGCTGATAAATACAAAGATGCAACTGCACCGTTACAGAGTTTGGAGAAAGCCACAACTAACTCACAAAAAGCCACCACCTTCCTCCCTCCCTCTCCCCAAGATGCAGATGGGTAAAGAAGCCATACAGGCAGTGAACCTGTTGAATGTAATCTATTTGAATGCTGTCAGTGGGGACTGATAGTTAAATACTGAGATTAGCAAGACCTACTGTGGAACACATTTTCACTACCATGCAGAGACCTTTTAATCTCATTTTTCCACGAAGCTTATAATCTCTTCAATGATGACTGCAGTGACAAAGCATAATGAGAGAGTAAAACAAACATTATTATCCTTTCTGAGCACTTAATACTGTCTACATACCTACACTGAAGAAATGGAACAGAAATTTGGTTATTTCAGATTTTCCATAGACTAGAATGTTCCAAAGCCTTTTTCAAGAAAGATCTTATATGAGGAGGAGAGATGAGAGAAGACACTTAAGTTGAATCTGGTGTAGTTTAGATAATTCCCTAACTGGGGCAAGGATAATAAAATCACTATCTGCTTAAAGAGTTTCCAAAGAATTCCAAGATCCCAACAGGATAGTAATATCTGATATTGTTTACAGAGGTTTCATCAGAGGCATACTTTTAAGTAGGAGGGATGTGGAAAGAAGAAATTTCTGTGAGACTGAAGGTAGGTTCAAAGAGTAACTGCAGGCCTCTATGAGAGCCAAGAGAATAACCAAGAAACAGAACCTTGAAGGAAAACAGTGTTACTGAGAACTGGATTGATAGATGGATTGCTTTAGGGATGACCACGCAGTAGGAATCCTTGTGAAGACACTTAGCTCTTCCACTATAATCTAGTACAATTTGCTACCAGGAGGAGCTCCCGAAGTTTGCAATAACTTGATATTTAGACATAAGTTCAGTGGAAGGACTACAAATGCTGGTGAAAAAGCTTCTGTTAATCTGCAAAAGTTGACAAATATTCCTGAGAAACAACTGGTGAGAAAAGGAACTAAATTTATGCCAATGTTTTGGTAACACTAGATCAGAAATTTCAACTTTTGCAATGAACAGCAGGCTTGAGGTAAATTGCCAAGTTCTGAGCCAGGCATCTCAGCTGCTGACCAGCTCTGAAGAAAAAGAGCCAGAAAAGTTGTTGATTAGATTTCAAGATAATGTGGCTAATGCAGACACTGAGTGCCACATATACGGAAAACTGCTACTGAAGAGATCACGTCAAAGGAAAGATTAAAGGAGACAGCTACTCTCAGAATACAAACAATGTAATATGCATGTACAGAATTTTAATGGTATGATCTGAAGATGAAACAACTAACCCTAATAATAAATAGCTGAAATCAGCTATCTAGCCATGCTAGGGAGCACAGAAAATTGTTTGCACCACAAAATCTGCAAATTATTTTTTGCTGCTCTGTAGAACTAACAACAGCAAAACCAGATACTAGATAAATATTTCTTGCTACTAAAATTAGCTACTTTGCAAGTTCATAAATAAAACATTAACAGTACAATGACTTACACATCCCCACTTCTTTATTTTGTAACCATTAGTTCTTTCTCTGTGTCTATAAATAAAAGAAAATCTGTTCAGCTAAATCACCTAAGCCATATCACTTTCCTATACAAATTCATGGAGGTATTATACTGCCAGGATCTTGAGCTCGAGATTATAAGCCAAGATCTTGTCTGCCAAAATAAGGCAACATTATCCTTCTTAAGAAACTCTATAAACACAGGAAGGTTTTTACTTTGAGGAGTTAGATGAGGTGTTGCATAACAGCACCACAGCTCCCCAATGGTGACAGCTACATCACTGCCTTAAAAAGTACTACTACCAGCTGGGAATGGTTGGCACAGAGAGACCTGGAAGGTTTTGTTGACTTCTGGGACATTTAGAGATTAGAGAAACTACATATACCTAAAAAACCTCAGATTTTATCAAAATTTTTGACAGATGTAGTTTCTGTGAAGCAATAACTCTGTGGTCTGAAGGACAAAAAAGTGACATGATGAAAATTTCCTTTCATTATGATTTCTGCTAAGATTTTAACACAGCATAGTAAACTGGATCACTTGTATTTCTTTTTAATCAGCAATGAAATTCTGCATCATACCAGCACATGGTCTTCAAACATACTCAAAGGTACAAGTTAATCATGAGACTGAATAAACAAAACAACTGTAAATTGTGCTCTCTGTAACTGTCAGCCTTTTATATGCAATAGTTGTTCTGACACTGTAGTGTCAGAAGTTCCTGCACAGCACCTGTTGTGATGCTTACCTGGCTACGTGATTAATTACAGGAGCAAAGTTTGTTGGTCCATAAAGCTGTACAGATTTTAGACTCCTGTAATATGCCTCCATTACACCATCAATTCCATGGCAGTATGGATTTTGAGGGTTTCCATTCTAATGAAGACAAGAGATGATTAATCACTTAAAGTAATTATGAAGTAAAAATTATGTAGGTTAACGAGCACTACCCAGTGAACATTTTTAAAAGGCAAAGACCTAAGCATTCTATGATCTGTTCAGAGAGCTTACTACAAATGCCCAGTGTAAGTGCCATGTGTGCTTGTGAGTGTTACCTGCTGAGGTAAGGAGGTTCTCCCAGCCTCATGTTACACACAGTCTGAATCACTGGGACTGGCTCCCAGACATAAATAGCATCTTTAGCGTAATTAAATACTCCTTCATACAAACAGCAGTAACAGGCATTTCCCCGTGTGCATTTAAGGTATAGATTACAGGTCAGATATAAAACTGGAACTGTGTATAGGAGCACAGTTCAGGCTAAATGATTTACCCTTTTAAAAATGTGAAACAACGAAATGGTAGCCAGATCCTGATGTTAATACACTAATGACAGTATAAGGTAAACAGTAAACTTCTCGTTGTTTTGGTCCAATATTCCCGCATTGAAAAAAATATTTTTGACCTGGTATAAACAGATAAAGAAAGGAATTTACTTTTTGGAGCCCATGAAATGGCTGGTAGTATAAATTCTTAGGGTAGGTATTTTATTACCTGTCTCCAAAATGTGTCTTTAATGAGGATACCTATTTACAGATGGCAATACAAACATATAAGCTGAATTCCAGGCTCATGTCAGGCCAGGCAAATGATCTGTGTAAGGCTTCAAAACCTTTTAAATCAGCCTACTCTCCTTCATATGATAACACCTCATTGTCTTAATGTGCCAGTATCCAATTCTGAAGTACAGTATACCTGCCTGAGATTCTAGAAAACCAAAGGGGATTTTTCACAGATTTTGTCTAGAATATTAAAAAAGAGAGCTAAAAACACTGCCTAGACATGGGAGATACCTATATATGCTTATATATGGAGGAAGAAAATTTTATATATATATATATATATATATGTATGTGGTGCTTTTTCTTCTGTGAAAGTATCACAATGGCTCATAAGTTAACTGAATGAATTTTAGAAACATCCTTAAAACTGAAAGATGTATCAATATAGTTGAACTTGCTACATGAAGTCCCAAGAAAGTGTGCAATTTAAATGAGTATTTGCAATTACACCTGTTTTAAATTACTATCTATGGGGAAAAGCTTTCCCTGAGGTAAGACATGTGGCATTGTTTTCTAGCACAGGCTGACAGAAGAAATACACATCTACAGTCACCAATCTTCTGCCATGTCTTTGCTGCTATCTGATCAGAACTCTCCTGATATACCTATATTTGCTGTAATTCTGACAATTTCATCCTACTCTGAGAAGAACAAAAACCTCCAAATAAGCAAAGTAGATAAAACATCAACTCTAATCACAAGCATCAGTTATACCAGATCAACCTTCCTGGCAAATCCTAGCAGATTTTAGGTTTGCAATTTAACTGATCCATGGACCAATCTCAGATTTGTTTTTATCAACTCATCTTTTAGTCCACTTATACATCCCTGTCTCTGAACTAGCAGCCTGTAAAAGATAAAGAAATCCCAGAAAATGAGACAGAACAATAAGAATAATAATGAAATATTATCTTGGATCATGATTCATTTGCTTCTTTAGAGTGATTAGTTTCAGTCTGAAGTCTCTGAAGCATCTGTTTCTCAAGCTGCTACAGCTGAGGTTAAAGATTATTACTTTATTACAATTTTTGGCCTACAGGGACTTGTTGACTCCCGATTTCTCTAACTTCAAGTGAAGTAACTTCATTATGATGAAAAGTTTTGAAACAACTGTTTGGAGTTAGCACAAAAGACTTAGCACATTCTCTGTTCTTTACTTGTCCAGTTACTGCTTAAGACTACAACCTTAACTCCCAAAATTTTATTGTAGTAAAGAAATTCAAACAATATATAAACATTTACTTACCAGTGCAAATTCATGTGATACTCTTCCATCTGGAGGCAGTCTAGCTCCAAAACCTAGAGCTGGGAACATTTTATCACTATCATAGTCCTGAATTATTTCACCAACAGCTCTCAGTGCCATGCCATAAGCATTCAGCTGATAGGGATTCATGTAGTGCAGTGAAGTTGGCTGTGAAGGGTTACCTGTTGAAGCAAGGATCAGATTTACTTTAAAACTTAATCACTTCAGAATTTTCTCTCTTAAAAATGATAAGTTGTATCAGGCAAAAATGCAGTATTCGGAAGACATTTTAATAGCAGAAGCTTTTTAGTAGTTCTGAATACATTTTAGCAGTAGTAGCTGTACTTTAGCATTGAAAATGCAGCAAGAAACTTGTAGATTTGTGCAATTTATACACTTTTAAGATGAAATTTCTGAAAGCATGATGACATTCTGAAGGATGGTTTGGAGAAGGATCACATCTTATCTCTGCTTCACCCTATGTCAGCCTCACTCTACCTGGAACTCCTTTTCCCCTCTCAGTGGGTTCTTCTAGGTTCTCTTCCAGCAGTTATAAAAATCCAAAAATAATAATAATTAGAAACCACATGTATATTTGCAAACTGCTTCTAGTTATTCAATTTTATATATAGCTTTTCCAGCTTTTATCTGTTCTGTTTGTCCTGCTTTTTTAGACAGGAATTGGCCTCTTGTCTGCTGCTCAGCAAAATGAAATCCAGGTGCCAGCTGAATACTGATACAAACACACACATAAGCACGCTCAAAACTGAACACAGCACAAGCATACACAAGATGTTTATTTTTACTCTTACCATTGGAGGCTGTGAAATCAATAGCGACTGTGAAATTGATTTGGGTTCTGCAGAAAAAGCAAACACAAATCTTATTAGTAGTTGTACTGCTATGTAGAAAAATAAACAAGAGATGGTAACATCATTTGTGGACAAACTGTAGGACACTGAGTTTCTAATAGAGGAAATAAACACTGAGAATGCTCTTATATAAGGTTCCAGCCAAGGGCTACACAACACCAACTTATTAACACGCTACAACAGTTACTTGACTCCATCATTCCTTTTTTCATTGTTTATTAAAAATCCTAAATAAATCATTAATAAGAACTTAAGTTCCATAAATATTATTAATTCATTTTCAACAGTAACATTGATTTTTCCTTGGACATATTTTAGCCCTGGTCATGCAACATTTTGACAAGAGAAGGGGGCTTTTACTAGTCTGCTCCTTTCCTTAATGCTAAAAATTTGGACAGGGTATCATAGTTTTTGGCAGTGGATTTATTTCATGTGAATAAAATCAATGCTCTGAGTGAGCACATTAAAGTAATTCTTGGAAGACAAATTAAAATCTGGAAGCGGGAATATCAAGATCTGTATTTTGAGCAGTAGCTAAATAAAATAATTATCATGCATGGGTAACCTGTTAGCAGAGACTTACTATAAAAAAAATAAAATAAATAATTTATAGACTTTTACAGAGTGACAATCCAATTAAACACAATTCTGCAACTTCCTTCAGGACAAAATACTGTCATTCTGGAGATAATCTCTGAGCTAGAAAGGCTCTATCAGGGAAATGATCTTATCTTTTACATCTTCCTTCAAATTCTTGCCTCTCACTGTGTGCAATTATGAACTTAATGACCAAATTAGCAAAGATTAAAAAGTTACTGAACAGATTTAACTCATGCACATTTAGATTAAATATCAACAGTCTGACACCTGGCCTTGTAGTAGTGGTTTTGCTGCTCAAATAATTTGATGTACCCAGAGAAAATACAATTTATTTCACTAAAAGCTGAGTATGAAAGATTCACATGGAATCACCTTATCATACTGATCTAGGCTAACACCAGCTAAGCTGGGTTATGCATGGACTCTGTCTCCAAAATTAAGTAAAAGCCTACAACATCCACAATACCAAGAAGAGTCTTTGGAACACTAACAGCATCACAAAATATGTCTCAAAACTAAGATTATTAGTATAACTATTAATATTATCATTATAACTATAATAATAACTATTCCTAAATTTATGCTTGCAGTCATTATTGGCATTGCTAAGCAAAATTGCAATTAAATTTTAAGGGTTTCCGTGTGGTTCAATGATTGAAGGGTAAAACAAGACTCCTCCAACTGCTACATGTCAGGTACATCAAACACAAAAATCCTTCTGCATGCTGAAGAACGTGTCACTGTGAAAAAAAAAACAAAATCCTTAAACAGGTTTTCTTCTGCATAAGAACAGCAAAACGTATTTGTAAACTCATTTCCTGAGTGAGCTACTCTGATCCAATTGGTAAGAAGATGTTAACAGTTTCATGGATTCTGAATTCAAGACAGAATCAAGAGAAAGCACTGCAGAAGATTAATAAGGAAAATGGCTAACAAAAGCAAGACAAAGAATATTGTAACTACAGCTAATGGCAAAAAGAACAATTTCCACATGGCTTCAGGTAATGACTGAGAGCAGCAGTTTCTGGACTATTCCTCTAAGTGGTGGTGCTGAAGGTTCCTTAAATTTAGGAGCCTGATTAAACAACGCAAATTCTAAACCACAAAGCAAGACAACAAAATCTACTGTTTCCTGAAAGGAAATTCATTGGCTAGGGCTGTGTATCTGCTTTTCCAGCTACATAGTTTTCAGGGAGCTAAAAAGGCTCGTGACATCCTCTACATCAGTGATGTTGTGAGGTCACAAGGCTTTCCATGAAAGTCATTAAAATATTGGAACCTGGCCAGGCAGGCTGAGCTACTGAACGTCCTGTCCCAGCTCAGGTGGAATACCCAAGCACAGCAATGTGCCTTATGGATTCAGTGCTGCATAGGTCACTATACTGCCAGAATCTTGCTGGTACAGAACTACATGATCTATTTGACAGTGGACAGGTGATTTTACCTTGTATTCCTATACAGCACAAGAAATAAAGTATCTTCAAAGGAACAGCAATCCTCACTTCACAACCAGAGAAAGAGCAAAGTGAAACCTTGTTATCTTTTAGTCAGAACTCCATCAGCACTGATATACATAAGGGAACAAATTAAGCCTGAATATAGTTTTTTACTAGGCTTGATAACAATTGTAATGATTATGGTTTTTAAAACAGTACATTGGAAGGAATCATGGATTTCCCCCTGTGGCTTCAGAATGACAACCAGCTGCTCTGTCAGCAGGGGGGAGCAGTTGAAGGTTCGAGGACCACTTACTGCACAGACCTCTGCAACAGAGCTGACAGAGTAACTAATTCTGCCAAGAGGCTGAATCCTCTCCATGGCATCTAAACTCCCAGCATCACTTAAAATTTCCCTTTTGCAGATGCTTGTAGAGCAAACACTGTAACACCATACAGAAGATTTTTCAGATAAAGTCTCTACAAGTTCTTCCTCTTATATAGTTTTATTACTCCTTGATAGTCTCCAAGGATACAAGAAACACATGGCAAAGCTTCCAAAATACGTAGCTACAGCAGCTCTTGCTTTATAAGTGTTTCTCATATCAGGTTTCCTCTGAACATCAAATATGCCTCCCCTTACAGTGGGTGGTGTACTGCCTGGATTAAAACAGCTATCACGAAAGGAGTTCTGAATTTCCCTTTCAACCATCAATGATTCAATACAGTTCAGTTAAAAATATGTGTCCAAATCATTTTGAATCCAAAAAATGTATGGACGTTCATTTCTAAAGACCTGGATGAATGTAAGGCGTTTAACATGATGGGAGGACAATATTTCCTCTTATCTTCCACTAATCTGGGACAGAATAGACAAGGTTTTTCAGTTGCAAAAAGATTCAGCTCCTGAATTTTACTGATTTACAAATAACTAGCTCACTACCTTTTCTAGTAAGTCAAACAGGCCAGAAACTTCTGCACAGAAATGTCTTTTCTGTCCACTAAGTCTTGGAGCTTTGTGGCTTCTGGTATTTCTTCCAGACAAAAAGAGAGTAGACACTAAACTAGGTTTGACAGCCATCCCTGTAAATTCAATTACTCTCCTTTTCAAGCCTGTATCCCTCACCTTCCTGAGCGTATTCATATATTTGGAAGTGTTTTGATAGGAATATGTTATTAAGTGCTAAGTGGTAGGAGAAATGTGATTTTGAAATATACATTATTTTTAGCACAACGTACTTACTTTAATTATGGGAAGGTCAGAGTGACAAAATATGTGATTGAGTATAAAGAAGTAAGGAAAAGACAGCCATTAAAATGGCACTATTTGATGTAATATTCAGATGGCAAAAGAGACATCAACCTCTTTTCTGCCAAACTGCTATAAAATCCAGTCTTATGTAGTAAAATGAAATTTGAGTTTGTGGACAAACCTCTATTTCATTCTCCAAAGCTCTTTAAGAAAACCACAGTCATATAGATGATAAGTGGTAATGGAATATCCCAATTGAACAGATGCAAACTCCAAACACAAATGAACTAAATACTGTAATCCTAATTTGTTACAGCTGTCAAGATTTCCATGACATCTGCATTAATTCTACACACCTCAAATGAATTACAATGGAATTTCTGAACATGAAGTGTTTTATAAGCATCTATTTATGGAAGAGCAAATATTGTGCCTATTGCAGAATTAGTGTTTTCTACCTCCTGCCTATCTAAATGGAAGAAAACCAGGGAACTAAAGAAAAACTATTTTGGAGGACATGATGGGGAAACAGACTGATTAATGACAAAATCTTCTCTTTTCCCTTCCTTCAAAAATTTGTCAACTGGACTGTAACTGATATGTAGTAATATTAAATGAGACAAACAAAGGAAGAGAAAAGCCAAGAAAATGAGTCTGAGCCTCCTTGTCATGTTTACATAACTGCATGTGTTGCAGAAAGGTAATACAAATACCTGTGCAGTTTTCCCTGGCATGTACATAGAAATAATTGCATGAATCACTATGAGATTCGATATAAAATAATTAAATGGTAAGTATTACTGCTCATACTTTTAAACATGGAGCATTCTACTGAATAATATTACTTTTTCATAAAAAGAGCAGGAAAAAGCTTAAGTGGAATTTATTAATATCACAAGTCTTCTTTGACTTGCAGTTATTAAGATATATACAAAATATCAATAAGAACAACACAATATTATTGTACCCAAAATTTATATGATTTTTCAGAAGAATGTAGATAATTAGGTTTATTAACCTGTATGGTAACATCTCAGTGAGGAATGTCATAAACCACCCTGAAAAGATTACATAAGCAGCTCCTATATTCTTTTTTTTCCAAATTCATATATAAACCTCAATTTCTCAGTTCCTTATACATGCTCTTCCTGTTGAGATGAATTTTGAATGAATGGGGAATAGGATGGTCATGGTGTATATATATTTTTATATATCTATGTATCTAGATAGATATATATATATATCTAGATAGATACATATCTATATCTATATTTAAATATATATATATACACAACACACTTCAAAGGACAAAGAGCTGCACTAGAGGCAAGACTGTTTCTTCATGCATTCGTGCATACACAGACTTTCAATCAATAGAAAATTCTGGTAAACATGGATGGATAGCCATTTTCTACTTCTGTCAAACTCCACAACAGGAATGTAGGATTGCCACTTTTGGGAACAAAGGCAAAGCCCTATATTGCTACTGTCAAAGCACAGCAGACTTTTTTATTTCTGCTGAAGTCTGGTTGAAGACTGGAACAAAAAAAGGGAACTTGTTTCTTCACAGGTAATCAATGTTGTAAAAAACATGTGGAATCCATGCTCAGACTATATGCCCCAAAAATCCATATTAAGTGCCTAGAAATACATAACAAATTATTTCCATTTATTTTAGAGAAGTGCAGTGTTGTGGCAGGGATGTTAAGTGCCAGGAATTGTTCAGATTTTGTCCCATTTCCAAGCATGTTCTAGGATAAGACCTCTGTCTCTACTTATCTTTAGAGAAAATGACAATAAATGAGAAATTGAATGTGTTAAAAATTTTAATTAGCACTGAAAAAATGCCTTTGAAGGGAAACAGCTCTAAATAAATACCAATATTAAATACATCAAAGCTCGGTATAATTGGACGAAATAAGACAGCATTTTAGTAATATGTAGACAATTCCCTTTTGTTTAATCCAATTTTCCCCAGCTGATCAGAGGTCATTAGTCTTTCTCAGTGTTTTAGTATCAACAGCAATTCCAACACTATAAGCAAAGTTCCATAACTGTAACTATCTCCACGTCTTATTGAGGAAAGTACAGCCCCTAAAATGAGGAAACAATACAGTTCCTTGCCAATGCTACTTAGGAATCATAAACAAATAGCACATAAACAAATTATCAATGAACTATAATGAGATTGTGAAAACAAGAAAGGTTTGTTGCTAATCACATACCCGCCTTTAATATAGTCAAGGAATGAAACTTCTGTTTCAATTAGGAAGGAAAGCAATGTTACCTGAAAGCAAATAAAAGAGAATCAGACATGAATTGTGTGTTTCCCAGTTGAACAAGCAGAGACATAAGCACAGTGTTTTTCGAACTCTGTCCTTAGGATGTAATTTCCTACAGTATTAAGGGGAAAAAAAAAGATTAAAAAAGATATTAAATAATTTCAGTAGGCAGTTCTTGAAAGGAAAGAGACAAATTGAGAAGTTTACAATTGCCTTCTGTTTTTTCTATTTAAGGAAAAGGGGCAGAATATTGTATTCCAGAACAGGTTATCACATGCGTGTTTTCTGATCTCTGCGTACTGAGTATTACAGGGTACATGGTAATGCATCTATTCTATCAGCACTTCAACACTGTTAAAAGAACTCAATGACAGTTACTTATGTAATTACTCATCTCACATTAGAAGTGGTATTTGGTATTGATGCAAGCCTAGAATGCAAAAATCTAGTAAATTACACGTATATATGAAATATAAATAAAATTTTAAAAGTGGATTATAAATATATATAAAAATAAAGACAAGAAATTTCTGCAGTCCTATATTTTATCATTCAGAAATTACTCAGATCCAAAATACACAGTAATCTAAAGGTGTTATCAGCATTTTCAGCAATCAAGTCACAGAAGTATAAACTCAGGTGGAAAAGATCCAGCATTTAAGATCTTCATCTACTTTGCAATATCTATGATGCAAAGAATTCAAATTAATTTTATTTACACAAATTCTCTCATGATATAAGAACAGCAGGCAGTCAGTGAAAACTGCTTAAGTAACTACTCAAAGCAAATCCATGGATAATGATACAAGGAATAAAAAAGGAATGGAAGTCTCTCACAAAATTTTGCCTCCACCTGCAGCAAAATATAAAAATTGAAAATACATCTACATCGTAAACTTGGACTCAGAATGAGATTACAGATAGTAATTCTGTCTTCTATCCTACTTATTTTATCACAGCTCTCTGTGATTCTGAGCAATTAGCTAAGCTCAAAACCACCAAATTACCCTTTCAGTTGAGAACAGAAGACTATAACAATGTTCGATCAGGCTATCAGTAGCACAGTCTTACAAATAAGACCAAATTTCCATGCATTTTCCCACTGGACACAGTAATATTAATGGTTCATCTGCTCTTACAGCTGGTCATCTTGTTCCTAATTAATTTAATCAAATGTTTTCACTGCATCTAATTTTAAAAGTCAATAAATAGAAACAAACAACTCCCAAAGTGGGTGAAGTGTTTACTTACAGACAGACAATGACTACCAACGCTTCCAGTTTTATGCAGTGAATTTTTCATTTCACTACTAGGTTTTGTTTGAAACTAACCATGTATTCTGAAACATTTCTGCTTCGTGTATAATTTGACTGTCTGAATTTAAAATGACCCCTTAAATAATAACAAATTGAGATGTGCACTGTATGTCCATAGTCCTCAAATGCAGCAGTGAGATAGCCACCAATGATTTATATCATATATATAATATTTATTGTAGTTCTCCAGAACTCTACTTCCTATTAATGAAAATTATGGTCTTGGTGCCTGGCTTGAAAATTTAAAACTTTGCAGGATAAAGAATATCTTGGGTAAATGATGAGAAGAAAAACAAAACTGCAGGCAAACACATAAGTGACCATGTGGAGAAGCATAAGGGAAGCCCGAAGGACTACTAGAAGTAAGGGCAAATGGGGACACAGATGACTTGATATCAAAAAGAATTTACAAAACCAACAGAAGAGAACACGGTAAAGAAGGAGAAAGCAAAGAAAATTGCTAACAACTGTTCATTGGAAATTTTGATGTAACTGGAAGAACAGCAAGACACAGTTGATTTTGCCTGTTCAAACATGAATAAAATATGTTCTTTCAAATGCAGACAGCTATTTGTGAAGATATTAAAATATTTTAAACCAAGATCAACAGGAAAATTGAACTGAAAATACATTCTTTTGCCGTTCTGTACCCTAATCCAGATTCCATACCTACAATTTTGAGAACACTTTTAGCACTGGTTGAAAATAACCAGTGCTAACCACTCTATGTAAGTTTCTGACTCACTAATTCAATATAACTTTATTTTAATATGATAGATTTTAGTAAAAGGAATACATTAGCAAAGAATAAATTACCTAATGAATTAGATACTGTACGGTAAATTTTAATGGGCAAGCTGCTTCTGCCTATTTTTTATAATTTAAAGCAGAGGTACAAAAATAAGTGTTTTTTTTTCTTACTGATAAACAGACTTAGACAAGAATGTGAGAATGCTGAAACATTCCTTCAAGGCTACCTTTCAGCATGAAAGTAGCCCCACTGACTTCAGTGGGACTGTTCATGTGGAAAAAACCCACATGGTGGATGTGTTTTCAAAAAACATCTATCTGGTTAGTTTTCCAATATACAAATCCTCAACATTTACCTTCACTTTTTTGTAAATGATGTTCTGAACATAATGGATGCCAAGACATGTAAACTGAGCAAGTGCTGAAGGGAAATACGTCCATTGCTAGCAAATGGTTCATGAACATGAGAACAGAACATGGAATACAAACAAAGACAATAAACTCTCATCCCAAACAATACTAACAGATCGTTTTACGTAAATCTACAAAAACCTGTTAGTAATAAAAATTGTTGACTCTTTTTGGTTTAGCCATGATAAGCATACTAGCTTTTAATGATGCTAGCTCGGCAGATAAATTTAAAAAGAAAATTTACTTTTAAAAGTGCAGGTATGTTTCAGATAAAAATTAATAGTGTTCAGTCCAATAATTTCAATCATTTGACTGAAATTTTGGTAGAACTCATTTTAGAAACTTTTGGCAACTTAACAGCACACTTGGACACATTTTATATCAAACTCTTCAAATTTAAAAAAATCTGAAAATAAATGGTGTGTAACAGTTAATTTATTGTGGCCTTGACAGAAGGTTCTGTTCTAATCCTGTTAAATTACAAGTCAATTACACTCTATTTCAAGCAGAAAGAAAAACATCCAGTAACATAAAATATATTTACTTACTGTTCCAGAATTAACATACTTTTTCTTTTTTCCTTTTTTCTTTGGATTTATTACCTAGAAACACAGATACAAACAGTAAAGCAGTACGATCTAATACAAAGGTAAGTATAAGGTATTTTCAATGCAGAAGATATTCTATTTTCAGTGGATTCTATCTAAATGTATTCAGATCCTCTTTACTGAGGCATCTTGATGCTGGGGTATGCGCACTTTGGAAACTAGAGAATTTATCTTCATGGTACCTGCCAGGTGAGCAGTGCTGGTACTCATATTGCACAGATAAGGGACAGGGGAAACAGGGGAGAATGTTAATTATATCTGAGTGTTCAATGAAACCTCTTTGAGTTTTCACAAGATTTGGCATTCTTCTGCATTCCTGATTCTGGTGTTTCGATGTACGGTGTCACTACTTTGTCATCTCACAGTGCACCTCTCCACAATCCAGTTAATCTGTTTCCATCTTCTCCTCAAATCACCTGAGAAACATGAGAGCTGCTCTACTCCCAATTTCTGCATTGGTGCAATGACAGGATCTGGCTGAGAGGAAGATGGAATTTCATGAAATAAATAATTTCATGAAAATGTTGAAGACGACCACCTGGCTGCCATACAGGAGTTGGGTGGGGCTCAATACACTCCCCATAACCACGAATCTTCATGGAACTGGACTAAAAAACATGGAACAGTTTTCTTGAATGTCTGGAACCCACATTTATAAAATTTCTCACTGTAGCCACCAATAAAAATTGTTCCTCTTCCGAATACCTACCAAAGGCAAGTCTCAGTTAATTTTGTTACATACACACTAAAATGTACTTCTGCTTTTCCAGAAATACACATGGAATTGGAAGCAAAACATTATTTTGTTAATTAGGTCACTCAACTATCTCCTATATAACTAGGAAATTCAAAGTCTTGTGGCCTACTGCCAATTTTACTGTAAACTACTCACAGATGTTCTGCAAATGATAACGAATGAAAACATTCCCAACTGAAATCTTAGTCACTTACCCGCTATAAAATATTTAAACAATTTTGCCTGAAAATGGGAAAAATAGTAATACTTGTCTTCCAAAAACTCTCTACCCCTAACCAAAATGAAATTACATTCAAAGATCCTATTCCTTGCACAACACAGAACAGCTGTGAAATGTAAGGAAAGAAGAGATAACTATTATTTGAGGTCTTACAGTTAATATTCTGCAAAGCTTTTACTATTTTACACACACATACGCCCTTTAACACTTAAAAAATCCCAAGTAACTCCTGCCCCTCCATTTAACAGTGTTTGACTGATGAGCACTGGATTAAGTCAGTGTAATGGTGATAATTAAACAATGCAGTAATTCTTGCTGAACCAAAATCTTAGCCAGAAATTGACTCCTGCTGACATTTGCCCAGAAGAGGGAAATGAAGGTAACAGGCTGCCTGTCTGCCCTGTGGCAGCTCATTCACTGCTCTCCAGAATTCAATGGTCAGGCCTGAACTAGCAGCATATTGCTTGCCAGCAGTCATTAAATGCCAAAGTGGAGATTCATTTGAACTTTCTGCTTCAGGTAACTTGACAATTGGCTTCTTAGGAATTGCAAGGAAGCACACTAGAGCTTGGAGTGAAATACCATGGGAAACAAGGCACCCACGTGGCAGCAAAGATGAAATAAACGACAGCTTGCTTCTCTCCTATAATTCAAGGTACTATAATTATTAGAATATTTATGTGGTTTTTCGAATTTCACATAGCTTTAGAAATTAAGCATTTTTTAGCCTCTGAAAGTTTTAGACCAGTGAAGGAACCTAGAAAGCGATATGAACTCTAACCCATTAATAAAAGCTCAGTTGAAAAGAGGTGGTTCTAGCAATGTTTCTAATATTTAAATATGGGGCACTCACTCAAACACAAACTTCTCTACCTGCCTTGGGTTAGTTTGTAAAAGCAAAACATTTAAAAAAGAATTTGTCCAGTATCTTTTGTTCTGATACTGTACAGACTAATCAAGCAGAAGCAGTACCAAACTATGGAGGATTGCAGTGTGGGGAGGCCAACATGAGATGCTCAGGAAATGCATGCTGTCGCTGGGAGTATGATACTGATACTGTATTTAAGAAACTGAAAAATTACTAAAGATGTTATGACAGAATATTCCTGGTAGGGTAGGATTCATGTCAGTGATACAACAGGAGAGGACATTTTCACTGCACACAGGAATCTGTGTTGTGACACTATTCACAGGAAACTACTGTAAATTACTGTAACTCTGGGGTTCATCTTAGATCCAAACAAGAAAAAAACCTATGGCTTTCAGGTATCTTTGTCCTGCTCTGCACAGCAGCACCTTTGCTCATCTTCAAAATAAAAGTGAAGCACATAATCGGAGCACCCTCCTTCCCTGCCTTTTTTAGTGCTTACCTAAACCATTATATTTGTTACCACCTCCATTACAACTATGAAAATACTGAAGTTTAATGGCAGCAGCCTCAGTCTTAAGGAATAACAAAGATCTGCACACCACACCCAAAAAAAAAAAAAAAAAAATTAAAAAAAAAAAAAAATTTATAGAATCCAAAAAAAGTGAATTACAGCCACACAGGCTTATCTTCTCATTAGTGGCAAGAATAGCCTTTCATTGTTTTTGGTGTTTTCCATTGTTGTTTTCTCATTTATTTCCTGAGAGTGGGCAAATACTCCTAATACTTACCTCATAAACATTGAACTGAGATTGCCCTCTTGACAACTCTCTGTAACTTGTTGTGAATTCTCCGATGAAATCGTGGCTGTTTGAAAGATAAGATTTTCAAATCAAATGCACAACATTTAGGAATTTAAACACGTATTTTATCAACTTAAGCAAAACAGACATGCAGCCAATATGAACTGACACCCAAGAAACAAGTAATGGCAACAGATCTAACTTGCTTAAAAATCTTTATTACTCTCTCTGCGGTGTTCACCCTATTAGTAATACAAATTTAGAATTGGAAAGTATTAGCTTTAATCTTTCTAATGGCTTTTGGTTAACTTAGCTGCACCATAAGGACTATATTGTAAAGCAGTGACTGACCCCAATGTAAGCTTACAGAATTTGAAAAAACTGAGTGGGCTACCAAAGACTGTCACCATTTCCTCAGTGGATGACCGCTGGCACTACAGACTCTGAACTGCATATGTGAGACAAAGGGAGTTATTGAAAGCATGAAAGGAGTAACTTAAACCAGAAAAGATCAGCCCTACCAATTTGTGTAACATGACATTGAACTCTTAAGGGGAAGACCCAAAGCCTACTTGAGCTCCTCTGTCTTCCCATCGGGGAAAAGTAATTGCACTGAGGCTACTCATCTTACGGTATAATTGGAAAGCAGATCTTAACCTACCAATAAAGCAGAGATTATTAAGCTTCCCCTTTCCAGATTCTATTCCTGCTCCAAGAATACGTTTGGCACTCTTGTGCTGCCATTCACGTTTTTAAAACTGCTTTGTCAGCACCTAAACAGGGGCTGGCATGCTGCCAAGGAGCCATCGTGAGCAGAGTGGGCAGAGGGAGCTGCAGTGGGTGAAGCATTGCTGAGAAAGGTGCCCGGGGTCAGGAACGGGGGCACAGAAACCACGGGGCTGCCACGAGTGACTGAGCCGCAGGTTTGTGGCTCACACAGGTTCCTGGAATGGAAGGAGTGTTCTCATTCTCCACTCTGCCCAGATGAATTTCCCCCACCGCTGCTCCAGATTTTCCCTAACAGGGCATTGTATTTCCCCGACACTCTGCCTCCCCATCTGGTGAGCTATGAAGCTAACGTTTTTACCTTCCCTCCAATTGTAAACTACAATAGAAAGTCAAAGTTTTCTGACTTTGCGACTTGCAAGACTTGTTTTTAAAAAATACAGCACAGTTCTAATTAAGCTATAAATATTAAAAGCAAATTCAAATAAATCTACATGTTGCAAGAAGATGAAAAATGGAAACAATCCATAGCAACATGAAATTTTTCTTGCTTTATTCATAATGAAATTAAATTAAAAAGACACGCCTCAAATATAAACCTAACTTTCTGAAATCAGCATGAATTCACAAAATATGTAAATCAAACAATGAAAAGGTTCAGTCACCATGCTAATACACATGAAATAAGCAAAACAATCTGTTAGAATGCTTGAGAAATACTATATGGCAAAGATACTCCTCAGTACCCAGATTCAGAAGGGACCACCTCCCATGAAACACTCCCCTTTCAGCTGGGAGATCAGGAAATTGCTTCCAAGACAAAGACTTTTCTTAAGAGATGTACTTTGGAGGTATATCTCTGATTAAATGCTCTCCAGACCATAAGGACTGTTTAAGCAGGGAACAGAGGAAGCCATCCATACGGGCTATGGAACTTGAGCCCTATGTGGGCTGTAGCACACAAGGTGTATTTAAACCTTGGGTAACCATGGCACTGGAGAAAAATGTATATTGCTAAAATGCAGTCTTTCTCTTTCACAACAGTTCCAACCTTCTATCTTCAAATCAGATTGTATATTTCAAAGGCAGAAATTCAAACGATTGTTCAATGACTACCTCCAAACATTCTGCAGCAAACAGGAAACATAAGCCATTTCAGACAGGACTGTCTCTGGGGAGTAAAAAAAAAACTGTACTGCTTAAAAGTAATTGCTCCTTTAAGAGACACTGGAAAGCCTCCTTTCCCTATAGCAATATACACACAAAGACAAGAACTGAGCTGGAAAGATATAATTCCTCTGATGAACCAAGTTAGAAAGGTATGGGCATTTATAACCAATCTCAGAGCTCTCCGCACTTAAAAGATCATCAACCTAGATCTTTACACTCAATATTCAGGGGGATGTAGGTCCCTCCTCTAGGCTGGCTCTGAAGGCTGAGTGCCAGTTGGACAAAATTTGCCTTTGCCACATGTATAACTCATTAAGAAAATATCCTAATATTAATGAACACACTTCAGCAAATGGCTCTCCTTATTAGTCTCTGGATTGAGAATCCAAAGTACTTATTCTCTTTGCCTTCCTAACGCCAAATGTTCCTGGATTCACAGACTTTCACCCATGAGTGACATATCAGAACACTGAGCCAAAAAGTCTTAGCACACAAAATTATCACTTGAAGCCCACGTCCCTAAGTTTTCCACTTTTAGCCCTGTGTTATGAAGTGCTGAAAATCACTTTCAAAATTGTATTAACTTCGAAATTTTTAATTATCTAAAGGGAAAAAACCAATAGAAGAAAGGACAATCATAATCAGGAATATGTCAGTGAGTAAGGAGAAAATGCAAGAATTTAAAAGTCAACTATCTAGCTGGAGAAGGACAAAAAATAAGGTGAAAGAGCTTAGAATCTGAAATATAAAATCTCTCCTACAGTGTTGATATTCTCAGATGAACACTTCTTTGGCCCCAGGTTAGCATGACAATATTTACAGGTTTAAAACTCAACAGCCCCCCACTTCTTCTATGTAACAGATCATAAACATCAAGACTGTGAAATGCCTTTTGCAACATGTATGCTAAGGGATATTTTTTCGGAAATTAAATGAAAAGGCTTTCAGAGAGAACTAAAAACATCATAGTATTGCTGATGTGATAGTGTGAAGTTGTGCGTTATTTTTTTTCTTCCGTTAGACTGTCTGCGAGTACTTCATATATGAGGGCATTCAACAAAGAAAACCTAAAAATGTGACTTTGTTTCAAACAACTGGGCTCGTCCCAAGTAACAAAACCAACTTTTGTGACTTCTTATAGCATCAAATATTTTGGGGTTTGTCACAGCTCTTAGAAGCAATAGAAGGTTATCAGTTAGAATAAACTGTTCCCATTTTGACAATTTTTGTACAAAAACTGGTTTGAGACACAGAGATGTTTAATAATTAAGAGCATTAATGGTACAAAAGGCACATATTATTTTCTGTTAAGAAGTTTTATCTGATGTCTGAAAATAAATAAAAGCTATTTGATGTTCATATGATCATGATATTACAATTACTCCTAACAGTGTAATTTAGGAACATGAGGTAAGAAGCTCGACGCAAAGCACCATGGTGTTGTTTTTTCAAAGCACAGGTAACACAGTATGAGAAAAAGTGTAAAAAACTCCTTAGTCAAGACTCAAGGAAGTCAAAATCAAATCAAGTAATGATTCAGAAATCAAGTATATGCACAGTGATTTTGTCTTCCTGATTGCAGAACAGCCTCTAATATTCAGTGTAACTTGCTCTGCTGTCTAGATAGAAGGCAATCTTTCAAAGCTTGCACCTGCCCAGTCTGCACATCTCTGGAGCAAACAGATTCAGCATGGGGAGGTGTCCAGCTGATGTAACAACAGCTTATAAAAAGTGTCCACCAAAAATGGAAATTAATATAAACTGAGAAACAGCAGAGTTGTACAAAAACTTGGTAGAGTAACTCTCGAATGGGATTTGTTTCAGCTATACCTGGCAACGTCAAAGTTAACTTGGGCACTTAGGTTCTTGCTATGATCACTAAGTTAGTTTATAGGCACCACCAACTGGCAATTTATTCCAGGTAGGATGGATTCATTCAGATCATTTTCCCCTGAAGCCACTGAAGTAGTCTAAATGATTACTTCAATCTACTTGTCTGATTTTTGTATTGTCTGAAGTCACATGAGATGAGTGCTGTCTCATCTTTCAGAGGAATTTAACATGAAAGATGTCAGTGCTCGGTCTGCTTTTAAATTCAAAAAGCAAGCAAAAAGCAAAAAAAAAATCGTACCATTAGAATGAAAAGGAAAACATGCAAATGGTACCCTTCACTTTTTGGGTCTTTTTAGATATTAATTTTATAGGTATCCAGACTTTGATGTGAGCAAACTCAGACAGTATTTGAAACTATTTAAGAGTGGAGAGGCTAATGATTGCCTAAAATCAACAGTATGTTCAAGATTTCACTCATACTTGCAGTTACTTAGTGGTATTTGTCAGATTTCATCCTATTCTTTTTAATCTTACAGATTTTGTATAAAGTGAGACAGCACATGGGGTTTGACACCTTGATAAAACATAATCCTTATTTTTTATTAACTTGGCAGTATGATTTAACTTTTTATTGGTAGCTTATTTTCAAAAAATGTGGTTTATACACAGAAGTACAAATACATACAATTTTTAAGGATTCGCCAAATCTCATTGAGAAAAGAATGTTAATAGAAATTCTAACAGGGATGCAGTGATTTTTTGCTAATATGACTTTTAAAATTTAAATACAGTTATTTTAATTGCCAGAATACGTTATTTTGTCTCTCCAGGGAATATCTGATCAAGAAGAATGAATTTCCACTCATAGGTATTCATTGAGGGTAAACATAAGATATGATTGCTTATAAATCAACAGGCTTCATGATGGAACCAAAAAGACAAAATTACAACCTGAGAAAGCTGAATAGGCTTTTGGATCTTGTCAGCAAGGAAACGAACAGTAGCACAGGATAATTTGCCTATTATGATTACAAGATCTGTTGCCACAGAAGCACAGTATCATTATCTCTCATACTAGAAACAAATTGCATTGGTAGTACTAAAGACATTACTGTAGAATAAATAATATACTTCTAAAAATCAAAATGCAGGTGCATATCCATACATTTTAAAATATAAATTAAGATTAATAGACAATAATTAAGACAGACGAACTTAAAGACAAATAGAAATGAACATAATACTGTATTACATTTCAGTTCTAGTACCAAGATTTATGAGTAAAGTTTCTAACCAAAGTATTAAGACACAAGCTTAAACATTTTTAAAAGAACAAGAGGTATCAATCCAGTGTGTTAAAAAATAATTGTACCTTGTTTGTCAAAATAAAGGCAATTTTAAAGGCTCATTTCTTCAGACAAAAATATACTGCCAGAACACTGGGGTTCACAGCTCTTAAGAATAACAGATATCCCTCCTGAATTTAGCAACAGAAATTCCATGTATATTACGCTGTCCTCTTTCAAGGGCAGTTATACAAAACTCAGGTCTTCCAACCCCAGAGTTTACAACAATGTTTTGATGAATACAGACATGGAAATGAACATTCAGACCCAATGTGAAATTAAGATAATTAATAGGTGGCTTCTACATTGCAATATTTAGGCTCCCATGAGTAGCAATTGCAGGCACATGCATTTTAACATGTTCCATGGATGAATGTACACACAACATGTTTGAAATAGGCATCAGTATTTACCACAACTGCAAAACACAGAGCTGTATCACAGCTGAACTTTTTTCAGTACCTGTACCTCTAAATATTGATAAATAACTAACTTTCTCTAATATTATTCTGGACACTAAATATTTATATGTTTTAAAGTGTGTACAAACATGCATGGATAACCCTAAAGTTTAATAGAATTCATGTCTTACCTTCCATCTCTATCCCAGTCATATACTTCTACTTTAATTGTCCTAAAAATAAAAAACAAAACAACAACACAACCCTATTAAAAAGTTAAATATGAACCTGATTGCCTTTAAGAGTAATAGCATACAGGTGCATCAGTTGTACCAAATCCAAAAAGCAGAATTTTTCATTCATTTCTCAAGGGGCAGCAAATAGTCTCTCAGGTTACACATCTTCACAAATCAACAGTTAAATATAGTGGGAACTAAGGAAACAAACACACTGGAAGTTTAACCAATATATTTTTACTTGCTGATGCTCTGAATTTTCTGTGGTTTTTTAATAAATTATTCTTTACACCTTTAAGTATTATCAAAGTTAAGAACACAATTTGTCTGTTTCCTTATGAGTAAAGTGAACCCTTGAGGACAGCTCTAACCTTGCTTCAGGGGTGACTGGGAAACAGATAAAATGTAGAAAGCAAACATTTCCCAAGTAAAGATCAATCCTACTTTATAGACTTACTTCAAGGGTGGATTTCCTAAAATGCAAAAACAACTTCCTTGATGAAACAGGAAAAATACATTATGATAGGGATAGTATACAGCTTTATTAATTTCCTTTTACTTCAGAAAGTGTGAATATGTAAGCAAATTCAACTATCACTAACAGTGAATCCTATTTGGCCTAAAATGAACACAGGATAGAAAAATAACACCTCCAGACCTCCTGTATTTTAAGCAACAACTTAACTTACTTTTATTCTTCAGAACAGTTTCATATGAAGCCATCAGGTCTGTCTTACTAAGAGGGGACAAGAATCTAAGCAATTACTTTATAATTTGTCTCCATGGAAGCTGTTCCTCATTCTTCCAATTACATATAGTCAAATATATATTGATTAATTTTCTTTACTAGGAAGGGACTTTTTGGGGATAAAGTTGAGCAACAGCTGATATTATATACACCAAGAAATTCACACATGGATGTTTTTCACATTTTTTATGATGCTCCAAAATAAGTAAAGCAGGAGTTGTTTTGTCTGGATGTATCTCTTTTCAACTCAAATTTAAAGGCTCCTAAACACACCATTTGTTATATTTTATACCTCTTGCATAATTCAGGTTGGGTTTAAGTTACCTTAAAATGAAAACTAATTAAAGTGAAAGTTGTTCTGTAAAATGAAGTGAAAAACAACTCCAAACATGTTTTGTCCCACCAAGTATTTCACCCTTCAAAGGGAACTATTTGCACCTTCAAATGAACTCAGAAAAGAAAGCAGTATCACAAAGTTTTTTTTCCCTAGACAATCATTACTTTACTTACAGGTTTCAAAACCTGTTACAATAGACAGAACACACTACTAAGTTAAGATTTACATAAGATTTAGTGGGATTTAAGTTTTGAATTGTTTTACCACTCTGTGTTCAAATAGCCAAATCATCTCAGTGAGAAAACTTGAATTATTGAAATAAATTGTTAAGAAAATCAAGATAAATTCCTGAGAAGGATCTTCAGACATTGCTCAGTAAGAGCAATTTATCCTTGAATAAAGCTCCTCTACTGAAATTTATTTCATATTACAGGATTAATTACAGATCTTGACTTTTATCTATTTTACATGACACGCAAGTTATTAAAAGACCTTTTCAATCTTCACATACTGATATTTAACCTTTACCTTAAAGGCCACAGTTTAGAAGATGGGTTTCCTATTTTAATATTAAAAAAAAAAATCTTTCATTTAAAATAATCAAGGTTAGAGATGGGTATCTCTGTTTAAAAACTTTTATGCAGAATATAACTGTAAGTGCTTTTTGAGAGTCCATACTAAGAGAAAGAACAAAGATATTACACAATAAGTACTACTGTAATACTGAAATGCCATTCCTGTGATGTCTGAAAACATTGTGTAATCATATAGTTTGAGAAAAATAAGCAAATCTTGGTCATTCCATAAGGAAAAAGTGGACAGAGCTCACTCAGAAGCAAGCATTAGCTGAAGATTTAGTCTCCCCAACACCAGAATAAACATTTACCGTGATATATTTTTACTAATGACATTATTCCCACCTCTCACATCTATCACAGTACCCAGAGCACCAAAATTTTATCTGTGAAACTATCATCATCTCAAAAAGACTTCTAGGATTTGTGCTTTTATGTACTACCATGTGGAGGTTAGGAAGCTAATCGTTACCTTTAGAAAGAAGAGTTTTCAAATTAAAAAAAACCCAAATTTCCAAAGTTTTTTCTGGACTACCAGCAATACTAATTTGAATTAACCTGACAGACGATGAGTATTTCTTATTTTGAACCATGACTGTTGTATGCAGGACTATGAAGTCTCATGAAGCTATTTTTCATAACATATTCACTGAGAACATTATGCTGAAAGCGGGACAACAGCAGATACACAATAATTTGAGAACTCCTATTATACTTTTTAATTCCCTTAATTTGGAATGCTGAAGTTATTTCAATATGCCTCCACCACAACATCTTTTCTAATTATTATGAAAACTGGTTTTCTTTAATATGATAAACAGTGCAGTGTCCAGAGACTAGCTTCACGAATACTATTTTTCTTATGCATTATACACATGAACCTAAATAGAAGTAAAAAATTCTACTTGATTAGAATGTGCTCATTACAAAATTGCTTCATTTTTATTGCATCTAATTGAAGAATAACCAGCATGGCTCTTTTTAAGGACTCTAAAAATACCCATTTTTACTCACATATCTTGTTATTAGTGGTAAAATATTGATCGAAAACATGGTATTATTACCACCCGAAGATAGATCCTCTTCCATGGCATCACTGAAAACTTCAGATCTGAAGATGATTACCTTCTGTGTTTCTCATCTACTGACCTATGTATTTTAAAGGCTTTCATTTATCAGCATACTCTGACACTGCACTGTCACCCAAGGAAAACAGATCATTGTTGTTTTTCATTAAAATATTAAAAAATACTTGTGTACACTAGTCACAGGGGCCATGCTTCAAATTAGTCTTTTCTTTCTGTTTCTAATTCACATTACAGGGAGCAAGGAATTTTTTCCAGAAAACAACACAAGCATTTCCTACAGATTTTAGCATATTTGCTTAATTTTTCTAAATTCTTTAATGTGATGAATGGTTTTGAACACCTATCATCCTTTCAAAACACTGATTAAATAACATCAGGGACTGGACTGCATAGAAAAAGTTGCATACAAAAGAACACATGAGTTAGGGGGAAAAAACTGTACATGCTAAGAAAGGTTAAGCCATAGCTTACCGGTCATAGTCTCCATTACACAGTGCTCTGACAGAAATCTTGAATGCCTGCCACACTGGATTTAATGTATTTTTTACAACTTCTGTTTTGTGGCAGATTGTAAAACTGCAATTAAAACAAACAAAAATAAACAAAAAAAAAAGGGACATATTTTGTATATATTTACTTCTTGGTTTGTGTCATCAAAGATGGTATCAAAAGTGCTGTAATCATTCATACATATAATGTCTATATAAAATTTAACGTAAGAAAAAAATAAACATGGTGAAATCAGAAAGACGGGAAGACTGAAGAGACCCACTTGAGAGAGCTTACAGACTAGAGTGCTAAACAACTCCAAACCTGAAAAGTTTTTGCACAAAACTTCAACAGGAATTATAACCATTCAGTAAGTATTTCAGGCAAGAGCAGTTTTCATCCCACTTGGTTAAACAGACCTTGTACACCCAGGAATCAGTCACAGATCCAGAAAGAAAACCATCTTGTAAGGATCTGACTCCTGCTTAGAGATTAAGAAACTGAGCCAAGGGAGAGATGGTTTTCAGATTCTTATTCCCTCTTTTATGTCCACGATTTTTTAACCAGGGCTGTCCTAGGTAAAACATATAAGCCTCTCTGAGATTCCATGATCACCTTCTCTTATGAATTGTATTAATGCATTCTATTTTCTCTAAATGATGCAAAATTAAAATACCTCTTTTGAACTCTCATCTTGGGGACTGAGTTGTTCAAAAGAAAACAAGGTCACTGGTGAAATCATTACTGAAAATTCCTCATCCAGCCGCAACTAAAGTTGTCCTTTGAGGGAATACCCTCCTTGCACCCCCAAAGGCCTACAGTTTTATCCTGGCTATGATTCAGAAGACACATCTGTAGCTAAGAAACAAAAAATGAAGCATCCTTCTGCCACAAGTGCAGAAGTGCTGCCCCAACATCCTGCTGGATCCAGGAACCCAATAAAGAATCACGGGCTCAACACCCAGCCCTTGGAAGGAGTGTGGAAGAATGGCACTCAAGGCCAAGAGAGGCTGCACATACCAGCACTCCCAGTAACACCCAAAGAAATTCACCAGTGTGGGATTCCACCCAGTGGATGCTGCTCACAAAGGAGCCACAACTTCTCCAGGCTTGCAGTTTTGGATAGGCAGTGTTTGTTCAGGAAAACGTTCCTATAATCTGCCTCCAAGAGGAAAAGAGCAGGTAACAGACACACACATACCCACATTTACATTAACAACTGTTCCAGTTCAGCTACAGAAAAAAGTAATATCATACATGTCTAGCCTTTAGTTTGACACATGTTAGATGTGAGGATTTTCAGTTTCCAAGAAATCTTAACCTGCCAGTGGAGCCCCACAAAGGCAGAGTCTTGGGTTGACCAATGCATGCCAAGTGTTAGCAGTGAAACAGAAGAGATTAGTCTACTTTAACAAATCAAAGCATGAATGTAGCAAACAGCCATTTGTAAAAAATACAAATTCTATTTAGGATATTTTTGAATTCTATTTCCTAAAACTCTGTCAAAAAGATAAAAGATATTTCCAAATTTGCAATATAAAACATTTTTATCTAACACAATTTCTAAGTATTAGAATATTTTGCAGCTTGGTTTTCTTTGAAAATTCTATTTAATTTAAATGCATACTATATCTTAGCAAAAGTAACAGCTATCTAGATATTTTACTACAATTAATTTTCATAGTGCTCTATATTTATGATACATTTACCTCTTAAAACCTTGAATAGCATTATTAGATCCATTTATTGCAATATTTTTATTCCTATACTATTGGCACTCAGTTTATCATGCATAACATGATAAACTGAAATCCAACAAATATTATAAAAGAAACACAGTTTAAACTGAAAAATGGGAAAAAATGAAAACTATATAACCATCTGTAAATAACTGTCTAGTGATTAGCAGCAAAAATACTTAACAGGCATCTACCTGCCATCTTCATTGCTTCGATGAAACACAAGGAAAGGATCAGATTTCCCAAAGAAGTCCTTCTTGTCTAGCTTGTTTGCACAAAATTGCATTAAAACCGAATCCTGAAATGGTTAATAAAGAACAATTATAGACAGCATGCAGTTTTCAATACTTACAAAAAAACCCAAAAACAAAACTAAACTATGCAAATAGAAAACAAAATAAATGCAGGTATCTGTCTACTAGACTCCCTCTTACATATTCACATTCATGTAATCTCCTCATAGTGCAGTTGGAATGGCTGGTACCAAGAATTCCTTTGTAGAGTACACTAGAGAAAAAACAATTTTCTATACTAAAATGCCTCAGGATTTTTCAAGGATTTTCTGACATCCAAAATTGCATTCTGAAGGAAGGAGACGCACAGGCAAGGAAAGTATATTAAAATTAATTTTAAAAACTCCAGTGAGACACAACTCAGCCTCATTCCTTCAATGACTTAAACCTGTTGTTGGCTACTTCTGCCTGTCAAACAAATGGCTGAGCAGCTGGCCCTTAAGAGTCTGGAACCTTCAAGAAAATGAGCCTGAAAGGTACCAAGTACACCCATTCTAACAACAAATAAGGAGAAAAGTTTCTTTGCTGTGATCAGGCAAACTGAAGTCACCTCCTTGGGCAAAGTCAAGAATGCAAAAAGGACTGTAAATGCAAAGACAAAGCTGCAGACTCAGCAGCTAACTGGGGCAGGGGCTGCTGGAAGACTCTGCTCCATGAACAGGTCTACAGGTGCAGCAGCAGCGAGAGGATGACAACAGAAAATGTGGGCTCACCACGGAGTGGAGCAGGGGACCAGGTGACAAAGGACATTGCAAGGTCCATGTTTCTCATAGTTTTCTATACCTTGGTATTTACTGCTAAGATTTGCTTTCAAGAATCTTGGGATCCTGAGACCTAGACCTGAGAAAGTCTGGAACAAGGATAACTTGCCCTTGGTAGAGGAGGACAAGGAAAGGGAACATTTAAACAGACCAAACATACGAAGTCCATGGGACTTGACAGCACGGCCCTGATGGAGTGCTGATGGAGGTGGCTAACGTCACTGTTGGGGCCATCTTTGTAAAGTTAGGATGTTCAGGGGAAGTTTTCCTGTCTTTGAGAAAGTGACTGGTAAGGGGATCCAAGACAGTTTTACCTCAACCCCTGAGATGATGACACAGCAAATAATACTGGAAAACATTTCCAAACACATGAAAAAGAAGAAGGAGGCTAAGAGACATCAGCATGGATTTACAAAGGGGAAATTCATGCCTGATCCACTGGAAGCCTTTCCTCATGAAATGAATGGCTGAATGGATGAGGGGTGACTAGTAGATGTCGTTTATTCTTGACCTTAGCATGGCCTTATACACTGTCTCCCATAAATCCTTGTTCACAAACTAATGAATTATAGATGAGGTAACTGGACAGTGTGGGAGGCTGAAAACTGGCTGAACTGCTGGGCTTCAAAGGGTCACCAAGTGGCACAAATGTGACTCTCCACCTGGAGACCAGTCACTAGCAGTGTACCTGAGGTGTCAAAAATGGGCCAAGAATGTTGAACATCTACATTAACAACCGGGACGATGGCACAGAGCAGACCTTCAGAAAGTTTGCAAACAACACAAAACTAGAACTAGCAGTTTATACAACAGATGGCTGTGCTGTCGTTCAGAGCCATCCGTACAGGCTGGAAAAAGTGACCAACATGAACTTGGTGGGGTTCAACAGAGGGAAACGCCAGCTACTGCACTTGGAGGGGAATAACCCTATGCATCAGTAGAGGCTGCAGGCCAAACAGCTGGACAGCAGCTTTGCAGAAGAGGACTGAAGGGGCTTGGTGGACACCAAGGTGAACAGTGTGCCCTTGGCAGCAAAGGCCAACAGCCCTCGGGGCTACTTTTGGAAGAGTGCTGACAGAAAGTTGAAGGAAGTGACTCAGCACTGGTGAGGCCACTCCTGGAGTACTGTTCATTCCTGGAGTACTGCTCATTCCTGGAGTACTGTTCTAGGCTCCCCAGTACAAGGAAGATACAAACATGCTGAAGCAATTCCACCAAAAGTGTCACTAAAATGATCAAGGGATTGGACCATCTCTCATCTGAGGAGAGGCTGAGAGAGTTGAAATTATTTAGCCTGGAAAAGAGAAGGCTTATCAATTTGTGTAAGTACCTGATGCCAGGAAATAAACAGCCTCTGGTTAGTTGTATCCAGTGGAAGAGAAAGTGGCAATAGGTACATACTTGAAATGTGAGAAATTCCACTACAAGATAAGGAACAACCTTTTTACTCTTAGTGTGCTGAAACGCTGAAACAGAGAGATTGTGGAGATTGCTTGGACTCAAAACCCAACTGCAGAGATTCCTGAGTAACCTGCTCTAAGAAGGGAAGGAGGACTGGACTAGGCAATCTTCCAAGGTCTTTTCCAACCTCAGCAATTCAGTGATTCCAAAACTCGTCGTCACTCTGAAAAAGAGCTGTAAAAGCTTGTATAAAGTACAAAAATCCAGAAAATCAAGTATGTGGCAGCTGGCAAGACGTTGGAAGAGACTGTGAGAGCATGAGCACATGAAGGAGCATGAAACAGAATGCAAGAGAGACTGAGCATTGGCTTCTGCTTCTTTCTGCTTCTTCTATCTAAAACGAGGAGCAACTTATAGGAAAAAAGTATTCTAACTTCTCATACAAATCACAAAATGCAATTTATAAATTATACCATTGACAATCCAGTGCAGTGTAAATCACAAAATAATTTTAATTTTATTTGTGAAAAGCAATAAACACACTTACTCGGCAACACCCCAGTTCCTCTGCTGTTACTATGACTGTTCCACATTTCTTCCCAGGAATTCCTCTGCAAGAAAACACAACTACATCACCTTAGTTCCTTAATATCATATATGAAAGTTACAACTGACACAGAGAGCACAAGGTAAGTTTTCAAGTCACAAAGCTGATGGCATGCAATACAGTTTTCTTTTTCTGCCACTTGTCCTGCGTAGAAAAGTTGATTTATCCAATGTGAAACTCAGATATAGAAAATGTGCCAGTCTAAGTGTGAACAGAGGGGAAACTGAATAAAGGAAAATAAAATGTGAAAATCTACATTTCAGCAGGTCCTACTGGCTTGAGGCTCCAGAACCTGTAGGTTCTCTACAGTGATCTGTAGAGATCTCTTCTTGGACAGTATTTGAAGGAGAAAATGATTTCACTGTAAAAAGGAACAGAACAGACAACCATTATCAGATGAAAGGCTTGCAACAATACCTGCATGTCTAGACAAGATACAGTCTTGAGGAGTAATTATTTTCTCCTTAGAACAAAAGGATACTCTGAAGAGTACTTAGGTTTTAACAAAGACTGAAAGGAGGGCCTTCACAGAGTCTGTGAAAAAGATAACAATTTATGTGGAAATTCAAACCTGAGAGGTTAAAAAGATCCTCCAATTCTGCAAGCTGGAATTGCAATGAGGCAGAGGATGGAACATTTTTCAGGTCATTCAAAAATTTAGTCTTATCCCTGAATTTGCACAGCCTAGCCCTCTGACAGTCACATCCACAGATAAGAGAATAGGACAAATATATAGAGGAAGTCAGTTCAGGTGTTTTTCTATTAATTATGTTCACAGCAAGATGATAGGAGAAAGAACTTCACATAATAGGCCAGCTGGCTCCAGTACAGCCTCATTAGCAGGCAATGGCACTCAGACGTGAGTAACTAGCATAGAATGCTCATTAAGCTTTGCAATGGCACTACCTCCTCGTTAAAGGAAATCCCTACAGGAATGCATTTAGTAGGTCCTGAAAAAAGAAACATTGCTTAGTTATAAATGGGGCTAGCATCTTCTCTCTAAGAAGACAGAACACACAAAGATCTTATTCTGGATAATGTCTGAGGAGGTGACGCTCTCTTGAGAAAAAAATGAAACCATGTCATTTCTGGAAGTGGATGTATCTGCACATTATCCTTTCATGGCAATACAGCTGAGGCATGCAAGGCCAGTCAGAGTAAGTCTTACACATGAAGCTTTTCTTGAGACGGCATTTAATGAATCTAGTAACCCAACAGGTAAAGAGAACAAACCTTACTGTTAAAATGTCAGATTGTCCATTTCACCTTCTTTGAATTACTAGATTTTCCAATAGAAATTATCCAAAAGAAATGTTCACCTCTGTACTTGGCCAGTCTGTAAAATAAAGTGCAACACTGAAGTATGTTCTTGAACAAAAAATGCTCACAGTCACAGGAATAACAGGCCACCACACTACAACACTGGGAGCAAGACTCTCCTGTGATAGACTGCATAAAATTCCAAGTCCTTAATGGTATCAGAAACAGGTTCAGGGGACAATCTCACAACTGCCAAGAAGAAATGCCAGGTTCAACCTGTCAGGTTCATGCCTCAGAGGTGTAATCCACTGGTGCTTGTAATACCAACGAAACTGCAATGCATGCATGTCATGTAGGCAAAGAAAAATGTGCATTGTGTACCTTCACTTTTGTACTTGCCATGAAGATTTGTGCAAGGTGTGTTTCAGCCTGCCTGGCCACTGCAACGGTGACCCTCTAGGCTTGAGATGTTTTACTTCTCATGAACGACAAGACTACCCTTTCATTGTAGACTTCCTAAGGGAACTTTCCCTGACGATACACAATCAGACTTGGAATTAGACAGCTCATGGCTGCCATGGAGTCCTGAGCTATATAAGACTTTTGAAAATGCCTAAAGTAGATAGATCTGAAGAATAAGCTTCAAGTCTTTCTCATTTTCTTTTTGAAAGAATGTCAGAGCTTACTTGAATGCCAATCAGAGAATGGAATTCAAGCTTCTCAAAGTGCTTAAGTATAGAAAGTGCTACTTCTCTAGGGTAGCTGATTAGGACTAAAACAGCACTGAGTATTCTCTTCTTTGTACATCCATTGGCAGAGAACTGAAGAGGGAAAATGTTAATGAACTTCAGAAATATGGTGAAAAGATAAAGCTCTCTTAACTCATAAATAATAAAGAGCATTCATGCTATGAGAACATAGACTTGACTTCGTAAAGAGAACAGTAAATTCAAAGCAGTAAATATCACTAAGAAGGGAAGACATGCAATACTGTCAATTGAATTCTCATTGTTTGAATATTAAGTTATATTAAACACACACCTATAAGCAAACAATCCTGAAATGCAATGCAATCAATTAAAACAGAAATGTCTCCTAGACACCCCAATATCCAGACTTCAGAGAGTTCAGAATGGACAATCACTCAGGCACAGTTGTCAAGTCACAGCACTGTCAAAAGCATCAATGACAAAATAAAACACTATGAAGAACTGATAAAAAGGCATAAATGTTCTGTCATTAATATGTGCCTACCCATATGTTGGGCCCACTTAATAACTACCATACAACAGAGTATCAGAAGCCAGACTTGAGAAATGCTTGTTTACCCAAGAGAAAATGTATTACACAGGCCAACACAACTGTGAAATAAAACCTTTTTTCCATAGAATCTTCACTGGTATTTTTTTCTTTTCTCACAGATAATTTCAAACTTTAAACTTCATCTGTTACTCACTTCAGACTTCATTTAAACTGTAGCAAGTGCTAAACTACTGAATGGATGATTTCTAATCTACATGTTCAAAATAAATTCAAAAGGAATTTTTTCAGGAAAAAGAATGTGTACTGCACTGAATAATTTACTAATTGAGGACAGAAACAAGTATGAAGACCTTCAAGAAGTCAGGTAAGATTCATTTTACTAAATATAGGTGTCTTTGAAGTTAGTACTTTCTCTGACTAAGTCAGAGACTGTTGACTAACAAGCAGTCAAACCAGACCATGGAGCTGTGACAGTGCAATTCACCGTGGCAGCTTGCAGGAGCTAAGCCTAGACAGTGAAAAATCAGTGAACTTCTGTTTTAGTAGAAGCAAACAAAATAGGGCCAAGCTCCTGTTGTAATAGACAAGATGGTATTTCTGCACTCAAGCAGAAGCCAAGCTATGTGCAGCCAATCTGCTCACCATCAAGAACTAAAAACATGCCCAGAACAAGTGGAGACTGTGTGCTGCCATCCCACGGCACTGAGGCTCTGGTTCTCCTGGGACAGTGCTGGAGCTGGGAAGGGACAGTTTCCTTAACTGTGTTACTGGAGCTCCCCTGCCTGCCTTCTACCTCTGTGATTCTTTGAGGGTGTGGAGATGGGATTCCATGAGCTGTGAGTCTCCTGGGATGGGTCTGAAAGTAGCCAGGGCAAGGTGTTCGGGCTTCTCCACCTACCATTGGGACACTCTCCTTTGTTTGCAGACAACCTTTTAAATCACATAACCTACGACACCTTTTCTATTATGCCATTTACTGTATGGTCCTCAAGGCTCTTTCCTGGACATGTTTTTAGAAGTTTAATATCCAGAATGGGATTAAGAGGAGAATCACAAAATACTGTTGTCTAATAACCCCAATATTTTCTCATGTTAATAATTTTGTATGATTGTATCAGAAATCTGATAATCTGGTCAGCTGATTCTTCACTGTTTATTTGTGTGGGGGTTTTTTGCAGGAACTCAAACACTTGAACAAAAGATAATAAAAGTTTTATGATGTGCTAATTCGCAAACTAAAATGAAAACATTTTTTAGATCAGTACGCTCAAGCTACTTCTAATGAAAGATGTAATGAGGTTGACAAAAATTTTGGATTCATCAATTCCTTTGTTAATTGTCCAAAATATAACCTAAATTATTATAGCCTAAATAAAGAAAAACTTCTATTGCATGTAATTATTTATTCTCTCTTAAAAGCCATATCTGTCAATTCTATATATCAAGATATCTCACAGCAAAAAAGCTGCAGAACTCTCACCTCATGCAGCAGTATGCATTCGTCCAACATTCTCAAATACTTACACAATTGATTTTTCCAGTCTGCTCCCCTGTGATCCCACTATTTCTCCTAGTGTACAAAACATCTGTCCCAAAAAATCCTGAAAAGCAACAATATAAAAACTCAGAAGTCATATTCCACACAAATGTATTTGGTTTCCCATTTAGCTGAGCTGTTCCCTACTGAAGAACAGATTCTGCTGAACACATCTTAATAATAACTGTGCAAGAATGAATCATAAACAGACTCACTACTACCTATTTGACATAACATTGGGTTACATTTACAGATGCAATTCTAATGCACCATACAATCTTTATTGGGAGGATCTAACTGGAGATCAATGGCTAAAAGTCTTATCTTTTCACAGTGAAGCATAGGCACACAACATTCCTTCCACTATCCTCTTTTCCTTTGCTCCAGGTTCTCAAATGTTCTCTTACCAAAATTTTCTGTATTTATTTTTAAAAAATTCTCTAAGAAGTCTCTGAATTCTACTCTTGCATCTCTATATTTTAAAGTTACTATTTCATCACTCCCACTTCAAGACAATATAAGCATAAAAGGTTTCTTTTAAAATTGAGACACAATCAAAATATGCTTCAATTTTTAAGACCCAAAAAAGTATCAACAAAATGCAGCATATCACATATCTGTAAAGGTACACATGTGTGCTTAAATATGCCCTTTGCAAGAGAAATGTCACATTAAAATTATACTCATTAACATTATGTGTGTTTTTAATCATAGCACAATCACTGCATTTGTCTTTATGTATCTGATATTACTTACAGTCAAAAGAAAATCAACATACTTAAGAAATGTAAGCATTTCAGCACAAGGAAGTATAATGTGACAAAGTGAGGAAGAACTTACATGTTTTGATAGGTTAGGACTCTTTGAGTCAACATCATAGCTTAGGAAAAAAAAAAAAGAAAAAGAAAATTTATATCAGAGTTACCAGATTACATACCTGAGGACAATTACGTAAAGAAACAAAAATCAAACAATTCTGTCATCTATTTCTATGTGTGAAATTTACACAAACGGATTTGTGAATGGAAGTTCAATACGGCTACATGGTCACTTGCAGGCAAAGATAGCAACAGCTTTTCAGCTTTGAGCTCCAAATAAACTTGTGTCCAGGTAACTCAAAACAGCAGCAGAAAGCAGTCAGGTCTTTCTGGTAAGTACAGCAAATGTATGGTATTTACAGCTCTTCATAAACAGACAAACAGGAGTCCACTTCTCTGACGACATAAAGAATTAAATAGGAGACTGTGTTTTCCCTTCCAGGTCCAAGTCCTTTCCAGATAGCACTTATCCAGAAGATCTTTACAGACTCCTCTTCCTTTCCCTAGAATAAGCTTGGCTTTCTGTTTTTCAGTTAATTTCTTTCATTCTTCATTTCTATTGCACTGCCCCCTACATGCATCCCATGAGAAGCAAGAGGCAAACAAATACAGATTTCCACACAGCCCCTACTGTGTGGTTATTTCAGAAATACTTTATTTTTGAAGAAGAATCCTTTATTTCACAAATTGCTTAGCTCTGACTTAAAACTTACTCTAAATAACCTGCAATAGTTATACTCCACAGATTGAATGAAATTAAACCCAACTTTTAAAATTACAAATAAAGGCTGCATCAGGCTTCCATTGTGAAAGAGGAAGAATTTGTACCTAGCTACCTCAAAACACCCTGTAATCTCTCTGGCACTAAGTATTTCCTTTCATTCCTTGAAATAGGTGGTCTAGTACATCTTGCAAAGGAAACAAAAAGAGATAGGAAAAATGTTCTTCAACTAAAAAAGGACATTTAAAGAAAATTTGTGGCCACTATGCATATTATGATGCAAAACTGCAGCAAAAAATTTATTATCTATGAAGGTTATTCATACTCTCTCCTGAGGCAAGGTTAAGAAAGAACTAATAAAAAAAAGAGGATGAAATTTAAAGAAACTAGACAACCTTGATTATTACAAAGACTGAAATAATCAGAATGGACTGAAATCTAAGAGATGACATGTAATGGTGACATGACATGATGACTGGACTCTCGATCATATTTTCCAAATAATAAAGTGAAAATCAAAACAATTCCACCAGTGGAATGAAATGAGCACATCTGGAATAATGTGCTCAAAAGACATCTACTTCCAGAAAAACTGCTGTTGTTTTAAAATCTTAAAATTTAGTGTATTTAGATGCATAGTAAATAAATTTTTTGCTATGTGCTACTTGTACATGATTTTATTTCTGGACAGTATATTCACACCTGTTTTGCTGGCTATGCTCCTAGAATATTTTAACATTTTGACATCTTTAACTTTCTAACCATTTTCTGAAAGTAATAACAGTGAGTAAAATTGTACTTTGACTAGTTAACACCTGCCAATTTCTTAAAACTCGGTCATTATTACGTTACACATTTATTTCTAAGGAAGCAATGCTAAATCAGTAATGTTTATTGCATCAATTTATCCTATGTCAGTAGCTACCATCTCTCCTCAAGTTAATTTTACGCTGAACAAAACTTTACATGCTTACAGAAGCTGCAATAGCAGAGACAAAGATTGTTAACTTACAAATCAAATCGCAGATTCTCTCTTTCTTCAAAGAAGTAGTCCATTATAAATTTCCTTACAAAATCTGGATTTAAAGTATTATCAATTACTTCTGTTCTTCCAAACTGTAAAAGAAAAGTGTAAGTTTAAGCTACATGCTGTAATGAAGTACAATAAAGTAGACTGCCAATACGAGGAACATGTGAGATATATGAGAGCCTGTAAAAACTTCTGTTAAACAGACGCCATGAAAGAAAACCACTGCATTCACATGAATAGATCGGTTACCTGTGGAGGAAGACAGAGTGCCAGAAGACCTCATATTTCAAGACAGAATGGTACACACCTTGTATTGTATGACCTAAACTTCATAAACATCAGCTCCCAAAGCCAATAAAAATACACCAAAATTCGAGTCAGTAACAAAAATCCACTGTTTCCTGAAAAAAACCCCACCACAAACCAAGCAAACCAAAAACCAAGACAACTAAACACAACAGCAAGCAAAAGCTTGCATATATTGATTATTTCAGATAGCTTCAAATATTAAGGATGACAGTCCTTCCATTCAAAATATATAAGTTTTGCATTGTCTATCTCCTATTTGACCTCACGTCAGCTCTCTCTTCATCTTTCCTCTTTCTGAGCTTTTTGCAAAATGCCTTTTCTTTCTTGGTGTTTATACGAAGTGTCTCAGCTCATATCAAGCTGAAAATATTTTAATTTTAAAAAAATTGAAACCTTAGCTGGGAAAGGTCCAGAGCAACCTGGGCTGAATTTGGAAATGGCTTCTCATGGATCAGGAGAAAGAAACAGACACAGCAGATGAACAGGAGGCTGGATAACACAAAGGTTCCTTCCTCCTAAATTATTCTGCGATTGTCATATTTCATATACCATAGGTTGAAGTCTTATAACTCCCTTAGAAATAGAATTATCTATGAATCAAAAAGAAAAGTTACTTCAAAAGAAAAAGCAGTTACAAAATGGCAGCTAAGGAACAGTTTTAATATTTTAAAATAATAAACCATCATAAATTTGTACGTACTTTTCATCTTGTCAATTCTGCATTTTTTTCCAATAAACAATATCTTGTTTTACACTACAACCATGTCACCCTTGGGAAATCTTTCAGAATTGATATACAATGCATTACAGAAGTGCATCAGTAACCAAAGATAAATATGCAACGTGCTGATGATCAAATCACACTGAGACCGGAGAAGACCTAACTGAATTCCCATTACACCATCACCTTTACCTTTCAGTTATATTCGGATTGTTATCAAACTCAAGAGATGTGGCACTACTAACTTTTCTTTAAATTATTCTTTCAGGTTATAATTGAGGCTTCAGGTTTTTTGGCTATTTTTTCCCATGGGCTCCACAAATGATTCCTTCACATATGGTTGGACTCAACGATCTTAAAGGCCTTTTCCAGCTTAAATGGTTCTGTGATTCTATGATTAAACTACTATAACTAATTACTTAACTGACAAATTACTAATAGAATTTATCTTATGATATTAAAATGCTGCTCTCTAAAAATCACTAGTCTACACTTTTCAGCTAAATTAAGCACCTTTTAAAATCTGTTTTCCCAATTACCTACAGCCTTTTTAAGCAGAAGAGGTTACTTGTATAATCCAGTCACTTATGACTAATAACATAGCTACTAATTAATTAGTTCTCCACATGGCCTACTTTCCTCACTAACAATTGTGTAAAGCTAAAATCTTAACACTGCCAAGAAGCAAAAACCTTCAGAAACACTATCCAGGAGAGTAACAGAATCAATGTAACTATTTAAAGGGACTAATCTTCTACCTATCACCTTATTTTTTTTATTGCCAGTAAAATACAACACAGTATAACATATGAAACACAGTCCTGACTAAGCCCTTCAACAATGCCAACCTCTAAATTTCGACTGTTGTAACAGATACTCGAAATGCATTCTACTCACTGAACTCTACATCTGACATAGTCAAAAGTGTTGGCTTTTGATCATCTCTTTGAGGCATTTATATAGAATGATTCACCTGATCTAATGTAGACATCTACATTAGGTCTGAGGAACTGCCCTCAGGATGTTATTTTTTTCCACTAACTGTAAACAGAAAACTGAGTTGCAAATATTTATACCTGGACCTCCTGATAGACAAGATGGAGGTAACTGTGATTTAAAACAAAACAAAACAAAAACTTTGGATTTTCTAGCAACTGCAATGTCAAAAGTCTGTTTTAATGCCTGTAGTTCATCAACTTCCTCTTTACATTATATATATATATTATATGTATATATTATATATATGCATATATTTTATCTTTTTATATATATATATTATATATATCTATATCTATATATAGATATATAGATATATTATAATCCTACCATCAGGACAATTATCATATTAAAAATGGTAATTATTTATCTCACAGCTATACAAGAGAAGAATGAAAATTCCCCGAAGTTATACACAAACCTTAAGCAATAATAAAAGCCAAAATTTTGAGAAAATCCTCTTAACCCTGGACTGCAAGAAGACCCAAATGCTTGAGTGATGATCTAAGCCTGACAATCAGACCATACCAAGCCACCTAGACACCTGAATATTTTAAGACTGCTGTTTTCAGAGTTTGCTATCCAGACATTTAGAACCCTGTGTCTCTCCACTGTATCTGCCAATTTACCTATGATTAGTGAATTCCCATTTTGAGTCCCTAAACTGACATTTCTTCAACAAATCAGGGGAATGCTCTCCAGCAGTTATACTGAGAGGATGTCTAGTACCCACTTAAGAACAACACGGAACAGCAGTTTAGCTAAAAACTCCAAATTAAAAAGGTACAGTGTTTCACATATTGCAGTTATGAGCTTTTCCCCAAGCATGAGACAAATTTAATTCTCTCTTCTTGACAAGACTGAAACCCACATCCACCATGTTTCAGCAAAGCAGAAAATATAATTCTCCAGCCTACTGGCAATGACATCAAATGTAAGAGGAAAGGTCTGTTTTCTGTGTCCCTGGTCACCACCCACTGGAAATTTTGCACAGTATAACCACATAAAATATCAGTTCTGAAAACAACAATATCAGACCCCCTCTCTTTCATGGGGAAATACAGTAAGATAGTACATTCCACTCTTGGCTCTATTCTTAAAGCACATGGCCACACAGCGATCCACCCATAGTGAAGAACAGTTCCACCAATCCTCTCTGAAGGCAAGTAAATAGTTATTTTATCTGTAGAAACATGACCACCCTTCCCCTAATGCTATCAATTCTTTCAAAGAAGAACATTAGAGGACAAAAAACTAGATTATTAAGTACTGGGAGAGAGTTCCAGGTGATAAATGTTGACCAGCTGTAGGTATCCAATTTTGAGGTACTTGATTAAGTTTCTTAAGACGTATCACTTCAGTGTTTACACTCAGAGACAAGATGAAGTCCAACCTATGCATCATATCCTCCCTCCCTTGTTGCCCAGAAAATACTCTATTCAGCAGCATCTAACTTATCTGAAACACTACACAGCTAAGGTAGATCTTTACCACAACTACAGGCTAGTTTTGCTGACACAGACCATCACCACAGCTGAGTACTTCCACAGATCTTGCACTGAGTGTCTTCCTCTCCTGAGAGCCACAAACCTAACCCAAATTAACAGCAAAGTCTGGTTTAATTTATCTGATGGAGACTGTAAAATGCGAAACTCACGGATTTTCTCTATTTTTTTTTTCCTTTTTGATGGAAATTGCGATACAGATATGGAAACTGAGACCAATGTGACAATGTATTAAGTGTTTGCTAGTACACAGGACTCCCATAAACCTGGCATTCAAGAGGCTATGACGTGCCCTCTTCTGCTAGGGCAAATGACTAGCCTAAAGTATACCCCAAAAGTTTATACAACTATAAATATGCATCTTACCTCTCTCCATTCTTTGTTTCCAACTGCTTGTGTGTACAAAACACAGACTGTGAAAAGAAAAAAAAAAAGTTTGGTCATTTTCAAACTTTAACACATCCTTAAATTTTAAGCAAACTAATTTTGTAGTCTCTTGTGCTGTGGAAATTAGTAACTAGGACAATCAAATAGTGATGTTTCCCCTGAGCTGTCAGCAAGCCTAACCAGACTGGTGACAATATGGTTGATGCAGGTATCAGCTAATAAATGGAGTGCTTCTAAAATAGGAGGCAGCACTAATGCCTGACCTCCAGCAAAGCGCTTGACAATCTTTAAAGGCAAAATTGCATAAAAACAGGTCTTCTTTAAATGCGGATGGTCAGGCTATTCTAGATAATCTAATGCATAATTACCCTAAAATATACTTCCTTCAAGAGCGAAGAAAATTAAAATAAAAACAAATGAGGACCCTGCTGAAAAGAGACGGGGAAATAGAACTGGAAAAAGGAAAAAAAAAGACTTATCAGGCTTTCTTCCTTAATTCTACTTCAAATTACTTTTATCTATTTAAGCATCCCACATACACATACTTTATTTTTTTTAACTAAAGCCTGATAAAAAATGGAATCAATTACACTTGTTGACCTAACCTGATTTTGAAAGATCAAGCAGAACAATCCCACAGGTGTCACTCTGGTCTGTATTTCCAGTACAGCACTCACTACAGATTAAGCTGCAGCTTTCATCACAGGGATTGGTGACAGGGGTACAGTGATTATAATCATGTTTTTTTAAGACTATTTTAAGTACAGATCATTTGCACTGAAGGTGCACTATAAACCTTATTGTCTACAGTCTTGAACTAGTTGCAGGTAACTACCATAAAGCAATTTTTACCTGCAACTCCTCTTCAACCCTTTTCTAAACAACAGACATACAGATATTTGAACACTTTTTTCCTCAAAAAAGTCTTTTCCTGTGCCAATCGTTATTTTTCAAAAGAAGGTTAAAAATAGTACTGGTTTAGGTTGCAGCCTCGAACAAAAAAGGTAGAGGTCTGACTTTGTTCCCAGTGGAGCCAGAATTATCAACAGACCAAGCAGAAATGAAGTCCACCTTCTTCTTCTTACTTTTCTTCTTATTTGAAATGCATTTGCTCCACACCAAAAAAAATCCCCTTAGGCAGTAGCAAATAAGAGGAGAAACAGAAAAAAGCAATTTCAATATTTTAGCTCACACAGAAGCTAAAAGTGAACACTTTTATTTTTTAAATAAGACGTCTTGTAGATGGAAAAAGCTTTTACAAAAAAAAATATTCGAAACAATTCTCAGGAGATGTCTTTCTCCATTTACTCTAAATAAACCCTTGGCAATCGTGCCTACCTTTGGTTACTGTTTATAGTAGACTGAATCCAAACCAAAAAGCCTATTTTTACAGCACACTCCAGAATAGACTGCTGGAGTAAATTACATGAAAAATGAAGTGAAATGGGAAAATGTGAGAAAACAGAACGAAATAGAAGCTATGAAATCAGCTAAAGAAAATTCTGTAGGTTACTGAACTTCTGACTAACCTTTACATCTAGAATTGTATAATCATAGAATATCCTGAGTTGGAAGGGACCCAGCTGGAAGGGATGTATCAAGATCATCAAAGTCCAACTCCAGCCTGCACAGGACACCCCAAGGGTCACACCATGTGCCTGAGAGTGCTGTCCAAACACTTCCTGAACTCTGTCAGGCTCATACTGTGACCACTTCCCTGGGGAGCTGTTCCAGCGCTCAACACCCTCTGGGAGAAGAAACCTTTCCTAATACCCAACCTAAACCTCTCCTGACACAACTTCAGGCAATTCCCTCAGGTCCTGTCACTAGTCACCACAGAGAAGAGATCAGTGGAAGTTGTAGGCTGTAATAAAGTCTTCCCCTCTAGGCTGCAGATGTGGCTGCTATTTTAAATATAATAAAAATACAGAGTAATAAGTAATCATCTGATGTAATATTTTATTGTAAGTAAATGGTGCAAGTCTCACATGGATACATACACATGTGCATCTCAAACTGGCATTTCAAAAAACGGACAACCCTAATGAAAGCAGAAAAGACATATATACCAGTCTTTCTGATAAATACTTCGTAAATTTAGAACAATTTAAAGAATTCTTCTATCTTTCCTCTAAAAGTCACCACATAAATTTTAGGAAAACAGCCATGATACTGGTCTCCATCAATGCTACAATTCACTATCTCCAAAGGCACTTGGAGAGTTTTGTAAAGATCCTGATACACTAATTGCAATAATCACTCAAAAACTTTGTCAGTCATATCCAACTGGAGAAATGCAGACAAATGTGGTAAAGTTGATCTAAAGCACTTGAAATGCTCAAACATGAGATTAAGGGCTCCACAAAGCAACCAATTTTTTTAGCAGAACACAGTTAACAGCATTGTCATGAGGGAGTAGGAATAAAGTGGGATAAGTAACATTTCAAAAGCCATCGTGCAACCACATCCTAAGGTGGAGCTGAAAAAAACAGTTTTTCTCTCATAATCTCAAAAATTGGGGGAGCAGTGAGAAAGTTCAGAGCAGCACACTAATGAAGAGTAATAGCAACCCTTTGGAAGGCTTTGACGTATGAGCTCTTCCATAAGAGGACAGATCTACATCTATAGTCAGGAATATTAATATTTAGTAATTTTTAACTCTGGACACTGATACCACAATATCACATTCAAGGTAAATTTAATTAAATCTTGCACTGAAGAACAGGGTGGAAATGTCAACAGTTATTACTCTGTTGTAGGTATAGTTCCCAAAATATTATAGATCGTTATAGCCTCTACCTTTCTATTTTCTATTTCTATTTCAACATTGCCCATCTCAGTTTTCCCAAACATAACAACCCATCTATTCCACTGAAGACTTACCCACAATACAGTTGAGCTTTTCCCCATGAGACCTAAATCTTTTCATGGCAGCAGCTCTAGCAGGGCTCCCCAATGCCCTTCACTGACCACTTTTTATACCTCCTAGGCAGAGCTTCCCGAAGGTCCTTTAGTCCCAACTGCCATGAGATTCTTCTCATTACTATCTTCCATGGAGAGATGCCCCAGGGAAGAATTTATGTCTTCAGTCTTTCTTACTGGAGTCTTTTGATGATCAATACTCAGGAGTCACAGGGCTCCACAGGAGGACCTTTCATCCCAACTGTGCTGCTGCCAGCACAGCTCTGCAGGGCTCAGCTGGAGTAGTCAGAGCACCAGAAGAAAATAATTCTGCCCATCATTAGACAAAAGAAATATGTCCAAATTATTAATTTGTATCTCCTCTGCAGGTCCTAACCCGGTCTCAATCAGGGATGCATTTTAGTTCAGCTGTCTACAAGAAAACTAAAATTGAACAAAACCCATAGATTTTTTCAAAAATATTCCTAGAAGAAACAGTCTCCAAACTGGGAGAGCAGAATGGTCCAAATGCTACAGTAAATCAGTGTATATGACTTGCTTTGACTCCACTGAGCAGAAAGCACCGTCAGTAAGAGGCTTCAGTATCGTTTAAAATATTTCATGAACAAGGGCTATCCAAGCCTGTCCCATCTATATCTACTATCTCTACTCTACAGTTACTTCTGTCACTTTCCTCTAGGGAGGCAAAGTGACAGATTCCTCTTCGCATGAATATTCCAGATTGCAGGAAGTGGTTGGAACTGGAATACTGAGTAGCAATTACAGTATCAAAAAAAGGCCAAGCATATCTCCTAAGAGAACCAGAGAAATCAAGTTCCTTTTTAATTTCAGGAGAAGGCTGTTTATATTGACATGGAAGTCAGCTACATTCATGTGTGTCCCTCTGAGAAAAAGACCAAGAAAATAAAATTGGATTTTCACTATCAGTATGATCCTTAGATAAATGCACTGGAGTATGGAAAACGTATTAGAACTGGCCTAGTGGATCTTGTTGGAGTGGCAGGTGTTGACACCTTTTAGCTACAGGATAAAGTTACTGTACACAGAGCAGCCTAAGAGTGGCCTTTGCTCAAGCAAACAGACATTGAGGAAAGTTGCCCTGCTGCACTTCCAAATACAAAAGAACAAGAGTATTTTATGCTACTCACTCACCCTTTTTACAGTAGGCCCCTATCTCTGTGCCCAACTAGAGGACAGTACAAGCAAACAAACTAAACTGGCTATTAAAAGAACCTGCAGATTACTAAAACTGGATGTACACTGTTTGGAGAGTACCCAAAATCAAAGCTGCTCTGAGTGCAATTTCTTGAGTGTAAATACAGTATGACCACTTCCAGAGTCAAGTTTCCCCCTGCTCTCTTCACCAAGGACAGTATCACTGTTCTAAGACAGGCCTGACTGGCAGCGTAAGTGGGTAACCACAAAGTACACCACCAATTTGAGTGCTTTAAATAAGCTATTTACCATAATCAAAAAAGTAGTGTGTTGCAAACTGATAAACAAGGTTATGATACTTAAATAATATTTCCATATACTCTGAATCCATTAAAAATACCACCAGTTTACTTCTCAGAAACATTTTAAAATAAGTATCAAAATTTCTTTAGGCCTTCCTGCCACTTTATTTCCATGTTTTCCCCAGAAGGGGTCACCCATCAGCCACGATCACTTTGTTTTGCCCACCCGCGGGGGGCCGGGCTGTGCACAGAGGACAGAGCCTTTGGAGGTGCTCCCTTTGCGTGAAGCATCTCCTCTCAAGCAGACATCTCCAGCAGTGTATCTCCACACACACATGTGGCTCTGGCAGTACCTCCAGCAGCTCTGCCTCCAGCTCACAACTGCAGTTTTTACTCTGATTTGTGCTCCCCGGCTGGCAGAAGCTCTGGCAGGCGAGCGCTACTCACGCGGTTTGCAGAGCTGACTGGAACCCGCTGTGACTGTCACAGGGTGGCTCACGGCCTTCTCCCACACAGGTCACACTGCAGTCCCCTGCCACTCAAACCCTGCAGTTTCTGCCTAATACAGTTCCCTGTCTGATAAAAACTTGAAGCACTTGTCCTTAATAATATTTGAGCTTAAAAACTGTAGACGCTGCATCACTTCCGCAAATATGAGAGATTTCTGAACTCACTGGGGGCAATAGGTCACTGGGCACTCTTTAAAACTGTTTAACTGAGGGCCTTTTTTCACACAATCACAAAATTGTTAGGGACCTCTGAAGATCATCTAATCCAGCCCTCAACTAATTTTTACTACTATTCTAAGCCAACTAAAATTTTTTATTAACATGCGAAACACTCCGTTTTGCTTCTGCGTGATCTCCCTACACCAGAGGCATGGTATTGCCTATGCCGCCTGTTTGGTTGGTTTTTAAAAAAAAACAAAACTTTATAGTCAGAAATGTCAAAGGTACTCCTAACTTCTTGCAGTTTTCCCCCAGGAAGTAGAAGCTTTTCCCTTCAAAAGTGTATTGTGGAATCTCTCTCAAGAAACTTTTGGTGCAGAATGGAAACATATACTCTAACAAAAGTACTCAAATGTTTCATACTGATAAATGACTGAGTATTCAAATATCAGGACATCAGGATACGGTTGCATGTCCAGACACTTGATAAAAGTATATGTGCCTTGGGTTATTTCCAGCGCCAGCAAGTACAATATGTGGTATCCTAAGGAAGGAAAACCCAGGCTTAAAAAAAGAAATTGAACTTCTCGATAAAAGCAAATGGAGAGTTGCAAGGGAGACAAGATGACACCACAACCTAAGTAGCAGTCTATTAACACCACAGAATTCCTTTGGATGATGAGGAAAAAAAGGGATATTTTTGTGATATCAGCTCCTTGATTAAAGTTTTTATAAAGTATCCAATACAGAAAGATAGTAACAGATTTTAAATCTAAAGTCCCCTCATAAATTCATGGACATGAGTGTTTTGGGGGATCCAGTCATAATACATCTTATGAGGAAAGTGAGTGTCACTAGCTTACAATTCTGAAAAGATTAATTCAAAAACCGTAATACCATTTTGATCAGGAAAGATAGTGTTTCCCAGAGATTACTTAACTTCATTTTATTTTTCAGCATTTGACCTAAGATTAGTGGACCATATGCACTAGCAGCAACAAATGCTTCTAGTTTATTTAATATTTTGCTTAATAGCTTTTAAAAAAAATCTAAACCAACAGATACTAAAAAAGAAACAACCCAACTTTTCAGAATTTATTAATTAATGAATGCTAAATAAGCATTATTTAGCTCAGGAAGGCAGTATGAAAAAAGTCTTTAAAATTCCAGTTCACATGGCATTAATTATAAGTGTAACTTATTCAAGCGTAACTTAATTATTCTAAGTAATTGTCACAAAGACAATGTAAACCTAACTGACACTGAAGAAAACCACCCACCTAATTTTATTACACTGTTTGCACATTTAGAATAGGTAATAAGAAGAAACAATAAAATACTATATACTCACTTGGATCAGATTTAGAAAATGTATCTCTGTCCAAAAGATTTCTATAAAAAAAAGAGATAAAAATAATCTTAGGTATTAAAAAAAAAAGTGAAAGATGCAAATCAGATACCAAAGCATATGCATTTTCAACATTTTTAATCAAGAGTCGTTTAGTCTTCTGCCCTCCTAATACACAAGATTTAGTCAGACTAACACTGGACTCAGCTTACATTTCATTTTATTATCCATTTTGGATTTGAGCAAACTGCAGCTCATATACTCCACTACCATGAATCAAAAAGCCACCACAAGTACATTACATATAGACATAACAGGCATCAGGAAGAGAAAAACCTTTAAATCTAAATGTCTACCAGAGATTAACTTGCCAGTTCAACCCAAAAACTTTTGACTTTACTTAAAAGAATGGCTATGAGATTTCAGAGCCATTAGGAAGTATCTCTAAGAATCTGTCACGGACAAGTAAGGTAAAGAGAACTAAACCACACAGAGGACATGCATCAAAACTAGGAGTCTTCTAATTATCCATAGAATACCTAGGAATAAATATTAATTTTGTTATGGAATGCAGTCCCAATATCATAACCACACTTCAGCCAACTGAGAATCATACACAGATAAATGAACTTAAATTAACAATTCTAAATAATTAGGACTGACCAGAAACTACTCTCAGAACAGTTACCAACATTTCATCATTAAAAATAAAAAATTTTAAAAGTTATCTTGACAGACTAGAAGAATGTTCTGAAAACAGGATGCCATTGAATGGGGACAAGAAAGAGCTATTAAACTTTGGAAGGTATTAAATTTAACAGCAAAAATGCAGCATAGCCACATGTAGCTGGATATACAGCAGTTATGTCAAAGATAGTCCTAGACATCAGTCAACCACAAATTGAATAGTCAGGAGTCTTGTACCTTTGGGAAAAAGGCATAGTGGAATACACAAACAAAAATTCCACTTTAGACTAATTGTCTGGTCTTCATAATGCTGGTAAACACTCAATTCAAGCAATAATGTTTTGGACACTCCAATTTCTTGCAATCTAAGACAGATATGGAGCCACCGGAGTTCAGTGAGAACAGAAATAATTGGAAGTATATAGACTATATCTATGAGGGAAACGATACAAATTGAAGCTGACCTCGATGTAGACAGAGAAAGTAGGAATAGATTTAACCATAAATTGAATATTCTGCACAGAAGTTGAACTTTACTCCATTGTTTTATCATCTTTCACTGTTAAAGGTGGGCAGACGTGATGCGAAATCTCCATTGTCTTCAAGAACACGTCAGATAGCTACAATTTCTAGTAAGTTCTTTGATACTACCCCAGAGCAAAAGGAGGATTAAATAACCAGTTTACATCGCTTATAACTTTTTACTTTTAGTAATTAGTAGAGCCTCTTCAAAGGTCACCATTTACTTCTCTCATTCAGGTCTAAATCACATTATTTTTATGCTATTGAATAGTGCCGAAAAGTGTATTAATATTTTGTTCAATACAGGGGTTCTAAGTAGTCCACTTAAGATTTCAACAATGAAAGGATACCTTATTCCAAATTTAGGTATTGCCAAGTTCACATTTCAGAACAAGCAATATGAACAAAAAACCAGCCTTAAATGAACATTGGGCAGATCTCTTTTATTTAATCACTTTAGTGCCAAAGTAAGCATTAGCATTAATATCAGTATTTGTGAATGAACTTGAGTTCTACACGCACTAATTCTTCAGAACTTCTCTAGTCCATTCAGAACTGTGATTTTTGTACATGCATACAATTGTACTCAGGGAAACTGTATTCTACCTTAACAAAAATCATGCAAATATAAATTGGAAGTATTAAGAAACCGAGGAAAATCAGCGAATCCAAGTCAGTATTTGACAACAATCACCACAAACTGCTTTAAAAGATAGTTCAGTAAGTTCTGTAATATCAGAATTGCCAACCCAAAATTAAAACTGCTTCCTATTCTTCTTTAATTATATATACCTAGATATGTCATTAATTCATGGTAACTAGAATCGGATTATCCCAAAATGAATTCAAATAAAACCTCAAAATTAGAGTTATATGAAAGAAATAGTATATTAGATTTTAGAACAGGCCTCCCATACTCACCATTAGAATTCCAAATAATTCTAATTCCTCAGCATAATAACTATATAGTGACCTTATAATTGGTATCTTAGTGCTCTTCACTGCAGATTAGGATTAAGCAATTTTAGTCACAATTATACTAATGTAAGATGCTTTGAATTTTTTAGATATTTCCTACTCTTATTGCGTTCCTTTTAAAGTTTTTTCCCCCCTCTTTTCCCATACACATACTAACATAAAGACTGGCCTGGTACTGTAAAGCTCAGTCTATCATGATACTCTTATTCCAGCAGCTGCAAAAAGCAGCCACCATGGAAACAGCATAAAAACAAGGTAAGAATCTGTATTATTTCCTGAGAACGTTCCTTGTCACCAACCATTAACTACCCTCAGACACTTCGTGAGTTAAGAAAATTTCTACACAAACAGTGTCCCCGAAAAGACTGCAAGGGTAGAGATCCCCAAGTTCACCACTGTCATTCAGGTCAGTACTTGTCATCAATTCACGGTTTTGAACTAGCAAAACTTGCAACACCCTCAATTCAAACCTTCATGCATTTTTCTACAAATAAACAATGTCTTCAGCAAAGTTTGGAGACATGCCTGATTGTCCAAATCATAAACAGCCAACCAAAATAGTAATATAAGAAGTTAGCAAGCTGTTCAAGCGGTGAAGCCACTTTGAAAAGGAACTTTAAAGGAAAAGTGCCAACATGAAAAAAAAAAAAAGAGAAAAAGAGTCTGATTTGGCCACTAAATCACCTAAAAACTCAATAGGCTGCTCAATTTCATTTGTGCATTTTCATTTCAGGGGGATAACAATCAAAGGGCTCCTTTGAATATATGAAAACTGCACAGTACATAAGCATAGAATAATCTACAACCACAAGAAATGGTAACACAAAATAGAAAGCAGACTGGATGTATTTCTAGAACTTTAGGTAGTATTTGTACTCTTAATTTTCGATGTTACTTTCTGCACAGGCTGAGCAATACTGAGTGTATTTTTTCCCTTTTTCCTGAGAAAAGCATTCCCTTTGGTAGTACACTATTTTGACTCAGGAAACTCAAACTCCTCACAAACTAAAAAACTAGAAATATCTGAACTTCTTCTTCTTTCTCCTAATCAAAGTATCAAGAGAAACAGATTTATATTTTAACTGAACATGGTGACTATATTTTTTCTATACTCATTAAGCCTTTCAGATAAAGAATGCAAAAAGAAAAGGAATTGCTCTCAATTATGAGGGCAAAAAAGAGGAATTAGGGCAAATTATGAGGAAAAAAAGAAAAGAAACTTCTTTTCTGGAGAAACATGCACATCAAACACCTCCAGCAAGGAAGTCTAGGAACATCTGTGCAGAAAGCATTATTCTACCAGCACTGGTCTTGAAGGAATTCATTCTGCACCTGCCCCTTTTGGAGTGGATCTTCCAAAACAGTTGCAACAGCATAGATATCTAGGGGAAATAAATGAATAGGAGCCATGGCAATAACACTGGAAATGCTGGGATAATTTTTTTTCCTGTATAATGACAGCAATTTCCCCAGGGCAGGGAAGAAAGTGATCAGTAAATAAGTTCAAACATATTCACCTATGCCTCACAGAATCACTTTTTTCACATAGTTTCGTAAACTCCATAAAAATTTATCAAAATAACAGTTTTACAAAATAACAGTCCGGCACTCCAAACGTTTTTTAGAATAGAATGTTTCAGTTGGAAGGAGCCTACAAAGATCATCCATTCCAACAGCCCAACCACTTCAGGGCTGATCAAAAGCTAAAACATGTCCTTAAGGGCATTGTCCAAATGCCTCTTAAACACTGCCAGGCTTGGGGAACCGACCACCTCTCTAGGGAAGCCTGCTCCAGCATTTGGCCACCCTCTCTCTAAAGAAATACCTCCTAATGCCAAGTGTCTAGTACTGTTTAATCTAAAACAGCTCATCTGTATAAATCAGCTGCTTCAAGATTCACTGATCCAGTTAGCCGTGGTAGCTGACCAGAAATCATTACAGCCTATGCTTCTTCCTACGTCCTCTCATCCACTCTGAGTTATATGTATGTTGTCAGATGTATGCCAAAAAGTAGCAGTTCCTCACCTTGTCCACTTCTACTTTCCTTCAAATTTTACTTTATTTTAATGATCAATAATGGAACTTCCTTCTCTGTAAGTTTTTTTAAACCCTTTGTTACATGAAACTGCTAAGCAGAAGTGCAATTATCCAATTCCCCTGTCAGAAATTACAGAATTCTGGCACTGAAGAATAGACCACAGTAACTACAGAACTGAGCAGTTTAAAATCTGCTTCTCTAGTTTAAAAAAAAAAAAAAATTTAAAAATTGTATTGACTGGAAAAAGACTTATTAATACATTGCTTTCAACAGCTCTGAAATCCCTAAGGATAAAAATGTGGTTTACTTCAGATTAATTTGTCAGAATCTCTCTGGGTGTAATGAATTTGTTTCTCTTCCTCTTTAGATTACATTTAAACGCACACAAAGATTCCTTTGTCGTGAAATAAAGCACTCTGTAATTTGCAAACACAGAAGTTACTCATGCAAAATAATTTTTAATTTTTAGAAAACATAAATTTTTGATCTATTACATTCATATTATATATTATAAACATACACTGCTTCTCTCACACATGTATCAATCCACGGGAAAAGGAATTGTCCCTAGTTCAGTATATAAATGCATTTCTGTTTCCCTCACTTAATGGTGGGCCCTCGTCACTTTTTCAAGGAAGATCCTGATAACGAAAGGAGCATCCCAAACACTTTTTAATGTGCGGAATATTACCCATAGTACTGCTAATTGTAACATAACTATTAACCTAGCAGGCACCGCCCCTCAGCCTTAAGGATATCACTGAATTTGCAAGCATCAGTCCTAAGATGACGTATGATCCAAAGAGTCCACTCGAGTGAAGAGCCCACTTGACCTACCTGCAGAGTAATTTCACAGACTGTAGTGGCAGCTTAAGTAGTCACCCTTCCACAGCTATTTACTCTCTCCTTCTGTATTCTGTCAGAGCACAACAAAGCGAGCCATTAGCCTCCAGATCCCTAGATTCAAAATGCCCTGGACATAACAGCAGATCAGACAATTTCTCAGAATTTTACCTTCTTGTCAAAATAACTGGTTCTCTGAGAATAGCTCACAGGTGAGACAACAGTGGCTCTACTGACTAACAGGCAATTAGGATGACCTGTTCCTTTCTGTTCAAATCATCACCACTCTTTGGGGCACTAGAAGAACTGGAAAGAAAGCAAACATATCTCTGATGGGCAAGCTTAAGAAAACATTCACAATACCTCTTCATAACCTTTGGAGAAGTAATTCACTCTTCTTGTTCACCAGAAGACAAAGAAATAATTTTCAGCCTCACAGTAACTTTCATTGTCAAGCTAAGAATATATTGATTCAGAAGCCATAAGGGAAAAAAGAAAGGGAGAAGAAATGAGAAGGGTAAGACCAGCAGTGCTTCCATGAGTTTTATGAAAACCCACAGAAAGCCATCTCTTGTTAGATGTATGCAAACAATTTTAGGATGAAACCTCTATTAAAACTGCTGACTACTCATGAGGGTTAAAAAAACCCCAAAGGAACTGCCAAGTTTATTTACTCTAACATAGCAATAGTTTTACAGGAAATCTGTTGAAACAGACAGGAGGTACTGGGTTATAAAAATACACTTTTGCAGATGAAACAGACCTGAACACAATCTTGGAATATTCCAGTTTAGATTTTAAAAAGTCCATTTAGTACTATCACAAACTGGTGGAATTCTGCTTCAGTACCAACCCAATTACTATTTGAAACCAACACAGTAAACCACCCACATTTATGTTGTTAAGCCTAGGCAGGTAAACAGTTTCTGGCTCTGAGTTCCTGGTGATATATCCTGGGAGATGGCACTGAGGACTGGTGGTGGTCAAAAGAGTTTTTTAATCTAGTGTCAACTCAGCAGTCCTTTCCAGTCACTTTCACCCAGACCATCCACATCTGTGATTATGCTGCACTACTCGAGATCTGATATCTTTAGGAATGTATAATACAGTTAATACAGTGTTTCATTAATGTATAACAACATGTAAAACATACAGATTACTTTTGCACAGTTTTTCTGAAAGAACTCCTTAAAAGGTACACCTCAAAGAAGTAATTCAGAAAGCAAATCTATACCATCAATGTAACATTCATCCCTTCTCTGCCATTGCAGGACTGTTGGTGGGTGAGTCACTGCTCAGATGGGCAGAGAAGAAAATGAAGAAAATAACACTACCACAGAAAGTCTTCATAAAAACACATGAAGTCATTGCAAATTTCCTGGTACCTAGATCTTTTCCTCCTGCCAGGCTTCCCTGTATGCCACCTTCTTGAGGCATAGGACTGGGGGCTTCAGCTGAGGGAGGGTGTTACAGTGAGCCACCCACCAGTGTCCCACCTCCTGTCTGGAGAAAACCTTGATGTTTACAGTGGTGGCAAGGGTAGAAGAGATGGTCTCAGAAGGAGGATGATGTTGATGACTTCTTCCTCCCCACTACGAAGACCCCCAGCTGAATTAACATGCACTTACTTCATTCATCTTGTCACCGAAATGGTATCATTTCCAACAATCTGAAACTCCATTCTACATCCATGTTTACTGTACACTATATACAGCCTGTATTACATCTCCTTGAGACTTGACTCTTTCAGCCTTTTTGGTTTTGCCCAGCTCCCAAAGTGCACTTCTCTACCAACCACTGGTGACCTCTTCACAGCATTGGTACCCCCAGTAAGGGAGCATCCTGAGCACCCTCTTTTCATCCTCTGCAGCCACATTCCCATCATGTGTCTCCACTTGCAAGGTCTCTGCTATCACATCGTGATGATGCTCCTCTAAACTACTCCATTCCGTGAGGGTCACAAATACATCATTATACACAAAATAACTACTTGCTACTACTATCTGCTGAAAGAAACATGGTTATACCACACAATTGTATAAGAACAAGCCAAAGTGAAACTAGATAAGCAGGAGCCACCTAGTAGCTAGGAAAAAAATATATCGGGTTTGGGTTTGCAGCCATGTAAAACCAAACAAAGCTCACTGTTGGTAAAGACAAGTTCAGACAGAATCTAACAAGCCCTGAGACGTGCAAGGTTGCCTAAGAGCTGAAACCTGTGTGAGAGACTGAAACGTTAAAGGTTAATGACTCAAACAATCAGATTTGCAAAAGCAGCAGGTGCTTTGCTGAGGCCAGACCTGCACCCCCTAAACAAAGGGGAGAAGAAGAATTTTTAGGTATGTGGCGAAATCGCTGATCTACGTAAGAACAGCACAGGTGCAGAAGAGGTGCACACCCACCACCAGAGGATGACCACAACAAGCCCGAGCTTTGCTTATCAACAACCTTCTTTTTTGAGCCAGATAAGGGAAAGGGCCGGTAAAAAGCAGATCCTGCAAGGTGAGGTAATGCTTTTTATTATGCCAATGTCCTCTCCAGATAAGGCTCAGGTGTAAAACCACCCCCTTGGATATTCACACGCAAGCCTGAAGGTATTCATTCCTTCTGATAAGTCCCAACTGGCTCAACTATGCAGCCATGAGAAACAGCGCTCCTGTCTTAGACAAATCATCAAACACCCCTGAAGCCTCCCCCCAGTCTGTGCAGGATCGACAGCATTTGTAAAACTCCACTCCCAGGAGAGGTACCTGGGCCTTCCCACCTGAACATATATTAACCCACTGAACCTTTTTTTCAGGGACTTCTACACCCATGACGAATAAATACTGTGACAACCACTTTGATCAATGGACACAGAAATTGCAACAACTGAGTCTCACTGCTGGATCCACGCATAGTGATCTCTTTCCTCTCCTTTATGTACTCTTACCCTTTTCTTTCTTTTCCTTGTATATTTTCCCTAAGTTATGTTTTTATTCTTTTATATAACTGTATTTCTACAGATAATAACCAAAGCAGATACATAGCTCCTTTCCACTGCAACCAAACTGTTCTGAAACAAACCTGCCATATGTATACACACTGGTCATTCAGTGTAATTTCTCTTTAATCCATCCAAAGGGATTTAGCAAGAACTTTAATTACCCCATCTCAGGGGTGGGTTATAACAGCCTGTCCCGAGTGTGCAGAAAATCACGCTGTGAAAAGCCAGTGTCCACAAAGGAGACAGAGGAGTCCTGCAACTTTATCAGAATAAAGGGAGAGTCCACTGGGGCATATGCCCCTGGGGTTTCTCTCTTGAGGTTTCAGAGGACACAGCCTCATTTTATCCTAAACTCCCGGCCGTATTTGCCCTCTTCCTTTCCCCATGGGCTGAGGTATTGGGAATGTACAGCCTTCCCAAACTGCCTACCACATATTCCCCCTTGAACCTGTCATTTTCCTCCAGTGTTTAGAAATTCAGGCTATATGGGCTCTGCAACAGACTTCGTGTTTACCCATTTGTCTATTACCCTAAAGTTCAGGAGTCTAAGTGTCTGGGTTCTGTAACAAGCTTGTGTGGCTTGAGGTTGGTAAAGACATCAAGACCCATTTCAAAGACATTAACACCCATTTCTCCCAAAGACCCTCACCCATGGAATTATTTGTAAAGACATTAACACCCATCCTTCCCATCACTAGCAATCGCAAGACCGAATTTACAGTGCAAAAGATCTGTCTTAAATTCTAGAAGTCACATGGCTGCATGTTTAAATGCCCAACAATAGAGACACACAGGTAAAAACTAAACCATGCAGTCTATCATGAACACATCTCCATGACTGTTTTGATGGACACTGTCACCCGTTTATATTTTTTCTCCCAATACACTCGTTTTTCTCAGCTGAACCGAGGTGGTTGTCTAGACAGTTTTATTTCAATGAAAAAACATGTAAGATCAACCTTTTGTTGCCAGTCACACATAACCACTCCATGGACTTTTTAAATCCAACCTGGAAACACATATGCAAAGAAAGCAGGAAAATGAAAACCAGATTTACAATCGAAATTAATTTTATCTTCTGCATTTTGTACTATACAGTTACAAGCTCAAATAATTTGTTACGAATATCTCCTTTATCATTGTATTTTCCTGTGACAGGCACTTCTAACACATTCTTAATATTTTTAAAAAAGCCAGGAGGCAAGTATGATGGCTGGAGAGACATGATCTGGCCAGAAATCAAAGCCCAGGACAATCAAAGCTATAATTAAACATATATTTAGGTATTGCAAACACTAGGAAGTGGCTGGTTAAGACTTTCAGACTGCCAAACAGAAGGAAAAATTCTTAAGTAGTATGTTTCTCCCTGCAAGAAACTTGAAATTAAATTATCTTAATTACTGAGAATAGGGAATGCTTAATTCCATTCAGCTAATTCATTAATGTTAGATTTCTGTACAAACTGTGAAGCAGCACAAAACTGATCCAAAACAGGTATGGGCAACCAATTGTATTTCTGTTGAATCAACCATGACAAGGAGTTTACAGTGCCTTTACACACATTATGGCTTTTGTGGGTACGCAGGCAGTGTAGAGCGTATCCAACATAAACCCAGAATGGTAAGGACACACAGCCTGATTGAACACAAAGCCTTTCAGAGCAATATTACAATAACAAACTTTCTGAATTAGCAAAGTGACCCTGTACAGTGTCAATATTTTACAACACTTTTACCATCTTTCAGATAACTATGTCATCTCTGATGCACTACTAGAAGTCATAAAATTATGAAACTACAGCTTCACTTTTCTATTGATATTAAAGAAAACACTCTGAAGAAGATAACTCTGATTGATAAGTCTTCATTCAGTAAGTCAATAAACATTAACTTGAGGTATAACAAAACTCTTGACCTTTTTTTTAAGGTACGATTGCAGAATGGCTGTGGCTTATCAGGAACTACAGGAAAAAACTTAGGTCAGTCCACACCGTAACTATGATGAACAGAAATCATCATTATATACATCACCAAAAAAAATTAAAAACTTGAACCCATTAAACTATATTGAACTTTGTATGTTCACACAGAGCACAAACCTCAAGATACACAATACCAACAACCCCGAAGTTCTCAGCAATAGATAAACTAGTTCAGTAAACACATAGTAACTGCGTCAATATTAGGGAAGTTGGGAATGGAACATGAAGTTTTCCCAGGTCTTAACTAGACTGGAATCAGTGGAGAACATCAATAGAGAGGGAAAACAGGATGACAGGTACATGGCTTGAAGCTTACCTGAAGCTCACATAGGACCACAAACTTACACACACAGCTGGTAAGAGAAGATTCATGTCTAGACACAGGCTTATAACAAGTATGCAGTGCAAACACCCCTTTAGAGGAAGAGGAACCTTTGGGCTGGAAAACAGTAGTGAGGAAAGAGAGCCTATATCCACTCTTCCACACAGACTGGAGGGTCAAGGTCTTAGTCCTTCACATGACAACTGTGCAAAATTATGCCAGGCAGCAACAAATAAAGATTGCTTGGCAGGTGACAGTAACATTTTCATCAGACCATGAATGCCCTTCAGGACATGTGATGAAGGGAAAGACAGGGTGCACAGGGAGTTGGCAACTAGAACAACTGATCCAGACAAGAGTGGACCATTACCAACACCAGAGGATCCTCTGGGATAACACATGCAAAGGTTCTTCTGCCATATTAGATCTGGCTCTTGAGTCAAGGACTACTGCTTCCTGATAAAATACATCTTACAGAGTCAGAAAAGAATTGTGAAGTTTTTATTTGATAGGCACTGAATAGCAATAGCTAGAATTAAATTACTTTCTTACCTTTCTAGCATTTGTTAAACTACAGCTAATGCTGCCATTTAATAAGACATAGGAATGATATAGAAAGCTTTTAGTTATAGAGAAATCCCAGAAAGAGCATTGCCTGATAAGCAAAACATTCCTGGATTTTACAATTATCACAGACAATTTCTCATCCCAGGAGATGCACTTCTTCTAAAGGCTACCTGATGCGACCCTGAAGCTAAACCAGGCTGGCTTGGAGAATATCAAGTAGTGCAATGCCATCTGCATAGTGCTGAACCTGGCTGCTTTGGTAACACTGGCAGTATAAGCATGCAAACAAATTAACTTGGGAAGTGCTGACACAAAAACCACACAGAACTGAAAGCTAAATTAATAGAATCTGTATTGTTACTGGGTAAGAAGACAGAAAGAAGAGACGAGTGAATATTGCCCAGAGTGACATAATTATTTTGTGGCACAAACAGCTTGCACTGCTTCACTGACTAGCAAGTCACACCACCTGTACAAACTGGAAGAACTTCCCTCAACTCCTGTGAGGAAAACAAGCCAAAAAAAAAAAAAAAAAATCTAGGAATAAATAATAGTTATCAGCTAATAACTGTTGACGTAAATTAGTGACCAAATTGGTTCTACAACTCTTCAGGTATCAAGGAAAACAAATGTCATGACCCAAACTCTTTTAAAAGCATTTCTCTCCAGGTATTAAGGAATACACAACTGCTAATTATTAAAGAATTTTCAGCATTCTCTGAATTTGCCGTTTGCTCTTACAGTCTTTCACAATTTCATTTAACACCACATTTCACAAGCTTTAGCCAACGAATGTGTTTACAGATGAATCACAAATGTGTTAATCGTTAATCTCTGCCCTAGTGTCATTCATTTTATACTCTGCTTTGAAGCATAATTTTGTCATCAAAAATTGCTATCCAACACATACAGAAGAAAGGAATCTCCATGGAAATTCCATCCTTCTGCACTTGACATGGAGACAAATGAAAGAGTTTTAACAAAACTGACATGGCTTTTAATGATACCTACAGAGAAACTGCAGCTGTAAACTATATACTGAAACATACTGAAATTAGTTACAAGTAAGGTCAGAAATGATTGACTATGTTCTATACCTGCATTTCTTTTTAACTATCTGATGGATTCTCAGACCACTGTGAAACATTGCAGGTACATACAAATGATACCTGGAATTAAAGGAACTCCCCATAATAAGTGAATTGGGTCAAATTCAACATAAATGCTCTGACATCTATAACTGTGACTGGCTATTTGAAGAACTTAACAGTAATAGTAAAGGTCCTGGATTGCTTCTACACATTGCAGCAAACCCTTCCTTGGAAAACAGTTGGTGCTTGTGAACTTTGCAAACGCAGCCAGCAAGTACAGCGGGGTGTTTGTACGTCAGCCTAGTGACTTTTTCAGTATTACAAATTTAATCTTACTCTATTTCTCACTGCTTCAGCCTTCTTTTGAAATCCACATTTGATAAAACATCAAATCATACTTTATTAACTAAGGAAAGAGAGGGAGTGATCCGACAATTTAAAGTTTAGAGCACTGCCGTTCTGTGCCGGTAGTAGTACTGGTAACAGCAACAGCTCTGAGGAGCTACATTATAGAATGAAGCAACCGATTATAGAAGAAACTCTGTCTCATTTCCCGTCAGGAAACACACCGACAGTTCAAAATTTTCCGCTAGAAGCTGCCAGCTCTGCCGGGCGAAAGGGCTCACCGCTTTCCAACTGCTCGGAAATACTTAAGTTGCGGAATGTGAACAAAGACATGAATAAGCGCACAAATAAAAATATTTTTTTTACCTCTAATGGGAAAATCTCTGCACCACGGGAGAAAGCAGGATTTTTGAAATACCGATAAACAAGCGTCAAAGAAACAACACCACCGACACTACGTTTGGTGTTATGGGTTGGCATTCCCTCAATTTCTCGGCAGCAGCGTTACGAAAAAACATGACAACGGGACACGCCCGTTCTCGTAAGTTTTGCAAGAGAGCTTTGAAAAATCCATTACAGGATTACTCCGGACGGGAGGTCTCCGTCCCTACCGCGGCACTTGGGACAGCTCCAGAAGTTAAATACCCGATGGATAACGCGCCCTGCGCGCTCACCGACGTGACTGCCGCTCCCCGGCCGCGGCGCGGGCACGGTGCGGAGCGGCGGCAGCCGCTGCCCGGCTCGGCACACCCCGCAGCTGCCGCGGGAGCCGGCGCTTCGCCCCTCGGGGTCCAGCGGCAGCACCCTGCGGCGGACACGCCCGGTGCGCGGCCAGCGGGCTGCAGCGGGCTGGCAGCCGGCCCCGGACTGCGCCCGGCTCTGCCCCGGGCTGCACCGGCAGCTCCCCGCGCCCGGCACGCTCCGAGAGCAGCGGCGAGAGCGCCTCGCACAGCGCCGGGCATGCGGAGGGGCCCGCGCTGCCCCTTCTCCCGCCCGCGCCGCTGACGAGCCCGGGGACAGCGGCACCTGCCCGCTCGCCCGTCCGCGCCCTCCGACACCGCGGGGCGAGCGGGCGGCGCAGCCGTGAGCCCCCACTGTACCTGCAGGACACGGAGAGCTCCACCTTGGTGGCCGGGATGCTGGAGCTGAGCACAGTAAAATCCCCCACGGACGCCATCTTCGGAAGCCCACCGCTTCTGCCCGGCTTCTGCTGCCCCGCCGGCTTCTCCAGCCCGAACATGGGACAGAGCGACGCGGGCAGCAAGGCGGGAGGGAGGGACGGCGGGAGGGAAGAGGCGGTGCCAATTGGCCTGCACGGCGCGACGCCGCCGCCCCCGGTGGCGCGGAGCGCGGAACCCCGGCCCGCACCGCTCCGCACCCGCGGGACGCGCCCGCACACCGGAGCGCCGGGGCGGGAGCGGGGCGTGACGTCACCGCGAGCGGGAGCCGCGCGTGCCCGCCCCGCGCGCGGGGAGCCCGACGGCGCGAGCCAGGGGAGCGGCGGAGCCCTCAGGGAAAGCGGCAGCGGGGCCGGCGCGGCCCCAAAGCGAGCGGGGCGGGGAGGCGCCCCGGTGGAGGCGTGCCCAGGGTGCCGTCCCGAGCGATTTTATTTTCGCGCTTCCGCTGTCTCTTCCCCCCTGGCCCCTGTACGGGAACGTCCGCTCCGACCCGTCCCGCAGGCTGCCGGGGAATCCCCTCCCTCCGCGTTAGTGACAGAGGAGCCTCCCCGGTGTCTTCCCCCTTGGCTCCAGCACGGAAACTCCCGCTCCGTTCCGTCCCGTCCCGCAGACTGCCCGGGGAATCCCCTCCTTCCGCGTGAGTCAGTGACCGGCTCCCCGAGCACCGGCAGCGTGGGACAGCGCTTGCGGGCCAAGCTCCAGGGCCCGGCGCGGTCAGGCGGGGTCATCCTCCCGGGGTCATCCTCCCGGGATCATCCTCCCGGGGCCGCCACGACTAAAGCCCCCGGCAGCGGCCGCGCGGGGCACGGGGCGGGACCGGGAGCGGCGGCGGTGCCGCCAGGGGGCGCGGCGGAGCGGCCCGGCGGGGCCGGGCGGGCCCGGGCCGTGGGAGCTCCTCGGGGCGGTCGCCGGGCAGAGGAAAGAGCTCGGCAGTAGCGGCCCCCGGAAGGCCAACAGCTATTGCAATTGCAAAAGAGTCGAAGCAAAAGAGGTGAGTTTACCTTGGTTACTGTGTGCATTGACACATTGAAAAGGGGAACTTCACTCTCTCACATGTGCACAGACCCCTTCCTTTTTTTTTCCAAGACCACCAGTCCGGTTGCCCTGAATCTGGTCATAATTATTCACAATAATCACAACAGCTCTGTAATCTTATATGTCATGTATTTCATTTGTATCCACTATTATGGCATCTAAATAGTCTAATATCTGTTTCTCATCATAGCAGTTTGGAGAGAGATGGAAGTGCTGCCATTCCCATGTCACAGGCGGGAAGTTAAGGCAGAGGCAAATTAAATGCCATGTCTGTAGCCACACAATATGTAAGACAGGTCGAAGATACCAATCCGAAATCAGGTACTGAAGTCCTCTACTGTTAATAGTTTTACATACAGAAATAAAGAAGTTTAATGTGTTTATTTATTAAAAAAATAACTCCAAAGCTACAAATATTATCAAAATACATTCATTTTGAATTTCATTTCTAGATTCCTGTTGCTGTAATTCAAGTTCAATGCATTATCTCACGTAGTACATCAAAATAATGGTAAGAAAACCTCAATGTCAACACCTGGGTAGTTCATAGCAAACAGAAGGAACAGCAGTGGGAATGCAGAAGACAGTAGCATGTTCTTACGTACAGGAGATATACTACATGTGTATATAGCACACATCTGAAACATAACTCTAGTGGCAGAAACTCAAGGAAGGTATCACGGATATTTTATTCAGAAACTTCTGACCACATCTGGCTCTTTGTTTTCAGGAGGTAATCACCTGAAGTCTCTTTTCTTTATTTTCCTTATCTTGTCCAGAGCAATTTGTTAAGCATGGAGAAATTTCTCATCAGATATCTCTAAAGTACTTCATCTTAAACCAGTCTGAAGTTCTTGGTACAGCCAAGAAACCAAATACCTTCACAAATATTTTAGGTGTCTGCAAGCAGCCAAACCAGTAAGCCTGCAGCTGCAATTGCTGAAAAACTCAAACAACAAAACATAAAAAACCCCAACCCCCCCAAAAAAAATCTCACACAAAAAAACCCCAAAAAACACCAAAAACCACCAAAAGAAATTCAGTTCCCTACTACCTTTTTCCATACAGTAGTATGAAGGAATTGGGTGAAGGACCACTGGTGTCTTGAGAGTCTAATGCCGCATACAAATAAGCTACTAGATGACTAAAAGCTAAAGAACAGTTTTTAAGAAAAAACCTGTTTTTCAGCTTCATAATATAGTTTATCCCTCTTTTATAATCTGCTAAAAGGATCTAAACGTGATCAGTGGATCCCACAGGGCATGGCATGAATAACCTGAAATGTATAAAGACTTGCCATAGTAAGGATAGTACATCATTATAAATTATGTAACTGTTACAATACTATAGGTGTAACTTAAAAGTATGTAATGTGTGATATGATCTTGTATTGTTCCCTACTAATCCACTTTATTTTTTGTTATGTGGGGGTTTGTTTTGATCCTTTTTTATATTACCTGATCTTAATATTTCATTCTACTTAGAAAAATGGAAATAGTTGACGACTGCTGATTCCATAAATAGAGAACCCTACGAAAATAATGGAGGAGTTAAGGAAATTCAAGTCTTCAGTGTTGCTGGGGAGATATCCATCTTCTTTCATCACATTTATAAAGGCACAGCTATTTTGTCTTCTAATGTTTTGGCTTAGAGTACATACATAGTTCTCATGCACTGAGAATGATTTATAAAAGAAAGAGAAACTAAAAACTAAACCAAGAGTTGAAAGATGTGCACCAATGGGGCTAAATATACATTATTATCATTCCAGAGGCACCTTGTACTTTCTCATTTTTAAATGGTACTGAGGTGTGGGGACTGGAATGGTGCCCAAGTATTAGGACAAAGGCAGTTTTAGTATCTGAAATTTATGTACAAAATACCTATCAGATGTCAGTGCAAAAAGAAACAGAAGAGCTGTGTGGTATATGGTAAGCTGGCATTTGAATGACATCACTGACGCTGAAAATTTTGCAATGGAAAGCAGGACATACTTTCCTTGCTTTCTTTTGTCATTTTTACTTTATTATTATTAGCTGTTGCTAATCATCAGATACCTACATTACTCGTTTCAATATCTGCAACCTAATTTAAGGAATGAGGGATATAGTTGCAGTAATTATAGCATAAACTATGAACAAACTAGACATTCTGACATTTGGTGTTACGCATAGCTGTAATGCGTAACACCGAATGATTGCTTTAAAACATCACAGCTTCCATCACAGGTTTCAGCAGTATAATTGAAGCTGAATGCCACAGGATGCAAACATTGATTACTCCCCTCCACCCCCTCAGCTTTCTGCCTTGTAGATCATTATTAGATATCTCAGGAAAGAAGTTTTATGATTGAATCTTTGCACTCCTAAAAAAAATAAACCACTCACAAAAGCAACACAGACTAATCTGTAGGAAGTTAAGGAACTGGTAATGGCATCTATTCTACTGTAGATGTGATAGAATATGTGGATGATTATAGAAGTGAGCTTAGAAGTGAGTTTCAGCATTATTGAAAGAAAACAATGTGACTACAATACAAGAGCATTTTCATGACAATGACATACTTAGTCTGAATTTGTGATTAACATACCTTATTCCCTTGTTCTTCTTCAATTATCCATTCAATAGTTCCCTTAAGTAACATCTATCAAACATCATATTTTTATCCTGCCTGCCACAAACTCTTTCTTTCAAGAACCTGAAGAATGGAGTGAACTTAGCCATAACTTGGTCCTTTCTGATAGCTGAACATAGCACTGAAACGATTCCAATATCTTAAAGCACACCACAGTTTGAGAATTGTTGTATCTTTCTTTCCTGCCCTCGATTAATATACTTAATTTCCTCCTTCTTTGCTTCTGCTGGTTGTTTCAATCCATTGAACAAAGACAAGGAAATTAGCATTTTCTAGGACAAGTGGAACTATCAGTGCCACCATCATTACTGGAACCATTGGCAAGAACCATGACTGAATACTGACTACAGGCTTTAAAAACCAACTGTAACAGAACATGCTGATGGATACTTTTAGTCCCTTTATCCTTATAGGATGAATTACCTCCTATAACTCCATAATTTTGTAATCTGTTTTCAAAACACACAAATACTGTTGAAGCTCTATTTTTGTGACAGTGAAGTGTAAAGGAGGTGTCAGTCTCAGAGGTTAGACATAGAGAAAAAATCTCCACTCCTTCAAGGTTTTCACTTTAAACACTAGTTTTTCCAAGGGCTAATGTCTACAGTCTCACAAGTGTCAAGGAGAATACATTCTTCAGTAAAAAGTATACAGGCCTTCTGTATTTAAAAGCCTTTGAAACCTATCCTTGCTGCCTGCACAAGAAAAGAGCATCACATTGTAAGGCCTCAGAAAACCTTGTCACCATGGCATAAGCATGAGGAAGGTTAGTGAGTCATCAGTGCAGAGATAGCCAATAATTTCACCCTTTCTGTACCATGACAAAATTAGTAATGCATTTGTTTGTATACCTCTCTACTGTTTCCATGCAGAATAAAATCACCAAGTATAAATATCACTCCCCCTCTTCAGATGTACAAAGGACAGCTATCCAACAAATACTCTCATCTCACTATATTATATTTAACTACACTAGAATTGTGTTATGTATCAAAGTGCCTATAGCACTAGATAAATTTCCTGGATTATTTAAAATTTTCTTCCAGTTTGATCCAGGCCAGAAGAGAAATGTTCCTTCCTTCCACATCCTAAGGAAAGTGTTCTTCCATAAAATCAGGTTAAGTAGCATCAGTTCCTGACACAGTTTTTAGTTAGTTCAAGAGCTCTTCAAAATGGCAAAGACCCCTGAAACATTCTCAGAGTCATCCAGGAGGTGTCATGGAATCTATTTCACATCTTACACCTAGTACTGCATATGAGGTCTCTACATCTATGAACACAGGAATTTTAGACCTACTGAGCACTTTTTCTGGCTCTCAGAGTGAAACAAGTAGTGTGGAACACAAGTTCTAAAAATGTGACTTGGGAGTGCTTTTAGCAGTGATTTTTGACTGTTAACAAAGTCAAATTAAAGTTCAGGTTTCATTTTAAGGGACTAGGAAACAAACTGATTAGATCTTTTTGGGTGAAAAAATATTCTTCATGCACCTTCAACTGAGAATTGACCAGCCAGATTTCATTTCTGGACAGGCTGCCAGAAAAATGTAAGACTGTATTTAAAGTAATTTTTCTAGAAAGACAATTCATGACTGGCTCATGGCTGCAGATAATTCCAGGTTCTGCTAAAGTGTTTAGTATGGCAGGAAGGATGGTAACAGGAAGACTGTCTGCATACAAATTATCTTTAAAAATTTAAATAACAATGTTCTTTTCAATGAACATAAGATTAGAGAGCCCCAAAATGAAACCTCAACATGTTTGTCACAAGATCAGCTGAACACTTCAGGAAAGTGTTTTAGTCACAGAAGAGGTAGAGGAGAATCTGCTTCTTGCTCTTCAGTTACTTCCCGTGTTCTGGGACTACTCTTGATGATTGGAATTATTTTTTCCTTCCCTTCCATGAACACTCACTTCTACGCCTTCCATATTTCTAAGAAATATCAGCTGATTTGCAGGAAATATTTGTCTGTTACAAATCTTTTGGGAATAATACATTTCACAGTTTCTTTCTCTGCCCAATCTTGACCCATATCTTTTCCCTCAGCATTCTTCCAGAATATTCATAAAATCACTGCCACCATTAGCAATATATCTTGGGAGTTCAAGTCTTCATATGTAAAAGTTGTTTTGTGAATTTGGCTAATTAGGACACAGCCTCTACAGTTAATAGGTATGTTATCCAATTATTTTCTTCCTGGCAACTAAAGTCAAACTCAGTTCTTTTAGGAAAACAATCATTACAGCAATTCTGAACCAAACAGCAGCAACACCCAAACTGCTACATCCTCCTCTGTCATGCAGGTTGTGGCTTCAGTACTCATGCTCATGACTTCATGTGTTTCCTGATAATGTCAAGGAGACATTGGGTAACGCTGTTTTAGGCAGGGAAGAAATCAGTAACTGCCAAAATAGACACAGATTTAATCTTTGAGAGTAGACTCCAACACAGGTTTCATGAGGGAGCACCAATTGCGGATCTATTACCTACCTGTAAATATTCAGACAAATGTGTAGGCGGTGAGGGTGATGACCTGAGCTAATCTGGGTAAGTGTTGGATCCACTGCTTGTCAGTAGTCTCACACTTGAACTCACATAAATATTCTGGATAATATATCAGATTCACTTATCATTTCAGCCTCCCAGAAGGATCCTTGTGGAGTCAGGTTAACGCTACATATTCTAATTAGCCAGCAAGAAGCAAACCCAAACTTTTCTGTCATTGTTTTTTAACAGTTTCTTTCATAGATTTCTCAGTGGAAGCCAAGATAGTGGAATTTCAAAAAACTTGTCACCATATGTGCCCATACCATTTCCATGGCTTCCTCATTTTGAAAAGAAGTGGTGGGTGTTTCTGTATTCCTTCAAGATCAGTGAAATCCCAGCATGTTGCCTGGTCCCTCCATGTACTATTTTTCATGCAGTCAGGTTTACAGTGAAGCTCTGTCCCAAGTTAATTTTTAAGGCTGCTTGTGATTTACTTTATTTACTTTTTGATTTTTTTCCCCCCCAAGATTATACTTGTTTTGTGGAAGAAACCAACAAATGCCCTTTAGGCAAAAGGAGAACATGGTTCTATTTTCAGAGAGGAAAAGCTTCATGTCTCCTTAAGATTCTCTGTCATATTTGATAACTCACCATTAGACACGAAACCAGAAAACACAAGCCCCTCCCACACAATGGGTTCCTATGGTCTGGGTTCTGGAAAGAGGAGGAATTGTATTTGGAACGATTTGGATATAAAACATTCTGTTTTCCGGCTCAAAGACTTTCTGAGTGGGTAACAGATCTTACCAGTACTATCTGTGATGTTGATTTGGCTTCCGCAATTGATTTTATGCCTCCACCTACAAGGACTCAAGCAGCAATAACTGAAATAATAGGAATATCATTAAACACCTCCACTCCCATAATTATCAATCATTAGTCCTTGATAGGAGCTTCAAGGTCAGATGCTCAGTCTGACAAAGCAGACTTTAATCCATTAAATCACTTTGGCTTTCACCTCCAGGGAAGGCCTCTAGCAGTCAGGGCTTTTTGTTCAAATACTCAAAGAAAGTTTATCATTTTAGATAAAATGCAATTTTCTGAGCTACTCAGTATGGTTGGGTTCTACAGAGCCCATAGTTTCCTCCCCGTGTGCAGACACCACCCTTCTCTCAGGCAAGGATCTGTGCAGTGGTCTGGGTTGCTCTGCCCCTCAGTGGCGCTGGCTGTTGCCTACACAGCTGGGAGCTCTCTGCAGCAAAAGGGAGGTCCTTGGACACAACGTATTTTGAAGAAATACAATTACTGCAGGACACGGTCTTCTTTTTCTTCCCATTTACCAGAAGCAAGCTCCAAAGTGACTACACAAACTCTCAGAGAAGCTGATTTTAATCACTCGTGACTCATTTATAACTATGAATTAAATTTTCCAACTTTACAGCATTTATTTTGATTGCATTTTATAATGACAGTTGCCATCCTAGTTACCAAACACTAATTTATGATATCGGTTAATTTTGCGTTATTAATGAACTATCAAAAAGGCAGTGTGACTTATAGTAATGACATTTAGCAAGTCACTAAAATATCTAGAGAATAAATAAGAACTTCAGAGAGTTGCTTCTTTTCCTTTCATGAAAACAGAAGAAAACCTCAGATAGAATAGTGAATTTTGTAAGAATATTTCTTCTTTTTTCATCCTCATGTATTCCCTCATTCATGAATTTTAATTTCATATTATTTTCCATTCCATTAAAATATCTTAAACAAACAGTTGACAGCATGTGGATTGTCTTTCGGGAACTCTGTCCATCAGATTTTCCTCATTTCATGGCAACATTCAAGCAATTAAGGTTTTAATGAGGCTGAAAATTTCCAGCCCAAATAATGTAATGAGTTTGACTATCTTCCAGAACAACTGTGGCACTAATGCAGGAATGCACTTAACCATATGCTTGAATTCATAACTGTGTTGTTGGGCAGCAGCTGTCTGCCTCTTAAGTGAGGTGTAAAGCTCACACTTAACATTTGCTGAGTTTGGAGGGTTTATTGCACCATTGCTTTGCCTGTGTGAGAAGTACAAGTACAATATTGCCATTTTCTCGTGTCACATTCTGCTCTCTCAATGTACTTACTCATATCTACAAATTATTCAAATGAGACCTGATCCATTCCTTATTTTCAGTTTCAAAATACCACTAGGAATTGCACAGTATTTCTCAAATGGGAGGTAAATTAGATTCTGTTACTTAACAGAATATGAAAAATTAAAATGTATCAACACCACAGACTGAACTGTGCTGATGGCTGTCAGGACTTCTAATTCTCTGTCTGTGGTAAATGAGAACCTTTCATTTCTTCTTCTTTTGAGAAAGGTTTTTCATCCTGATAAAAAGAGTATTTGTTTTCCTAAAATTACTTCATACACATTATTTATCTGACTGTGAAATAAGCATTCATCTTCAAAAATAAAGAACTAATTAGCTTGGGGCAATTGCCAGATACCAGCAGCATACTTTCCAGAGTCACAGTAGCAAGAATTCTATGAAAATTATTCTACTATTTAGGTTACCATAGCACAGTTGCCTTCAAGTTGTTCTGTTAAAAAAGATGCTGGCTTGCTGCCAGCACAACCAGAATTTGTCCCAGCTGAGAAAGTTACTTCATAAACACTTTTTTTTTTTCTTTCTCGTTGGAAAAATAAACAAGAAAGGAAACAAACCACCAAAGAATTCTAAAACAAATTTAAAGAAAAATTAAATGGCAGATTTTAAAACTGTCACATGGATTGCAATTCTGAATGTTCTTCAGAGATAAGCACAAAACTCCCTGAAATAAGAAAAATATATTTTATTTGAATAGTGATTCCCCATTTCATATTTACATATTTGATTTAGAATTTAACTGTAAACACACACAAAAAATTAAATTAGCTAGTTCAGTAGCTTTTAAAAATGGTAAATTATTCTTACTTTGCATGAATAAGAGCAAGATTAGAATGATTATTAAACATATTGGATTTTAAACAACATAGGCCAAATTCATCCTTTTAAGAACTCAACAGAACTAAAATGATCAATGAACTAATTAACCCTCTTGAATTTAACATAATTCAGTACGAATTAATATTACACTTTAAATATTAACTTAAGGTCCTTAATTATTTACAGTTTTGGTGTATCTTTTCATAGTGATATAATTAGCATAGCTATGTGGGTATAAATAGTAATTTTAGAAGAAGTTAGATTCAAAATATATTTTTAGTCCAGTTTGTGTGTTTCCCAAAAAGCATAAAAAACTTTTGAAAGGGAAATGCACTAAAAAATCTCGTCCTTTTAAAAGTTTCCACTTTTTAAAAGCCTTTTGAGGAAATATTATGCATTTTTCAGTATTGATCTATCTAGAGAACAAACCTGGACTCCTGACACAAGGATAAATTCCTTACACATAATTGCTAATTCTACATAATAGTACACTGCATTATTGCTACACATAATACTAATCCTAACACTCAGTCTACCTTGAGTTTTGCAGCATACCTAGATCCAAGAATCAGCCCTAATTCAATAGAGAATAAAATCCTCTGCTACCTGGCACCTGGTAGATGCAGACTCCCAACACAAGCATTCTCCTCAATGCCACTTAGATCCCAAGAACTGGATCATGCACTGTATGTCAGAAAGGGTCACTCTCACTTATTGTGAGAACTTAGCTTTCTTTTTGCATTTTCACCAGGAGACTTGAGTTTACCTTCTAGAAGACTAACCTTTGCCTTGGCTTAGCATTGGCTGAGAAGCCACTCACACTGCCGAAACTCGGCATGGCAAGGAAAGTTTAGGAGTCATGCTTCAAAAACTCCTTTATCATTCCTTTTTAAATTAAAAGCATGTTTTACCTAGTATTCTGTGATTCTAATATCTATATTTAGATTTAACAGTCCTTACAGGTAGAAAATCTTAATGATGAATATTAGTTATTCTTCATTATTATCTAAAGATTATTTTTATCCAGCTTTTTAAACTCACTAGCTTTCATTTTACTTATTGTTGTAGATGTTTGTCGAACTGTAAATCTAATATGAACCTCAATACACCATGAGGCCATCTCAGCATGGCAGCTAACTTAGCAGGGGAGGCACTGTTTCACATTATCTAAAACATGGAAACCTGCTGGTTTTTATCAAAGAATGGTGGCATCATTGAAGTTGAAAGTGATCTTCATGTATCACTTTGTCCTCTTGCTCTGAGCATGGTCATTGTCAACACTCTGAGCATGGCTATTGTCAAAGCTAGGACAGATTACTCAGGGTCTTGTGTGGCTGAAGTTTAAAACTCTCTAAGGCTGGGATTTTGCAGCTTCGCCAGGTGGCCCTTTCCAACATCTAAACACTTATAAAACTTTGCCCTGTATCCAAACAGGTTTTCCTCTGCTGCAGCTTGTTGCCTTTTGTCCTTTCTGTTGTGTACCTCCAAGGCAACACTCGCTGGTATCATCAGAGCTCCAGTGGGTAATAGACAGCAGCAGTTACACTCCTTATCCTTCTCATCTCCAGGCTAAACAAGGAGAGTTCCCTCTGCTCTTCTTTCTCATTATGACCTAATCATAAGCTCCGTAATCATCCTAATGATCCTGCACTGACGTGTCTCTGCAGTTGAATATCTTAATAGCAGGGGTCCCAATGCAGTTCAAAGATGTGACCTGGGGAAAAAATCCCTGCTGGCTCTGCTATCACAACCCTGGCTGTTAGTAACCTCCACGGTTCCCGGGGTGATCTCTCTGCTCATTCATATTCAGTTTGTTGTCTGCCAAGAGCTTTGCTTCAGAGCTGCTGACCAGCCCCTCAGGCCCCCTCCTTTACCCATGTCTGGGTGTACCCACCCCAAGTGCAGGGCTGTGCATTGGTCTGCATTGAAACCCACAAATCTCCTGTTGGCCTGACATGGGGATCTCTCTCAACACAGCAAATCAATGTGACTAAAGTCTTTCTTGCTTATTCTCTCAAATTTGATCAGGGGTTTTTTGTGTCTGATGATAGCTTTTCACAGCAAAATGTAGTCTGGTAAAGCAATAAATATCCACTTACAAAAATCAGCTCAATTTGGTTTTTTAAAATAAACCATTAATTTCTATTTCTTTCAGAAGTCCAAATCATAGGCAGAATGTAGTGTTGGTCTGAATATCAGGCTTGGCACAACTTCCCAAACAGTCTCTTTGACATACTAAAAGAGTCTCTCAGGTTGCAGAAGCCAAGCCATAAGCACCTTCTGCATTATTGACTTATGTCCTCCCCATGGTCCTTGGTTTTCGTAGAAAGCAGATACAGCACAAGAGTCTATTTTGAATTACTCTCCAAAACTTAGATATCTATTTCACTACACAGTGAATCTTTGCACTTTACATTTACCTCATTCTTTATATTGTCTGAAACTGAATTTCTAATATTACCCTTTTAGTTTATCTTTGTAAAGCTCTCTTAAAATATGCTGTTCCTTTTATAGTTGCTTTCCAAAATAAGCTTCTTACAGACATTTGCTATCTAAATCAAATTAATTAAATTGAATCATCTTTTGTAGTAAAGAAAGACAAATAGGGTAAGAAATGCAAATACTAAGACATATCCCTTCTCCATCAAAAGCTTTTTTTCCCAGTATGCTTTCTGAGAAATTGCATCTGCAATTCAAATGAAAAATAGTTGCTATACAAACAAATAGATTATATACAGCTTTATTTAACTCTCATTTTTTGATGTTTAAAACATTTCTAAATGCCCCGTCCTCTTTGTAGAGAGAGGCCTTTGAAACATAAATATCTCATTTTAGAGCTGCGGAATTGTTCAGATTTTAACTACTCATGTCCTATTTCTTTTTTGGTGTCAATGGAATGCACATATTTTATTTACAATCACAGAGAAATACTTTCATGATCTGTCATATTGAGGAATAGATCATATATGTACATAAGGTCTTGCAATTGAAAGGGACAGCTTCAATTGTACAAACAACATTATTACTGCAGACTTTAGAATTGCAGAAGTTATTTAGCTAAATATATGGAACTATGACTACAGAAAAAAAATCTCTCTTAAAAATTATTTGCTTTGAATAAAATAAAGTTAAAAGGATTAAACTATGACATGATGATTATTTACATTGCCACTGCTCCATACCACAGTTATTACATAAAAGTAAATTCTGAGACCAATGTTGCATTCAAAATCATGGGCAGGAAAGAAAACATCTTATGTGGAAGCCAAGAATTTATCATTAGTCTAATGAAAATCTCAAGACTAATTACAATACAACAGACAGTTATTAAGATTAGTCTAGTCACAATAATACTACCTGCCACAGTACAAATTATCTGGTCAATGCAGAATGACATTAATAAGGGAGTTGAAACTGTTGTACAAAACCTTCCTGGTATCTAGCTCTGCTCTTGGGCTCTGCTCTTGGGCTTTGACATAGGCTTGGTTTGGTCCTGTGTTTGGTGGCAGCAATACTGCTTGGGAAGAAGAGGGCTTCAGCAAGCCATCAGCACCTCATGCCCTTTGCCAGGACAAGCGTGGTGTTCATGATGGAGTTCCTTCTTTGCTTGAAGGAGGTGTAGGATGTTGATGGTTTCCTCCTCCCCACTATGAGAACCCTCACCTGGGGCAGTTTTTCAAGCCTGGTCCTGTGAGCTCCTGCCTCATTGCTCTGCAACTCCATTTTACATTCAAATTTGCTGTATTTGGTGAGCCTTGCTCTTTCAGCCCTTTTGGTTTTGCCCAGCTCTCAAACTGCACTTCTTTACCACCCCTGGTGACCTCTTTACTGGGGTTCCTAGTAGGGGAACATCCTGAGCACCATCTTTTCACCCTCTGCTTTCACACTCAGCATCCTGTGCTCCCATTGGCAAGGTCTCTGCTATCACACTGTGATGATGCACTGGTCACAAATACATCATTATACACAGAATAACTACTTGTTACTACTATCTGTAGAAAAATTCTAATTATCCCTCTTTTCCAGGTGTCTGTGAATATATATGCTCCATTTAAGAAGTGTGAACTTCTAACACAGGCTTTAAAATTCTTCTTAAAGAGAAAATCTGATGATTTGGACTCTTTGAGATGTAACTTGTAGGGACTTCGGTACTTCTGGACTTGGTACTTCGAATTCTGTTCTGACCGAAGTAATGCAATAAATGTGAAACAACTAGATCACAGCAGAGAGCTGAAGAATGGTCGGTACACAGTTATTATTAATGGTTCTCTGAATTCCCTTTGTGCTCTCCACTGTCCTAACACTGGAATTGTTCCTGCCTCAAAGAGATTAAATTAGACTAAGGTTCAATATGTGGATTTTAAAGATAACTGCAGAGGGTGCGTAACAGGGAGCACATAGAAAACAAATAATGCCAGATAATTACTTCTATTGATAAAATCTGTGAATGAAGACAATGCAATGTAATACATCTAGATTTTACTAAAGGATTTGATATAATTTCTCACCAAATGATGTGTTGATTAAAAATTAGCACTATACAAAATGAATGCAGCACATGCTAAAAAGAATATGACTCAGAAAGTAATTCTAGAGAGCATCTATAATGGCATGTTGCAGGATCACTTCTATTTCAATGTCCTTTACTGTGAAACTTCACAGATGAAACATAATGGAGACCATTATAAGGAAAAAAGTGGGTTGATCAAGTGATTGGAATTTCATGATAAACTGAGCTCCCTGGAATAATGTTGCAGTGTAGTTCAATGCAAACACGTGCCTATAAGATGCAAAGATATGGATCTTTCACTTAATATACAGTTTTAGAGAGCAGCATGTTGAACGCAGAATTGGAGACAAGATGGATAGCAGCTTTAAACAGTTTATAGTGCTGTAGAATAGATGAGTTGTAGGCCTGTCCCCAAGCAGCAGATATTGTTTTCAAGGGGCCTCAGGAAATACAGAACAGGAGTCTGAGTGTCTCAGGAGAATTAAATCAATGCACCTAAACCACGAAAATTTTTCCCCATTGACAAACAATATTTTGTACACGTGAGCTTAAGTAATAGGAGCTTTTAAAGTATTGGCTGCAAGACAATTTACAGCAAGGAAAACTACCCCCCTCTCAGAACATACTGCCTGCAGTCTGTTCCTCTTTTAATCATCCCCACTTTTCATCATATAATCCACCTAGTCAGGAGTTGAGTTGTCCCAAAAGACAGAGCTTGGCTGGTGCCGCATCAGTGTACCGTGTCACCGCTCTGTGTTGACACAGAGAAGCCAGAAGAGCCGCTGTGCTCTAGGCTGAAGTTTGGGGCTGCACTGGGCTGCTCAGCACCCCTGGCCGCTGGGCTGGCTCGCAGCTGCTGCTGCCAGCTGCGCTCTGTGCCAGTTGTCGCTGCCAGCTGTATCTGCTGCCTGCAGGCTGCTCCGCCGTGCCTCTACAGGCGGAGCGGCTGCTCGGCACTCTCGGCTGCAGGCTGCTCCCATGTTTTGCTGGATTATTTCACGTAGCAGTGCCTGGGGTGTTTCAGCTCTTAGGGAATGTTCAGTGATGCGCAGGAATGTGGTTAAAGTCATTGCCAGAGAAAGAAGAGTTCTCAGACACTACCTCTTAAAAATAAATTCAATCAGTCCTTGGGATTTTTTTTGTCAACTCTTCCTGCTTCGGCAATTTACTGTAGATTTGTAGGATTGTCCAGGCTTTTCCCATCCCTATACCTTAGCTGATTCTAGCAGAAATGCTGTCAATATTACAAATTACCTATGAAACATAAATTTGTTAAAGCCTACCATGTTCTCTGTTGAAGTCAGTAGTTCCCACTGTTCCACAGGTGCCCAGAGGGGGTGTGCCCTACACCACAGCCTGCGGCTCCCAAGGAAGGCCTATTGGTCCCTGAACAGCTTACCTGAGCAGAAATAAAGCCTAGAAGTTAATGGGTCCCTGTACTTGCATGTAACAGAAGAAACAGCAAAAACATCCTTGTAAAATAGTGCTTCAGATTGTGGTGAGGTTTTGAGGGTTGTTTTTTTTAATGGACTCTCTCTTCAAGAAATTGTTTTCATTCCTTGGTTTTCCTACATCTTTAGTTACACAGTTCAAATATCCAGCTTTTCCTGACTGTAGCATTTTCCGCAGTACTAAAGCAACAGGAAAAGAGCAAACTTGTTAGGTAACATCAGTAAGACTGATCACTTGCCTATTTTTGGCTGGTTGTCAGAGCAAGATTAAGGAACCAGTTATCCCACAAGCTAACCTTTAATGGTACCCTGCCGTGCTACTATAGATCACTTAGCTGAGCCAAACCTGTTAGATGGTCATTGCTGTCATACATACAGGATGCAAATATCTCCCAAATATATTTAATCTATTGGCCTTGCTCTCCACTTCTTCAGATTTATTTTGTTTTAAAACTTCATTTCAAAGGATTAAAAAAAAACAGAGATGGCTCAAAAACTAGTCTAAGGGATTATGTGCTAGGTTCCCCAAACCTGTCAAGGCTGAAAGAACCACAGTTTGAATGGGGAAGAGGAAAAGCTCTAAAACTACTGCTGTGTGACCAGCTGTGCTATTTCTGAACAGTGCTAATAGGAAAACCATAGCCCATTTGCATGTCTCATAAGCCCATCCTCACCCACAATTATTGTGTCTCTTCCTGTCTGTTGACAAAACCTTTACAGGTTATAGTGCACGTAGCAAATAATACATGCACTATAACATAAACATTCTTGTGATTGGTTTTGCAGTGTTTTAGTTAACATTATTTTTCTGTGGCACGATGCATTTCATGCTGAAGGACAGGATATGGAAGATGTGAGCCTCTTACCTGCAGTACAAACTGGCTTGCCTGGGAACTTCTGGGCTTCAAATCCTGGGAACCAAAAGACCATCTCAGGAAGGAGCCCTCCCTCCTATTCTTTCTTGGGGGTTCATCTAGGGGAAAAAAATTCACAGTGAGATTTGCTATCCAGTTCAAATCTGCTGCCTGATGACCTGAATAGCTGCAATTCAGAATCAGTTGCAACTCCTTGGATGGAAATTGTCTCATCTGGTATTAAAATCTACAGAGTAGGTGTGCCTGTGGGGATAGGTGTCAGTGAGACCCAGCAAATGCTAGCAGTGGGATCCAGGCTGGGATAGACCCAGCCAGAAGTAGGAGCCTGCTTCAGTGTGGGTGAGGCACTGTGGAGGTGCTATTTTCTGCACTGGTGGCGAGGGGCACCCTGGCTCATGTCCATGTCTGGGCTGCAGATACTACTACATTTAAACAGGAAGAATTTCACTCCATCTCTTATTTTCTGTGTTCAGTAAGACTAAAGAAAGCAGAGCACATAGCAGTAATCCCTTAGCAATTTATAGTCATAAATGGTATAAAACAAATAGCATTAAGAAAAGGAACTGTAATAGGTTTGACTTGTTAAATGTATTCAAGCATTGGTTGCATAGGAACTAACACATATAACTCATTGTAATTGTGTCAGTTATAATAGCAACTACAGGGAATATAAATTTCATACTCTCTCTAAATTAGCATCTTCTATTTTCTAGAGGTGGAAAAAGAAGAAACCATGAAGAAAACATTTGCAGTTTAGGGGTGGATTTTGAGATCTACTTATAAGATAATTATTGCTTTTTAACATTTAGCAGAAGATATGCTTATTAAGCTTAATAATGGCTCTATTAAAAACACAAAGCCAAATAATCAACAGTTGTCCTGCTTCACAAGAGTAACAATTAAAGGGTGTGATGTGGAACAGTAAAAGGAATAACAGCAAAGTAGACAAAAGTGAGAAAGAAACTGTTCTGTTTGGAAACTGAGCATTGCAGAACAAAAGGCTATTTAAGAATATCTGAAGTAACTGTAATGCCTACAGTAGAGAATATTTGCCAAGCCAGTGAGTATCTTTAAACAAAAACTGAAGTCACATTTAAAAGCATACTGCTTTTTTTATAAAGCAATATTTCAGTAATTGCTGATCTGACCTCTGCACCTCAAAACAAAATATCACAACAGTATTATAGATGTAACATTAGGAATTTGAGAGTTGATTCACTGTCCCATAAAAATTAACAGTAGCAAGCTAAACTGTTAATGCATTAAGAGGAATACTAGGAGTATTTTAACATTCCTTTGAGAGTGCTGGATTCACATTGTTTCTCCAGCAGTTAGGCTGAAAGTTTTTCAAATTTCTGTTAGGAATGAAGTTTTGCAGGGTAAAAAGATACATGTGCATCTTACCCCTCCTCCCTGATGTGTAAGGATGAGCTCGAACAAACAAACAAACAACAACAAAAAAAAAAAAAAGTGGAACTTCTTTAATTTTTTTTCTGATTTCTTTCTGTCTCTTCACAAGTTCAGTTAACCTTTAGGGGATGCTTCAAACAATTTTCAGGCTATTTATCCCAATTGCTGAGCTAAATTTGACCTTTCTAACTTAGAAAGTAACCCAGTGCAATAGAACTAAACTACTGGGAAAGGCCAGATGCTGAAGCACTAACAGCAACCCCGTGCCCTTTATGGGTGATTTACTTCCATGTAGCATGAATGCTCCTTGATGGTTAGGGTGCATTTCATGCTGTCTTAGAGAACCTATTCTATTTTAGCTCATGTGAAAAAGATTCACTTCACATGGCCTAGACCCAAGTGCAGTAAGTGGAGACAGTCAGGAGGTTCAGCTCAAAAGCTTGCTCCTTGTCTGAACTGAAATGCTATCACAGGAGCACCTTTGTCATATACACTACTTGCAGAAAAATCACTAGGAATTCTATGCATCACCCAAAATATGAAATTGAATCCTCAGGCAAGTTAAAAGCAAGAATGTATACAAATATTTTATATAACAGTGGTTTCATAATCGCCTATAAAACTTTTAATAAAGCATCCTGCTGTTCAGTATTTATTGCCAGCTTGACATGAACTTTTAAAGTGCAAGTATATTTTATGAATATATAAATAATTACTTTTTCAAAACAGATTTCAAATGGGCAGCTGCAAGTGATTCACAAAGAAAGAAAGAAAGAAAGAAAGAAAGAAATACTTATAAAACACACAAAAATAGTGTTGTTTGGTAAATGTACACAGAAGAAGGTTCATCCACATACAAAAGAACTCTTGAAGACATAACAGTCATCTTTAAATTGTTGCTTCATGATTTGAAACTTCCCTTCGATGCTGAAAGGCAGGAAGTATCTATTTCAGATAGGCAAATAGTATCTATTTCAGATATCTATTTCTTGGCATCTCACAGGAAATGCTCTTTTAACTTCCATTGCTTTCAAGCTGCCTATAAATTCCAGACATTTTAAGTCAGAGTTTCTCAAATGCCTTCTCCTTTTCTAGCCTCTAAACCTCTATGATCACATGAAACTAATTAAGAAATAATGAAATGCTGCATAGTTTGTGCACTATATTATTTTCTTTTATGTGTTACTAAAAGAATTGTTTCTTTTCTGCCACAAAGTATAGTACTTCCAGCTGTTTGATCTAAAAACACATCAGTGTTATGGAACTGTTCTTTTGTCTTTACCAACTTAGCAATGGCTCAGAACAGTTTTCCCATCAGACTTTGCCTGTGGAAAGAAAAAGAGAGAAACATTGCTTGTATCTTCAAAATTATTGAGTGAAGTTTTATATATATATATAGATATAGATATAGATATAGATATATAAAAAAAACTTCACTCAATAATTTAAATAAACTTCATAAATTTAAATAAAACTTCATATTCATATATATATACACATATATATATATAGATCCCATAATTTCCATGCTTTTAATCTCAGCTTTCTCAGATTTATTCTCCAGAAAGCATAATCGGGTGGTGAAAAAACTGATCAACACCCTTTCAAAAAGCAGAGAAAAGTGTCGCTTTCCTTTTTCCTTCCTCTGAATTCATATTGAAATTTCTCTCTTTTATCTGGGTTTTAATTTTTTTTTTATACTAGCCGTTTAGAGACCTTCTATGGATGATTGCAAAACAAATTGTAGCATCATGGTCTACCAAAAAAGTATTCCAAATCTATGATCTGGACTCTTGATATAGAGGGAAAATGCCCCAGAATGGTATTATTACTGCTTGGAGAAAATATTGGGAGCAACGTTTAACGGAAGGGGTTCAGACAGACCTAAAATGGGAAACCATGGCAGAACTGAGAACTTCATCATCCACCATTATCTATTGATAATAGAAGAGAGGATCTGAAGAAGGCAGCTAGCAACTGAGAGAGTATTCCTCACAACAGCTTTAGTTGTGGTTATTCAAAGACCACAGATGTGCTGTTAAGTAAACATCTGACTTGGCAGACACGATGTAGCCTAATCACTCTTGACCATGGAAGATCAACTAGGAGTGATAGAATCTGTGGGACAGCAGGGAGTAAAAGCTGGGCCAAAGAAGAGAAAGAGTAAAATACAGAGCAGCTTGCGTGATGTGAGCAACCTTCCAGGTGTGAGTTTCAGCAGTATCCCAAAACACTGACCTCTGCATTGCTCTGCAATCTTGTTTGATAGGTGAGAAATAGATTGTATTTCATAGCAACTTTCCAGCTAAGAGGGAGGTCCTTTGCTCCTCAAATAATCCCTGTGTCTGCATGAGTTTGTATGAGAACAACAGCACATTTAATTTCTGCACACGCCCATTATCTCCCCTCCATACGTGTGTTTATGTGGGGGAGAGGGAGGGAAAAGGTGGGAGGAAGCAGCATAGTCCTGAGCTGTCAGCAAAAGCATGGAAAGATTTTATTGTATCCCACAAGTGCTGGACTTTGGTCTCACCAAAACAGGAGGTGGGGCTGCTAACAAATGTTGGTGAAGTTGCATGAACCAAGAAGGAGTGGATAGAACAGAACATTTAGCAGGAAACTTTCTTTTACAAATGGCCCCCCAAAATGCTTTCGGTACGTCCCTGAAGCTCCATTATCTCTGAGCACAAGCAACAACTGCAACAATCTCCTGAGCAAAGTTCAATGAACAGAAAGGACACACAACTCTCATTATTTTAGGATATTTTTCCATTTGGGTCTTTCTCTGTGGTGAAACTCTGCAACAACCTTTAGATAGTGTCTAGTTGCTACAAGGTCTACACAATCCCTTCTGGGTCACTAGGAAAAGCCTCACCATCTGTCTCAGAACTGCTCAGAATAGCTCCAAGGCTCTGCTCCTGCTATCTGTGCACCTCTCTGCCTCTGCACTCTCAGGGCTTCTCCAGCTGACTGCATTGCTCCCAAGAAAGGGCACTTTCCTGCCCTCCTTCATGGCTTTCACTGTGCCCTGAGTGCAGCAGTCAGGATAGTGCACAGGAGTGTTTGGGGACCTCCAGCCTTGCCATTTGGAATTGCGCTGTCTCCCTAAAATTCACTGGTCTTGCTCATTTCATTGAGTGACTAACAGAAGAGGACACCAGCATGCTCTACTGCACATTTTTTTCTTTGAGATATTTGCTGGATAACTTCTTAGTAGCCATGGGGCAGTGGTTGCCAAATCTGGGGCATGAGCTTGGGAGTATTGCTAGAGGTTATGTAGGCAGCACTCTGCATCTGTGCTAGTTTTAATCCTTGTGGCTTGTTAGTCCCTAGAGAGAGAGCCCACTTTGTCAGCACATCCTCTGGCAGCTCTGTTTCCCTCTTGGGATGGAAATGTGCCCTACAAGAGAAAGCTGTGGCAGTCTCCTTCCCTCTGAGCCCATTAGGTTCATCTCACCTTCATTTCATAATCCTTGACACCAGTATTTACATTTAATGCATTTGCAATGAACACCGTGACAAGTCTCTAGCCAGGGTCTCTAAAGGTCACTGCTGAGACTCCAGACACCTGCCCGGGGGGATCTGGGAGCAGGGAAGTCAAGGAGCCAGCCCAGGTCATGGATCCTGGTGGGTCCCTGCTCTGGGAGGCATCCCAGGAGATGTTGCATTCTGGCTTTCTTCATGGTGCTGAGCCCTGACATCTGACTGTTCCTATATCCACCCCAGTCGCAGTACACCAGGCCTCAGGGGACCTGGCATTTATGGATGTCACACTCACCTTTCCGTGTCACACCAGCAGCTGCATGGTCTTTGCCCCTGGGCAAGGGGTGAGGGCCAGGAATGGGGTCAATGCTCCCCAGAGCCAGGCACCAGCTCTGCTGTAGGAGACTCATTGTCTACCTCATGCTCATCATAGACCCAGTGATATTTTTCACCTTTGTTGTAGAGCTGTTGGCAACATGAGTGGCAAATAGTCGCTGTATGAGAATGGCAATGAATTGCTTTGATTTTTAAGTAGATTCAGGTTCCACCTGGTGACATGAAAAAGTAGTTACCAAAACCTTCACAAGAAGTTAAAACATTCAAAATATATAATATACCAACCTTTCCCAAAAATCTGATCATATCAATGATATTTTGTAATTGTAGCTATGTGGTACCTCCAAAAGCACTGACTTGTTACAGAAATCTCCATATGTTTTGCAAAAAACCTACAAAATATCCTTTCATTATTCATAATTGTGAACCCAAGAGAGACTGCTGTGATCAGCTGGCATGACACAGGCTAGGGATACAGTCCCAAAAAATTCCTGAATTACTGAGCAAGAGTATTTATTTTAGAAAATCATCCACTTCTCTTTTAAAAATCTCTACTGCATAAGAATTCACCACAGTTCTTGAAAAGCTGTTCCAACAATTAAAATATCACTGTTTGAATTTGTCTAATTTCTTTAACAGACACCAAATCTTACCTTTGCTCATTTAAAGAGCTTCTGCCGCTGCATTTCTGCCCCCACAGGTACACTGAGACTCTCATGGGGCTGAGCCTTCTCCTGGCCATTAGGGACACGTTGAGATCCATAGTGCATTCACAAGAAAGTGGATTTTTTGTAGTCCTTCAGACATTTTTGTGGCTTTACTTTGTAGCAAGCTTATTTATTTCAGTATATTCCACAAATCTCTGACACCAGAATGGGACAGAGTGTTCCAACAAGATGGTACCAGTATGACAAACAGATGAGTTATAGCCTCTCTGCCTTTACTGGTCTGTATATCTGAGGTTGCCCTACCTCCTTTTTGATTAAAACTTCCATTGTGACCTCATGCTCAGGTCCAACAAGCTCCCACATCTCCTCCAGTGTCTCCTTTGCTCTAGCAGAGTCACATATTCTTTTGTCTCTTCTTTGTTTCAAGATGTGCAATACCATATCGGGCCATATCAGAATGGATTTTTTGTGTCCAGCTTACTGAGCACAGCAGAGCCCTCTGTGCATGTCCCCTTCATTTAATTTGTTCTATCAGTGTAGCTGATTCAGGCTCCCACCAGCTTTTCATGACATACAAAATCAACGTAAATCTTTTGCAAGAATGGACAGTGGGAATTGAAGATTAAACCTAAACTTTGAGAATAAACCTAAAATCATCCATTTTGATGAAAAAAAAATTGAAGTGTACATGGAGTAGCATGGAGAATGTTTATATTTCCTTTCTCTGCAGAAGAGAAGCCTAATGGCATATTCTTAGGGGTCACTCTTCCTTGGCTGGTGAATTTCTGTGTTCTCTTCATGGCTTTGTAAGGCAGAAGCATAGAATCAGCAGGGTTTTGAAATGCAAAGTAAGATTTTCCCTTTACATTTCAACTCCTTCAGATTCTGAGGGACTCAGCTGGTGGGTTTTATGGCTAACAAAGGCAGGATGGAGAAAGCAGCTGACTACCAATGCTTTTAAATCCCAGCCTGAGAAGTTCTCACTCCACTGAAAATCTCTGTCTGTAATAAATATAATCTACACCAACACTTGGGGAAGTTCATTCTTTAATCCAATCTAATCTTAAAAGACAGTAAAATATCTGTCTGTAGATTCTTGGGTTTGCCTCACATCACTTGTAATAGGTGATCAATATTTTTTGTTGTTGCTACCCTTTTCACAAAACAAAAAAAGAAATTGTTGGGACGGGAAGGAACAAGCAGTGTAACTAGAACTTCAAAAAGGTGGAAATTATCCAAAATTACACCTGCACCTCAATGCTCAGAGAGGATAAATAGCCAGATACACACACATGTCCACACAAACTCTGGTTTTCTTTGATGTCCCTAATACAAATGCTGACCAAGGGCTGTCTTGCTTACTTTTATGAAATAAATATGTGAAATCAGAACCCAAGGCAGATGTATTACTGACTAGTGATTTCCTATTGTGTTCTCTGAAGCTACAAGGCACAAAATAACAAGAAAGGAATAAAATCCATGTTGTAATACAACCCTGAACAGCATATTGATGCTGATAGGAGTGTATTTTTCTGCTCTTATTTTATTAAGATATATGTGAAAGTGCCAGCTTACTCACTGGTTTTGCAGAAAACCTGTGAGCCCTGACTCCACGTTTATCTAGCAAAGGGCTCTCTACAGAAGTGACATCTCCAACATCTTTATTGCTCTCCAGCCACATCTGTGCTCCAGTTTCCATACCAGTTTCCTTTTTCACTGTTTGTCAGCAAATTCACCACCTCCCCTCTCCCAATCCTGCTTTTTCCCACACTGTAAGGCAGATTAGAGAGAAACCCACTGTACCAAACAAAGCCCTGCTCACAAACCATCCAAGTTCTGTTCCCCACTCCAGGCCAAATTTATGTGTTTACCAATTTGCTTTCTCTAATCCAGTGGTCTCTTGCTCTCACTCTTTGCTCTTTTGCCATGGTGAGGAACTAACACCTCATTTTTGGAGGAAAACTGAGAGCAGGTGCCTCTTTGATGCCATTGTTGCGAAGACACATGGAAGAGATTGGATTCTGCACAGAACTGGTCTGCTTTAATGGTCCCCATCCATCCCAGAGTGTCAAGCCATGCAACAGCTTTCTCTGTTTATGACTGCAGCATGCTCAGGTGAGCAGGCACGGGGCTCTCACAGGCAGCACAAGAGGGTGACTGGCAGTGTGTGGCAACATCTGTGGCCAGCAGCCACTGGACCAGTGCCTCCCGTGCAGCTGGAGCCTCTGCTGTTCAGCCCTGCACTGAGATTTCCAGTGCAGAGCCATGACACACAGTGCAGACACATCCTCTGGGTCTCTGCTGTTCCTCAGGTTTGTGCAGCAAGCACTGCTCCATCTGGCTGCCTGCTGATCGTGTCTCCTCCAACAGAGGTTCACCTCCTTTCCTTTGTCCCAAATACACAACTCTCACAAACACTGCTAATATAATTCCTTTGCACAAGGCCCTTAGTTTGCACAGTCCACAGACTCAGACGGGCATGATTTTCAAGTGTTTGTTTCATCAGGGACTGTAGCTATGTGAGGTATTCTACAGCAGTGAAGATGGATAGTTCTTCTATCACCTTGAATCATCTTTCACCCCACTGTCCATATTCTGCTCTTCCTAAGCCCTTTCTCACCATCTTCACCTACATCTTTTTGTAGTATCTTTTCCAGCTTCTTCCCACAAAAGAGCTGATGAGCAAGTTGCTTTCTCTGTGCTGTGCAGAACAAACATATCTCACATCAGACCTTACTGCAGCTAGCAAAGAGTCTGGAAAGACCCAAGTCTTAAGGTTTCTCCACAAGAACCAGCTCACTTTGAGAAAGCAGCCCTTAGGAGCCAGTCAGAACTGCATTTGTCTTCCTGCAGCTGACATAAACTGGAGAAGTCTATACTGCTCTGTTTGATATCATGGCTAATTCAGAAGAACTGTGTCCATGTAAAAACCACCTGGATGAAATCCTGAGTGGTCTCAAACTGATTGTTGTGACAATTGGCCATTCTTGTTTAAGCATGCTGGACTTGCACATGCAGCACTACATCAGGAGCAGTCTCCTGTGGAGAATTAGCGCTGGTGAGCTTTTTGCAAGAGTAGCCTGTGGCTGAGGCCTTTTTCTGCAGAGTTTTGGAAGCAGAATTAATCTTCCACGAATTGGCATGGCATTTCTGTCACAGTAAGTGGTTTTTGTGCATTTTAGTTATGGTGGAAGACAGGAACAGGAAGAGTCACGAACACCTTAAGGAGCTCGAGATCAAGCTTAAGACTGCCTGCAGTGTCCTGGGAGGAACTTCACTGGCTGGTGCTGGCAACCCAAACTGGAACAGTCCCTTCCTAACTGCCTGACTGGACTATCTGTTTACTGTTAAAGCTCTTGTAGTTGCAAACTGCAACTTGGATTTCTCTTGAATAAATACCAACAAAGGCAAAAAGAGGTTTTTCATACAGAGTTGAAAGCATGGGAACAGCTGAGTTTGTGAAGCTCTGCCCCACCATGGTGTGGATCCATCCTGTCAAAAGTCATGGTGTAAACGTAATGGCACAAACTGTGCTGTGGTAACAGCTACTCTGAACACTGGGGACAGTTTCCACAGAGAATCAGATTCTCAAAAAAAAATCCCCCGAATCTCAACAAATTTATTCTGTGGTTACTGCATCCCAAGACATGCCCAGGCTGCAATAACAGTTCAGGAATAATGAAATGGAGACAAAAGTGAGTGATCACTAGAGTTGTAGATCTTGCAGTCTGGGACAATTGGCTGATTTTTTATATATGATTATATAATATTCCATCTAATATTATATTAATATGTTATTATATTATATATGTATTGCATGTTGTATTAATGGCAGGTTATGTGTTGGGCTATTGGAATTAAACTGACTACTTGGTTGTTCCTTTCTTTTTCCCCTACCATAGCTTTGAAAAAAATCCAAACAGTGTATGTTGTGCAGAATATGGTCCCATTGAGAACATTTCCAAATATTATCTCCATCTGTGGTGAGACAGAATTTTCAGGATGATTTCTTCTATGCTATTTTGAGTACACATCAGTTTATGTTAATACTCCTTAACTACTATTGAAAATTTTCTTTGAGGAATACTGAGTTACAAATACTACATAAGAAAAGATCAGTCATTAGTCATCAGGTCCATAAGCAATGTTTTAATTTTTTTTTTTTAACATTAAAATCAAAGTGAGATCATTATCTGGGGGCCAAGGATGCCAAATTAAGGGAGTGTGTTCTGACCATTCTAGTAAAACTTAATGTTGAGTTCCTCAGTAAGTGGAGCAGAAATCCTCAGAGTCAGTTTCTGTGGAAAAAAGAGACACAAAATAATGAATTATGCTAATGTGAAAAATAACCAGTTCAAAACAGAGATTAAGAAGTGAAACTTGAGTTTAGACTTCCATGATTTCTTTAACATATCTGGTAGGTGAAATGACTTGATGGCAGCATGCATCTTTCTACTGCTGTATCCAATTCAACATCCCTTTCAGAAACTCAGGAATGGTTTAAAATTAATTAATGACATGAATTAAATATTAAGTTATAAATACAATATCTGTCCTCGCTCTCTGTTCAATGTTAAATTTAATGTATTTTGTGCTACTCATGTAATTTCCATTTGCAGTATTTCACCAGTTTTATCTTTAGGTTTCAGAATTAATAATCTCTTAAAATGCGCGATATCCATTCACGCCTCTTCTCTATTTCTTTGCCAGCCCACAAATTCATGTTAACATTACTCTAACAGTCTGTGCTTACTTCGATCACTCCTTCAAAGTATCTAATATTTTCATCTTTCATCAGAAACAGTTCTCCAGCACTGCTTAGTAAGTTGGAATCCCACTTCTTGAATAATTTGCCTTTTCTTCAAATACAGAGAAAAATCCAGACAAAAGTACTGCAAACCCATCCAAATACAAATCCAAAAATTGGCAGGCAGCCAGAGAGGCTATTCCAGATGCAATACTGCATGGACATTGGGAGCCATGAATGTTGAGAACCTCTGCACTTCCCAGCAGAGGATGCAAGTGTGATAAAAAGAACCTCCCCTATGCCCAAGTCACGCTGTTGTCAGCAAAAGCTTGGCCAACAGAGGTACCCTTCCAACATCCCTGCTGCAATCACTGTACGGCTCCTTAAGGCATGAGACTCAAGGGGAAAAAAAGATAACAGACTCCTAATAATAGGAAGATTCTGTGGTTTTGCAAATGTCAGATCAGGGTAGTGCTGCATGAATCAGAAAGAAGTGGCTTATTACTAAGCAACCTGTTTCTATTTATATAGAAATAAATATGGCTCAATAAGCACTTAAGCACTGCTATTAGGTAAATCTGCTTTCTGTAAAGCAAAACCAATATGGTAGAAGTTACTTTCTACTGTATCCCTTCAGTGTGGTCTCTGCTCGTTAAACTATTATACAAAATGTAACCTCATTAAGCCTGTAAGAAAGTGGCAAATTTGCCCTTTATGTTTTATTTTTTATTACTTGAATTACAAGTTTTCAAGATCTAAACCCAAGCTGCTGCTAGTGCTCTTTTTTTTTTCCTTTCTTTTTTTTTCCCTTTTTTTATTAGAGGGTCAAACTTCAGAGGATTATAGGTAGTGACATTGTAACATCTGTACAAGGATGGTGGGAGAGGTTTGACTGAATCTCTTAGAATTGTGGAAGGAATATATTAATCTGGTATAAAAAATTTAACTTGGATTTTTGGATCCCTACAACATCAGCTTGGTGGGTTTTTTCTCCAGCATTTGAAGTAGATCTTAAGATAATATTTTGCTCTTAAATCAAATTTTTAATTATACTTTCCTGACAAGCTTGTTAGTCTTTTTAAATCATCTTTGTATGTGATGCTGTTAGTCTGCAGTTATCTTCTGGATTTCTGTGATTGGTGCCTTCAAGCACATCTCAACAGAATGTTTTCTTTACCCTGCCACATTTATGTTGCTTTCAGCTTGCTTAGAGGCAGTTTGGCTGTTAAACAATTTCTTCCCTTGAGGCAATACTGATTACATTTATTTATGACATTGTCTCTGAAAGTGAGATTTTTACAATTCTCTAAGGCAGAAATTTATTCTCAGCAATTTTCTTCCTTTGCAGATTCCTTCAATAAAATAAATGGAAGTACCAGGTGTGTATAATGGGGATCACTCTTTGGTTACAAATGAAACTTAAATCACTGAGCCAAGTGGGTAGGGTAGCATAAGATGTGACATCCACTACTTGTTGCCTCAGTTATCGTTCACTGCACAATGATTTAGTGGCGTTTTGCAGTGTAACACCAGGAGTTCCCTAGATGCAGACCAGTGCCCAGATGTGAGTACACATCTCATATGGAGTATGCACAACCACTTCAGCTTGTTGGCTGGTGACAGATATGGGATAAGTGGCCAGAGAAAAGGAAGCAAAAGGTTTCGTTCCTTTTGTCTGTACTCCTGTGCAAAAGAAAATTTGGACCACAGAGGCTGTAGCAGCTTAGGGTTCATTAGCGGTGCTCAATCCATCCCCTCTGGAATGTCCCCATGGTGGTGCCAGAGGAGCACTGCACAAGCAAGTCATGCATTTCGGTCTGGAACACCGAGGCTTGGCACTTTAAGACACTGAAACTATACCTCTTTGGAAGATAGGGAGAGGCTCCTTAGAGACAACTACAATGGAATAATTTTTGGACACCAAGAGGTTGTGAGAAAAAAGTCCACAATACCTCTTTTCAGCAGCAGATAAAAAACTTTGACAAGTTTTCTCATTTTAAAAGAATGAAAAGAATGCCCATAAAACTGCTAACAGTGTTCTCAGCTCATGGAGCTGTATCTTCTTTCCAGTATTTCATTGGTTTAAAAATGTGTATAATGGCAGACATTAAGTAAAAGAGAACGCATATGCAATTGTGAAGATTAAAGTTTCCTAAAAGAGCTCTTGCTTTTGCTTTTTTTTTGTCTTCTCAGACTGCTCTATCAAGAATTGGTGTCTGGTTATACTTGGAAATGTAAAGGTGTGTGGATGAGAAACAGTTCCTGTCCTTCACTGACTTAATCTCCCTTCATTGTTCTTCACCCTCCTTTCCCTAAGTTTTTTCTTAACCTCTCAGTTCAGGTCTTACCCCACTCATCTCAAAAGAGAAAGCATCTCCACGGACGGATTTTCCATTCACAGAAACAGCTTGAGGTTTCAGGGTCAGGCCAAGAATGGTAATTTTGTTGTACTTCAGAGTGTCAGCTCCACGGTAGCCATTTTTAACTATCTCTGTCTTCAGGCTTCCCTGGAAAAAGCCACAGAGAAAACTTTAGGACCATGACAGCTCTTTAGAGGTGACTTGCTGCACACTGTCACAAGATTTCATCCTTGTCAATGAACACACAGAATCCCTTCTTCCAATGTAGACACTGAAGTCAAAGATCATAAAGGAAAAAATAACAGTCACAATAATTTACCCATAAGAAAGGTTTCATCTGTGATTATAAACTAAGGAAGTAAGAAAGAAAATAGCAGTTACAGCATTCATTGGATTACAAATAGGAAAACATGTCCAAGAAGACATATTTTTCTACTTGTAATCAATGTAAATTTTGTTCTTGTACCCATTATAGAGTGCAGTGGCATATGCAAAGCCAAAATCCAGATACAGAGATTCAATTTGTGACCTTAAGACAGATTTAATTAACCTCCAAAACTAACTTCTTTAAAACATCTTTCACAAACATCAGCTAGATATTTTGTCCCTATTTTATATACCACATCTCCTACTAGAAATCTCTGTTATGTATGTCCCAGCTTTAAGGAGACTAAAGGGACATTGTATGTCCACAGAGCTTTGTTTGTTGTATTTTTTGTTTACTATACATCCATACTTAGGGTTGTACCAAGAGGACACACAAAGTCATTAAACTAATTCATTTGGATCACCAGTGACAGTAATTTCCCATACATGCAATGAAGAGGAGTCATCGCATTTGTTATGTGATCAAAGTTGTTAAGGAAATAAAGATGAATTACACCGCTCAGGAAATGATGGATTGCTATGCAATCATGACTTTTTAAAAATTTGCCAAGGAGAAACCCATGATGGAACCTTTGGCATAAATTAGCTTATGTTATTTCAGTGGCGCATTGTAGGAGGGGAGCAGGAGCTAGATCACGGTATTTGTAACTTATGGCTGTGCTTAGACTTCTTATTTCAGGCATTCACACTAAAAATAAGTGCTAGGCCCGAGCACACCAACTTAAACTGCCTAAATAAGGAACGTTGGCTATTATTCAGCGAATGGGGAGAGGCCTCCAAAAGCCTCCAGAAACTTTGTTAGTGTACTTATATGTGGTGTCTTCTCCCTGTTGGCAGAGCTCCAGCACAGAAGGAGGCTCAGTTTGGAGAGAGCACCTCCCTATGGTGTTTTATTGCTGTCTCAGGTGTGGCTAAGCAGGAGAGCCAGCTCAGGTGGCCACACAGAGCCAGGAAGCAGAGTATGATGTTGAACTCCGTGATCACAGCTCTATTAACATGGTTGCCCTCAAGCTTGGAGGCCCCAAGAAAGGACTCTTCAGTAGGCACCATTTTGAAATAGAAATATAAATTACAGGGTCTAATCTTGTAGCTGTTACTTGTGCAACACTCCATGCTGGGTTCAGAGTAAATGCTGTGATATCAGACCTTACCAGCAAATCTCTCAGGGAACAAAACTTGTGTGTTCTCCTAAAACTAGGTGTGATTAAATTATTCATCCACATTTTTAAGAATACAGAAATGTGCAACAAATACTAAGACCTTCATACATTTCTCATAGCTCTACAGTTTGCTATTTGAGATGGACTGTTTTCTTTATAAACACATAATAAAAACTCGACATTAAAGATTATTGGAATGCAGATAGGGAATTCAGTCATGGATTTACAGGCAGAAGTCAAATATGAGCAATGAGAAATGGAAGTGCCAGAGAATCAACAATCTAATTTGCACAGTTCAGAATTTAATATAAAACTGGATATTGTTTTTCTGTAGCCTTCCTGCAATAAATTACTATACACAGACTACAGAAAACCAAAGTGATTTTTCTTCCTTTTTGCTGTTGAAATATCCTTTTTTTTTCTGAAGAAGGATTTTTTTTCCTTGGTAAATCAAGAACAAAATAAGTTAAAATTAAGTTTAAAGTCTACCCGTGGAGTATTAGTTCCAGGAAAATACCTCACGAATATACCAGGCTACATAGTAAAGCCCATTGGCTTACCCTGGATTGCTCTTTCTCATGCAAGAGAGACCTTCTGAGAGCAATATCACAATAGGAGTTAACATGATTTTACTGTTTTTAATATTTTCTGTAGATTACTTTGGGGCTTTTAGGAATACATGGCATGAAAATCATGTCATCATTTAGTTTGGAAAATACCTTTTTGGTCATCAAGTTCAGCTATTAACCCAGCACTGCCAAGTCCATCACTCAACCATGTCCCTAAGGGCCACATCTACCTGTCTTTTAAATACCTCCAGGGATGGTGACTCCACCACTTCCCTGAGCAGCTTGTTCCAGGGCTTGACAAACCTTTCAATGAAGAAATGTTTCCTAATATCTAATCTAATCCTCCCCTGGTGTAACTTGAGGCCTCTGGTCCTATCACGTTTTACTTGGAAGAGGAGACTGGCATCCACCTGGCTACAACCTCCTTTAAGGGAGTTGTAAAGAGCAGTAAGTTCTCCCCTGAGCCTTCTCTTCCCCAGGCCAAACACCTCCAGCTCCCTCAGCCACTCCTCATATGACCTGTGCTCCAGACCCTTCACCAGCTCCACTGCCCTTCTCTGGACACAGCATCTGAGGTGTGGCCTCACCAGTGATGAGTACAGAGGTGCAGTCACTGCCCTGGTCCTGTGTGTTTCTGATACAAACCAGGATGCCATTGGCCTTCTTGGCCACTTGGGCACATGCTGGCTCATGTTCAGAAGGCTGGGGACCAAACCATGCCATAGTCTACATGCAATATCCTATTTCTTACCAAATGCTAGAACTGCAGATGAAATAGTATCTGTATAGATGTTATTAGGATAGGTTAAAGTTGTTTTACAATAACTCCCACAACTTACTATCATGCACTTAATGAGCTTATGGTAGATATATTTTATAGTATCTTATTCAATTGAAACCAAGTCAGTTGGGCTTTTCTGTAGGGCTTTCTCAGGACATGTCTGTGCAGAAATGAGCACTGTGTGAGAGGCATCACTGCACTGACCCTGAGCTAATCTGTTCCTGTGCTGCACAGAGCATCTGAGCAGCACGGTGGGCTGCCAGTAGCATGCTGGATCGCTCCACAGGACACCCACCATGGGAGCGCTGTCTGTGCTGTCAGACAAGGAAATACAAGCTAAAGAATTGAGTCTGCACAATTCTCTGCACCACGAAACAAAAACTAAAAGTGATTAAATTTAAAAGGTTGCTGGGATATCCTGAAGAGAGGAATACAGCCTTCTCCCACCCATCACACTGAAAGTGTTCACTAGGAGGAAGACAACGAATAGGTCCCTTGTCCCCAGAAGCTGCAACTATGGGGGAAAAAAAGAGTTGAAAAAGTGTGTTTTTTCAGATTTGTATCGCAGCAGGGACATTAATGATGTGTGTCACTATGATACTCAATGAAGCAAACACAAAACTGCAGCATCATAGTTGGACTATTTTGTAGCTAGCTGTAAATGAAAGCATTAGGTAGCTTACCCAGTTTATAGACTGAACTGGAAGTTAAAAAGCTTTCCAGAGAAAAGTTAGACATCAGCACCTTACAATGGCTACACTAAAATACAGCTACCTATATGTAAGTAGGTACCTTGTATGTTGCTACTTACTTTGTTGAATGTGTATTTAGCCAAGAAGTAGTTCTCGTTTTCAATAGTATCTGTCAAAACACAAAGCAAGGAGGATTGGTATCAAAACAGGCAGCAAAATCCATAAGCCGTTCACATTAATTGTAGCAAGTGCCTAAGGTCAGACTAAGATGATTTGTGGGCTATTTAATCTCTTCCTTTAGACTTGGGTTGATCTCAGGAGAACATAAAATGAGAGACTGCCCTCTCTAGCAGGCCAGCTGCTCCCAGGGTCACACCTTTCTCATATCAATATGCTGATTTCAAGAGCAATCTGCTTTTCACCTTCACAGAATCACAGAATCACAGAATGAGGTAGAAGGGACCCTCATGGATCATCAAGCCCAGCTCCTGGGCCTGCTCAGCACCATCCCCAAGAGTCACCTCTTGAGCCTGAGAGCATTGCCCAAACACATCTTGAGCTCTGTCAGGCTTGGTGCTGTGACCACTTCCCTGGGGAGCCTGTTCCAGTGCCCAGCTGCCTCTGGGTGGAAAACCTGTTCCTGATAGCCAACCTAAACCTCTCCTGACACAACTTCAGGACCTTCCTTTGGGTCTTGTCACTCATCACCACAGAGAAGAGATCACTGTCAGCCCCTCCTGTTCTCACGAGAAAGTTGTAACTGCAATGAGGTCTCCCCCTCAGTCTCCTCCAGGATGACCAGACCAAGTGCCCTCAGCTTTTCCTCACACGGCTTCCCCTCAAGGCCCTTCACCATCTTTGTTGTCCTCCTTTGGACACTCTCTAATAGTTTAATGTCTTTTATATACTGAGGTGCCCAAAACTGCCCCCAGCACTCAAGGTAAGGCCACCCCAGAGCAGAGCAGAGCGGGACAATCCTCACCCTTGCCCGGGTGGCAATGCTGTGCCTCATGCCCCCAGGACACAGGGGGCCCTCCTGGCTCCAGGGCACTGCTGGCTCATGTTCAGCTTTCCCTTGACCTTTCTACTGTTCAGCCTGGGGTCAGCTCTCCAGCTATGTCTAAAGGAGCCCGTGCCATTATGCTGCTGAAAAGGCAGCCTGAGGAGAGCCCTGTGCAGAGCCCTGTGTGCAGACACTGCTTCACAGCAGGGGACCAGGCTTACCAATGGAATCACCATCATCCCAGAAGAGAGACCCAGAAGCTTGTCCTTGTTCATCCAGGGCAATAATGAGTCCAAATGGGTTCAGGCGGCTGTTGGCAAGCACAGTGAGAAGTGTCAGTACAAACCTGCGGGCACTGTCCCTCCAAGTAACTAAACAAAAACTTCTGAGCACAACTCCCATTTTAAGGTTACAAAAAAGGTCATGACAGAAGAATGATAACAGTGTTCACAAAAAGTACTCCCAAAGTGATGACAAAATCTCTGCTTTGCCTTGTCCCACTGAAGTGTAAAATTCCCACCTTTTGAGTGCTCACGTGCACAAGTTCTCCCTTCTTTTGTGGCCTTACTGCATGATAACGGGATGGTCTGGGAGTCAACTGGTAACCAGTACTACCTTACTATGGTTGCTGCACAGTGCTGTCCCCTCTCTTTCCTACTCAGATTAGCTTCTGAGCAAGGTTCAGACTTCAGACCATTATATTATCCATCGGCATGGGGAAATAATTTTCCTGAAGAGAGATTTGGGTTTTCTACCTCGTTTACAGCATTTGATAAATTCACTCAAGAAGAGTTTTGCATTTTCCCTTGCATACATTTACTGTCAATGACTGACAGCAGGTCAGTGTGGCAGTGAGAGGTGCAAAAGCTTTTCTGAGCATAATCACAAAGTCAGGAGTAGGCGTCAACTGTGCTAACAGGGACGTGGGTCATCTCTGAGGTGATTTCTCTTAATGAAATGGAGCAAAGAGTGGTATAAAAATACTGTACTTATCACTTGGGATGGCCGCTGGGAGCTGCAGATAATCTCTCTTCTGCACCTTCTTTTGTTTTTTGGCTGTGGGTCTGACCCACACCATGGCTGCTTGGTGACAAGAACAGGTGACATTACCTCTCAGTGGTGGTTGTGGCTGGTTCCTGCTGTGGCAGAATGTATCCTCCACGGATGAACAGAGGGATCTTGTTCAGTGGGGCAGACACAGTAGCATAGTTCTTCTTCCAGGCATTTGGCACTTTAAGACCCTACCACAAAAATTAATGCAGTTAAAAAAACTCCAATCCAGGCACTATACATATATACCACTGAAAAAGAGAGCAAGGGGCACATTTTCATTTCAGTTACACCAGTGAAAAAACAAACTAAAATATGGATTTCAGGAGTATTATTCCAGTTTCTTTTTTAACATGAAAGAGGATCTAGCCCCTGCAGTTATGCATATGCATGAGATAGAAGCATCATGACTGAGAGACAGCAAATGGTCTTTAAAAATGGTATCATTATTCCATATGCTGTGGAAAAAAACCCTCGTCAAGAGACTGAACAAAAAGAAAAAGTAACTTTTGCTTCCTCTTTTTGTACATACGGAGCCTGTCACAATTCAGTTTAAGGTAAGTGATTCATAATCATTTGGGAATGTAAACTGCAGGTTTTCTTCTCTTGTAAGAACAATTCTTCCCTTTTCAAAAAGTAATTACAGCATTCAGTGAGTGAAATTTGTGTGTGTGTAGAAAACCAGCATTAAGTTCTCTGCATCATCTCTTTCTGGTTTAATGCCTCAAAACCAGCTGTAGGCAAGACTTATGTGCAGAGCGAATAACAGGAAGGCTTTGCTCTTGCCCTCTGTAAAGGATAATTATGATTTATGGCAAGTGCCCAAGCTTGGTTTGGATAAGCACCATGTGCACGACAAGTACATGCCAAATCCTGGGATCTGAGCAATGCCTGGGGCAGACACATAGGCAGGGCAAGGGACAGGGGCTGCTGTCCCCGTGCCCAGCCCAGCAAGGGGGCTCAGAGTGAACCACAAGGAAAGTTGAGTTAAATGCTCAACTTTGCAGCATCACAGTCTTATGAAAAGAAAAAAAGGAAAGGGTTGGATGAACAACCATCTGAGGACACCAACCAGCCAAATTATGAATACGGCCAAACCTATTTAAAAATAAGTCTGCATTTCCTCTGAGAGCATGTCTGTTCTGCCCACTCCTCTGTCAGGGATGCTCAGGAGAGTTAACAACAGCCTGATGATCCTGGGCTCACATTTCTGAAAGCTCTTAGCATCAGCCTAACTGCTCTTGTTGAAGCCAACGCTGGGCTTAGCCTGCAGACTGCAGCAGAGCATGGTTAGGCTGAAACTCAGCACTTTTGGAAATGCAGTCCTGGGGATGGTTTTGGAAAGGTGAAGACTCATAGTCCCTGAAAAAAGAAGGTACTGGCATGTCCCACAGGGCAGATTGTTCTGCATCTCTTGGAAACACCTTCCAGAGGAGGCCTCGCCTTGCTGTTACAATATGCCTTCTGTCAAAAGTGATGCATGTGCAAAAGTACATGCACAGGAGGGGTTGTGGCATGTTCTCAGGAGTATGGCTTAGATTTCTGCTTCTGTCTCTGTGCAGGGAAGTCTATCAGAACAAGAATTAAAAATGGGGGGGAAGAAAGAAATCTTGGCACTTTCATGCATGTCTAGGCTGCTCTTGAAAATTCTGTTCTCTGTGTCTTAGAGCTTTTACCTAGCAAAAATAGAAAATAAAATGTTACTGAGAGCTGTGTAATTTACTCTCCCAGCTAGCCTGATGTAGACATTTTGTTCTCTAGTTTTCTTAAATACAAATGCTGAGGTAAAAATACTGCTGAACATTGCTAGAAGTTATTTTGCTGGAATGGTACCATTTTAAATTAAAAAGAAAGAAAAGTAATCTTAAAAATACATACGGTGTAGTAGTCGAACCACTGTGCTTCAGGGAAGTATACAGTCACAGATCTTGCTCCCTGTAATTGTTATAAAGAGATTAAAGTCTTTTTTCTTTTTGCATTTCTGATATTACATTAGCTTTATTATATTTGTGCATGGAGAGATGTATGCCGAATATTCTAATAACATCAAATCTTGGATATTATGGCTGAGTTATTGTCATAGCAGTGGACTAGTGCAGGCTAATCTATAATACTAAACAGACAAGCCTATCTTTATCCGGGGGGTTTTACTGCCATTCCATGGGATGAGTCAATGTTACATAATTATTCCATTCTAGTACATAGCTGTATGTCTTGCAAATGTAACTGGCCTAGGTGCACTCCTCCAGCATCTGAGCAGCCCCAGTGAGGGCTGGGGCAGCCTTTGCAAGACAGGGCTTCACATCTGAAGTGGGAGGGTACCACTGCTCAGTGCCTCTTGCACCATTTCTGTCACAGAAACAGGCAGAGAATAAGCTCTGGCACAGAGAGGATACACACATCCTTCTATTCTTGTAAACAATTTAAAGTTACAGATAAGCAATAATAAATAATAAATGTTTTGCTAATTGCACAATTACCATACTTCGTTTTGCAGCATGTGTTGTGTCATATCGCTGCAGGGATGAAATCACGCTAAAGGCACTTTGTATTAATAACTCCAGGAACAGTTGGAATCAAAACATACTTCCATTTTTGTCACACGTTGCTTATTCTCACAAACAGATTAATCTTTATTCTCAATGTAGATGTCTGCCCATTTGCAGAATCATGTTTTAGCCCCAAGGACTACCCCAGGGAGCTTGCAGAGCAAGAAAACTAAAGATGGAGGAGAAGAGTTAAGCCAAAGTCATCATTTGACATTTTAGGGGTTTTAGATATATGAAAAACCCTGTAAAGTCAAAATGCTCCCCTCTGCATCTTTTCTTTGCAATATTATGACAACCCTGGATATTCTGGTCTGAAGAACAGTGTGTAACCATCATCTGAGTCATGATGATTTCAGGGCCAGGTTGGATGGGGCTTTGGGCAGCCTGACCTAGTGGGAGGTGTCCTTGCCCATGGCAGGGGGGTTGGATCTAGATGGTCTTTAAGGTCCCTTCCAACCCAAATTATTCTTTGACTCTATAATTCCATGAGCCTCACCTTCATGACTCCCTAACTAACAAACCACTGTGTAAGGTTCCCCATTCTAATTTTTTTTTATGTCTCACTTGCTTTCATCATCAAGGAGCGAAGGGTAAGTCATCCCTGACCCATCTTCTCTACACAAGCAGATGCCATGCTGCAGTTTGACACAGTCCCTGCTGGCCTGCACTGCCACAGTGCAGAGCTTCCTGCTCACCTCTGCCCCAGCCGTGCCAGCTGGCACAGCCCTGCCTGCCAGCTCTCACACTGCGAGACCCAGCTATGTGCTGCCTCCAGGGTTCTGCTTCCCTCGTCAGGCCACAGGCACGCGGCCTTTATTTTGTGCTGCAGTCCTTCAAAAAAAATCAGGAACTCCTTATCCAGACCCCCTATCATTTTATATATCCTTATAATGTTCCCTTTCATTCAATTCTTTGCAGGAAGCCTTCCCTGGCTTGTCACTCCCTCTTCATGGGAAGGGCTTTTTTCACATCTTTCATCATCTTGCTGGTCTGAGACCCTGTGAAATCTCCTTGTTACTCATCAGCTATTAGAAACCTGTGGGAGTCTGAAGATAAAGGACTGATGAATGAAATGCCTCAGTGGGGTCAGAAATGGTTTTAGATGCAGAAATAAGAATTTTATATTAAATTCACAGAGAAAAAAGGGTTGGTTAAAAAAAAGGTGACTAACAGTGGCCCGTTTATTTGTTTGATCATCAGCAACATCTAGAAATATATCAGATATTCTAGCAGCAAGCTGATTGCAAACAGCACCAGGATGCATCACATGCAAATACTTAGATCTGCTCAGACATACCTTTCTTGTGCTGCCAGCAGTCAGCAGTGGGCAAGGAGAGAAACACTCCCTTGCTCCAGCCAAGAGCAAGAGCCATGGCCCCAGCACTGTGCCCAGCACAGCAGAGGAAAATGCTGCCTTTTAAAATCTGTCCTGTTAGCAGCTAACGTTATCATTATCATTTCCATAATGATTGCCTCTGCCTGTGATGATGGGAAACTCCTACCACAGCCCTTGAGATGCTGCAGCTCCAAACTACTGTAGGTGAGCTGTAATATGGAAACCAGTTTGCTTTCATATCTGTGTGTTTCTTCCTAGCTCGACAATTACTGCTCTGTGTGTGTCCTTGGAGACTGCTGCCAGCACAATAACAGGAGCATGTGAGGGGCAGCATCCAGGCTCTTCACATCCATTCCTCACTTAGAGTAGAAGGGAAAGGCTGTGCCCTCACTTTCATCTCCCACTTCAAGCACTGAGAAGCTCTGTACTGTCTGTGCTGCTCAGAAATGTGTTCTGCAAGCTTTGACAGTGCAGAGTAGAAAGGGATGGATATAAGCAAACATGCTCTGAATGTCATCCAATGCCCTAAGCACCATTGTTTCTTTTATTCCAATTTGATGGCATTTTTAATTACTGTACTTGCCTCTTCAAGAACAGGAGCAATCATAAAGGCAGATCCCCAAAGGAAGGCAGTGTCTATTCCATGAGTCTCCTGATCAGAAGTAAATCTGTTTTGAAAGTGAAATACACAATGTTAATTCAGATTTCAATAGAATTTGCCAAATACTCTGATATTACTCACTGTGACAGGAAATCTGCTTCCTCAAGGTATCCTTCAACACAGACAAATATTTTCCCTGATTGAGGGAATGCCAAAAGCTGAACAGAGATTCAGATATTTCAGTAGCACCTACCATCCAGAGTAGACCAGAACTCTCACAAAATGATGAAGCTGATTTCTTTTCAAAACAGCAAGAGTGGGAAAACAACTCACTTAATTTCCGCTCAGTGGGCTGAGACTTCACTTTGGGAGCCAATGAGCAGGATAGGGGCCAGGCCCAGGAGAGGGAACACAGAGGAAAAACACTGCTCTAGGACCTAAAGCATTTGTGAAAATCCTTGGATTTGGCTTCCCACAGCTTTCACAGATTTATATTTGAAATCATTTGCGAGACAAACACAAAGCAACAATATTGTGCTTTTCAGCTGCCTCTCCTGAACGGATGAAAAACCTATGGAATTCAGTCCATTTTATTCAATGCACTCCAGAATGCTCATAGTCCTGTTTGCCTGGCATCACTTGCCTTCTCTTGGGAAGAGATCTCTATTCCACCGTGCATCAGCTAATGAAAATATTGAACAGCACCTGGCAAAAGAGAGATGCTTCCCAACTCAGGAACCTCCACTCATCCAGCATAAAATCCTTGAGAATTTAAATAGCTTTTCAATCATTTGTAAGCCTGATCCTGAGGAAATTATTAATGGATCCTCGTTCATATAAGAATGTCACTTGGGTGTGTCTCAAATCCTCCTAAAATCAAGGCACCTTGTACCTCCTGACTTCTGTTACTCCTCTGCCCCCTTGCCCCTCTAACAGCCCTATTGCCTCATCAGAGATGGCAACTGCTCTGATTTTCATTCTTTTTTGACAAATTCACACTGGCTATTGCATATTTACATATTATTCTCCAAGGACATATAAACTCCTTGTTTAAAATTTCATTTACGTGTCTGTTTCTCTGCCTTTGCAGCTGCCCCTGTCTAAAGCCAGGTCTCTGTTGAGCGCAGGCTGGAGCAGAGTGGCTCAGTGTCAGTGCCCTGCTCTGACACTCTGCCTGCTCGGGGCAAAGGCACACACTGCACCCAGCCCAGGCTTACAGAAATTTCCCCAAATGAGCAAAGATAACTTGGCAAAAAAAATACACCTGTTGAGTTCTCAGGTTTCTAAAATATTGCAAACTTAAGGGAGTACATGGAACTTAGGCAAAAATGTTCATGAAGGCATGCCTTGGGCTCTGCTTGAAAGAAACCTCAATTTAATCAGTTTCTTTTTCTGTCCAGAACAATAGCTCTTTCGGACACCTTAATCTTGGTCACTGTTGCATTTTGACATAATGCTTTGTAAATATTTAAAGCAGGTTATGAGTTTTGATTAATTACCTTGTCCTAAAGTTTTTGAAATATAAAACGTAAGCTTTTCTTGTCATCTCAATAGTTTCTCTGTATTTTCAATTTCACTGTAATAAAATTGTAATACTAATTCAATATATTTTTTTGTGGGAGATTTCAGGACAAAAAGCTGATCAAGAAATTATGACAAAAGAAGAATCAATTGTATTTGTCCATGAAAACAAGTGTCTCACCCTCTAACTCAGCACAATTTTCTCTTGCAATTATAGCAACCATGAGAACAAATTCAGCAAGCAAAAGAACTTTCCTATTTTGACAATATAAGCCATTAAACCATGTCTGTGATCTATGAGAAGTCCTTAATCCCATCTACTGCTTCCTCTGGTTACATGCTGGCCTCTTTTCTGTCATATTTTTCCCCTATTTAGCCATTAAGCAGAACTTTCCCTTGCACTAATGGATTACCACCTCATGGTTATTTTAGATAGCTGAGATACTGACGCCTCTGTTTCACTGAGTGAAAGCCTCAGAGGCACCAAATATGCTCATAAGAATCTACTGGGATGTTGTTCTTGCTGTTATTTGAAATGAGCCGCTAAATGTTCGAAATGGAATGAAATATCTGAAATGACCCCATGAAATAGCTATTGCTTGGAGACTCCCTGTCTGGGTACAGTTGTTCTCATGGTGAGAGCTGTGAACTCATCAGAGCTTCACCTGAAAAACTAGTGCAGGTCTTTTTTAGCTCTCCATTGTATTTTTTACAAGTAAGAGGCAGGGTTGATTTAAACTTCCATCATCCATACACAAAAATTCTGTTTCAATTCTCTCTCAATACCCTGCATTTCTCCTCCTGTTAGCACCTGGGTCACTCTCTCTACTTAAGTAGACCCACTACTAAACTGCCTAGTATTAATTAGAAATAGTAAGAAATACACATTAAGTGATACTAGTGAATAATAGCAACCAGAACTAACTAGTAATGGTAAGAAACACCTTTAGGCCATTTTAGGATCTGGCTATGGCAACAATAGCAAGTGATGGGACTAGGATGCCACTAGGGACAATGAGGATTGAAGCAGCTTGTGTTGATCTCCTGATGCCTACCCTGCTCACACGCATTTTAGAGGTTTTATTGCCTAGTAATCCTACTCTGGTCCTGCTGACTAAGCTCCCATCAGTGTCTGTAGTGAACCTCTTAGCTCAGTTTCATCTGACAGAAGCCTCTGCTGGTGCATCTGAGACAGCTCTATGACTCAAATCAAAGCAAATTTGGAAATTTGTTAAAGTGGATGTGGCCCACATAGAGTACAGGTATGCTGGTAATGGTCAGAAAGGCAGCTTTAATGACAATAAAGTAATTCTGTATAAGCAGAAATTAGCTAATATTAATGCCAATATTAACTTGAGCATTTCCAATATCAACACAAATCCCATTAAGCAAAAAGAGACTTAAAATAAATACTTGAGATAGCATATAGCCCCTTGTAAATTATGAGTACCTATAACATTCTCCTTCATTTTACCTAGTAAAATACCACTGCAGAGCAGAAAGAGGAAGGATACTGCTTTTAAAATTTATAAGTTAACCATTATGCTGAGTAAGCAAAACAGGTTTTGCGCATATCCTTTCCATACTTGACTGGTCTGCACTTTAGTGTAACCTCAGTTTAATTTGAAAAAAATGCCTTACCCTTTAACCAGAATGTTTTTAACCTAAAGGGAAAAAGAACATTAAACAGTCCATGACATAGCCTGCGCCAATGAAATGAAATTGTTACAGAGCTTCAAGATTTCATATGTATTATTTGCACTCCTTTTGCTCAAGTCTTCCTGTAAAGCATTCTGAAGTAGAAAATTTACCAAAGGCAGGTAAAAAACTAATTAAAAGATGGGGACAGGGAAACTAAACTTCAGTTGGATTCTTGCTTCTTCCCCAAAAAAAAAAGAAAAAAAAAAGGGTTGTTCCAAAAACCTGAGTTTAATTTTCTGAGGGGCTTTTCAGTCTGTATTTATTAATCTCAGTTTTGCACCTGCATCTACACTCAAACATCTCTGTTTTCTCTGTGCAATTTTTGGACACAGACGTGGGTTTCATAGATAGCATGCAGATGCAAGTGCTAAATTGGAAAAAAAAAACAAATACCATGGATGATTGGACTCTCTGTATAAGGCCTTTTGGCATTCTGGATCAGAATACACATTTCACTGATTTCATTCAAATACAGAAAATACAGGTATGTGATTCCTAATTTTGAAATTAAAAAGAACCATATATTTGCCTAAGACTAAACATTTTCAGAATTTTTCTTTCTTAGATTTCCTTTTTCCCCCACTGGAAACATATATAGGTTATATACAAATGGAAATTCATTGAATATATTAAGAGTTATCTTTGTAAATATAACTGGATTAATTTAATTGTTCAACTGTTCTTTTAAGAGAGAGCATGCAATAATAATACTGTGACTATTCTCATAAGGATATCAACCAGTATATACATAAGAGCTAAACTACTTTTGTACAAATTATGATAAAAAAGAGAATCCAAACTTACTCGTGCATCAGTGACCGCACCACGGTGCCTCCAGTAACATGAGACTCGTAGAACAGGGTGTACAGGTATGGCAGCAGGGAGTATCTGATCCGAAGGGTAGAACGAGAGATCTTGGCAAATGCATCTCCGAACACCGCTGGGTCTTGCTCCTGTTAAGGAAAAGCTTAGATTTGTACTGAGCATTGAAAGAAATTCAGCAGAGAACCTGTGTGCAACGTAAGGAGAGCTGCGGCTGGCACGATGTTACGGAAATGAGTGTCTAAATAAGAAAAAGCATTCATTTGCAAACTGCAAGATATACTGAGGACAACGTCTATTATTCCCAAATTAACATTTGTATAAAATTTTCAACTTGAAAAATTCCAAAAGATCAGGCCCCACCGCAGTGTGTGTGAGCCCTCTGCAAACACCCCAGCCTTGTGACGGGAGGGGAGCTGGGGCTCCATGTCTGTGCTCAGGAGCAGATACCCTGCCTCTAGAAATTAATTTATCCTGGAGATGCAAAGACATCTCAGACAAAGGAGGTGAAACACAGGAAAAAGGGAAGACTGATAATCTGCAGATCAAAGTCAAAAGCATAATTATGCTGGCCACAAACATAAAGGCAAATCTACTTAAAAGAGTAAACTCATAGCCCTGCTGCCAACAGGAGTGACCAAAGTCGTGTGTGTGGTACAGAAAACATTTCATCCATTCAAAGAAACTTGATTTCTCCTCCTGTGTGGCCCATTTTAGCATGCCCTGACTGACAGCACAGCCACACATCAGCAGTGCCCTCAGCTCCTCGCTGCCAGCGATGCTGTCCTGCGAGGCAGGGCACACACGGGTCCCCATCAAGAGGCAGGTTGGAGCAGTCTGTCTGTATCCATTGCCTGGTTTTGATCTCACTCCGAGGGAACCTTGACTCTCCCCTGGGACAGGATGCAGAGCACGCAGCCCGGGGCAGTGCTGATATGGGAAAGAGTTACATCTCCTTCAATTCCTCCTGTCCAACAATTCCTCCAGTGCCAAACAGCTAACGAGCCACATGGCTCCCTTCCTTCCTCCTTCACCAAAGCTTTCCAGACTACTCAATTTGCTCATTAAAACTGAAGACTATATGATGAATTCCAAGGATAATGAAACATAAAAGGAACAGAACTAAAAAAGCTTTTTGTATTATCTAGTGCTTTCCAGACAAGAAAAATATTAATTAAACTGTTTGAAATCCCCAATGAAACAGGCAAAGTGGATATTTAAGATTTTAACACTAACTTAATGCTAATTAAATTTAATATTTAAGTAAAATTTCACCATTATTATGTTTATTGCAGAATTAGTCACTAAAAATACTCCCTGCTGGCTCTGAGCTCCTGAGCAGCCATCTATTATTTCAAAAATTGCACTATATTTATACCAGTGTTCTGACATTGCACAAACACTGCCTAATTTCACAAAAAACAGTTTGACTTCTTAGGTGATGCCGAGTCACCCAAAATGCCTGTTCATTTCTTTCTGTGAACACAATGTTTTAAATGGATACAAGTAATCCAATAAAACCAAATGCATCTCGGAGTTGCAACTCCCACCATATAGACCCATTGCTCTCTGCTTGTTTATTAAATTGTACATATGAGATTGATACCCACTGGCCCAGGTCAGACTCTGTTTAAATGATCAAAGGGCCAAGCAAATATATGTATATCTGTATCTATATCTATATATCTATATATCTATGTATAAAACTTTTATGGAGAGGTAAATAGAAAATATTTAGCAACGGCAACAGCTAACACCTCACAAACATTTGTTTTCTTACAAAGAAATACCTCAGGGATCTACAAGCTAATTCCTGATCCTCTTAATGATAGTACTATAGTTTATTATTCCTGCATTTGCCCAATTGCTGAACATCCATCACACTTTCATGCAGAGACAAACATCTTCCTGGGAGTGTAAATGTTGCAGCATTTTGATGATGCAACTTCAAAGACACTGAAGGTTAGCAAATAACCTGAGCTCCAGCATTGCACAGATCAGTTTACCGAAGGAAAAAACCCCAAACATTTATTGAACTAGCAGAACCATTTCATCATGGTAGCAGATAAATACAGCATAATTACAAAGGCTGCAAGACCTTCAAACTTCACAGCTAGAAACAAACGTGATACTTCTGTCTACAACAAGTCTTTAAAGGACTTTATGATGAAACCAGGGCATGGGTCTGGACTGAAGCTACATATTTTCATCCATCTCATGAGCCTTTTCTAGTCTTGGTTGCCTGTTGGTTGATAATGCTGATGCTACTGGTGCCTCTCCTTAGAAGTCTCATGTTTGTAACTTTCTTTTAAACAGCAAGGATGGTATATAATGATCTCTCCCCATCCTGCAATACTTATTATAATTACAGAAGTACTGAAACAAAAATTGCAGCAATTGAGGGAGTAGGAAGATATATTGACACTCACTGGCTCTAAAAAAAAAACGTGGGCTTCAGCAGGTAAAAGACAAAACACATGAATTTACCAACAGCATGAGAAGACCAGCGTTTCCATGTTATCTGTACATTACGAATGGGAAAAATTTACATTTCACTGTATAATTCCTGCTCTCAGTGCAGCACTCATTTTCACCCACTGCTCCGGTTTACCCAAGAATGGCAAGTTAATTTCCGAGCAAGTAATACAAATCACTGTCCACACAACTGTAATCACAGGCTACAGCTTTATGTAACTTTGTTTACTTACGCTGTTGCCCTCTGCATTGTGATTCCTGGAAAATGGATAGAAAGAGCCAAGCTGCATCCAGCGCAGGCAGAGTTCGTAGGTAGTGTTGTAGTTAAACCCACAGATATCAGCACCAATCTAAGGAAACATAAAATTGTTAATGTTTGTGATTGTGACTGAGGTCCAAAAATGAGACACTACAGAAATTCGCTAATAAAAATAATTTTTGGAAAGAAAGACCTAATTACTCTATAAGAATGCACCATAATGATACAATTTTTTCTGTGACTGTACTATCTCCCATTTCAATAATTCTACAAATTCTCCATCGCAACCTGCAAAACCAGAAATATATCAAGGCGTCTTAATCACAGAATATGTAATACAAAGAGATCAGTTTTGGATGGCATGCATTAACTCAGTCTGAATCTTGCAGTGCTATTTTTGCTTCCCTTCAACAGCCAAGACTGACATTTAGCCTTTTAATCTGCAGTTCCTTACGCTGTGGAGGCTGCTACTCCTGGCCACCTCAAGCGGCTTATTTCAGAAAACATTTGTCTTAATTTGAAGTGATACTGTGTATGAGCCAGCACCTGCCCAGAGGACGCCAGACTTACATAGGGAATGCCAAAGAGGTTGAATTCCAGGATTCCAACGATTGACCGGCGCAGGTCCTTCCACTGAGAGAAGTTGTCACCCAGCCAGTGACCGCCGTGCTTGCCACTGCCAACGAATGTGGACCGACTCAGGACAAATGCCCTCTTTCCAGTTGCCTGCTGGACAACACTGCAAAGAAATGCAACAAATCATTAAAAACAAGAATGGCAACCAAAAGATCTTATCATCAACCTGAGCGTTCAAGCACAATCTTATCTGAACGGGTTTTATTCATGAAGTAAGTATTATCGTGATCCCCAGTCACGTGAAAATGCAGCTGCGAAACTTCAAATAAAAGAAAGTTTTATACAGTGGCAAAAAACCTCCAAACTAAAATCTATCTGATCCACAAAACAGTTTGTCTCAGGTATTTTAGTCTTCCTAAAAAATAATTTGTGTTTAATTTATTCTCAGCAGTATCTCAAAATGAAAAATCGAATCATCATTTCCTTTCTATATTAGTACATTCAATTAAGTGTCCAATGGGTTCCTAAAAAAAAACAATAGGTCTTTTTTTCAACACAGGATTTATTTAGAGATTAAAAGTGGAATTAAAAGCAAAAAAATCCCAACAAAACACAAAAAACCAAAAAACCAAAGCCACACAAAAATATCAAAATCATATCTAAACATCTTACAAAAATAAATAATCAATATAGAAAACAAATGTGTAATCATTAAAAATGTCACCCCATCCTTGTAGTATTTTCTCTGGTTTCCTGTATTTTTTGATATATGAGGTTTCATTACAGAATTACTGGTACAATGAATTTACCTTTGCTTTTTGAAAATAATTTTGCTGTGTCACCAGAAAATCAAGGAATACGCCTTATTAACAAATCTATTACAAAATTCCTCAGCATAGGATCCTCTTTGTACATAAGTGTAAATCCAGTATTATATATTGCAGGAACTCAAATTCAGTTCTGCTGTAATATGATTTGGGAAACACAATTTAGACTCTCTTGGAAATTCTAACATGAAATATTAATCATGTTGTTCACCATCTACTTCCTCCTCCCTTTTCTTAATGAGATTTCATCAAGAGTTCTTTCACCCACACTCATAATGGCCCAGTGCTTGCTCTTGGGTCTGTAATGGCACAGAGACTTTGAAGTGCTTCAGCACTTGCTTCTGAAGCAAAAAATAACCCCAACAGCCTTCATGGAAGACTGGATGAATGAACCTTAGGGGCCACGTGCAGCAAGAGGTGCAACTCTTGAACCACGAGCAACCTGCTGGTTTTGGTTTGCAGGTTCACTCTCAGGCCAGTAACTGCACAAGGCTCTGTGTGCTGTGTATAAATGGTATTTTGGAGCCTTTCATGGATGTCTTGAGCAGGAGTGCTCTCCTCTGGCTGTCTTTGGCTCCACTTGCAAATACAGGCGCTAATGAGGGCAATATCAGATTGATCAACTGTGATCCAGAGCTGCATAAACAATTTGTAACAAGTAATTTATTGAGTAATTTCAGTCTTTCGTGAGCCGTTGCAGAACAGGTCCTAATGTTAGCAAATGTATTTGTTGATTTAAATTATTTACAGAATATCATGTGCAAATAACTCTTGGCATTAAGCTATGCACAAACTGATTACTGATAGTTTATGTATTCAAATTCAAACCATTTGACATAGGCCAGATGACACATTTCCTATTTTCTGTCTGTTGTAGAATAATTTTTAGAATTTTTTTTATACGCTTATGAAATTGTCATTCATTTTCATCCAATATCCTGCAATTGATGCTGGGTGCTAAATATTCCTGTCGGTAATTTAATTTAATATATTCTTTGTGAAGAGCAACTGCAGAAAGGATATACAACCACCCTTGAAAAGAAATGTATTTGAGAAACCCAAATGAATATGCATGAAAAATACTTCAGCAAAGTTTCCCAGCTTTGCAGCAAAATCAACCTCTGCATTCACTTTTGGTGGTCTTCTCTACATTTGGCTGAGCAAAATAAGTTTCTTTAGTAAGGAGCCCTGGAAGCAAGTGCTTCAGGAAAGGGGAAGGTTCCCAGCCTTGGGGAAGGCTTGAGGAGCTGTGCAGCAATAACTGAGCCCATGGCTTTAGTCTGGAGCAGCACAGCCAGGACAGCGTGGGCACTGAAGGGGCTGGGGCAGGCGTGCCTGCACACAAAGCTTTTCCTGCTGAATTCACAGGGCTTGTCTCACACAGTTGGCTTTGGTGGCACAGAGCCTGAATAAAGCTAAAAAAGCAGCTCAAGAAGACAGCAAATCTGAAGGCTCTATTCACAGTGCTGCCAAGACAGTATGTGGTTATGTGGACTCCAGTGTGCAGAGAACAAATTCCAGTGAAGGGACCAGTGTTGAGACAATCTCTTCAGAGACTGGGGCATAGGTGCCCAAAAACCAAGTGAGAATTCCAGATTCCAAGGGCTTTCTGTTCTTTCTCTCAAAAACTGAACCGTGCTTCAGCCAGCCCCACAAGAGCTGGCAAGCTACCTCTGGTTTTAGAAATATTTAGAAAACTTCTGGTTTTTCCCAGTGCTTCCCTTGCCTCGGGCCTGGCATATAAAATACAAATGCATCAACACCAGAATTAGGTTCATTTAACCATGTCCTCTGGATGCTATCACAATCTTGCTTCTGAAAATGAGTGCTAAATTCTGAAACAGGCTACACATGGACCCCTGCTTTGGCACTTCCATTGTGGTATTACATTTCCCTGTGTTTTAGCTCAATCCCTGCTGGAAAAGTATGATTTGCCCATTTCATCTAATCCAACAGTTACCCTTCCACAGCAACAGTCTGCCTGCATAAGCTGGTTTTGAGTGCTTCCCAGCTGCACAATGAGTTTTACAGTAGCTGACAGCAACTGCGCTGCAATGCAGCTCTGCCCTCCTGAACCGACTGAGCCCCAAGCCAATCTGCAAAACACTGCCTGCCAGGAACAGAGGCAGCTCCAGAAGCAGCCAGGGGATTCAGTTTGGAGTCTCCACTGACAGTGATAGAATCTCCACTGCCACAATAGCGAAGGGACAGAAAAATTTCCCTGACACAACAGAAGGCTGCCTCTGCTGCAGCTTCTCATGAGAAGCTCTAACAGAGCACAGAAGCATCTTGCTCTAGATATATAAAAGCAGTAGCTGGAAAGTTAAACCCTACACATGCATCCTGATTTAGCTAAGAAAAGTAAAATTAGAAAAGATTCAGTTCCTTCTCCCAAGGTTCTCTTTTCTTGAAACTTCTTACTAAAAGAGAAACAGTAAAATGAAACAAAGGTCTGTTTCTTATTAGATACTATTACAGATTTCCCATGTAACATGAGTGGCTTTTAAAATACATTTTAATCACCTGAAATCTGATTAGAAATATTTAGAAAACTTACTTGAAAGTTGGTTCTGTCTGTGACCAGCCAAAGAGAGAGTGAGTGTCGTAATGGTTTCCAAGGTAAGTCTTGGAGTCAGGACACAGCGTCTTTTCCGACAGGGAACGATCAGAGATGCCTGAGAATGATACAAACCACTGTAAAATCATATACATCACAATTAAAATCTCTTCACGTTTCTACACATTTAGGGGTGAACACACCAAAAGATTTGGGAAGAAGGAAAGCTGAAGTTCTGGACCTGCATGGATTTGAGGTTAGCACATAGCCACAAATACGCGCTTGCAGACACGCACGTGTCCTTGGAGAGGGGGAGAGGACTGAGTAAGTACTGACAATTAATTTCATGTTCTCTGCCCAGTAATTCCAAACATCTGTACAGGTGTCATGTATTCAGTAAGTAATAGCCAGAAAGAAAATTTCTGCATTGCTGAATTAAGAATGCACTTACATATTATTTTATACAGTGACAAATTTTACGTAAGAGATGCTGCCTGGTCTTTGATCCCATATTAAAGAGATGCTGACAAAGCCCATTTGGTGCAAAAAAAATTTTCATTCTCTTCAGCCAACCACCATGAAAATGCCACATGAAGTTCAGCAGGAAGTGGGCAGGTCATCAGATGTTTCTGCAATGTATTTATTTTTAGAGATGGAGTTGCAAATGTTATAGAATTCTCTCAAAATAAAGAAGAAGGTAGATTCTCAAAAGTTCTTCTTTTGCATTTTTAATTAGGTGCATGCACATTGTAATATTGTAAATATTTCTCCATGGACAAGCAATCTCCCTGCCTAATTGCACTTCCTGTATGGTTGCAGTTCATTATCACAATTTCTCTGTCCCTGAAACCCCCTTAGCCTCTGTGCTCTGCTGTGCCACTACAGCTACAATCCTTGTGTTTGGATCTTTAGACAGAAAGACTCCAGTGTGGGTGATCTGCATCAGAAATAACTTAATTTATAGGCAATTTCCAAGTAACTTGGACTGATACGTCTTTGAAGAAGACACTAAAGTTCTGAGGAAAGTCACACAATGTCCCAGTGGCTCTTGATTATTAGCCCCATAAATTTAAGGTGGGATAGAAAATGTTACCACATGAATCATAGTTTCATGCTTCATTCTTATTCTGAGTATTTTGTATTCTGCCTCAGTAATACTGATTATTTTACAATTGCATATTAATCTTCAATATAAAGTGTTTTATAGAAAATTGATTTGAAGGACATCTGGTTTTAGAAGTTCAAACCATAGTTACACATAATCATGGCTATAAAATTTAGACAAGGAGGTTGAAGGCTACATTGTCAAAAAGCCTGAGGCTCTGAGACTGGGACATGCACAGATGAAATCCTCTAAGACAACAGTGAGCTCCCAAAACTCTGCTAACCCCAGGAAGGTCCTAATGCCTTGTTGGACTAAACAGCTTAGGTCACATCTCATATCTACACCAGTCAAGCACTTGGACAGCTAAGAACCTGCGCAGTGTTGGCGTAAAGTGAAACAGAAAAGAAAGCCCTTAAACACTGGTTCAAAACAGATTCCCTACATCTTGGAAAAAATGCCTAAGGCTCCTGGCTGCAGCAGGGAGACCAATACCAGGCAGGTTGCTGGGAAGAACTTAGAGCAGCCTTTTGGTACTTAAAGGGGACCTAAAAGAAACCTGGAGAGGGACTTTTTACAAGGGCATGGAGTGATAGGATGGGGTAATGGTTTCAAGAGAGTAGGTTTATATTAGATACAAGAAAGAAATTCTTTACTGTGAGGGTGGTGAAACACTGAAACAGGCTGCCCAGAGAAGTCGGGATGCCCCATCCCTGGAAGCGTTCAAGGCCAGGATGGATAGGGTTTCAAGAAACCTGGTCTGGTGCCCGTGCCCGTGGTTGGGGGGCTGGAATTAGATGGATGTGAAGGTCCCTTCCAACACAAACCATTCTGTGATTCCATGGTATCATTCTGATACCGTGAGTCACAAGCAGAAGTAGGTGCATATGTGCATGAGTCACAAAAACCACACCTATCTTCAGTATCTCAGTGTCCTTCCATGTCATGGAGGCCTCTAGGTCTGAGTCCTTTCTAATGGCTCAGACTTCACTGCTAATCTTCACAAAGCTCAGCTGCACAGCTCAGAACCCACTGCATGAGCTCTGTCTCAGTCCTTTGTTTGTGATGTAAATGGAGCTCTGCCACTTTGGCCATTTTCCCCAGTGTCTCACATCTTTTTTGCAGCTCTGAAGGCTGACAAAAAATGAAGGTAATTTAGGGCAAAGGTGGAAATTCTCATCGGTCTCTGGGCTTTGGTCAAGACCCACAGGGCCAGTATGCAGTGGCGACCCCACAAAGAGAGCAAACACTAAAATCATAATTAAAAGCTCTGCTTCTGCTTTCAAAAATTTTCAATCTCTTTATAATATTTTGGCATGCTTTTGTTATGTTTATGTTTCTCTTATATTCAAAGTAAAAAATAATTGCAATTTAATAAAGAAAATTTAGAATTCACATGACAGTACAAAAGCCAGAAGGGAAAAGGGGGACATTTCCAATGCTCCACTGTCAATAACTCATTTACGTATCAACTTCCTGCTGCACACTAACATTGCTCAGGCAGCTGGGCTTTCCTGGGGAAATGTTGGCTAGATTAACTCCCAGAACCACTGGCAATAATCATAGGTACTCCTGGCTTCCTGGGGAAGAATGAACATATCATTAACTCAGTTACTGGAAGAGGTTTTCCCATTCCTGTAAGTCTCCCATAGGCTTAGATATTTTTAAACTTATTTTTAGCCCATTTCTAGTAACACAGTGAAAATTTCTTTCCTATGAGAACGGAAATATATCGAACTAAGGCACCAGGGAGATGCCATCTCCCCTGTCATAGTTTGTGGAGAAGGCAGAGAATGCCCATCTCTGAGACTAGCAGTGGCAAGGTAGCAGGGTTACTTCCTTCCATAAGTGTGTAGCTGAGCTGCACTATATAGGTATCTTGTCCTTTTTTTAATGTGGACCAGCTGCTCAGAGAATGGCAGGAAAGGTCATTTTTCCAGTCCTATTATGAGGCAGACCCTTGGATGGAGGAAAGGGATTGTTTTTGATACTCCGTCAAAGCTGAGCCACTGGAGTCTTGAACAAATATGTAATTGAAGATACAGAGCAGGCAGGAACAGATGGAAAATCAATGGATTTTTTTTTCCTCCTAAAATATAGCCTGTCCAGGTTTAAAACAAAATAAACAAGAAAAACAAAGAAACAAAAAAAAAAAATACTGACAATGAAATTACACTATTATACTTACTAGGAGTGTAAGGAGGGTTATTCATTTCAGTATCAGCACATCCAGGATACTGGCCTCTCATGAAATTGGATGGTTCATTCATATCCTTTAATAAAGAGAGTAAGACACGTGAAAATCTTCATTTTCTTTTTTTTCAAGAAGGGAGGGCAGATATAATGAGACATACAATCCAGATCCCGTCGTAGTCAAGGACATCCTTAAACTCCAGGCACATCTGGGTCCACCACTCCACGGTGCTGGGGTTGGTGTAGTCAGGAAACACAGAATCTCCAGGAGGCCAGGCCTAGGGGTTACATGTGTAGATCCTGGTTATTTTCTCATTTCTCTTACACTGCTGCTTTACTGTTTTGAAGCAGCACTAGACCAAATGCATCACAAAATTAAGAAACCCACCTGCCCGATAGCAGGAGTTACGCCATCAGAGTTGTTCACCCACACTCCCATTTGCTGGCCAAGTTCATAAGCTCTGTAAGTGCCTGGCTCCTCGTCCTTCGTGATGAAAGGGTCCTGAAAACAGCAATCACACTTCCTTTATTGAAATCCCAGAGGTAACAATTACTCTTCTATTTATATATTTTAGAAAAGTTTGGATTAAGTTGTTAATGCTGATTGTGAAAATATTGGAAGTAAACAGCGTTAAAATTTAATAAGAGTTGAGAGCACATAATAATTTAGAAAAAGTCATTAAGGATATGTCACGAGTATTTCTTGCGTAAGGCAAAAGCGATGTGAAATTATTAAATACCCTCATGTTTATTTTTTATGAGAGTTTCTATGTCGAAATTATTTTAGAGAGGCACTAGATTTTACTCTCCCCCCACCAGGGTCTCTGCTGTGGCCGGGTGCTGCGCTGGGCATTCCCACACTGGAGCACCTCTGGGTTTCCTCCAAGCCAGTCCTTATTCCCCCTGCCTCAGCACCAACAGATCAATGCTGGAACAACTGAAACTTTTCCAGGGGCTTGAAGCTGGGCACATCCAACCTCAAAAGGGCCCTGTTAGCCCTCCATTCCAAACCAATGGTGGACAAGGGTGTTTTATGCCAGTCTGATGCAGAGTAACCAAATTCACACCTGTCTGTGGAGCCTTACAGCTCTGCTCTCCCCAGGCATCAAAACCACAGCATTTTACACCCCATAACTTGTCCTTCCTGCCCCTTTTCACTGCTTGGGGGGGGGTCACCATCTCCCACTGCTGCCAGTGATATTAACACCAACAACTTCTCTGCCTCAGGATGGCCATCAGTAGCCAAGAAGCTCATCCAAAGGGAGCCTGATCAGCTGCCAGGGGTGATAGAGGCCCACCATGCTGGAAAGTAATAAAGTTAAGAATACTTTGAGATGCCAGTGAATGAAAAGATACTCTGCAACTCTGCTCAGCAGTCAGCTGCAACCAAAAGGAGGTAAGTGCACTTTGCAATACATCCCCAGTCGGGAACAGCTATCTGCTTTGTGTTTTTTAAAAGAGATAAAGATTGCAGCCATTTTAGAAGGGAATTCTTTACTTTTTTTCTTAGAAAATCTCATGTCCTCAGGTTCTGCTTAAGGCAAAACCTTTCAGTTATGAAACACAATGGAGAAAAACACCATTGAAACCATTCTTCCATTCATTCATAATTTGTGCAATAATTTAAGTGAACTTCAATCAGAATGTGATAGAAGTATAACTAATAAATGTCTTAAGAAGAAAAAAATATCAGATCCCAAATGGCTAAGTTTCTTTAAAAGCTTGTTTTAAAGCTCATTTAAATACCTGAATTAATTGCCTGATTTACTTGTGAGCCCTCTGATAACTATAGCCCTGGTGAGGGAAGCATATTCTTCCATGCCTCAACAAGAAAAGCTACAGCTATATCCCTACTTCAAGTGTGAAATTCTGTTTATCTTTCACCTATATGTGCAAAATTCTGTTTAACTTTAACCATCTAGCTCTAATGTCACCTCCATAAGGACTGTAAGTGTCCATTACATTTTAAACTTTTTCAATAGTCCAACTTCGCAAAAGAGAAAATGGTCCATCTGCAATAATTATCTTATAATTGTGGTAAAGATGTCTCTCAAGGGACTTGAAGGCTAGAATAAGTCAGTTTAATTAGCTACTCCTAATCCAAACTTATGGTTTCCTTCAGTTGAAAGGTTATTCCAGTGCATAAATCTAATATATTATGCAGGTTTAGTATTGCCCTAAAGAGAAAAAAGCCTCTCTGTGCATGCAAGGGTTGTTTGTGGGGAAGGAATTTCATGCCTGTTAAATCTTCCCTAACTCATCTTTTTAGCATCTTGGGGAGGAAGTGCTGAGCATCCTTAACTCCAACTGACTGCCTAAAGACCTGGGAGCACTCAGCACTTCCCCAGACCCATGGCCCCAAACATAGATCTTGATGCACATCCATAAAAACTCATCACTGGAAATTTTAGCCTCTACAGCTCACAGAGATGGACTTTAAAATGTTAAAGATATCAAGCATTATTTTGAATCACGACTATGATGCTCTTGACCTTTAGGTATTTTGTCACTCATGTCATTCCTAGCTGTTTCTATATTTAGCATTATTTAACAGATGGTATACAAGGTCTTTCATTAAAGATCCTCTTTAGTAAAAATGTTTATAATTTTTCAATGTAGTCATTGTTACTTTAGAACTTCTTTGTTTCTAAAGAATATATTTGTTCTGACAAATGCACATTATTTAGTGCAACAATGATGACCGAGTGCCGACTCTAAGTCACAATTTCCCTCAAATAGAAGTGGCCTCTGAAAGAGATCAGGGGAGAGAAGTGCTGAAGGGCTGCACTGAGAGGCTCCAGGAGTGGAACCATTCTGCTCTGAAGGTGACCATAGCCACAGAGGGCTCGCAGCACTGGGTACAAGCATGGGGACACAGCCTCCTGCTGCTGTGGCAGCAGCCACCGCAGCGATGGTGGCACAGCTGAGTTCAGGGTCCCACCCTCGGGCAGGTCACCAGTGCTAACACTCCTGGCTGCCAGGATCTGCACTTTGCTTGTGACCAAAGTGCTCTGAGAGGGTCAGACAGAATCCCTTCTCCAAATCCATTTACTAGAGGTTTTCCAAGACACTAATTGACTAATTATAGTACACCAAAGTGAAGATTAGCCAAATAATAGAAGGTACTGTTAAAGACACTATCAGAAAACTCCCAGTGAAAAAGAAAACACTGATATAGCTACCTGTGGTGCTGACTAGTCCATCCTCAGTCACATTCTAAATTTTACAACAAATTGTGGAGTAAAAAATAAGGACAGGGAGGCACTTCTGCCTTTATCTATCTATTTGATGAGATAATGTGATTTTTAGATGAAGAAACTGCAGTAGCGCTTGCTTATCTTGACTCCAGGTACACCAGCACAAGTGAAAGAGCAACTGTACCAAAATTTAGACTCTGCTGTTCAGTCTCTCCCTCCACAAGCCTTTGACAGGATCCCCAGGACAAGAAGACAAACATGGCCCTTTATTTTAAAAGGACTAGATTGACTTAGGGTCCAAACATTAGTGACCTGTCCATTATGATTTAGCTGGATTAACTGGTCTCCTTAGAAGCGTGAGCCATCAATATAATGTAGGTAAATGTGTTTGTTTAGCCTAGCAAAAAAAGGCTGAGGGAGAATACATTTGTTTGAATCAGTGTATCAAGAAAGAAAATAGAAGGATGAGAGACTGGCAGCTTGAGGTAAGCAAGAACAGCAGCACCCAAATGAAAGATGTTAACTGACCATTTTGGCAGAAAACAGATTACAAAACTACAGTTATAACAAAAAGCCCTAGAGTTACAGCAAAAAGGACTCTGCAGGATTATGTCCTTGTCCTCGCCCTGTGGCTGCAGGTCAGCTCAGCCTGAGCCACCCCTGACGCATCTGCTGGGCCTGTCCACAGCCCCCACCTGGGAGGGACCCTGGCCCCAGCAGCTCTCTGCTGCTCAGCTCACCTGACAGACAGGCAGCTGCATCCTAATGTTTGCCTTAAATCTGTCCTGCTGCTATTTAAAATGCTTTTCTTCTTATCCTGCCCCCAGTGGTTATGGAGAACAAATTGGCAGCCTGCCCTGGGGAGTGCAGCCCTCCTAGTGCTAAGCTGCTGGGGGACCCTGGAGAGCAAGATCTTGTGAATTTATCAAGGGATTTTATTTAATTTCTTAATTTATTTGGACCTTTATTTAAATTTCAATTAAATTGGTCTCCAGTTTCCTTGCAACCATTGATGCTTACTTAGCTGCTGTGACAAAGTCATTTTGGCACAAGGACATGTACGGGGAAGTGCTGGAGAGAAACAGCGAGTTGTGTTGGAAAAATTTACTGGGGAAGATGGAAAACTCCAATTTCCACTTCTACCCAAATTAATTCATTTGGCCATATGCCAATTTTGGTTAGACATTCAACATACATTTTCCAGAAATTTTCATGCAAGTAGCCATCTTTCACATTGATTTAGATCAAAAGTAAGTACAAGGCAACATGAATTGTAATTAGAAGCTTCCAGAGTGATTAGAAATGGATTTTTTTCCACTATTAAGCTGGTTTTGTATGTGTATTAAATTAATTCGTTCATTTTCAGGGAAAGAATTGCATGAAAGCAATCCTATGTCAACTCAGAGGCAAAATTTCTAATAACGGAGTGGGGAAAAAGTGTCCGAGAATTAATGTTTTGGTATTAGAGTAGGTACTGGCACACAGATATCAAATAAAGGCAACACTTTTAAAAATTAAATCTGTGAGAAATTGTTTTTCAGCTCTTCTCAACAAATGAGAAAATGGAAAATCTGCTACAATAGTATAAATCTGTTAGCACCTAGGTACTGCTATGAAGGCTGTGCTGTGAATAGTTCTTATAAATGGAGAAATAATTAGCAACATCATTAATTTACCAGAATCACAACGTTGTGCTTTCCTTTCTTCTTCATGTCCTTCAAGAACTCTGGCAGACCAGCAAAATTCACTTTATCATAGGTGAAGTCCAGGCGGCGTTCCATGTAGTCAATATCATAATGCTGGACATCCTAAACATTTTTAAAGTAAAAAACTACATTAATACTTCATCCTGCTCAGGAGTTCTCAGCACAGAGAAGACATGGATCTGTTGGAGCAAGACCAGAGGAGGGCCACAAAAATGATCAGAGGGCTGGAGAGCCTCTGCTTTGAGGGAAGGCTGAGACAGATGGGGATGTTCAGCCTGGAGAAGAGAAGGCTCCAGGGAGGACTTACGGAAGCCTTTAAATACCTAAAGGGAGCTTTTAAGAAAGTTGGGGTCGGACATTTTTTGTAGGGTCTGTAGCAATAGGACAAGGGGTGATGGTTTTAAACAAAAGGAGGGTAGATTCAGACTACAGAAAAGGAAGGATTTTTTTACAATGAGGTGGCTGCCCAGAGAGATGGTGAATGCCCCATCCCGAGAAACATTCAAGATTAAGTTGGATGGGACTCTGAGTAACCTGATTTAGTTGAACCAGTCATTGCAGGGGGGTTGGATTACATGGCCTTTAATAGTCTCTTCCAACTCAAACTATTCTATGATTCTATGACTGAAGCATTTGATACAGAAATCAGAATGTATGCAACTGTATTTCTAAAAAGCAACTAAAGCATGTAATGAAACCTAAGAGACTGTAATTGCAAACCTAGCAATGGACTACACAGAAACGTAGAAGTCCTAGTTTAGCAACTATTTTGCAGTGATCTGCATCAAAAGTACCATTCTTTATTTTTAAAATGCTAGCACCTCATACTGCATAACAGCAAATCCACACCAGAATCACCTGCTATGCAGCCAAGAGCAGCACTTAAACCTCATGTTCAAAGCCCACTTTAAATGCTCTTTTAAGCATTATGAAGATATTACATACAAAGCCACTACAAAAGGTTATGACTGTCCTTTTATTCTACAATTCCCCTCGTAAGAATTATTTTTCCTCTATTGCAATTTTATTTACCTCACTTCAGACTGTGAGATTAGCACACACAATGAAAAATCCATACGTACATATGGGATGTCATAGTGCTCCATGCGCTTGACAGTCTCCTTCAGAACATCGAGGCTGTTGTAGCCCCAGCGGGAGAGCTGGAATCCCAGGGACCAGTAGGCTGGCATGTGGGGGCGTCCGATGGCCTGCGGGAAAGAGCAACGCAGAAATGCAGCGGCTGAGACGGAAAGAAGTTATTCTGAAACACCAGGAGAGGCTTCCAGATCGTTCAAGCCACAAAGAGCAGGGCACAGGCACCATACCCCCATTAAATATTCATTCTTTTCTCCGAGTGGCCCTCGGCACAGCCTGCTTGGTGCTTCTCCTGGTGGATCCTTGCCCTTCACAGAGGCTCCAAGCAGCACCCACACTGAGCATCACTTCTAAGAACACTCCCAAGGAAGACACGGTGTATAAAAGCCAGGCTAATGTTAAATGTGGTCTCAGGCTCTGCACAGCAGCACGTGCTGTCACTTGCAGGGCACATGGCAGCAGAAATCCCGTGTGGAACTTCATGGCACCTGATCCACAGCAAGCCACGAACCCCTTGGCCAACAGAGGCAAATCTCCAACGACACACATCAATATAATCTTTGCAAACTTCTCTTGCCGTATCCAGCTGAACTAACTCATCAAGAGTCTGATGTTTATTTGAGTTCTCTGAAGTTTTAATTATATTTACACACCAACCTGATGAAATTCAGTTACTTATGGCTCACTACTGTTATTGCTGGCCCACAGCCTTGCGTTGCCAGGCACTGACAGCCCTCTTCAAGGTCAGAGTTACTGTTTGGTCCCGAAATTCTCAACTGAAACACAAGGTAATGAGTCAAATATGATTTTATAAATATTTGATTTCCACTGTCTGAATGTAATCCATCTGTAAATGGCATGAGGAAACTCAATTGAGAGCACAGGGAAGCAAGGCATCCTGCTCTGCTTCCCCCAGTGAGAGCTGCTGTGGTAACCTGGGATGAGCAGCGGGCAATCACGATGTGTCTGTTCTACAAATAAGCTGAAATCTGGCTTTGCCTCATTAGTACGCACCAGTGTTTTCTGGGCGACGTCTCTTGAAATTCTCACTACAGTTAAATCCAATGAAACTAACCTTTGATTTGTATTGCTAACAACTTTGCAGGCAATACATAGAAATCTAGTATCTAGTAAGCACCCATGACTTATTAATCAGCTGCAGTTATTGTCCCCCTTTGGCTAAATAATTGTTCCTCCCTTATTTCCTTGTGGATCTCCACAGTTAGGTAATTACGTCAAGAAGTGATAACCAACAAAACTTGCACATTGGCAGCTAAACCCCATCTAATCCAAATAAATAAAACAAGGCACTTCTGGAACTCTGTATCTATTGCATTGCTAAGCTCTCTGGGGATGCATTGCATGAAGGCACACCTTCCTATGGGATTTTTTCCAGGAAGAGTCTGACCCGGGAAAGCAATGCTGACCTTGAAATTGCTCTAAAATACATCAGGGATGCTAATGCATCAGTACATGGATGAACAAAGTGCATCAGACAGAAAACCAGATGTGGGAGAGAGGCAGAGAAAAGCCAAGGATGTTTTAATGCACCTGAGCTGGGCAACCCACAGGGTAAATTGCTCCCAAACAAGAAAGGCTTGGGAACACACAGTCAAACCTAAGCACTAAGCATTACAAATTTGGCTACAGTGTGCTTTCACTTGCTGGGATGCTGCTGTTTCACCTCAGCAACAACATGAGGAGGCCAGAACAAGTGGGTGAGGTAAATGCTCTGGCTCTCTCCAGGAGGGATGCTCTGGCTGACCAGCACGGCTGCCCTGTACACCTGCTGCTTGTCCCGTCCCATCAGACCTAACTCCCCCAGCCCTCCTCAACACCTCCTTCTCCAATTCAGCTGGAGGCTGCGCTCTTCAGAGGAAGACAGAGCAGCTCTGAGCAGTGTGTTCCTGCCACAGGAGCACTCAGCTTTCACTGCATGCTGCCGTGCCTTTGCCAGGAGAGGCCCTGGGCAGCAAAGGTGGTCCCTGCCATGCACAGGGAGGCCGATGGGCAGGGACATGCTGTAACTACTCTGGTGCTATCCTGCCTCCTGGCACAGGTCATCAGCTTTTCCAGCATGTGTGGACACACTGATCACCAGAGCATCTTTTAAGCTCTGCTGGGGTTTTCTGTGGAGAGCTGAATGGAGCATGATGGCTCAGGACAATCTCCCAGACACCCTGTGAGCCAGCACCAAGGTGTCCAGCACAGCATGGCAAGCCTCAGGGCAAGAAGTCTTCTTCTCTGTCACATCCACACTCACCATGTTAAGGATAAATCCATCTGAGGAGGCAGCAGAGCTTGTTTTAGACCAGCAAAGGCTGCAAGATGAGCTTTGTCAACCCACCATTTTGTGCCCCTGAAGCAGATCAATATTTTGCCCTTGCTTTCTCTACTGTAAACAGAGAATGACCTCCACAAACAAGATTAAAAAAACAGACCAAAACAAAAGAACTCCCTAATGAAATCAAAGGCTTTGTGCACAGGCTTCTCATCTCGGACAAGAGAAATAGGGAAAACTGGCTGATAAATATTAATCCTGCAGATAAATGCAGAGCCCTGTGCCCTGGCAGGATGTCTGCATGGCATCTGCTGCCTCGTTCCAAGCAGGCTGGGAAATGGGAAAGGGGTGATCAGCCTGGGCAGAGGCAGTGGGAGCTGCTGAGCAGCCCTGCTCTGGGTCCTGCGACACCCTGGGTCACTCCCGGCGGGGCAGGGCACTCAGCCCAGGACAGCACCAACACCATTTCAGCACTTGGATGGAGATTTGCTCTTCCCCCACATCCTGTCAAGCATCCAGGTGGACACAGCAGGGCCGGAGGTGGAGCTGTGGCCACTGGTGTGTCAGAGCCCTTCCCAGAGGGCACCGCCCCAGGGCTGGGGCTGCTGAGGTTCACCTGCTCACCCCTATGGGACAGTGCTGTGTCCCTGTGACCACAGAGCGAGATGGCATTTTGTGACAGCATCCCTTGAGGAGTCTGGGATTACAGCTGAACCAACAGAAAAGTATCCACCTTGTAAGGAAAATATTAAGTTTTTAAAGCAATTAGTTCTCCAGGTTCACCAGGCTGGTGCATCTATGGTGAGCTTAATTGAAACCAGCAGAACATTTGAAGAGGAAGGATGAAAACAGGGCAGCTGGGAAAACAAATGTTCTTTTTTCTAATTATGCTGCAGACTCTCTCTAATGGATCCCCCTGAAGCTTCCTGATAAAGTAACTGACATATGGTACCCACTCACAGATGGATCAGCTGAGGCAGGAATGTAATTTTACAAACCTGAAAACTCAAGTTGGATTTGATATATATTTAGGATCTAGTTAATTCATATAGATTGCATTCTGCATACAAATGATCATAAAGTGCAGCAGGCAGAGAAAGCCTGCTTGGCAAAATTGACTCCCATAGAATCAGGAAAGGTAGATGGAGTATGGCACGGGAACCGAGGGAGGAAAATGCAGAAACAACAAACATATGGGGTATCCAAACTGAGAAAAAAAAATAAAGTAAAGGTATGGTAGTGCAGAAACAGTCAAAAAAAAAAAAGGATCCTATTTTCTGTTCCAGCATTCCTCCTGCACTTGCTTCTTAAATAACTTCTGGTGTTTAATAAATTCACTGTTAGTTTTTCTATGTTTACATAACTTGGCATTATGTATTTTTTTTTTCACTTTTTTCAGCTGCACCTGAGAGCTGATGTATCCAAGAGGTACACTGGAAGCATTTTGCAGTAAGAACAAAGTTTAGTGGAGACAAGTATACCTAACAAATAAAATCTGTGCCTAGGGAGCAGGTGATCTGTACTCATTTTCCCTGGGTTGGATTATTGGACAAACAACATTATTAATATGAGCATCAATGACATGAACTAAGTCATAAATTCTAGAGTATATCAGGATCCCATTCTGTTAACTATGACCAAAGGCTTTGATGAGAGAGATGGCTGCAGAGTTATATCACAGGATTATATATCACAGAGGCTGGACAGAGATCCTCTTTCCTATGCTCACAAAGAAGCTGAGATCTCTAGCAATGCAGATTGCTAATCTTGCACCCTAATTAGCCATACAAAATTATTTCTGGAGCTTGATATTTGCTTCAGCTCCCTTTCTTCAGAGGAGTTATAGGAGGAAACTATAAAAAGTGGGCTAATGCTCTGGATTTAGACACAGAAATAGTGTTTCTGTATAGTTACACAATGGCTAAATTCCACAGGTGCTCCTATGGCCCAGGTATCTGTATCCAGCTCATCCCCTACGGCTAAGGCAAGCAGGGCACCTAGCTGGTTAGAGAGTAACCTTCACTCGAAAACTATTCACAGAAGCTGAGCTTTGACTTAGGAGAGCAAGAAGAAAGGCCCTGCAGCTGCTGAACCATAAAGCAGGTGCTCACAACCTCAGGAATACAAAAATTTTAAGGATTTTCAATGCCAAGGTCTTCAAACCTTGTTCTTTGCTGCACAGAACACTTATCAGTGGTTTATTCCTTCTTGAGGGATCCATGAGTTCAGCTGCGAGACCCTCACTGAATCAGCTGTGATAAAATCTGGGTACAAGCAGGTTCCTTGTGTTACCTCTCAAACAGAAGAGTGGACTAGGACCTCCTGAGGTCCCTTACACCTGTAACGAGCCCACACTTCCGTAAGGAGGAAGCAAACCAGCAATTTTCTCTCAACACTCAACTAGGAGACAGGCAGTATGCTCACTTACAGCTTGTTATTGGATAATTTGTGATAAAATAACAAATTCATTGCCTTCACTCTATCCAAGAGCTATTAAATATCCATTTGTTGAACTAACTTTCCTGAGTGTCTTGCTGTGGAGTTCATACACTACTGCTATGCACTGCTGGTGTGTTCTGAAAGGCCACCAGTGGTCTGGGCAATGCTGGTCTGGTATTAGGTGTGACTACAGAGCCTCAGCCAAGGCTCAGCTCTGTGCCCGAACTCTCCAGCTTATTAACTGCTTTTTCTCACCCTCCTGCAAACTGAGGTGTTTGCCATTAAAAGTGAGATTTGTGTTACATAACAGTTCTGCACACCAGACCTCTTCTGCAGTAGGAGAAAAACATGATCACTGTCATATTTGGAGAGCTGTACAGGACCATCTCAGCTGTGGCAGGACCAATGCCCCACACAGCAGGGCTCAGGGACAGGAGGCAGCAGAAGAATCGGGCAGGAGGTTTCTCCTTCCCATGGCACTAAGCCCAGCACATACCCTACAGCTGCTGCCACTGCTGCAGCACTGTGGTGCCACTGGCAGGATGATCCTACAGCTCACCTCTGCTCCGTGCAGGACACAGCAGTGGGACAGAGGTACCGGCATTGAGCCCTCTCCTCCCTTCCCACAGCCTGCCTCACTCCTGGAGCCCATTTAAAGCACATTTTCCTGGGCCAGCCTGGCATCCAGGGCTGCCACAGCTTTTGCTGTTCCCTGTCCTCACTCCAAGGAGGCACAGGGAGGCTGGTGGCCCTGGCAGGGCAGCTGCAGTGAACCTATATCACCACACAGAGAGCCCTGCTCTCCGCATAGCCTGGACCCAGCAGCTCTGGCCAAGGGTCTCTAGTCCACCCTGGATGCTGGTGGCAGCCTGGAGAGGTGTGTGGGGAAACCTTGCACACTCCAGAGACCAAATAAAGAGCTTTGTTACAAAGCTGTCCTAACTCACAGATTTGGAGGGAGCCTCAGGAAAGCACAGAGCAGAGCTAAGCTCCTAAACATCTCACAGAAACAAGTGTAGCAGGGGCACAGAGGCTGCTCAGATATTGAAGTGGCACTGAAGGCAATGGCACAAAACATTTGACAAAGGTGTAAAGCACTTTGCTCTGGAAACACCAGCCCTTTTTCTCACCAGCTGTGCCCCTGGCCACCCTGCCACACCAGCGGGGACATCCTGGAGAGACACGGTGGGTGGTGCCTGCGGAAAGCAGACTGGGGCAGGTGCTTGCACAGCAGGGAGGCAGGGGCCATTCCCCTGAAGAGCTCTTTACAGCAGTGCAGCCTGGCCCCACCAGGGTCCCCGGCAGCCAGGAGCTCCCAAAACACCACTTCCCACAGGATGCCCATGCAAACAGCTGAGAGAGCCGAGCCATGCTGCTGAGCAATGCCTTGCAAACATAGTCACATTTCTCCTTTCTACCACTTCTCCTTCCCTACAGCATGACAATGACTGTATGGGAAAGTCCTCTCAGTGTGACAGAAAATACAACTGGAATTAAAGCCTTTTCTGTCTCCTTCACCTTCCCACATATCTTGTACATAAAAGCCAAATTATTACCCTAGAGACTAATAATATGGTAATTGTAACATTTTTGACCTTGGAATTTCAGGATGTTTACTGAAGAAGTTATTATTTCACAGTGAAATTACTAACATGCATTCTATAAGATTCCCTAGAGAGTTGAGCGCAAGCTCAAAGAATACAGAACAGGATTTTTTTGTCCTGGCATGTGACATGTCTCATTAGGAGACGCCCACTGCTCTCCTTTACCTTGTTTTCTTCGCTCCAGCTCCATTTCCAGAGACAGGGGTGGAAAGGGAGCTGCCACTACCCATCAGCTGGGGAGTGAGAACTCCCTCATTTTATTTTCAGCAGCTGACCACCTGCTAAGCTGCAGAAATGCTGCCTCCAAACACCAGTAAAAGACTTTGAAAAGAAACAGGGATAGCTCTAATTTCCATTGTACTGCTGCACTAACTCCCTTGCAATGGGGATCAAACCAGCCTTGGGGAGAGCTGCTTCACTTCCCCCCCTCTTTTTTTCTCCCCTGATTTTATTACCCATATGTAAGTTAAAAACCCAGTTGCTAGCTGTTCTGTGGCACTGGGATCAGAGATGGTGTGTGCTGGCTTTGGCTGGGATAGAGTTAATTTTCTTCATAGTAACTGGTATGGGGCTGTGTTTTGTATTTGTGCTGAAAATAGTGATGATAATTCAGGGGTATTTTTGACTTTGTTGGGCAGTGCTTACACAGAGTCAAGGCCTTTTCTGCCCCTTTCTCCACACCACCAGCGAAGAGGCCGAGGGTACACAAGGATTTGGGAGAGGACACAGCCAGGACAGCTGAGCCCAACTGACCCAAGGGATGCTCCATATCATATGACTTCATATTCAGCAGGAACATTTGGAGTGATAGCAGCTGTCTTCCCCAGTAACAGTCACAGATTCAGCCACTCCTCCAATTCCTGGAGGTGGTTAAACACCCTCCTGCCTCTGGGAAGTGGTGAATGAATTCTTGTTTTGCCTTACTCGCGAGTACAGTTTTGCTTTACCCATTAAACTGTCTTTATCTCAACCCACGGATTTTCACACTTTCGCCCTTTGGATTCTCTCCCCCATCCCACTGAGGGGGAGGGAGCAAGGAGCTGTGTGGGGCTGAGTTGCCAGCTGGGGTGGCACCTGGTGGGGCTGATGTGCAGAGGGAGCTGGAAACCTCCAAGCAACAGAGCAGTCGCTCCTGCTCCAGGACACGGAGGGCACTGTCAGCCTCCCACCTCTCTGGGAGGTAGCACCTGAACCTCTGCTTGGAAAAGGAAGGTCTAGCAGACCCCACCACCTCAGAGAAGCTCCAACCTTCCCAAAACAACAGCATGAGCAAGTCTTATCCCTTCCTTCACCAAACCAGAACCCAGCTCTGAGTGCCTGGCTGTGGGATTCCCTACTGCTCGGTGCTTCCAGCTGCAGCCTGATCCTCAGGGTCTGCACAGTGACCCCCCTTCCCACAGTAACATCGCCCTTCTCAGCTTTGCTCCTCACTCTTTAGGCTTGGCACTGATTTCTTCATGTAGCTTGGGTCTGAGGTGGCAATTTTCTGCGCAAAGGCCAGGCTGAGGTACCATTTGGTGAACAGAAAAAATGTTATCTGCTACTTTTTTCTGCACAGTCCTCACTAGATAAGAATTGCATACACACTTCCAAGACAGCAATTTGCATGTGTATTCTCACTTCTCTGGAAAACATTGGGCAACTGGATAGCAAGTAGTTACACTCTGTGAGACAGTAGTAAATGCACTGTTGCACATCTGTGCTCTCCAATGCAATTACATGGGTTTTCATTAGTTAAAAACAGGCTGATTCCATTAGTAAAAAATAGGCTCCAAAATTGACAAGTGATTCCACTGGCAAATAAATGCTTGAAAACTTTGAAGTCCATTCAACATCTCTGAAATCCAGCTTATGTAAAGTTCCCAAATATTCCCATCTGTGCTCTGCCTAGTTTGTTTTCTCAACCCACAGCGTCAAAATGCAGTCATGTCATACAGCAAAGACTGAAGAACTTGTGACAGCCCAGAGAGGAGTAAGCTTAGACAGATTTCTTTCTAATCATTACATCCCTTCAGCATGCTCCTGCACCCCATCCTGACATACTGCAGGAAAGGCTGGAGACATGCACTGGACACCCAGCCAGCCTGTGACACTCAGCCAGCCTGTGACACTCAGCCAGCCTGTTCACAGATGCTTGAGCATACGCCAGTTTCCCATGGAGCTGAAGCTGTGCCTTTGTATGAACGGATCAGAACAAAAACCTGGCTGCTCTACCTGCTGATGCTATCAGATACGGACAGGACTTTGTACAAGGCACTGCTCCACGTGCCATATGCACTTTTCTACTAACCTCAGTGTACTGCTGAACTACGTTCTCAGGAGTCGGTCCCATGAAGAGATAGAAGTCGAGGATCCCTCCAATAGTGCGGAAAGTCAGAGATGGGTTTGGAGACAGAGTAACATCTGAAAGGGGTAAAAAAGGGTTTTCAGTACAAACCATCTCTGCACTGTACATGGGCATGGGTCAAGAATGCATCAGGAGAGGCTGAGACTCAACATTAGGAAGCCTTTCTTTCACTGAGATGATGGCCAAATGCTAGAACAGGCATCCTAGAGAGGTTGTCACTGCCCTGAGCCTGTCACTATTTAAGAGGCATTTGGACAATGCCTTAACAACGTTTAGCTTTTGGTCAGCCTTGAAGTGTTCAGGCAGTTGTACAATAAGTATGTTTTATGTCCCTTCCAACTGAATATCCTATCCTATCCTATCCTATCCTATCCTATCCTATCCTATCCTATCCTATCCTATCCTATCCTATCCTATCCATCCTAGGTGTGTGCATGCTGGGCTGTCCTGTGAGCCTTGTGGGTATGACTGGAGGAGCACACAGGGCCTGTAGGTAGGCAGGCCATTGCCCAGTGTTTCTGTAATCTCTGCTTTCAGATTGGCATTGTGCAGCAATCAGTCACAGAAACCCGCACAGAGGAGTTTGCATAGATCCATTTGTCTCAGTTTCATATATATAAGAAGGATCAACAAGCCTGTATTTAGGGTTTCTCTATGCTATTTTAATCTTCTTATTGGAAGCCATTGTCTGCCAGGGGGAACTCATTTTATAGACTGAATGAAGATTCCTCTTTTCTGAAATTATACCACTAGATTAATACAGTAAGGTGACCATGGCAACGTACAAAACTATCTCCAAAGACATAATATGGGACTAACTTAAATTGATTTGATTTCATTATGCCAATCTCAGAGGAAATTACTTCCACCTTCTTCTTTCCCTCTATTTGCATCTATCAAAAAAAAAAAAAAAAGGTTAAGCATGCATTTTCTCTGAAAATGCCTAAAAATGCCTAAATTATTTGTTAGAAACTCATTCTACTGAAATCCCTTTGAAAACTCTATAGCAACTCCTGGAAGCTTAGTTAGGGAGCAGTCACTCATTTTTGTATCACATTGAAAAAGCAATCAGTAAAACAGTTTTTTATACATACTAATCTATCATATTCCTATATGCAGTCTATATAGGGAATCCATAGAACTTTTTACCTTGTGCATTGGAGTTCAGAAGGAGAACACCGTGGGCATTGGAGTCAGATTCCACACACATGTAGAAAGGGTGAACTCCATAGAGGTTGGCAAACGACTGAAACATAAACAGCACATGAGGTATGACTTGACTTTGCTATTTTTCATAGTTTTTGTCAGGTACATATGTATGCACAGACAAGGAAATAAATTCATTCATACTTGGAGACATATTTTGAAAGGTTGGAGATTTTTTCATCTAATTTGGTGTGAAGTCAAATTGGTAGAAAAGAGTTATTTTTTTCTGCCTTATCACAATGGAATTTTTTACTTTTTCCCAGTTAAACCTTTGATATTCTGCCAAACCCTTCAAAATGGTATGAGTAAGAATCACTTTTCTAGTTAAAACAGACCCATCAACCACTGGCTCCAGTTCAGCCAAATATCTAATGAGTCCTGCTGAAGTCCAGCTTGTTTGGATGAACAGGGATTGATCCAGACATGAAATATAAAGCTTTCCTGAAGTACGATCTTGGCATACACAATATACTTTTTTCTGAAAACTGCACTGTGAGAAAGCTTCTGAGAAAAGGTTTCAAAGTTCCCTCAAAGCAATTCATGGCTTTGTCCTTTACTTAAAACTGATGATAGCCTGTGACATTCCGTGTTTGCCACCTCCTTTTGGTGACACAAGCTAGGACAAAGCGCTGCACAGAGTGAATTACCGTTGGTGCCTGATCCCTGGCGTACATGCCGTAGGTAACGAAGTCCATGTTGTGCTTGAAGGTCGGGTGCTCGTGCTCCCCAAACCCGTACACGGAAGTGGATGGCACACTGGTGGTGATCTGGAGGAACTGGTTGGAGAAGAACAGATCCACCAGGGGACTGTCCCACCTGTGAAAAACAGAGGGAGACAGGATTAGTTTGCTTCTCTTTGGAAGGTATCATTTTAAGTCCATGTCTGGCTATTTATACTTTTTATGTATTTTGGAGAATAAAAATATTGCAAATCTATTAAATACTATGCATGCCTCTAATGTGCTTAACCTAACACATTAAATTCAGTCTTGCAGTGACTGAAGATATCTCATCTACTTATGCAAAAAAAAAAAAAAAGCATCAATAAAATTTTTTAAAATAACAACTAAAATAACAGAAGACAGATTATAAATCTATTATCAAAATAAGTGGTTGCTTGTGCTATTTCTATGACAACCAACGTGAAAGGCTAAAAATTGTTGTTACACAGTGGAGTACAGAATCCTTAATGAGAACAACAGACATTTTATCAGCTTTTTTTTTTTTTTAATGTTTTGCTGTATCAGGACCTAAATACCCCCAATTTCATGCAGGTGCCTAAAATAGAGGCATAGCTTTCTCCAGACTCTGCTTGAACAAGATGTTTTTATTGTGATGATTCTCTCCTGCTTCTCTAACCAGCTTAATGCCTTTCTTTCTATTGAATCATCTGTGGACACAGGCTCACATTTTAATTAGGTGCTACATTCTGTTTCCTATCTCTAGAGCTATAATGAGCTGCAAGCTAGATGGAGGAGAACATAGTCAAGCTGTGGAGAAGTGTTTTGTTAATGGTCCTGTATATGCCATGAGTAGCTCATTTAGATAGCACCCTCTTGAGCCTTGTTTAACCATGAATTTGTTACAGCTAATTAAAATAAATGAGCCCAAGCCATAGAAAATAGAAGTGGCATAACTCTCCTTTTAATGGTCTTCTGTCAATGATTTTGACAAAATTAAATGGTTGATCACATTGACTGGTAAATCACAGAAATGGAAGATGGGCTGTGTCGGTGGGGAGCAGCTCTATCCCCATGAGGGGAGTGCTCTGGTGAGTGGCCTGCCACTCGTGCCACCAGCACTCCAGCCTGGGGACAAGTCCCTGCTGCTGGGGGGCCTGGGAGGGCACCCTGCTCCCACCGTGCTGGCCTGCTCTCCCCACAAGGATGCAAGGACAGCCACTCACAGGGATGCTCAAGGCACCCTCTTGTCTCTCCATGCAAGAAGCAGGCACAAACTATCCCTAAATTATTTTAGACAAATCCAAAATCAAGCACAGGTCCTAAAAGGTCTGTACTTCTTAAAAAGTCTATTTGTCCTTTCTCATAAGCAGGAAAAGTAAGAATTTGCATTTAACTCTTGATTTGTTTTTTTGCCAGCAGGAACCCCTCCCTCCCTCCTTTCCATCATCTCCACCTACACGCAGTACTGAATAAGATTAATTTCTTTCAGGAAGGTTATGCATGCAAAATATCCCTGAGAATCAGATCCCGCCCTTGACAAATAGAGGTCTTTCTGCAAGAAGTGATTGCTGGGTAGGAACAGGGATGTAGGAACAGGGATGTAGGAACAGGGATGTAGGAACAGGGATGTAGGAACAGGGATGTAGGAACAGGGAGCTATATTCCTGGCCAAAGGAGAGTGTCACACAGCTCTGCTCTGTGCCAAGATAGGAAGTGTCACTTCTCTGAGCAGACCACAGGCTTATGCAAAACTCAAACTATGCTGGAGGGGAAATGCTTTGGTAAGAGCTTAAATATCAGTCCTAACTCATTGAGCACTCTCCATGATGTCTGTTCAGAGGACATGAGGCTTTGTACATTTGTGGTACCCACATGAGAGCACTGACATTTCCTATCATGAGAACAATTAGTGTTACCATGGCATTAAAGTATTCCTTCAACTCAGCAAGTCACCTCCCTGACCAGGAGGGTCATTGGGGTGGTGCAAGCAACAACCCTGGGAACAAGCCCTCTACCCCACCATATCTTCACGTGTTGTGGAGAAACTGGTTTCTGACTCATGCATTCCTTCAGGCAGCTGTGACACACTCTCCTTCTGCATGACATTGCCATAGAAGTGCCCTGCTGTGCACCCCTCCATGGCTCAGCTCCCCGGTGCTGCCATCCCCACCAGCACAGCTCCCCATGCTGTGCCACCAGCACTGCTCCCCATCAGCCTTGCCTTTCCCTAGACCTCTGCGTGCCAGCACAGCTATGTGCTAAATATAGCATTAGCCATGACATAAAGAGGCTGGTAATGACTCTCTGTTTTTCTGGGCATCATTATGTCATCTCAATCTGGAGGAAAGCATGGACAGGTTTTCCCCTGGCACCACTCTCTGCCTCCACTCTCAAGCATCTTCCAAAGTCCTTGTGCTCTCCACTGCACCATAGTAAGCTGTTGTGCCACTTTATGAGTTTGCTTGTGTGGTGGCAAAGAGCAATCATTTAAATGAAAAAATTATGTCTGTAATTCCTTAAACCCTTGGATACAATTAAAGAAAATGTCGTATTTCTCCCACCTCCCCTCCTGCTGGTTTAAGCAGATAGAAGGAACAAAACAGGAGGGAGCATAACATGACATCATGTCTGCAGGAATTTGCATGGTTCTCCTCCAAGAGTCCTACAAACCATAAAAGCACTGTGACAGAACACAGAAGGGATCTAAAAAATCTAAAACCACAGATGAACAGTTGCTCACTGTCGAAAATGGAATCCCTGCTAGCAGTTAGACAAGGTTCTTGCCTGCGGGGACAAGGACCCTTCTTTTTGCACAAGAGGTGAGAGCTGCAGTCACATTCACTGCCAAAAGTCTTAACCTGTTAGTGTGTCTGGGGTGGAACACTCCTGCCTGTGGAGATACAAACCACATATCTACCTGGGCTATTGTCTGTGAACAGGCAGCTGTTGCCTTTCCAAGGAGTCTGATTGATAAAAGCCACTCTTTTCTTCCAAACACCATGCACTATACTCAGGAGTAAACCTCTCTAATTTTTAGCCTCTTATCAGGAAAAAAAGAAACCAACTCAGATTGCAAAGATCTCTGTAAAAATTAACATTTTTGGACAGCAAGGGAACTAGTCTCACACCCAGCAGTCAATCCACTGGCCACCAGGATGAAACATAACGTGTGGACCAAGGAAGTAGTATTAAAGGAAGGTGAGTAAGCAGATAGATAAAACATCCTGTTCATGTTGAAGGTGGAGTTTATGACTAACATTGTCACAATGTTTGAGGGGGATGACTAAAAGGCAGTACAAGAAGTGCAGTCATCAGTCCTTTGTAATACGAGCTGGACACGACGCTGTACCTGTATGAACGCCTTTGCTCTTGAGGTTTATTGGAGACCAATGACTGCAGTGCAATGGCTAGAAGCACTGACTTGCTGTGAGCAAGATGCTATGGGGTGCTTAGCTGCTGGCTAGGGTTAAACCATAACACACTGGCTCACAACAGCTGTATTCCTTATAAGCTGTAAGTCTTGGAACACCACTGGAGTGCAGAAGACCCACCAAGAATGAATTTTTATATGTTTACCTTACTTTAAAGGTGATTTGTCAAATAGGTGGAGAAAATCAGCAGGAGAAATTAACAGATTTTCCACAAACATGACATTAAAAAAAAAAAAAAGAAGGGCAGAGTATATTTACAGTTACTGGCAGAGCTCTGCTCTACTACTGTATTCACCCTGGGGATATCAGGAAATGTCCTATAAGCCACTGGATATACAATGCTTTATTTTTGCTCTGAAAAACACTTATCCAAATGATATACCTACAATACTTCTTGCCTATGTAACATAAATCTTAATGATTAGAAGACTAAAATAATGGCTCTTACAAACTAGGAACAAGCCCAAGCTACCCATGATGCATACAATTTACTCCCATTGCTTTCAGCAAAACTGCAGTTAAGACAACAGCATTATAAATCATTCCAATAGCCTTGCCTATGTAAAAATGTCTTCATGGTAAGTAGTGTCTGTGTTTACTACCACAATCAATAAAAAAAAGGCAGCTGAAGTCTGCAGCAGCCTTTTTGGAAATTAGGGAAAATCTTGATTAGATTTTGGTTATTTGTGCACCATATTCCCATGTGTGATAGCAAACAAGGTATTCCAAAACCTTAATAGAAAGTAGCCCCTATCTGGCTTGGCAAAAAAATGTTCTGCCTTCCATTATTTGTGTGACATCATGAAGGAAAAGTCAGGATATTAAAGTGGAGAATCAAATCATTAGTCCATCCCTCTGCAGCCTGTCCCCAGCAATGGCCCAGACTAGATATCACAAAGGAAGGCATAAGATGCCACTCTGAGCCAGTCTTGCAATAATCTGCTTATGGAGGAAGTTTCTGGCTGTTTTCATAGAATTAACTGATGTTGTGAGCCATGGAGACAAAAGTATTTGGGGGTTTTATTTTCCTACAGATGATTTTTTTATTATGCTTGAATGTTATCCTGCTAGGCCTCCTATGTCAGTGCTGCCCTGGGGCAACCGTCCCACAGAGTAATCACACACTGCAAAATGAGCATGTGTTTGTTATTTATCACTGCCTTAAAGCAAACAGTTCCCAGCCTTTTACTCTCTGTTCTGGAGAAAATCTGTGCTTTCTTGGAGCCTTCATGCTCACACTTGAAATTACCTCCTCCAGTGGTTGCTGTTGTTAGTGTGGCAGGAGCAGGAAGGAGAACAGAGCTTAACCTGAGTGTATGAGCCACAAAACAACCCAGGGGCTGTTTATCTCCCTCACCCGCCTTTTTAAAATACAGTATTTTCTCTCCTGTTTTTACTACTGTAGGGTCCTGGCCAACGATGCGACAGTTTCCCATTAGAGCTGTAAGGTCAACCAGGATATCCTGAGCAAGAATTTACTAAACTAAAGCCAAACTCTTGACAAAACATTTTTCCACTCACCACAAAAATTTTCCCAAAACAGTTATTTTCCAAGCATGATGGGAATGGAAAGGGGCTCCCTGCAGCCTCCACTGCCCGACAAAGATGGGACCTAGTTTGGTAGTTTGGGAGCTTCACCTCTGGGGCAGATCCAGGCCCCAGTCCCTGTCCTACATGGTTCAGATCTGTGACTTCTGCCTTAAATCAGATGAAGGTTTCTAGTTTTCTCATGGAAAACTGAAAACAACTGATATCTGGATGGGAGCAGAAGCTTTGCCTGTTCCTGTGTCTCATCTGATCCCCTTGGCACCCCACCAGGGAATGTGTGGATGTGGCACTTCTTTACCCCCAAGGCTTTGGACAGCTGCTGGCACAGAAAAGGACCTTCCCTGGCTAGTGGCAAAACAACAGGAGCTTTGGAGAGGGTGAATGAGAGGAGCAGAAGGAGCCAGGATGGGATGAGACAGAGAACAGTGCAGCAGTGGATGAGAAAGGTAAGAGGGAGTGAGCCAAGAGGCATTACAGGGAGGAGAAAGGGAAGCAGCCCAAGAGCCCCGGGGCCCGGCAGCCCTCGGCAGTGTCTGGATCATCTCCCTACATGACTCTGTCTAATTTTCGCCCCATGCAGGCAAAGCAGCAGCTGTCAACTGATTACCTTGGAGCAAGCTGAAAATGTAGCGGGACTTGGCCTTTTATTCTTGCTCCTGGCTCTGCATGAGGTTTGCAATCAGCTGTTAATGTCTCTCCCCTCACATAGTTTATTCCTCTCCCCTGTTATTGTGATTACATGGAGCCCTGAGTTTGTCCTGCCCTCCTTGGGTAGCTCGGCTACGGCAAAGTCTCCCTGCATGCAGCAAGTGTGAGAAACGCCTGGAAAGCACACTCAGGATACCTCAAAGCCTCCTCTGCCTCTCCCCTGCGGCGTTTCCAACGTGGAGTGAAATCATTCCTCACAAGGAGGAGGCTTTGCACGAGTGGCAGAGCAGGGCTGGGGTTTTCTGTCACACAGACAGACAGGAGCCTGACACCAGCTACCCCACGGCTTCACAGACACACAGACACGGCTGGGAGGACAGACGGCACCTCGGAAAAGGGGGTACGGAAACACAGCTGTGGGCTTTGAAAGAGCACCCCAAACCTACACCGTGTTTCTGCTTGGGACAGGCTGCCCCCTCCCCAGGTGGACTGTCAGCTGTGCCGGAGCATCCTGGGGATCAGGAGGGAATTCTGCCTTTTTTGGGGGGTGGGCCATCCAGCTAGCATGGCTCTGCTAGCAAGGGATAAGAAGCATAATGCAAAGCAGATTTCTGAGGATCTGGGATTGCTTTATAAAGGGAATGCCTTCCTCAGAGATATTTCAAAGGTCCAGCAGAGAACCCTTACCTGGTTTGGTGCAGACACAAATTATCCGCCCATACCTGGGGAGTGCAACTACAGCACCTGTTGAAGAGGCTTTATCTGCCCACATCAAAGGTTCTGAGCAGTGTTTGTGAGCTTATGAAAATTAATGATTGATTCAGCTGGTCATTGAGACAGCAAGGCCATGGCTATTCACATCTTAAAACAGGAGGTGAAGCCCCTCCAGGTGTGAGGCACTTGCCTGTTTTCCCACACAGCCTGCCCTAACCTGGCCCAGGCACAGAGGCCACCAGCTGTGCAGCTTGGAGCTTGGGTGCCCTGGAGCAGCTGCTCCCACTTCTGGAGGGAGCCCAAAGGAAAAGATTTGGGTTTTAGCATTCAAACCTGCCTTTGGGCAGGTTGAACTAACAGGAAAATCTACTTAACATGCCAGATGCCACCAGTGCTCCCCTAGGCCCAGGCACTGATGGGGAGGCTCCTGTAATGCTGATTGCTGAGGCTTCATCCTCACCAGAAAAGTAGATGCAGCCACCCATGGCTTTTAGGCCAGGATATATAACCTGCTTTCCTATTTTGAAAGATTCCATCTGTGCAGCTCTTTTGGTGGCTAAGGAGATTGCAAATCCCTCTAAGACAGGCTGTGGAGCTATCTCTGAGCACCTGCATTTCCTCACTCTGACAGGATGGACAGGCAGACAAATGAAGGGGAAGCATTTTTCTCCTCACACAGGGAATATAAGTAAACTAAATATGATTCAGCTGTGAGAGGAATGGCTCTCTGACAGGATCCTTCAGTCTATTGTACTGGCTGTGCCATTTCACATGAAACAAGAATTCGCAGGAACATATGATTTCCCTTTCTATATGCAAAATCCTGTGTCTCTGCTGGTGAGAATATTTGGGGAGCAGCCTTACCATTGCTTGAAGGATAAAAGTCCATTATCTGTGCATGATATTAACCCACAATTTCCTCTTTTTGGGGTTGGCTGGGTTCAGGAGCACTGCTTTACCTGCCTGGAGGCAGTGTACGATTTCCCATGGGGATGCTGGAGAGCAGAGCATCACTGCTGGTGCAGTGCTGGTGCTGCAAACCATGGCTGCCCTCTGCTTCCCCGGGCTCTGCAGCACAGCCCTGCTGCACCCCACACCTCTGCTGCTGCTGGGCACAGGCCTTGGGGCACACAGAGATGGAGAGGAACAGAGGAGGCTTCCCCAGCCCCACAGCGTGAGTGTGCACTTGTGGAAACCTGCCCAGTGGGGACCAACTTCTGCTCCTCTGCCTCTCACTGGAGGTGTGCCTTTGGCAGCTCAGCGGATCAGACCCTGCCTCTGCCCCATGGCAGGCCCCTTCCCTCCGCTGGCATGTCTCAAGCTTGACTAACCCAGGCTAGACCCTTGGGGTCTGGGTGAAGGTGAGAAGGGCTGATGGGAATGGGCCATGAGCTAGCCACTTGTTATGCATTCACCCCTTACATTGGCATTCCAATTAAAAAGCCTTTACAGAAAGCTCTTACTGCAAGGAGAAGAAAACTGGGCTTTTAACAAAAGCCCGCTGTTACACAGAGATGTTATGTCTAACAAGAAATTAAATTATTTTTGTTATCAGAGTAATGCATAATAAGTTCATTTACAATAGCCTGCATAAAGAAAACTTTACAGAATTGACTGTGACGTGTATAAAGAGATGCCATGAGACTGTATTTCAAAAGGATGGTCAGCTCATAAAAATCCCAGCATGATGGTTCCATCTGCAGACCATTCTAGAGGCTGTAAAGTCTTATTTGCTTCACACACGTTAAGCCATCCTTACATTGCTCAGTGCTGCATTCCCAAAAGCAGGTGGCAGGAATGCACCTTGAGCGGGACTCTTCCTAAGTAGCACTATGCACTAGAGATGTGCTGTTGGAAGCCAAGGAAAGCAGAAATTATGACACCTGCTGACATTTGTTAGAGAGGGGAGCTCTTGCTGAAGTTAAACTCACAGTACTAGCTTGAGGTACTTTTGCAGAGGGTCAAACTGGAGCCAACACCATTCACTGACATCAGTGCAAGTTAGAAGCTTACGGCCTCCACGGCTTTGAGCTTCCTAGACCTGCTGCTGGAGAGTGTCAGGAGATTTGGTGCTCAGTTCCTGATACCTCACATTTCAGAGATCTTAGCTCAGTACTTTGATGGGTTGAGTCTACCAGCATCCCAAGCCATGGAATTGTAGCCTCAAAAGTTATTTGACTTACTGAAGAAACTTTTATACGAGCACATAGATAATTGTTATACAGGCACAAACTACTATTAATAATGAATGTCCTTCGGGGACAAGGCATAAATCTGCTTTTACACTACATCCACTTTGCTTCTGACCCCTTGTCACACAGACACAAGCAACAGGGTGTGAGGAAACAGTGCTCCCCATCACACCTAATTTCTACAAAAAGCTATATGAATCCCATGTTGTACTCACAGCACGGTGCCAGTGCTTTTCCTCTTGATCGTGAAGTGTGTGGAATCATCCGAGAACTCAACCTCATAGTTGGCTTCTTCGGCGGTAACTCCAGGGCCATCGATCTTGATTGGGACTTCAAAGCGCTGCTTGTTGGGGTCGTAGAGCTGAAGCAAGGCGAGCAGGGGACAGGTTAGCTCGCTCCTTAGCATGTGTTGCTTTGGTTAAATGATTCCAACCCCCCAAGGACTCACCCTGAACCGGAGCCTGTCCTTTGTCTGGAACTCCACTTCCAAGACGACCGGGGAAATGTCATTTCCGAAGAGGGTCAAGGGCTGGCGCTTGTTCAGTGTGACCCTGCGATGGAAATGCAATCAATTACTGACTGAAACCACCCTGGGGCAGGCCGGGGGAACCACCCAGCTACTCTGTATCAGCTCTTTAAAAATAAATCATTATTCAGGATTTACTGAGAGAAATAATCCCTGAGATCCGTTTAGGCCCTCCTTGATGTTAATGGATAAAATAGGGGCCACCAAAACAAGGAGACCTCATAGTCTCTCGGGACACTGCTCCCAGGGTGGGAGAGACCACTCTGTGCCACACCTGACTTCCTCACCAGCGGTGTGGTGACAGCACAGCCCCAATTTATGGCATATGCATAGGGAAATGTGTCCCTTGCCCTCCTTGTCACGTGTATTGGAGCAGCTTGGGGAAAGCCTTCGGCCAGAGCCCCGAGGTGGCAGCGGTGGCCGTGGGGCAGTGCCGGCCACAGCACCCAGGAGCCACAGGCACTCACCTCCAGCCTTTGTCTGTCTTCACGGCGTCCCCGCTCCGGGAGTAGCCGTAGGGACTGTCCTCAGGGAAGAAGCACCAGGGAGCATTGGGCACGTCGGTGGAGCACCAGGTGCAGCCCCGCGCCTCGCAGGCCTCCTGGGAAGCGCCGGGCTGAGGGTGGCAGTCGATTCGCTTCTGCACCGCCACGGCGCCAGGACACTGCGCGTCCTGCTCGGAGCCCAGGCAGCCGCCCAGGGCTGCACATGGAACAGCAGTCAGAGCAGCACAGAACCGCGTAAAAAACCCACAGAACCGCGTAAAAAACCCACAGCACCGCAAACTTTAGTTATCCTTTTTTTTTGGATGTGCTTTTCCCCCGTCTTAGGCCTAGTAGCCATGATCCCTTGGACTAAGATGACGGCAGAGCAGCTGTCTGCTTGTGACCGAGCAAGAGCGACAACCACTTTCTTTTACAAGCTGAGGCAGGGGGCTGTATTATTCAGCACTCAGAGCTGCTTGTGCTCAGCTGAAGCATGATTTGCTTGAAATACTCATAGAAAGTAAATTAGCAGGGTAATGAAGCTGCTGATGATGTATGAGAGCAACACTGTTGAACAGGAGGGATGCTTCAATAAGGACTGCTATCGATATTAAAATGTTACATTTTCTATATACTTATACACAGATGTTATCTATCTATAGAGATACAAGTACGTGATAGCAGCATGCACTTGTATTATATAAATAGAAAAATACTGATTATATGTGTATGTTTGTATTGGGTTTCTTTGCTATTTCGTATGACTACTGCATCTACATAGCATTAGTAGTTTGTGTTAATACAGGTACAGTTATGAGTAAAGGGAAGATGCCAGAGGTGAAAGAAAAGGCATATATTAGTCATTCACAGTATCATCATGAAAAAACCTGTTAGTAAGGTGCTAAATTTTCCCTTTTTACAGCTGCAGGTCAAGCCCTGTGGTTCCCCTGCATGTTTTGAGCCTCCCGAGAGCAAGGGGACCATGAGACCAGCTCCCTGCTGTGCTGACAAACTGCAGTTAGCAAATATTCTCAGAGGGAGCAGGCGTACCACAGGCAGCACACTTATTTTGAAGTTAATTTATGTCATTTTAGTCATTACAGCAATATTAAAGATTAAATCTACTTGAACAATAATTGCCCTTTTCTATAAAATGACTCATACCTCTGCTTTAATTTTTTTTTTTTTTTTCATGTGGACTGTTGTGTGCTTGAAAGCCTAAAACATGATTGCTGATGCAGTCTGGGCTTCTCCACAGAAAGAATTTTACAAGCAGATATGCACAAGCAGTAATTACATATACCAGAAAAATTTACAGAATGAAACAATAGATTCACTAGACAATGCCCTCATGCTGCAATGCCAGAGTTGATTTCCAAGTGGGGGATAGGAACACAGAAAAGCAGGAGTGCCATCTACATTTTTCGTTTGAGAAACCTCTCATTCCCCTTTTATACAGGAACATCTGACACTCAGGTCTGATGCTCCCAGGCTGCTCAGCAGAGCTCACTGCCACAGTGCCTTGTATCGTCTCCTAGAGGCTGGAATTTACAGGAATTCTCTGGCTGTTCACCTTCACCAGCTGCTGGGCAGGCAGGATTTGCTTCCACCTGTGTTTTCTGGGCCAGAGAATCATGTCCCACAGGCTGACTGCTCTCTTCCCAGCATTCACCCCTCGTGATCTGTCACATAGAAAAGCTCTAAATTCTTATCCTTTTTCTCATCTAAAGCATAATAGGAATATGAGCATCCTTCTGCAAATCCCCAAATAATTTCTTCTTGGAGCACAAAATAAGCCCATCACATTTCATTTTGGTTTGGGATATGTTTTCTAAGGGGAGTCAAATGCAGCACCAGTCTTTTCATTGCTGAAATCAGAGTATGACTTAACATACTACAGCAGATTATTAAAGTGGCATGATTTCACACAGGATAGGTTTGTGGCAGACTTAATTAACCAATTTGTATTGCAAACTACTTTCAAAATACTTCTTATAAAGGATATTGTGAATGACAAAGCTAGTTCAAAGGCAAAACCAGTGCCCCAGCAGGAGCACCGCAATTTCTTTAACCTTTTCTCCCATTAATGCAAAACTTACATTTTCCAGCAATTTTAAAAACAGAGACTTGCAGGCGTGAGCAGCTAAATAAGGCTGCAACTTTGTTCATCCCTTGTTCCTGGATTTACTTCTATTGTGGTACAACCATGATAGTAGCAAGTGGTAAGATATAATTTTTCTTCCCTACATTTAAAAATAATTTAAAAATAATAATTTTCACTGTATTTATGGCCCATGTCTGTAAATGTACATGGAAGATGAAATCCAAACAAGCAGTCGAATATATAGCAACAGCTATGGCTACTTGCTGTTTTTCCACGATAATTTCCATGGGAACAGAAGCTAAAGCAAGGCAGTTGGAAAGATATACGTGAAAAATAGTCCTGATGGATTTTTAAAAACCTTGACTTCAATTTTGAAAAATTAGATTAAAATTAAGGCATAAGGAAGGGATTAAAATATTACCACGGAGTTTTTAATTTAATAATATTAGTCTTTACATTTTGGGTTCATCCATACATTTCAAAGGCACTTGCTGCAGAGACTCCCTCCTCCAGCAACATAATAGTATATATTCTCCCTTTATTATGCTCTGGACCAAATAAACCTCTGGTATATGGGGGTAAAAATCACAGGAAAAAACCTAACAAAGCAATAAGTAACTTTCAGGAGCTGAATGATCCCATTGATTCCCTTTTTCCTGTGCTGGTGCCCAAGAGCCGAATGGGGTATATTTCTCAACAAGCCAGCTCGTTGTCGTCCCACAGTCACCTCAGGTGGAGTCAGTGCCATACCCATTCTCTCCTTTTACATGGAAAACAATCACCTCTTCTAACAGCTCTTCTATTGGTACCACATTTATATTTTGCTTTTGAAGCCTACAACAAAATACAAGTGTGGTACACTCACCTGCAAGCACAACAGCCAAGAAACACAGGCTCCTCATCCTTGCCATGGTCGAAGGAGAACTTCTACAGGCAGCCTGAAGCCTTTTATACAAGGCAGGGGCACGATAAGCACTCGTTCCAATACACAATCAGAAGCATTGCAAATATTTTCTCAGCATTCATATCTTTAATGAGATTAATTGTAACACATGACCTTGCCTGTATTTCAGAATGTACCTATGCAGACGAGATACAGTCAGTAATTTTTCCACACATTTTGCTCCACTTCTGAATTCCAACTGAGAAAATAACTTCTTAGAAAATTAATTTTTCAGAGACCATCTTCTTTTTTTTTGGAAACAAATGTGTTCAGACAATGGGAGTCCAGTGCTTTTTCTGATTTCATATTATCTTGCATCACATATATGGGTTTACAGCAAAGATGAAGCATGGAGAAAAACAAACAGTCAAAGTATTCTCCATTAAAACAAGACACTGATACTGTGACCTCTACAAAATGACATTTTTCTTCAAATTACTTGATGGCAAGAACTTTCAGAGGAAAGCAGTGAAAGCTTTGTTCTATGGTATTTTTTTTTCTGGAAATACCTTTTAATAAATACATTGTTTTATTGGTGCCTATCAGGAGATAGTTATGCCAAACAAAATGTCTGCACTGCCAAGCATCACTGGAGAGGAACATCTGCAGCTCAGACCAGGGCCACACAGCCTCCACCATGTGGCCCATCAGATTGAGCAGCCGGACAGCAGGGAAGCTTTTCCCAGGTCTGCAAGGACTTCTGTCCTGCAGCTGCAAAACACAATATTCATGTGAATCTTACACACACAGCCATGGGTGTTCAGCCCCAAAACCAGGGGTTACCAAGCTGTTGGCATCATTTGTGTGGCTTGGCACAACAAGTGCCTACTGGGCCAAGGGGAACAGGGACCCTCCACCAGGCACAAAAAGCCTCTCGTGAGTCTTGCATGTAAATCCACTCTCCACTGGGACTTTTGCTCAAAGTTGTGATGTAGTCCCAAAGAGTTTGTGTGTACACCCTTTGAGCAGCCAAAAAGCACAATAGACAAACACTAAGTGGTAGTGCTGCTGCTTATTTTAACTAATATATACACTGCTTCTTAACAATATGTATCATTCATCACCCATTTCTATCAAAACGTGGAATACATTGGTAACCTCAAATTGCAAGCAGAATTTTCATCTCCTTTCAAGCTGAGCAGAGATGGAAGTAATTCCTCCAAGATCAGTAAGAGGCATCAGAACTTTTCCTTGTTTGACAGCCCATATGTAATAAGGTAAGAAGTGTCATCTCGTAGGAACAGGACCAACTGCTTCATTTTATGTCTGGATGGTACATAAAGTACACACAGAGATATAGTGTGAGGGAATCCCCCTAGGGTTTCCTAAGTACTATAAAAACACAAATAATGGCCTAGGAGAACACAGACATGGGATACCATAACAACATTTGGGCTATAGTACTCAGCAAGCTACTCTATTGCACTGTGTAAAATTGTGGTTTTTATATTCAAGACCTTTGCAAGAGAAATGAATTTTTTATTAGGAAGTATGATGAACAAGGCAAGAAAGTAGTTCACATTCACATCTTTATTTGTTACCTACACAAGCTATAATTTACAGACTGATATTTTCTGAAAAATAAAAACAAAACAACCAAAAAACCTCAATATCCAAACACTGTATCTGAATCTACATAAAATATTAAAATTTGCAGAATTTACAAATTAATATTCAAAGCAGTTGGGTAAATTATACATCCTCCCTCAATTTCCAGGTTCCAAGAGCTTTAAAAGTCATACAGGCACAAGATAAGATATTTTCTTTTTACAACCATCTATTTACATAGCTTTTTCCAATATACGTGGTTCAGTTCTCAAAGTAACTGCCAAGGTTTGCAAAACAGTGTATTTAAAATACATTTAGCAGCATATAAAATTAGATAAAAATGAAAGACAATTTGCTTTAAAAAAAGAAAATGTGAGATGATAGAAACAAATCCATAAGAAAAATAGATTAAGATATATTTGTCATTTGACATTAAGAACACCTAGTCATTGCAGAACATAGGCAAAACACAAATAAAACATAGCAAGTTGTGGGCATTTGAGTTCTAGTCCTGAGCACAGAGTATACACAGCTGCACAACTTTGGTCAACACAGATTATATGCTAACATCACACAAATCATATGGCATTTGCTGTTAGCAGGATACAGCCATGTCAGGTAGATGTATCGTTAACAGCTTCTTCCCATCTATTATTCACTCCACTTTCCTAACAACAGCGTAAGTGACCTTTAAAATCTTCAAACTGCTTCTCATAATCAAAGGCTTATTCCTGGGACACGTTCCTTCCCCTGCTACCCTAAAATTCAAAACAGCTGATCATACCTGTGAGTGAAATACAGCAGAGCACTTTTGTTATATATTTCAGGTTATAATTTTGAGATGGTCATTAAAGAAGACTGAATTCCAGTTAATTTAAACTGCAAGTATTACCATATGCACACAAATTCAGCCATAATATATAGAGATACACGTGTGACTGTTGAGACACAAGCATGTTACCAAGAGGTTATTAAATACAGTACATATTTTAAGGACAGCAGGTCTAGTGGAAGAGTTCACACATTGTCAGTCCATTCCAGTCATCAGTGTTTACCTAATAAACATGCAGCAAACTGCATAGAGTGCACCTCAAATTGATCAATATATTCCTTTATCACCATAATCTCAATTACTGGCAAGATCTTCACTTGCATCTCCTGTATCTGAGATCTGTCCATCCATTACATTTCGAGCTTTCCAGATCCTCACAGTGCGATCACTGAAAACCAAAACAAAGCTGTATTAGAGCGAAGTAATTACACTGGGGAAGGAGAGAGGGCAAAGAGGGGCCAGGGGAAGCTTCCTTGAGTGTCTTATTCAGAAAGGTATTGTTGGCAAAATAACAGTTCATTAAAGGACATGCAAGGGTTATTCTATCTCCAGGAGACTTTGTAATCTAAGATGTGCAACACTGAAGATTCCTTAATGTTATCACAGCACTGAATATAACCTTTAACCATCTAAGAAAGTATAAAGACTTTATGTCTAACGAAGAAAGGCCTAAGTCTTTACTCTCCTATTTAAGTCTGTAAGTCTAATAAAGGCGTAAGTTTTTTCTCTCCTATTTTTACATCTTTACTCTCCTATTACCTTATTTTCTAAAATGGTAATAGGTTTAAGTAGATTGACATCAGAGGAGAGCTTCAATCATGTAGCTATTTACAGCTCAGCAGAGTTAGGGAGACAGAATTAGGGAGACAGAATCAATAGGACAGGACTACTTCCTGTCATTTAAAAAAGTGTGAAATGTTGTAACAGGTTAAATCAAACCTCCATTTGCACAAGACGTGTCAGTCTATTATAGGAAAAAGTAAAAAAAAAAGCACAGAACCACAAGAAAATGTAAAGTCCTAACTCCCCAACAAAAAATACCCAACAAACCCAAACCCCCTTGCAAGGTGCTAGAAAGCATATATCAGTGAGCTGGTGCTTAGAAGCTTGGGAGAGGCAAACTAATTTTGCACCATTCACACAATTTTAAAGTATGTGTAAGTAAAATATCACATAGACTGTGTTATAAAACTCTATTATAATTGAAAAGTAAAATAAAGAGTTAGTCTTGTTAAATAGCAATTTATACTGTGAAAGGGAAGTTATGAATTTCTCAGAAACATAAACTTGAGTGACTAGCCAACATTGATGCATATATTCCTCACAACCCCCTCAAAAGAAACCAACCGGCAGAACAGACTTTGTGACAGTTAAAAGTGTTTTCTGACTTGTGCCTTCATTTCACTGTAAAGTGTTAGGAACACTCTGATTTTTTTAGACCTTAAACCCATTGCTAGAAATGCCAAAAGGCTGTAATACTTTTTTATGATAAAAAAGGAATAAATTTCAGATGCATGTATGTCCTACACCAATAATAATCTTTAGGCAAACAGAGACATAAGCTTTGACATCTCTGCCCCTACCTATTAGTGCTTAAACATATATAAAATAAAAAATAAAAAATAAAAAAAAAAAAAACAAAACCAAAAAATTTGTTTGGCATAATTCTCTCCTGGTAGGCACCAATATAACTCAATTGATTTATTAAAAGACTTCTTTTTTTCTTCCAGAAAAAAAAAACCCATAGGACAAATATGTTTTATATTTATATATGTTTTAGCACTAATAGGTAGGGGTAGAAATGCCAAATAGAAAAACTTGGCAACTTTGAAATCCTGCTATGATTCAGAAAGACCTGCTTTAAATTCAGAAGGCCAGAAGCTTCCACAATAGAATGTAACACATCAGCTTTCACAGCTTCTGTGCTCAGACTACACAAAGAGGTGGTGCCATCTCCTGCATGTTCTCCATAACAAGTTATTTTTCTTAGTCAAGTCCCCTGAGGTTTCAGGTCCTCAATTTGTTCACTTTTACTGAGGAAACAAGTATTCAAATCAAGGTGTTTAAAGGACAGTAGGATGGCTTGCAAAGCTTCTGCTGTATGCCAGCACTTAAAAACAAAAAAACCAACCAACAGCCATGTGCCATGGTTCTTCTTTTAGAAGAATTTGCACAGGTCAGGAATTTCCTATCAGGAAATAGTCCAATTGTAGAGACAAGCTTATTAAGTTCTCAAGTATTGCCAAATTCTCCCTGCTATCCTGTAGATCACTGGTCTTCAAACTGTTTTTCAATCATGCACCCCTACCACTAAAAAATTTTTAGGCCCACACTACCATGTGTATTTATTAATTTATAAATTATGTACCCATACCACTGAATTCAAGCACCCCACTGGGTCATGTTGTGCATCCTCTGGGATGCATGTACCCCACGCTGGAGATGGCTGTGATAGATTGTTAGCATTGAGGGGCATGGACTGGACGAGGCCTCCCAATTCTTCCTATGAAGTGACTTACACATGTCCTAAACGCATCCGCACGGACAGAATTCTAGCAGGAGACACTGAAAAGGAAGACTTATGCAGAAGAACTCACTCTGCTGCTGTGAAAATCTGGCTGGAGTTGGTGCAGATGGCATTGATGGGGCTGTCGTGTCCCTTCATCTCCCCAATGGGTGCGAAGGTATCCACATTCCAGAGCTTGAGGGTGCCTCCCCTGCAGCCGCTGAGCAGAACCGGCGCGCCGGGTACCAGCCCAAGAGCACACACCCAGTCCTTGTGAGCATTAGGGACTTGCTGAAAGAGACAAGGCAGGCAGGTCTTACACGGCTGCAAAACACTCCGGAGGAACGAACGCAGAAGTGGAAAAATCCCAAGTTGTAAGCCTGATTTCTGTCCCACAGCAGTTTTGCTACATGGCTCTGGGAGCATCCCAGCCCTGGGGCTTCTCCACCTTTAGAGCAAGGAGGGTGCTAATTTCCATGAGGCTTTTTCTATACCATGAGTTTGTTTCTTTTTGTCAAATAGTACTGCAAAACAAGAAGAAAATCTAACATGCACAACTGATCTATAATGTGGAACAGAAACCAGTTTAGGATAATGCTAAGTCTGCATGCTTTCGAATGCATATTTGAATGCATTTTTGAACATATGGTCTCTGTATATGTTTCAGGTCTGTCTGTAAAATTGCTATAAAACACATAAAAAGAAAATCCAAAATACTGCTCAAAAATACACAAGGAAGACAGAAACTGTTTCTATATTTGCCTTCTTCCTTTCTTCTTTTCCCACTACACATTATAAATTGATTTTGTGATGTTGCACTTAACAAAAACACGTTAATTCTTTATTGAGGAAGGGCCCTAGCATTTTACTTCTAATTCAGAAAGCAAAATACTGATAGACCAGCTGAGAACAACATCCTTTTGGTACCAATAAATAAACATATGGTGAAAATAAAAATATGGGGAAATAATAAGCCAAGTCTGCTGTCTTTTGGAGGGACCATAAGTGGCTTTTCTCCAGTTTGGTAAGAACTGCTTTACTTCACTGCATTGCTCATAATGGAGTACATTCAGCTTTCTAGGATCATCTTGGTGTTTCAGCTATAATATACACTCCTAGCACAGCACTGGTAGTCTGGTTCTGCAGCACTTCATGAAACTGGGAGGGAGGGTGGCTTTTATAAATCCTAGTTATGTCACAGCAGGGGTTGTGACTTGGGATGTATAACATCAGGTGAAGTAGATGATCTCCAAATTCTTTTGAATAGCATGCTTGTTAAGTGATTTTCATCAATTATAGAGGGTCAGACCTGATCAACACATGTAGGCCAAACCAGGACCTCTGATGCAACATTAGCATTTACACTGTAAAGCAGCTCAGCTCTGGTTCAGGTTTGGGTTGCTTGGTAGATTAAGGAGAGCACCTGTTCAATCTGTGACCTTGGAGATTTTGAAATCTCAGCTGGGCAAGGCCTTGAAAAACCAGATCTAACTACAAAGTCGGCCTTGCTTGGACCAACCAGCAGGACAACTTCACATTGTGTGACCTCCAGTGGGCCCTTCCACACTTAATTACCACATGATCAGCAAAGTAACAGCACTAATCATTCCCTAAAAAAGATAGTGAATAACATTTATATTCTGTCAAATGCTTTATTCTCACCTCCTTGGAAAAGAAATAGCATTTTATAGAAATAGAAATAAAAAGAAAGAAGAAAGTGTGAGATTATTTTTATCAAGTTCTACTTTTAAAACCAACAAACAAACAGGGGAACGCCAAGTACAGAAGTTACAAAATGCACATATACCAAATGGAAAACAAGAAAAGTGATGTAGCTAGTCCAATTTACACACTTCTTTACCCCGGCCCTGTATTCTGTCTAATGTTACATTAATTGCAATAGCAAAAATGCATATTGCATAATATTTTAATGAGCCTAAAATGCAAGAGTGAAGACACTTCTTACAACTTTAATGAAGTCATTCTGAGAATACAAAATCTTTCCTGTTCCTGTGGTTTTGGTACAAGCTGCTTAGTACATTTCTCTGGACAGACAGATGTGAGGGCAGATATCCCAATATGGCCAAGTGAAGATTTTCTGTAAGAACCTAAATTTATGAATCCTTATTTTAACTGAAGTCTTCATAGTATTCTGAAAAGGAACTGGCACCCAAGTGGATGATTATGAAAGAAGGTAAAGAAATTTTACATATTTATGAAATATTTAGTAGGCTCATATTGAAAATTTCTTCTTAAAGTACCCACTCTATTATTTCCTCATGTCCCAATACTTTAAAATACTATTTGTTTCCTTGCTCTCAGTCTGCATATTAAATGCATGCTCCTCCTTCTCCCAAAAATTATTGCAAAAACAGCACTCTCTTCTGGAATTTGTTTTTCTGCCTTCCAGTTTCCACCCAGTCTCAAGTTAAATAATCATAACTATACCTCAACAACCCCTCACAAGACCCAAAAGAACAGATCAGCTTATAGCAAGTAGCCAAAAATCAAGCCAAATCTTCATGCCAAAAAAATTACAAATTCCCTGGATTTGAGGTCCTTTTATACCCATTCCCTTTTCTTTTTCCATAAGGAAAGCATACAGCAAATGTGTTCTGACAGCAAACATTATTATGAGTGTGCTGTATACATTACATAACACATGCATTGTATAAGGAGATGGATCTAAGGAATAAGACTGGGTGGAGTGAGGTGGGCTGTAAAGCCTCTTCACAAGAAAATATTCCATAGCCAGATCTAAAGTATTGTTTCTCATTAATGAGTTCCCAATCCAAAATTTACTAACTTGTCAAAGACAAGTACCCAATGGCTCCAGATGCAGATAAGGCAAGCGCTGCCTTCATTCTTAAGCAGAAAAACAAAACCCATGTACTCAGAGCTAAAATAGAAGGATAACCACTTCATCAGAATTTCCTGATACCTCATGCACAGAAGAGAAAAGCAACTGCATGTAAAGATCAAGTACATTATTGATTTCTTTCTTAGTCAGTGCTCTGTGCTTTCCCTATTAAAAGCACCAGTGTCTATGCGAATAGTCATTGTATGAGCCTGAACATTTACACAGCCTCAAAAACAGTTCTACAGAGTGACTGTCAGAGTAGCTGCATGATATTTTCCATTACCTGAAGAAGGTCTTTTTGAGACAAATCCCATTTCTTAATTCCATTATCTCTGGATCCACTAAAAAGGTTGTCTCCCATAATAGCAAGTGCTTCAATGCCATCATAATGAGGAGGTTCAAAATTGTGTGTAGGACTTACACTTCCGAGAGCCCCTTCAGTCACATCAAACATCTAAAATAAATAACAAAACACGTTATGTGAAATTTTCTGCCACCTAACCTGCTTGAAAGTCATGCAGCAAATAACTTTAGGGAAAAAAACTTGGGAAGTCTTATTACAAGCCACTGTATCATGATGTATATTTGACAGAATTTATCTACCAGAACCACTCTTTTCTCCTCTTCCACCTCTTGCCTGAAGTGGGAATACTCCACTGACTTCAGAGAAGATTGTTCTGGGAAGAAGTACTTGAATATTATATATGCAGTAGCTTCACAGGAAGAGCCCATAGGTACCCTTTGTAGTGGGCTAGAGAAACAAAGCTCATGAGTGAGTTTGGGAAACATAACTCACACTGGGAGAACTGCACAGGTAAGTAGCTTCAGAAAGAGGCATTAATATATTTTTCTGGACAAGTTGTTTTGGTAAGGGTTACATACTATTACTCACTGATGCCTTTCATTTTCTCTCTCCTTGCCCATGCTCTAAGAATGGGGTCTTAAAACAGACTCTAAGTAAGGCTGTTTTAACAATTTAAGCCATAATCATTCCCATCAGGTCTTTGTTCCTAGAGCTGCAGTGTAAGCAATCCTGTTTCATTTTGCACTGTGGGGGGCCAGAACTCACCCAGTGAGACTGAGCTGAAAAGGAACAGATGAGCCGTAACTTTTTAAACCACCAGCTCTGTTTCACAAGCAAATGTCAGACTTCATCCCCTATTATTTGTTCTTTATTGGCCTTTTAGAATGAATAAGCTTGACAGTAAAAAAGGGAGAGCTCGGTAGTGTAAAGTAATACCTTATGAGCTAAAGGTATTTTAAAAGTTACCGTGTTCCATTAACACGCATCAGTTCCAACTGTAAAAAAAAAAATCAATGATAAACCAGAAAAATCAGGCACTTAGAGGTGACTAATACTACTGACTCAGTAGACAAGATAGTAGTTTCCTATGGCAGGGGATAGCAGTATCTGTCACCAGACCTAGTACCCGCAGCAGACCTATGCATGCAGAGAACCCTAAGGCATTGAAATGGACCTTAAAGATCATCTAGTCCCAAACCCTCTGCCGCAGCAGGGACACCTCCCACTATACCAGGCTGCTCAAGGCCTTATCCAGCCTGGTTTGAACACTGCCAGTGTTGGGGCATTCACAACCTCACTGGGCAACCTGTTTCAGTGCCTCACCACCCTCACAGTGAAAATTGCATCTTAGTATCAGAACCTAAAGTTCCCCTCTTTCCATCTTTACCCATTACTCCTTGTCCTATCACTACAGCTCCTGATGAAGAGTCCCTCTCTGGCTCCCCTGTAGGCCCCCTTCTGATACTGGAAGGTTATAAGGTCTCCACAAAACCTTCTCTTCTCCAGGCTGAACAGAAGGATAGAGAATTTGCAGACTGCTGCACTGACCATGCACATATAGATCATTTACATTATCCAGAGTGGCTTGACAATTCTGGAGGCATTCACCTTGCAGAACACACACTACTCTGCAGTACATAGACATGGCTGAAATATCCCGGGACATTCTAGTGGTGTAAGTCAACAGGAAGGCAGACTGAGGAGGATTTATGTAGCCTGGCCACAGAAAAGGAACACACAAGAATGACAGGTAAACTTCTCTGACTGTTGACAGCTTTGTTTTCCAAAAGCCCTCCCACCTCCTTGCTTGTCACATGAGTTCATGGCATGACAAACTTGCATTACATGATGACACCTTGTTCCCACTGAGGTCCTTCACTCATTACCATCCCAGGATGGCAGCTCATAACTAACCCAATATTCTGAACTGTGCAGAGATGTTATTCTCAGAGTGCCTGCCTCTGTCTCCCCAATGCCTAAGAATCCCCATGCCTTCAACAACAGGGACACTGCTGATAGGATTTGAATCCATAGCCCAAATTGTCAAGCTATGCACCCACCTCTCAGGCAGTTTTCTGCATGTGGCACAGGGCACAGCCAAGCATCCAAGAATTGCAGAATAATACGAAAAAAAGGAAAGCCCAGTTTCCAGCAAGCTCACACAGTTTCTGGCTCCTGCTCCACCCCCAGCTGTGTTCATACCTTTTTCCAGTGTGTGAGAAATATAGAAACAGAATGAAGGGTACCCCCACATAACAAGATAGGGTTTCTTGCTCATTGTCTCTTTGGCCTCATTCATCACACAGTCTTTGCAGTGTGAGGGTCAGCTTTATGGATGATTTACAGTTCCCAGAGTCTGGTGGTTTGAATGTAGCCCTGAGAAACAGGACTTTGTGGGTTCAAATTGCCCCTGGCTGAGGTGGGCCAAAAATAAAAAAAAAAAAAAAAAAGAAAAAGTAATGAGAAAGAAAATAAACTCCTCCTGCCAAAAAACGGATTCTGTATCCTTGGGTGAATTAATCACAATGTCAAGAAACAGAAAAGCATACTGGCCACCTTGGCTGAGATGTGCTGACCTCTCTCTCCCCTTCCCCACTTCAGAACTTGGGTAACACTTCAGAAAGGGCCTGGGCTAGACCCTGCTCTCTTATGTGAGGAACACACAGGGTGTCTCTCCTGAAACAATTAAGTCTGCACTCCAAAACAGAGCCACTGACTTTAAGTACTTTCAAGGGCTAAACGATACTTAAAAGTAGGTGTTACGAGTATTTCTCCAAGACTTCGCACACCTGACATCCAATTTAATGGGGATTAAGAAAAAGTGTAACTAGAGGCAACCATCCATCCATCTTCCTTCATAAAACAGAAAAAGCACTGGAATGGTAAGTGTTTACTAAGACTAAACATTATTCATGATCCATGACTGGTGAAGTAATTTCCATCTTGGCTATCACATTTCAAATGTGGAGATGTCAGCCACTTCTGCTGAAACCTGCATCCCATGCTGATGTGCCAAGTTAAAATAAACAAATAGTAGTGGTTTACCTTTATATAATGATCCTTTGAACCAGTGACAATAAGATCTTGTCCATTGGAAATCTGATCAACAGTAAGGCACATAACAGGACCCTGGTGACCAGTTAGCTTTCCTGTAGACTGAAATCTTCAAGGAAAAGAGAAGAAATGAGGATTTGTTAATTTTTCATATATACAATATAGTCCATAGCACAGCTTCTGACAGAATGGATCTTTTTATTTCCCCTATGTCTTCAGTACTCATCCTCTGGTTTACATATATTCTATTGTTTGTATCCATGGATAAATATTAAATCTATGTTAAATGCAACAAAAAACCTCTATGTATGCAAACTAAGAATTAAAACATTTAAAAGTAGAGATGAATCGTAAGTATTTTCTATATTTTGAAAGCCCTCTTTGGGAGCAGGTTCTGTTTGGAAGTGTTATTATAGTGCAGCTATCATAGTCCCATATTATATTACATTCCTTCCACTGGCTTCCGTCATCTCATCAACACTTGCTAGTCAGGATTTACGTATTCACCTGACAAGAGGGTGTGGTGTAGTGCCTGTCAAACAAAACCTTGTGTATTTCCAGTCATTTTTACTGAAATGATTCACCACAACCTTAACACATGAGAAAATCATTATCTCAGTAAGCACCACAGATGGATTAACTGATCCATGGCTTGGCCATGTTTTGCCCAGGCTTTGGACACTACCATAAAGAAGAAACACTTCGCTGTTTCACATGCACAACTTTGCTTCCTACGCATATACAGCCACCTAGAAAACATCCTCTTCTGCTGGTGTTCAGTACCTTTTCAGGTCCCACATCCTCACTGAGTTTCCAGCAGCTGCATAGAGGAATGTGCCAGTTGGATTTAGTGCAATTTGATTGATCTGGTTCTCTCCAGCCGGGATAGCGACTGTTCGGTTAGTGCTTCCTGAACATGCATCAGCAGGCATCGCTTGGCCTGAAGACCTGAGTACACAGAGGAAGGAGAAAAAGAGAAAACCCAAATCCCACAGTTTGTTCTCCATACTTTGTATACTGTTTAAAAACAAACCTATTTCGCTGAGCAAAAACAGGCTGTAAGCCAATTATGAATACTGAACTACTGACAAAGAAAATTGGCCTGTGTTTCCATATATTACTGGTGCCCCATACTGACTTAGCCTGAACTCATTAAGAAAACTTCCATTCCCAACAATGTACTTATATGACACTGTACTGCACTACTGAATTAAATATAATAAAATATATCTAAAACTAAGACTCATTTGAACTCTTGGCACCTGAGGTGCAGCATACTCACGTCAATGTCCGAATGCACTTCGCAGAATCTCTGATGTCCCACACCTTGATATAGGAGGTCGACACTGTGAAGACCAGGCTAGTGTAGTTGCAATATTTAATAGAAACAACATTATTTGGATGGCCCCCTAAAGACATAATCTCTTGTCCAGTTACCAGATTCCAGACTTTACAGGTACGATCTAAATAAAGACAAGCAAAAAGGGGAAAAATATTAACAATAATTTTAAAAAAAACAGAAAAATCTCATGTTTTTCCTGAACTCAGTTATTTTTTAAAAAAGTATGCGCATACATTGGCACTCATACATTTTCCTTCATTTCTGTAGACACCACAGAAAACCAGCTAAATTAAGTAGGTCTTAAAGAATACACACAGGCATCTATCTATCATCATCAAAACGAAGCAAGGTTAATCACTAAATGTGCATTCAAGATCTGCATATTAGCTTCCATAGCATTTTAAAAGGGTAAAAATCTCAAGGGAAGTGGAAATACAGACAATTTAGAGGTTGTAAAGTGTGGATGATGATAGATGAAAAGAATGATTTAATTTTTAATTCCATAATTCATTATCGAAATGTAGTTCAGGAGGAGTTTTGAGGCTTAGTGTGACCGAGTTCTGACTGCCACAACAAAACTACAAAGGTGAGAAGTGATCCAAATTCTTCAGTGTATTGGGAGCCTCTGAAAATCCCAGGGTAGTGTTTTGGTTATTGTTTTGAACTGTAGCAAAGGCATTTAACTAGTGCGACCTTCTATGTGTTAAAATCCCAAATGCATAGAAGTTTTCAAGAAATCTGCAACACTATTGGCAAGAACAGGAAACTCTCCTTGCTGCACCATGTCTATATCACTTCACATATTTTATACGTACATTTATACTGAAAAAAGTACTGGAAGGATGAGGAGAAAGCTTCATGTATAGACACTAGTTACAACAGCATGAAGTATAACAAGATCTGTCCACCACTTTAAAATACCAACTGTCATGATCAAAGCCAAATAACTGCAATGCACATGAGAACTTTATTGAAAGTTCTGAATTTGGCACTGGCTGCAAGTATCAGATGTCAGTGAGTCAAGACCTTCTGCTTTAGCAACAATTTCCAAAAGATTTAACCTTATTTAATTGTCTACGCTCTACACTACTGTACACTACTGTCTACGTTCTCAAATAGAAGTGGATTTTGTAAACTTCCCTCCAAAAATATATACAAGATTCTTCCATAAGTTTGGGAAGCTAGCATATGACTTAAAAAAAAGAAAAAAAATTGCAACATCTGCAAACATCCATCTGTTAAAAAAAATTACCAAACCAAAACTTTAGAATATAAATCTAGATGTAAAATAAAACTTTTTAAAGTGCCTTTTTTTCCTCACATAGCTACTAAATTAAAAATCTCAATAGAAATCAACTAAGTAACATTTACAAAATCTAAATCAATGTCCCTTTTTGCATTTGTATCTTGCACAAATATTGAAATGTTGGCTTAAAACTTGCAATATCAGAAGTTTGCCAACTCACTCAAACTGTGTGGTTTGTTATTTTTAACAGCCAGCTAGTGGAATAGCCACAGAAACCATACCTGAATATCATCAGTGGAAGACCTGCACCTGATGGGGTTATCTACTACGCTAATATGGGGATAAAAGGGATGTCCTGAAATTTCAAGGTTTATTCATTACATGAACTAGAAATTTCAAGGTTTATTCATTATATGAAAAGTAGAGTCTCCCTGTCAAAAGGTGTTAACTTCTTCCCAGCCACTGTAGCTCATCTTAACTTTGATACTTTCAGAAAAAAATAAAACAAAAGACCCCCACAGTTTATCACACAGGTTCTATTTGGGAGAAAAAGAGTCTGCCATAGTTTCAGCTGCACAACTAACAATATAACAAGTCCTTAACCTTAAGTGCTTTATGTGAAAAGGTCCAGAGAAAAAGCACAACATACAAAAATCACTTTTTGAGCAATATTAAAAAGGATGTTTGTGAAAAATAACCATTGAGGTCTGATAGTGTTATGTTCAAGCCAAACTGAGCAATGACAGTGGAAATTCATTACAGACAGGAGGAAAATGTCTTCTTCAAAACATTGCTTCTACCAGTTTGAAAAGTTCATAGAGTGACTGCACCATCCAGTAAGGAATCTAGAACTACTAAAAATCCAGGCACTCCCAACAACAGCCATAGAGTTCCTGTTATAAAGGACAGGCAACAAGATGCACAGAGGAAGCAGAAGACACCCTGAGATGAAGAAGACAGCTCGAAGGACCAACTATGGCATGAAGACTAGTTCTGAGCAGTAGAGCCAAAAATGTGCCAATTCCTACATCTACCCTCACCCTGAAGCTATTACTTTGCATTGCACATCATGGGTGTACATGCTATGATTGTTTCTATTATATCACTCAACAAATGCTAATGTTACTCCTTTTTGCGGTTTTTGCACTACAAATTAACAGCCAAATGCTACTACTGGAATTAAAAACCTGTAGATAATTATTGTAAATCCTTCTTGAGCTTATGTTGAGAAATGGATCCTTACAATTTTCCACTGCGTCTACAGCGCTAAGCACAAACTGAGAATTTCACAACATCCTGAGTTGTCAAAGCAGCCTCTGTAGGCAGCAGAGGTGCACAGAACTTGCCCAACCTTTAGATCCAGTGAAGAGAAGATCATCAGTTGCATCCACACAAAGCACAGCTTTGGTATGTCCCTCAGCTGTATAGATACACTGAAGAGGGGACGATCGGATGCATTTTGAAGCAGGAAATGCGTTAATTATCCCCCTAAAGAAAAAAAATAATGTGAGTTGGGCATAGTAAAAGACACAGATAAAATTAATTTACTTGCATGTAGAGGAAAAAACTTAACCTAGTATTCCTTACATGTGAGGGCAGAACAGCTGAATGCCTTTTATAAACTATGCAAGAATTTTTGCTATTTAGCCTCAACGCCTGTCAACTCTGGACTGTCAGTTAAAGGAAATTACATACAAAACCAAACAAATGAAAAGACAATAAGATGCTAAATGCTGGGTACATGGAAAAATCTGTATAATGCTGAAAAAAACAGGACACTTAAAGCTTCTGGATGCTCAAGATCAACCACAAGACATCTTAGTCTAAATAGCACAATCTGAAAAATGGAGCAAATGTAACGTACACTGCCAATTCCAAACTCAGCATGCATTTCACATTGTCTGCATTCTATGGAGAGACACAGAGAACTGCTGATAACTTCTGTGCCTGAAGAAGGTTCCCACTGCACCCTGTACCCAACAATACACTCATGCTCAAATGGCCAAAAGGGAGGATGATTGGAATGCTGACACACCAGGGGAACCTTCCTGGGCACTTTCAGTTAGTTCTGTGGTGATGCCAAAAGACTAACTCAGCCTGAAAAAAAAAGCCCACACAATTCATCACCAAACAAAAATTACTAGCGGTCTAAAATCCCATGCATACAACTGAACACACACATGGACCCCTTTAATTTCTGTGAAGTGTAGGAAAGCCACAAAGTAATGCCCAAAACATGCAACAATGCTGTGACCTGGCCAGCTTGCAGTTAAGACTCACTGTCATGCTCTTCTGGGGATCACACACATAACTGTGCGGAAAAGGAGCTAAACCACAACCCTACCTCACCAAATAATTTTTTTTTTTTTTAAAAAAGTGTCAGATGCTTTAGGAAAATCTAAAAATTTTGTAATGTTCTCCAGAAGTTTGTTATAGAATGGAAAAAGTCCTTCATGATACAAGCTAACTTTGTGACAACTGGCTGGTTTATCTAGTAGATTAAAATTAGGATTTTAATCATCTTTACAGCTCAGGACATTTTCACTCATATAATACATTACTCCTCAACAATCCTTCTATCAATTTTACTTGTATTAATAGTGCCTTAAATTGTGTAACATTATCCTCCTCATTTTAGAAAGGCATTCACCTTTCATCTGTACCATTTTATGTTTTCAAGCAAACAGGAACAATTTGCTTTTTAATTAATGTAGGTCTCTACGCTTTTGTTTTCGAGCATCACACAAAACTAACACGGTTTGCTCTGTAGTGTTCCCTAGAGGACCGTGCTGCCTCTGAACTGAGTTCTACTGCCATTCTCACCCACTTGCTTCCGTGACAAGCCATGTAAAATATATGTCCTGGAGCTATTTATCTACCTATACACAGTGCTCTAAAATCTACAGACAGAAAAATGCTACAACTGCTACAATGACCAGACAAAGCCAGCATCACATTATCTGCGGTTCTTTGACTGCCCGTCTCTTAGAAATCTAATTTTTCACTGAATACCAAAGTCCTAACCCACAGGGACACGAGTGGGAACATTTCTTGCATCTCTTAAGCCACTGTGCATTCTGTCAGAAATACATAATAAAAAACTACTCATTTTTATTTACACTAGGATTTCATTTTTAGTGATTAAAGCATACAACAGAAAAAAGAAAAAAATAATGAGAGAAGCAAATAAAACAGAAGAAAATGTCTGCTCCTCTTTTTTTTTTAAGAAAACAAAGAGAGAAAGAATGTGTCTAAGGAAATGTTTACACCATACGTCAGTTATAATTAAAATACCTGACATGCTCAACAATGATAAAAAAACACCCTAAAAAAGGAGAGGGGGAGACATGCTTGGCCAAAATCTCAGATATTTAATGTTCTGGCAAAAGCAAAGAGAAACAATGCACAGGGTATCAGGAAAAATCATGCATCAAAATGAAATTTCTTAAGAACTGGAATAACTTTGGTGAGAGATGCCAAGAAAACAGAAAAGAGAAAGAGAGAGTACCTTTGTACCTCCGACAGAGAGGAATCACTTTCATCAGACCTACAATCAACAGTGGTGGAATTGTGAGGAGAAAGAATATAGGTATCAGCAAAGTAATGCCTCCATATGAGAAGAACAAACAACAGCATGGCCAACTCAGAAAAGCAATGCAAATCCACATACATACAGTATGCAGCATTGCTCAAGGTATATCTTAAACCCATGATGATATGGGAGGGTAGAGGGGGGAAGAATAATCATCTTAAAATATCACTCTCAGCAGTAAGTTACAGTAGAATATTTCAGCTCCAGAAGATGAGTAACAGCAGCTGAGCCATTTCTTATTTCCCCAACACTTTCTTAGAGAAGGCAAAAGATTAAAAGGAGAAGATGGATGCACAAGTTAAACTCCATAAGATAGTGCTGGTTGAGAATATCAAAAGAAAAAAAACAGTCTGAACATCAATGCCTGCTAAGTGTAGAAGAGACATGCAAAATGTTAGTCATAAAGATATGAATGTTAAATATGATAGCCCACTCAAAACCAGCAATTTTCAAGCCATCCTAAGTTCCAAATCCTTTGTCTCTCATTTTGAAAAATGTTTAAAAAATAAAAAACCAAGAAAACATACAAGGTAACATTTCCCCAAGACATGATGATTTGCAGTACGTCTTAAGATGTCCTTCATTTTCAACTCAAATCACACAGATTCAGCAGTTTCAACTTGACTTCAAAGTCAGTTCAGAGAAAATGAAAAGGGTTAGGTAGGAGTTAGCAATAAGAAAGGTAAGCTAATATAAAGAAGTCATAAGCACAGTTACTGAAAGCCTTGCAAGCCACTGCTTGGTATGTGGTGGCTATAGACCTCTGAAAAAAAAACCAAGGTTTTATTTTAAAAAATAGTGTCAACAGACAACAGCAATTTCTTATCTTGCTACAGTTAGAAATAAAAGTTAATTTTAAATTTGAGTTGCAGTTCATAAGCACTGCATGGCATTTTTATCAGTACTGAAACCTGCAATAAAGATTCTAGTCAAGTAAAGTCCCACTGCCATTTGGAGTAAGGCTCCTAACAGATGCCTAATGTGAGGAAAATCAGCTCTAAATCTTCTAAACAAGATGGATCATCTACTTCTGCAGACTACCTCCTGAAGTCAGTCTGTTCGATAATTTGGATAATCTCTAAACAACTGTGTTCTAGCCATTTCAATGTCCCATCCTCTGAGGTGCTGTTGTGAGAGCACTCCGAGCAATGCTGGAGCAACTTAGTAACCGTCAAAAAGCACTATTTCCTGTATTATTGCCTAAAATCTATTTTTGAGTGTAAACGCACACACAAATACACAAACATCTAAGAATTCTACCATTCTTTTCTATTTTGGGTTTAAAACTACAAATACCAGACATGGTCTAGAAAGCAGGAAACAAGGTTCAGCAGGAAATTTCTTTTCTCAAATTTTTACAGTGGTTCCATCGTAGCTAAAAATATTTCCTTTGAAAACTACACAAAAACATGAGAAATATCTCCTCCTGTTTTGCAGAAGGGTAAAATTTCTACCAGATACTATGCTGAAAACTTGAGTGCACTTGGCATTTCCCTGGTTGGGGGCTGAGGCTTCCCTTTGTGACTTACTTATCCTGCTGAACTGAGGTGTTTCCCTGAGAAACAGTAAGACGACTAAAAACATTCATTTCATTACGGGGCCGGCTTGGTGGGGAAGTAGGAGGTGACAGACTAGCCTCTGGGGCTCCAGAATCTGAGCTACAAAAAAAAAAGAACATCTTCTTTAACAGGTTATGAATGGTTAGAAAAGTTAAATGCAACATGCCTCAAATGTTAGATGCTTTTTTCTTAAGCAAATAATTAAGATTGTAATACTAGCTACAGATATTTCCCAGAGAAGGCAAAAAGCTTAAGGCTGCAGAGCATAAGGTGGCACAATGTTCAAAGTTTAAGTGCTAAAAGTGAAAGCTCCAGGCAGAAAACACACACGTAAAATGAAGACATTTGTATAAAATTGAGGGCCCTTAGAGATATTGATGACTCCAATTTAAAAAAAAAGTTATTTGCAAATGCTTCAAAGGACATTTACTCAGGGCTCTGCTCCTGAGTTATTTTGTACAGAAAAACAATCTGGAAAATAACCCAAACAACCACACATAAGGTGAGCAATGAATATCAGCACTGACAACAATAAAAACTGTCCTGGAAGTAAAGAAATAGAAAAATACAGATTTATTTTCCAAGAAAATTCAAAGTTTAAATTACGTTAGAGGAAATAAATTTAAAAGAATCTTACAGTTTTTGTTCTTTTGTCTTTGCCTTTTCCATTGTTTTCTCATAGGCTTTTCTCTTTGCTAAAGGTGAAGGCTCAGGTATCTTCTTCTCTGGAAGAGATGGTTGTCTTGACCTAAAACAAGAGCAATCATTATCTCACTCTAAGGCCCTTCACAAAATTTGCTTTTCTTACATTACCTGTCATTCTCTCAATACGATTTCAAATTTTAGAACATACTTAATCTATTAAATTTAAGGATTATAAACTTGTTCTCACACTTGAATATAAAAATATACCAAGTTATTAATGTTCACAGTTGATGAACATATAGAGTCAGACACTGAATATGTAAAGTAGATTTACTAATTCAATAATAAAAGAGACTCTCTAAAAGAAATATAGCAGAGCATGCATCCCAAATTAAGATAATGGAAATTCTGAAATTTCAGACTCCACATTTGCATCTACAATAGACCATTTACAGACATGAAGAACAGAGAAATCACAATGATTCTTATACACGAATGAAACTTTGCAGTAACATAACCATGTTTCAATATAAAATTCAAAATTAGGAAGTAAGAAAGGTACTTCCCATTAACAACCTGACTACTATAACGTGGCTTCTCTTTGTCCCCCACTTCCCTTCTCCCTTGCATTCCATCCCTCCTTTGTCTCACCAGTTCTTGCTCTGAAATAATTCCAATTCACAGCCACTGTGTTATTTTTCCCCACCTTTTATTCCCCATTAAAATTATTCCCCACGAAAATATCAAGAGGACCATATTAAAGCTGACACCCAAGTGTTATCATTTCACCAGTCAGACAAAAGAAAAAAGAAAGGAATCTGAATGGTCTCCATTCTTTTGAACTCCCATTTCTCACTAGTTGAGTAATCACCAATGTAATATTTGCTTTGTTTTTTTCATATTTCTGTGTATTTAGAAGGGTTTTTTTTTTTTTAATTAATATGAAACACTTACTAAAAGTGAGAAAGCAGATTCTAAAAGTGCTTTTTTTCCACAAAACTCAACTAAGCAAATAAAGTTCAGTTGGCAGGTCATCTCCCTGACATGGTAACTAACATCAGTCTCAGAGCTCTGCAGGTTCTGAATATGCACAGCTCCAACTTCTCTACTTGTTTCCCTTGAGAAGAAGTCTGTGCTACATAAAATCCACCTGGAGGCTGGAATGTAGAATAACATGATTTAACATGGACAGCACGACCAAGAACAACTACTTGACTCAAGTAGATGAGACTGTCTCAAGTGATCACAAACCCAACTGCAGTGTGAGGGACCCGTAAGACCTAGTGCCAAGAACTGCATATCAACTCTAGAGGTCCCCAGGGGTCTTCAAGAGACAGGAAAAGGAAGACAAGTGATAACCTGCCTGGTTTTGCACAGAAGTGTGGCAGTCAAGTTACCAAAAAAGGGGAGAAAGTGAGGCCAATTCCCTCCGCAAGGCCACAGCACCCATTTCTATGTATGGCTCCTTTACCTCTAGGCATACTCTGCAAAGGACACCAAAAAAGGTGGAACAGGAGACAGTTCCTTCCCCCTCTTTATACTGGACCAGTATGCATTTAGGAATGCAAAAATTCTGAGGTGACAAGGCATATCCTATGAATCAGGCTGACAGGTCTTTCAGCGAGGATGACAAACAGGTTGTAGTGTCTACTGACAGGGTTGACTTATGCATCTAGTGAGCAGCTACTCAATTAAATAAACCAAACCAGAAACTGGAACCCAAGCTCCTCTGCCTCACACTGGCAGCCTGCATACTCAGACATGGAGCTAACTTTCACTTGTTCATTCTCCACCTGCTCCTTGAGTCTTCCATCTTTGACTCCACAGTGGAACACCCTCAGCAGAGGGTGTAAGGAGCATCATAATTTTCTGAATTCTTATTGAAAGTCTGAGAATGCAGGTATTATAAAAATGCAGCTGTCTTGCTGGAATAAAATTCCTAAGCACAGGTGTGAAAACCAGGTGCATGATGTCAATGGCCTGACAGAAGAGGAGCAAGCCACACACCTACTTATAGACTTACAGAGCCTTTTTACATTTGCCAGGACATCAGACATTTGAACAGAGATGACACAACTTCTACAGGAGACATCTATACTCTGAAGAAGCTGCCGTAGATGAGTTGAGGAGATCAAAGGACAACAGCACTAACCATCTTTGTAAACAGAATTCCGATCAAATTAACTGTTGGCCACATGCACTTAGGTGCCTCCCTAGGTAACAGAATCACACAACAGTCTGGACTGGAAAGGACCTTAAAGATCATCTAGTTCCAACCCCCCTCCCTTGGGCAGGAACACCTTCCACCAGACCAGGTTGCTCTAAGCCCCATCCAACCTGGCCTTGGACACTTTCAGGAATCAAACAACTACAGCTCCTCTGGGTAACCTGTTCCAGTGTTTCACCGCTCTAACAGTAAAGAATTTCTTCCCAATATCTCATGTACACCTACAATCTTTCAGTTTGAAGCCATTACTCCTTATCGTATCAACACATGCCCTTGTAAAAAGTCCCTGTCCAAGGACTGTGAAATCACCACAGACCTGAGAAAACTGAGGAGGTTCCAGAGTGGAGTGGTTTGTACATAAGCAGACACCTAAATTTGCACCTAAACATATAATTAATGTCTGTCACTTTGAGAATCCGTATTTTGGATCACTGTTACAGCTTCTACATCCTCAAATGCCACTTAAGTAAGTGGCACAAGAAAGTAAACATTTATTGCAGATAAGATCACAATCTGCTCCCGAATAATGTGTTTTATTACAAGAGATATGATGGCACCACAGGCCCATAAGGGAAGGCTAGATGGCTCATAAAGACAAGCTTTCTTCAACTGTGACCAGATAAACCAGCAGGAGATCTAGTTTTGAAAAATCATCTACATTGCAGTGAGAAAGTCACTGCAGACTGATTGTGGGAATTTTTGATAATTTATCTACTAAAACATGATTCAGTATGTGAGGCCTACTGCTGACTGAATTGATTTATTGACAGTGTGTAACCCTCAAATGCTTACAGAACACAGTTTTGGGAAAATCCTTATTTGTCTTGTTGCTGGCTCACTTTCATAAATGGACACATTCTAGAAGATGGAGTGAGGCAAAAGTTGGTATTACCTGAGTCTTGGATGTCAGGTCATAACACTTGATGTTTTAGATCTTGAAGCTTCAAAAGTCTCTACTCATCTCATGCTAACTGCTGAAACAAATGGGTTTTCTCCACCTATCCTCACCCTCAAGAGCATTCTTTCCAAGCAGATTCTACTTGTAAAGTGCACTGAAGCCATCAGCATGGGTTAATAATTGCTGTCAGCAGTGTTTTACTGTTCATGATTGCCACCTCAAGCACATGCCAGAAATACATAGTAAAAAATACAAATTGCAAATGTACATTAGGTAGAGACTGCTGTAAAAATATGATGCAAATAGGACAGATGAATATTAAAAGATGCTTAACTCCAGAACCTGTAATGTGAAGATAGCTATGGGAGACCAATTTCCACATCACTGAGTGTGGGAAGCGCATTCAATTTACACATGAGCTTGTGCAATACAGGAGCTAGTACCTAAAAAGCCAAGAAAAAGGTCTCTAGCAGTAAAAGGCTAAAAACCAGTAGTAATATTGGGAGATAAAAAAGGAACAGCAAGAGCAAGTGAAAAGAAAAAAAAAGAGTGCATGTGAGAGACATCTGCTGGTCCTAAAGTAAAAAGACAAAAATATTTTTAGTTCTGTTTAGAATCAAGAGATACTTTCACTTAGTAAAACTCTTCTGCAGGTAAGTGCAACCTGCAAACAGAAAGGATATTTGAGGATTCATATTATCTTATGTTTTTCTTTCTACTTTTCACTTGCATACTCTATTGTTGCAGAGACTTCTGCATTTTAAGCATGGTCCATACAAGACAACTCACAGAAAGATTTTTCCTAATAATTAGGACCACATATGAATACCATGTTATATAAAGTCTTTGGGTTGTGTTTTGTTGGGGTTTTTTAATCTCTCTGAGCTGTTCAAAGCAGATTCTCACTACCTCCCTAGAACGTGCATTTCCCATAGCACTAATAGAGCAAACTAAGGTATTAGAGGGATATTTTCCCTCTACATAGAACATGGCTACAATAATTTTACTATAACAAAGCAACTTAACAGAACTTGTATCTTCAGTAAGAACCACAGTACTTACAATACTGCATTTATACTTTCTAGAGTGGTGATAGTAGAAAGGAAGGAGCTTTGTCAGTATTATTTAGTAAGCTTCAAGTATATCTTCATTTCTAAAGTTAAAATCATAGATTACAAGAAATTGGCAACATGCATTTTTTAAAAGCAAAGGATAATTAGTACAGCATGGCCAAACTTACATGCTGCCTATCTTAGAAGGTAAGCCAGATGGTGGGGGTATAAACTCTCTGTCCCTAGCAGAAGTATCCTGTGTGTCAGCAGCCACCCCACTTTCTTGGGTTTCTGCAACTGATGCAGTAGAGCCAGCCAAGGCAGAGTCTGCAGCACTGCTGTCAGAGACCAGGTCGCTGTTGGCTGCATACAGCAATTCCATCTGGGTGGTGGTCCTCCGGCGGGCCTGGAGACAGACAAAAACCAAACTGCCACTTAAACATGCAATGGTATGTGTCAAGGGTGCTAAATTCAAGTTTATCATTAGCTGGCAATTAGCATCTCCCTCAATCACGTGGCAACTGCCTTTGGAAACTCAATCAAGAAGCTCACCTCTGCTTTTGGGCAATGCTTTCGGAGGAGGCAAGTCAAATTCAATGGCATGAAACACTGATTTGACAACTGGTTTCCAAGGATATCCTTTCAACCAGCTCCCTATCAATGCTACAGGAGTACAATATTACTCACCTACCTTTATCCAAAGGAAATGTTATAAAGCAGAGAGGAATAAAGCAAAGTGTAAATTTAAATAGCTACAATTATACTCATGTGACTTATAACATCAGTGCTTCTTCTCATATACAAACTCTGCTTCTTACTTAGTTTAAGTCACTTCAAAAGCAGTCTAAATCCACATGAATTAGGACTCATTCAGCATTTCAACAATTTGAAAACAACAGTAAAACTCACAAAGGAGATAAGCTTTATGCAACACAGTAATTTGTAAAAAAAGGATTATACATGTTAGGTGTGATTAGACTGTGAAATTAAGATCTGTTCCTCAGGGGAAGAAAGGCCAATGGGGAAGACAAAGATCGAGTCTGAAAAGAGCCATTACAAAAACGGCATGTTTATTTTATGGCGTTTTCAGACCAAACTCAGTTAAACAGCCTAAATAGCTGCACACTAAGGAATGTTACCAAATAATGCAGCAGCCAACATAAATGTTTTCTTCCAAAGCCAATTCCAGTTGGAAAAGTGGCGGCTAAGCTTCTATTTACTCTGCAAACTTGGCATATGCCCCTGGGAGCACAGAAGCAAAACTGCAATCAGTGCACATTTCCAGTTCCCACTGCCATTAATATTAAACTATAGTCAGCCTAGATATATTCCTCCAATGTCAACTGTAATTAAGAGCCTGGAGGTCAAACTTTTATTTGTTTCATAAACTTCCTCAAGATTTCTGTGGCCACAGAAGCAAATTGCAAACAATAAGCATGTTCACAGTTCCCACTGGTAATAACATTGAACTGGAGCCTAACTAACACTAATCTGGAAAACTACACCAGTTTGGAGTGCAAGTAACTGGAAGAACACATCTCTTCCTGAAATTCTAATAACTTAACCCCAAGATACTGAAAAAGTTATTTTTATAATTGCTTCTTAGAGAGGAGTGTCACACAAAATCATATTGCACACAAATCATGTGAAGAGTATGTCAGTTCATCTGTTGCACATCTTCATTCGTTAATGTCTCTTGGGCAAAGCAAGAGCATTCTCCAGAAGGTATCATTAAATTATAAATTATTATAGAATCATAGAATCACTTAAAAGACATGCAGAAGAATTATTATCATCATCATCATCGTACAACCTACCTTGCTTTTGGGTTTGACTTCACCACAAAGCTTCAAGAGATCTGAAGACAAGGAACTAAAAGAAAAATTGCATCACAGTTAGAAAGTTGTATTTTTTGCAGATGTGTATTTTTATTTTATTCTTCTTTCTATTGAAATCATGGGCAAAGTATAATGAAACAATGCTAGAGGTATTTTCTAAAGGATACATGATGCATTACAAAGGGAGGAAATGACAGAAATCTTTTCTAGAATCAGTAGTAACAAAGATTTGCTCACCTTCCTTCTGTTCCAGGACTATGCAATGGGGCATCCTCATCAGTACTATCTTCCACATTTTCTAGAAAATTTCCAAAATAATAGCATTAGTCTGTCCTTCTACAATGGGATGTGAAGGCTTTAAGTGCTATACAAAACAACTCAGACAATTTTGAATGTAGATGAACAGAGTACAAAAGACAGGGATTTTCAAAATATCTTGACTATTTTCTATCCAGCTCCCATTAAATTTTCCTGGCATCTAAACTAATTTTTTTGATGCAATCTAAATAAATCATACACCTAGGCATACTGTGCCAAATGTGGTCCTCTATCTATTGTAGCAGAGCAACAGCGATGATAGAAAAACAGAAATTCTAGAAGGAAATCTGTAAGAAAGCATATAAAGCAAAGAAAATTAACTACAAGACATGGAAGAGATGGGATGTAAATCACTGGATAGTAAAAATGTATTTTTCTCCTCTTTTTTTTTTCATCTTCTTGCTCCAAGACAGAATCAGCCTGGCTATAATGAAAAAGAAAGTTATATCTTTAACTAGCTAGTGAGCTGAGGCTCAGCCTCAGCTTATACAGAATGCCACCATACGAGCTAACAAGAAGCAAGCACTTTATTAGTATATAAGCATTTATGTTTCAAAAGAGGATGATACTACCACATAATACTATAGAACCGCTTCCTAAAAAGAGATTAATCATAAAAGGAAGCTGTTCAGTAGAAATGTTCCTGAAGCAAAAACGGGTACACAAACCTGTCCACAGAAGACAAAACCAGGTGCATGCATGTCACACACTAACACTGCCAAACATCCGATTAACATGTCTGCATGCAAACGGTGCAAAACATTGAGCTGAGACAGTGAGTCAAGGGCACATGTACAACCAATTCCAAACTGCTGGGAAAGCAAATCCCCTAACTTGCATGTTATCCTAATAAAACATTTCAGGCATAGTTTAAGGACACAGAAATGCATTTTTGCAAGCGAAGTCCCTTATTTTTGAACACACTCATGAAATATTAAGGATTAAATAAGCTTCTTATGACATTCCATTACGTCTCCTCTTTACTAGTAGAAACACCGAGTTTCTTCACTTAATTTCTGTCAAAAAGCAGATACCATTTGCAATGCATAGAACCAATATATCTGTAACCTATATTAAAACAGGTTTGTCCATGTATATGTTTCAAGTGCAAGTTCATGCTTTGGAGAAAGGGAAGAAAGATATACAGTTTTCAGTTGAATTCTGAGAAGGAATGAAAAAAGGAGAAGGAAAATACTGCCTTTTGTGTATGCTGCATCTAAACATGTTTCCTGAAAAAGTTAAAACCTTACATCAACCTAGAACCAACACCAACAACACACTTCAGAGTTATTCAGCCACTGTATTATCTTAACTAAGCAGAAAACGTGGAATGACCACAGAATATGAGATTTTATTTGTAGGCTCACACTCATGTGACCTGATGAGTTTCTTCAGGTTGTCTGCAATACAGCACAGAAGACTCCCCAAAGCCCCAAGACAGAAATCAGTGCACAGAATCAACAAAAAGGTAAAAAAAGCAAGATTCTGCAGGAAGTCCTGAGTGAGAAGAGATGAAAGGAGAAATAAAGTTAGTAAAGGCAGTACTGTTTGCAGGGATAGCTGCTAGTAAACCAGTGATTGCAGAAGAGTGGAGAATTTTCTGATTGTCTTCATCCTCATGCATTGGCAACTGGACAGGACCAGGACAATGCCGTACACCAGCACAGCTCACCAGAGGAAATGACATTTGACCAGCCCTCTCAAAATCTGCACATAGATGGTTCTGAGTCACATCCATGGATGTCCATATGTCACAGGTGGGAAGGAAAAGCAGCTCCCACAACTCTTCAGAAAGGAGTCACTTCAGCAACACTCAAAACTCAATTTCATGGTCATTTTAACTTTTCACAGGAGCAGATGGCATAGTGAATGGCAGCTAGTTCATCCACCAACAAGGTAGGTATGCACCAAAAACCCATTCAAGTCAAAACACGGGCATGGGATGTACTTTTCTGCAGACTGTACCGCTTTCTTAAGTGCACACTTGAATGCAAGTTGACAACTACACTGGGGAATGTTCAAGCTTTTCTGAGCCAAGTGTATTCAAATGGCTAAGAACTTTTGAAGATACCAGATCTGAATGCAGACATGAAGAGAGCGAATCACGAACACCCTAAAAGTGCAATCTCTTTGCTTGGGGTAGGGTTGTTTGTGCTCTACCACTGAGATATCAGGCATCTTGGTGAAACTAGTCTCAGGATCTGCTGCCACCCATCCTTCTACCTATGGGAATGATGTCAGGTTACCAGGAAGGCCCTGCACCAACAGAGTCCCTTTGAACCTGCTGACAATCCCAGCACCAAAGCCTCACTTCAGTGGTGTCTGAACTCCTTGCAGCTCAAAAGGTTTGGTCACTAGTGATCCACCAAGCACAGACTACAACAGATGGGATTTCAACTTGGACCTATGGTAGTACAGTACATTCAGCTGTGTTTCCTTCCTGTAAAGTGTTAGCAGGGTCCTGAGCAGCTCAGATACTTTAAAAGCCTCAGGTCATGCTTGCAGTGTTAAAAAGCTTCTTTAATGGGATATACTCTAAGAAAAATTTGATGATAGAGCTAGTGTTTCAATATATTTACCAAGTGGCTTTTCACAGCTTCCAATATTGCTAATAAGTAAATGCCTGTCCAGAACTAAAGAAAATGCAATGTTGTCCAGAGAAACATTGCTTCAACAGGGGTGAACATGCACACACATGAGAGGTCTATTCTAGAAACACTATGATATTACAAACCACAGAGGTTCCTGAATAACTAACTGGCTGCATGCAGCAAGATCCCCTGACACAGATCTTCAGGTGTCACCTGCCAGGCAGCTGGCAAAGTTCTCACCATCTCTAGATTATGATCTATACACTTCAACATAGTTTTGTGCTTTTGAAATGTTTGAGATGCCTATGCAAACTAGCACAGGACAGCAAACGTGATTAAAAACAGCACCAGATAACACAAAAGGAATTATCACTGATATCAGGAATATTTTTTTCAAGTTCCAAATATAGCTAATTTTTTGGAAGAGAGAAAATAAACGTAATTCATTTGGCAATAACTTTAAAGCAACAGCAACAAGAGACTTATCTCAAAATCAGTGAAGTCAGCAACTTAAACCCAACTGAAAAAGTGAGATATAATCCTGCATTCTGTGCAATGTTTACATTACAAAATGAGCTATTTGCAAAAGGTTAAAAATGACCTGCAAGTTAAGAATTGCCTTTTTTTCAGACCTAAAATGATGAGCAGAATTTGTCACAACAGTACTGTATCACGAAATAGTTTTATGTAGTCTGAACATACTTTGGGTTCGCAAGCACCAAGTTATGAATTTGAAATACAGCTCTGCTTACTGTCTTCACTTGTTATGTGACAAATATAACTACCACAATGGCTACTACCACAAGAGCTAGGGGTGGTTTCAGAAAGGAAGAAATGCTCTTTAAGCTCATGATAATGAGTACATTTACAGAATAGTTCATGCAAACTTCACACACTCACAAATTCTAAGATGCACCAGTTAGTGAACATGAATGAATTAGTAATTCATGCAGCTGTACAGTACACAGAAAGCTAAACATACTTACCCAGTGGTATGCTATCTGGGTCTGTGTAAATACAGCAACAAGGAAAAAAAAGCAACATTCCAATCAAAACATATCCATTTATAAAAGGAAATAAAACAAAAGTACCCAAATGTATCCTAAATTTTTCTTAGTATCTCATGAGAAGTAGAATAGATGCCGTAACAGACATAAAATGCCAATCCAAAATCACTAGCGTATGATGACTGAACAGGATTGAATTTTAGAATTTCACATTCAGAAGTTAAATGTGAATTTAATTACAAATCGTTAATGCATTGTCCTTTGTAAAAATAACAAGCAGATTATCTGAATTTTAAAAATCTCAGTAATAAAAAACCTTTGTTTCCTACATTTCACTGCTGAGAATATACTTTAAAATGTCATACATGCATGTCAATTGTGGAGTATACGTGTTACAATACAGCATCTATTCAGAAAAGAAATAGTCTAGAATGCCCAGTACAGCATGCACAAAAGGCAAATGTAACATGCAGCTGACTATTCAGAAAACAAGATGAAGAAACTACCTTGCAAAGCATGACCCAGAAAAGCATCAAGTTCAGGATTTAACTCAGCTTTTTCTTTTAGCATATGAAACAGCAGTTGGTTTTGAGTAGCACTAGTAATTTCTGTCTGCTTAAGGCGTCCCTCAAGAACTTTGATCTGAGCTTCTTTTTGAGCTGCTTGGAGACCCTAGAGGAGAGACAGAAAGAAAGATGACAAATGTGTTATCACAACTCTTGTTTTACAAAATGAAAATTGTCAAAACTTTAATGTGTACATTGCAGCTGCCTTCTTACATCCTAAAGATGAGGTGTCTACTAAAGGTCTTTTTTTTCCCTTTATCTTTCAAAGACTTATAAAGCATTTATTTAACTTGTATTCCTCAAACTGCCTTGCAAACATGCATCTAACGGCTAAGCTGGATGTGACTCCCAAGTGCAATTCAAAGTCTTCACATTTTTTAGGAGTAGCAAGCATCTGAAAAATCAACACTTCTGCTTATTGTACTTTAAAAAAAAATTATTACCTATGATACTCAGTGACAAAGAATGGGGAGAGATGGAAGTGGGACAGGGTGCAATCCAGAACTGTAATCTTTCCTACACAATCACTCAGTGAACTTTCAGCTTCTAATGAAAGATCTCATGGCCTAACTTATGACAAAATTCATTCTAAGGGAACTTCTCCAGACTCATGGACTGGGGTGAAATTTTTTTGTTCTAGAAAATACAGCCAAAGAAATTTACAGAGAACCATTGCCAAATAAATTTCCAAATTCCAAAAGAAACAGCAGGGCAAAATAAATGTACAACACATCTTCTCAAAGACTTGGAGTGCAACAGCAGACTTTGAGTGCTAGTGCTTGAGAAACAAGCGTGGCCCTATAAACTCACACATTATATTCTGATTCAACTAAAACTACATATCTATAGACACATTTTGCATGTGAAAACAAAAAATAAAATAGCAGGCATGACCAATTCTGCAAAAACATATACCTTCAGCTTTTCTACATGATAATTACTAATCAAAAAGATGATAGAAACCTACACATAACAGAGCTTTTTATCATCATAAAGAAAAATTGTTAACAGAGTCAGAGGCACGTTTCCCACATTAACTCTGTTGCAAGATCCATTCAAACCCACTCAAGGGATGAAAAAATATTAGAAGACTGAAATTTGAAGAAACCAATGTGATTGTAAGCATTTTCTTTACCCTTTTCTCCACAAACTTTCTGGATTACCTGCATAGCGATGAATCAAGAATGTAAAAAATCCCCAGAGAATTGGTCAGTGGGGTTGACCCAAAGGCAGTTTCAGTATCATTGAAATCTTTCATTTAACTCAATGAGACTGAGTACTGTCCACCAGACAGAAAGAACAGCAGCAGCAAGAGCATACAATGCATGTGTGCACAGGGTTATAACGTGCAAATATTCATTTTGAAAATATGAAAGAAAAAATACGTCCCCAAGACTTTCAGAAGAATCCCTGTGGCTTTACTCAAAACTAGAACTCCGACTAAAGTACGTCATGCATCAACATATAACTTAAAACAAATTTTTTGAGATTCATGTTTTTACAAAGGTGGCTGAGCCAGTCTTTTAAAAAAAGATCCTGATCTTTCTTTAGGCATTTGTTAAAAAACAGAGGTTTATTTGATCACAAAAAGACAGTGCTCTAATAAGAAAAACGTGAGGTAAGGAATACAGTGAAATAGGGTCTACAAGGGAATGATAGATCTATGGGGCCTTCACACTGAGAATCAGCAGGACTCAGTAGTGTTGACCAGCTTTGTTTTCATTAATGCACATTAATTGGTCTTTAAGTCAGCACAACTCTGCTTCTGGCACATGCTATAGTCCTGGCACACACAAACTTCACTTAGCACATTACCTTATTGATACCCATCATAAGAAAGTGGTCAAGCAAATATCGAGCTTCTGTCAAAGTGCAAGCATTTATCACCGCTGTTACATCCAAGGTCTCTCCTTCTTCCTATGTGTGCAAGAATAAAACCAGTCAGATTGTGAAAAAGTCCCAATAATTATATTAATTTAATGCCAGCATCCTAGAAAGCATCAGCTTTGACATTTAAATGCTTTGCAATCCTAACTTGCATTACACTATTGACACTAAAACCCAGATACCAATTTTATAAATGTCTGCATTTCAAAATTCACACAAAAGTTTTCACCAATTTTCACTTCCTGGCTCAATAATTATACAAAAAAACCCCTAATTTCTAAATGAGAACATTTTCAAGGCTAACACAGTTGTGGGTTTTTGTCCCCATTTTACCATTTTTGCATTAATATTTGACCTACCTTTGCTTCTTCCATTTGCATAATGTTTGCTTGGCAGTCGGAAATGCTGTCATTAATGTAGTCTATATTTGCAGTTACTGATTCCATCTCCTCATTTATGTTTTGGACATTTCTCTCTGCTTCACTGCCACCTCCATCCTTGATGAGCTTCTCCCTCTTCTTTAAAAGCTTATCTCTTCTTTTTGTGAGTTCTTCACGTTGCTATTTTCCACAAAGACATAATATTACATAGAAAGGAAATAGTAAGCCCTTAGAACATTCAAGTGTTTGTTTAAGCTTTTGTTTTCCTTTGTTACACTTTAACTAATATATCATGATTTCTATGGGAAGAAGACACACAGGTGAATACAGTAATGTATTTGTACATGACGCCATTAATGCGCTTTTTATTTCTTACTAAGCACAGCACTCCCATGGTCCAAACACTTAGTGGAGTCAAGTGTGCTTTCATTGACTGCAATGGATTCCACCCACTTTGCTAATGCCACCATAACAGCAATTCATTTACAGCAAACACCCTTGCAGTGCTCCCTACTTAATATGATAGTACAGCCAACAGTGCACAGCAGGTCACCCACCGTTAGTAACCTGTTCATATCTGCCTCCATATTGGAAATTGTCATCCTCTGCATAATAATATCAGTCACTCTGCGTTCCAGTAACTGCCACTTCATCCTGGCTGCCCTTGAGGAGTAAACTCTGCTTGTCACTGCTTTCCGCTGGTATTTCTTTCTGTGATAAATTCAAGAGAAGCATACAGCTAAGTCTAAAGTAGTCCAGTTACAAATTTGAATGTGGAAATGATCAGGCCGGAATATTTTTCACAAACAACTTAAAAATTTCACGAAGGTGTTCTTGCAGTTTTTCATTGCACCAGACACCTCCTGCACCCAGCTCGGAGCTCTACTGCACTCTAGTAAGTTGCACTTGAAAAACATGTATCAAACACTGCAGTATCTTTTATGATGCATTATTGAGTTCAAATGCCACTTAGGAGGTGTTCCCTATTTGACAGGGAGATCTGCTTCAAATCACAGTGAAAGAGCATAAATAAACCTGATACATTGAATTGCATTTTCTGAAGTTTTTCTTTGAACTTAACACTGCTGGCATAGGACCACCAAGGGCAGATTAAAAAACCCTCAAAATTTCAAAATCCAGTTTATGTGACTTGCCCTTTAATGCTGTTTTGTGTTATTTTATTATTGTCTTAAACGCAGAAAAGTGAAGTTGCATCAATAATGGTAAAATGCCCATTTTATGAGCACTACATGACAACAGCTTGAAAAATAGCAGCTAATGCAGCATGTATCATCACAACATTACCTGCGAGAAAGTCCACACAAGTTTCAGTTCTCATAAGAGAGTCCCGAAAAGTTTTAATCCTTACCCTGTTCCATTTGCTGCAGTTACAGATAATGCTTGAACCCTTGCAACAGGAATTCTCATCTTCTGCTGTGCTGCTGTTCTGGAGCCATCGTGCTCGCCTGACAAACTAGAGCCTGCTTCCTGCATGGAATGCTCAGGCAGACTCAGCTTTCGACTTACTTTTCCTGCCACTTTATCAGACAGAGGCCTCACTTGCCGACGAAGAGCTGTGACCTGAAACAGAGTGCAAAAACACAATTAAATCTCCCCAAAACTGAGGTCCAAGTTACAGCAATACATCGTTCTGTTTTCAAAGATGCATTGCTGTTTTACCACAATACCTCTTCAGTTTTGCGACGTAAGATAACTTCTTGGTTTCTTTTCTGAGCTTCCAGAAGCTTGAGCTGATGCTGTGAAAAAATAGAAGAAGCACATGATATTTTTTTCCATTATCTGTCACCAGGACTGTACTACAATAAAAAAAAAAAAAGACTTCTGCACACTAATGCAAATCTGCAAAATTGCTGTGACATGAAGTAGGGAAGCCATGATCGTTTCTTGCTCTTTCTAGTGCAGAACAAAAATAAACGTTTCACTATATCAATTGTATCAAAACTAGTAATTCCATGCAAGCAAGGTAGTAGCGACAACTTTGTGAAGATTCGCTAATCACTAATTCACTGATAACATTGATATACATACTCAATAAGCAAAACAGAAAATAGAAGACTTATGACCTGAAGCTAGGAACTGTGTTTTCATGGAAGTGAAAGCAAATTGTGTGCATTTTCACTGGTGAAAATACACAGGTGCATGCCTGCCTCAGTGAATGCATATACATACAGTGTGTGCCTGCAAGCAGATGCACATCATAATGACAGGTGCTTATTCCAAATGAAAGTTCTTTATCTGTTAAATCACCTCTCGTTTGCGTTGCTCCTTTTTAAGCTGTGCAATCTCTCTATTTCTTCTAGATTCAGTCATTCTAGCTTTCTCCTGCTCTTCTTTCATTTGTTTCATCAAGCGAACCTGTAAAGAGGCCATCACTTAAAAAAGCTGTTCACACTTAAGTACTGCTCCCTGCCCTGACTCATATAGAGTTTTTTCTTCAAATTGCCATTTTCCAGTATATTATATGCTTTTAGCCATTTACCCCTCCCATCTAATGCATCTTCGTCACTCAGTGCTGAATAACAGTTAACAAGCTGTGCAAGCTTATGCATGTTTGATACCATAATTTCTGTTCATTCAACCTAAAAGCTACCTCTTTCCCCCAGGAATAGCCTAGTGCTCACATCTTTTCTATTTTCAGACTTTCAAGCAGCTAACAGCAAGAATGTAGTTATCAGGCAGATGGAGGCACAGGAGATTTCAACCCAATTTTCAGTAAACACTGATTGTGCAACGCTTCAATCTACTGAAATATACCTTGGTTTTCTTCATCTCTGTCACCTCCTGCTGCAGTTTCTTCAGTTGCTTTTCATATTGAGACTGATTTTTAAGCAAACGGGCATGTTCTTTTTGCGCTGTTTGAAGTCTCTGCAGTTCTTTATTCATGGCTTGGAGTTTCTTTTCGTATTCTGACTTGATTTTTTTTGCCTTTTCTTCTGAATAGGTCTCTACAGAACCTAGAACAAAAGGGAATTTTTAATCTGCTTTTGTTCAGGATATTTTGACTTTGCCAACCACAGCAGATAACTACTTCCCGTGCTTTAGCATTATCTGCAATACCTTTAAAACAATCTGATTTGTCTCTAGTTCCTGCCACCTGCACTGCTTTGAACTTTCCACTTTGTATGCATTCTGGGATAAGAAATCAAGTATTAACACTTCCCTCTGACCTCTTTGCAACAAATCTGAGCATCTGAAAGCACAAATACACATGTTCACACATATGTGTACAAGAATATAACAACACTCCTAAAAGCCATCAAGCCTAGTATTCCTCTTCTGACACTCATCAACAGGGAAGGTTTAAGGAATAAGAGGAAAACAGCAAAAGCTTCTAAAGTGTAAAACTATAAAGCATATCTAGTATCTGTTTAAAAAAGAAAAACAAGCAAAATACTTTCCACGCTCTCCCAAAGTGCAGTTATTTGTGGCTTGGGACTCCTGAGTCATAGGTGGTTTGTCATCTCAATATTATTACATATTCAAAACGTTTGGTCAGTAAAACATCTCTGAAAGATCACTGATCCTTGTTCTTATTTTTATGCAAATAAAAAGAAAGTGGGAGGGAAGAACATGAAAAAACTTTTAATTCAGGAACTATCTCCAGGATTATGAGAGCTCTTGGAAAACTGAAAATGCTTATTCAACCAAATCAAATACCTGTCAGTAGGAATATATTTTTTAAAAATTCTCTCAGTTCTGGTAGAAACTAGAATGAGTAAAGAATTATTCACTGGCATTATGGGTACAAACCTATTTCTGTTTTCTGCAATTTCTCATCACATTTGAAAAAGGAAATGAGGGAAGTAGCAAACAGTTCAACATGAAGAGCTTATACAAGATCAGTAATTTTTTACTTACCCAGATTTTGAAGAACCTGATCTCTTTCAAGCTGAGTGTCTCGAATTTTATGTTGTAGCATCATTAGTTTCTCTTCATACTGTTTTTTCAGTGTTTGCAACCTTCGCTGGCTGTTTTCTAACTCATCTATCAGTTTCTGCTTAATGGCTATTTCACATGTGATGTTTGCCAAGTCAGCTTGATAATTTTCTAAAATAAAAATATTTCTGTTAAAGTAACAGCAAGGACCACATGAATACAGACACTCCTTGCAGTCTTAGGGTCATTGTAAATATCAATTGTGCATAAGAGAATTCCACACAAATCACAATGTAGCAAGCAACATCCTTATCTGCAATTCATGCTAAAGTCTCCTTCTTAAACATTCTCAATCCTACAACTGGGAAAGAGGGAGGGAAAGATCTCCCACTGGATCACAGCTGCCCTATGGTGTAATTACTCACATTTAAATTGCAGTATCAGCAATCTGTCCTTCCCCGTTCAACAGGCTTCAACATTTCAGCCACATCTCAGGGCTGAAGAATAATTGTCATTCATAAACTCAGCATGTTATAATAGGAAAAACTGACTGCTGGCAGACTCTAAAGGGAGACTTTCCCTTCTCTAGCTCTTAGAAAGATACAGTCAGAATTCTGAGAGGAGCCATCTCAATTATGGAAGTGGAACAGTGAAGGGAAAAGGAAGAAGGAAAAAGCAAAGAAAAAGGACTAATGCACATGATAAATTCATAAGTTTAACTAATTTCTTTAGCCAGTTGGGTCCTTTTTTTATCCTAAGGTTATGTGCTCCAGAATTAAGATATCAGTTGAGGATTATTCTTTTTCAGGTTCCTGCTAATGATTTGTGTGACTCTTAAAAAAGAAGAGACAAGAGACTTGGTTTGCCCATTTGGCCCAACCCACATGAGAGAATTGCTGATGATGCTGTTTCTGGCTCTCACCACATAAAAATGAGAAAGGCTGATACACTTCCAAGCCTTTCAAAATTAAATTCTACCACTTCCAAATTAGCTGTGGGAGCTAATGGTGATTAATAAAACCTTGGTGATTAATACTGAGACAAGAATAAGCCAGTACTTAAACCTTACACTTTGGATGCTGCAATCAAGGAAGAAACACGTTATCAAACACCAGATGGCTTCTGGTCAGTTTGAAAGCCAATACCGGGACACTTGATCAGCTGTCTGTCACATGTTTTAGCGCCCTAACCAAAAAGATCATTCACTGCACATACAATTCAAAGAGAATTAAGGACAGTGGACTGACAACACTTTCTTGCCTACCAATGGCTAAATATGACAGATATTATTTGTAAAACTCTAAAGAATATTGCATTGATATTACCTTTTTCATCAGAGTCAGTATCTGATTCATCTGAGCTTTCAACAACTTCCATATCATCTTCATCCTCATCATCTTCCTCTTCTTCATCATCATGATCACTGACTTCTTGAATTTCCTCCTACAAAATGTACAGACATTAAAGCACCCCCACACATTCCCATGCCCCAATCATTTGTGACTATCACTGTGAAGCTGCCGTATTATCCATTCCTTATTTCCTTTCTATAACCTTTTAAGTCTTTAAACATACAATGAACAAATAAACCAAATACTTCTAAATACTTACTGTCTCCAATTCATTATTCTCTCTCTCTGAAGTGCCTTTTTCATCTCTCTTCTCCTGCTCGTTATCTGTGTTATCCTCTTTAACACTAGTAGAAGAGGCAGATACAGATTATTCACAAACTGAAATGGCATGTGCTTCCCATTCCCCAAACCAGTAAGTTGTAATTCCAGACAAAGATGAAAAACAAAGTGTAGTTAGCAAAAGGTACAGGCGTTGGGCATGGGTAAAACACAACTTCCAAACTTCTGCAAGTAATAAAATAATGCCTAACTACTCTTAATCTTGGCTTGCAAAGTAATACTAATGATTAGCACACTGTTCCACCATACTGTACAACTGGGACAATCAGAATACATATCTCCATATACTACAGCAGTACTCGTTTTGCAAGGAAGTTGCAGTGTACCCGAAGTAGCTTTTACCAAACAATGAAAGAACATCATGTGCAAATACAACACACATTACAGGTACTCCTACACTTTCAAGCTATAACAGAGCCTACTGTACTTAGAATAGTCTTAAAACTTATGTATAAACGTTAAACAATATCCTAATTTATTATACTATAACCACTCTTTTGATCAATTATCTACTTTGACATCAAGGGAATGCTCAAAATAGGCACTGATACAACAACAAAAAGGGTTTGCAGCAGGCTTTTTTTTGTTTTGTTCTAAAAGTTTGCTGTGTTACCCATTAGGGCAAGTTCTAACATTTTTAAGTGCACATTTAAGACAACACATGCAAATATAAAACAAAAAATCAATGGCACTCTGCAAATTGTCACAGACCAGGTATCAGTCCCTCTGGCGCTACATGCGCAAAACTCAAAGCTCCAGTGGATGGGAAATTGTGACAGAATAGAGCCAGACACCACAGGAAGTAATAATGAAAAAATGTGGTTAGGATTGCATAATGTGGAATCCACCTCAACTAACTTCAGGTGTATAAAAGTTTGTGCTGTCACTAATCAGGCACAGTAACTAGAAATGCACATCTCCCTCCACTGATACCAAAAGGAGCTCAGACTCAAGATCAAACTCTTGGACAAATCCAATACTCAGTGCAGTGAAAAGAAATATACAGTAGATTCAAGGCACTAAAATTTGGCAAGTGACACCTTTAAAACCACCTTTCTAACAGAGCTTGAATCTAAAAGTGTTTCCGCGTACACATGATTTTTTGCAGTATTACTTTTTAACCTTTTCAGTGCACAGTGGTTGCCTTCTGCCCCACTCATTACCAGTTATGAGCTGACCATGCACAAGGCAGAAAGCTTTTGCTTGGACCACCTGAATCCATGCAGCAGCTGGGGATGCTGGAATTAAAAAGCCTAACCAGATTTGTACATTTAAAAAAAGGCAAACAGGGAACACTGAGCCATACAATCTCATTCCCACAGATTCTCATTTCCCTCAGCCCAAAACATGTCCTATGTTGGTTATTAAGCCTAAAAGATAACGGATCTTAGCTGCAATCCTCATGCAGATTGAGGCAAATCCCCAGGTTCCCTTCCATCTGCAGACAGCACAGAACTAACCATTACAGAGGATTTGTGTTCTGCCTAAGAAAGCAGAGAGACAGGAGGAAGGAGAGCCAGCAGCTCTCTCAGGCAGAACTGTACTGCTTAATGTGTGTGCAACTGATTTGCAGATTCACATTGTCTGCATCAGTTCAGTGGGTGGGTTTTTTGGATCGAAGTAGAGAGCAGAAAAATAAAAACTCCTTTAGCTTCACTTTTAATCATAGTATAGTTCTCTTTCTAGAGGCCTCAACTGCTCTCTAGGAGGAACTATTTATCTACAGGTTTGGCTGAAACAGAATGGGAGGAATGGGCAAGGCTTCAGTCATGCTTTCAGAAACCAAAGCAGCAGACTCAACTAAGGTGTGATGGTCCAAGACACTCTTGATCTCACATGCCAAAATTGTTATTGCCATATACTGCCCGCTAGACATTTCATACTATATGTGCCACTGCACCTTCCTCCTGCCTTCCGTTCCACTTAGGCCATGCAAGAAAGAAAACAATCAATTCAGTAGGAATTCCCAAAGGTGCCGCCTCCCCACAAGAGCTTGCTCAACACTGTGCAACCCCAGAGTCAACCTCAATTTCACAACAGAGATTTCTTCTGATTAAAACACTGGTTGAAAGTGAAAACACAGGAAAGAATTCTGAAAATGAACTACTCCTGAAGTACCTATGAATCTGCCCAATTTCTTTTCATGTACGACAACCAGTTAATTGAAATGACAGGTAATTAAAAACCTGGGAAATATTCCAACCTTCTTTCTTCTTGACTGCTTTCCTCAAGTTTCTGTAGCCTTCAAAAGCACGAGGTACAGTATTGGAAGGCCAAGCCAATGAAGGACAAACCAGACAGTGAAAAGCAAAAGTGATAAGAAGGTAAAAAAAATGATATATATGAGCTTGCGGAGTTTAAAATGAAATTTTAAAAGATATCATCAAGAGACAACAAGTAGTAAAAAGGCAATACATCCTGCACAGTTGGAAAGTAAACATAAAACAAAGAAGAAGCACTTGTAGGTTAACTAATCTGCCACTGACAATAAGTGTAAATTCAAGTTACACTAAGGAAGACATTGTAGACAATATATATAACCTTGCATATTATTTCTAATAATGGATTAAGAAAACATCTCAATTCTAGGAAAAGCTTTTTCCTCCTTCTCCACTTAAAACTGGCAGGTAAAATACTGAAAATTGCAAATACTACCACTGACCCAAAGCAACATATTCTCAGGAATATAGCAGAAAAAACCCCAGTGCACTAGTTTTATATATGCTGATAACATATTGTAATATAAAGCAGCAATAAGAAAATTTTACTATTAATATTCTAAATAATAAATTCTGAATATAATTCATACAAAAATCTTCAAACTGCATTCATGTTTTTGGAGGGGGGTTTGTTGTTAATTTTTAGATAAAAAGCAAAAAATTGCAGCTTATTTTTCTGGGATTCAGATAGTACATGCCAATTATTGCTTGTTACTTTTTAATAAATTTTAAAAAAAAATCATGCACCAGAAGCAATGGGATGGACAAAATGTTAGTATTTCTACCTGGTTTTTTCCCTCTTGAATAAATGGATTTATCAGTAAAAAAAGTCCACGCGACATAAATAAACAGAGATGGCTTGAAATTCATCAACTACTGAAATTCCTCATGTTCCCATTATGACAAAGTTTGGAGCAAGAGGTTTTGGTGCCTTTTCACCTTATACTGCCTACCATCTTCCTTCAGTATCAGCTAGGAGCTAGCACACTGAACCCCAAGTAGCTTTTATCACTAATTTACTTTATTAAAGGTTAGGGAAGCCAAAAGAAAAGAGTCAAAAATGTTTACCAGGTACATAAGGCTGACTAACAACTGAAAGGAATGTGGAAGATTTGCACTGGGGCTTCTAGTGTGTAAGTCACACTAAGTCACACTGTGGGACATTCCAATCATGTCTATTTTTCAGTAGCTAAAACATTACTGCTGCGTAAACTGTTTCCAATAAATTTATGAGCAATGCTTATTAAAGGCTACAGATACATAGCAGAACATACCTGCTGCTCATTCAGAACCTTGCTTCTAGGCCTTCAGGCTACCTCACAACAATTTAAATATCTTGCATGTACTTAAAATTATGCACTTTTTATCATACTGACCCATAACCAGGGAACAAAAGACCAAAAGAGGCAGCAGATGGGGCAGAGCTAGTAGCTAGGCTTACCAGTCCCATTTTAATGGAAAAATGCCAGTCAGGCAACTTTAAAAGAACAGCAACACTAAAAAGAAATAGTAGAGTAAATGTAACTAAATGCCTGTAGAAGACAGAATTAAAACAAAGAATCCCTATCAAACCGCATGGCAAATTGTCTGTGCAATACATTAATGTACAAACTGCCAATTCCTGAAACTCCAATAGAATAAAAGTTCACAGTTATATAACCTTAACACAGACTTTGCACTAATTAGATAGAAGCACTTGGCAGGTAACAAACATGACAATATATGATCCCTCAAATTCCAGCATTTCTTAGCATCTAAGGAATTTTTCTCCCAACATATTCACCTCAGATATTTATAAATATTTATTACAAAGCAGTGTGCAGATAGGCCAGTAGACAGATGCAAACCTTAGCAGCACTTTGAAGAATACGATCCCATTTTATAGAACACAAGACCCACTTTGAGATGGAAGCTGGGCCATCAAGGTCTCTTCCAACTTTAATTTTTCTATGGTTCTCTAATTCTACAATACTAGGATTGAAAACTAATCTCAAAAACAATGTATGGTAAGTAGTCCCTACTTCTGGATCAGACTACTTGGCTATGCCATGACAAGATTATTTTCCTGGTGTGAGAAAGTAAGACTGGTTTTCAAAAAGAAAAAAAAAAAAAACAAAATGAACAATTGTCAGTTTTGCTTACTACTGTATGTATAGCAAAACTTCCGATTTTTTTTTTTTATTAAATCATAATATCCTACAATAAGAGATTATTACTCAATGTGTCTAGTACTAACCTTTATCTGGATACGATCCTGTCTTCCACCTAATACTCAGGCCACAACCTAACAACTGAGACTCTATCTAAGCACACAGTTAAATGCATGCTTCATTTTAAAATGTGTTAAAATATACAAAATCAAATATCTTTGTTCCTGCATTTAGAGTTAAAGGACATATTGAAGTGCTTGGCTGAAGAGATGAGAGAACATTCTGCTCATTTTATTTACTACATCCATTTTGCCCTCAATTTCCTACAAAAATGAGACAAAATCTATCAAAATCCCCCTAAGAGTCTGAGAGCTTTCTGAAAAATTATATGCAAAGGAAGAATTTAGCTGTTATTAAAATGAGTGTTCTCTACAAGTATCAGATATTTATGTGGTAATACAAATATAGGACCTAAAATTACAGATATCGCTAACTCACATCAATGTTCTACTTTGGCTATTTAAAGCTTAAACTTTTTCGTTTTACTCTGAACTTGCATAAGTCTGAAGGACCCTTATTAAAAAGAGTAATAGAGTAGAAGCATGGAAAATTTCAACTAAAACTGAGAGATTTCTAATGGACGCAAAGTCTCCAAGTACACAAACAAAGCCCTGCTGTACTAACTGCTGTCTAAACAGGCATTTATGTCAATGTCTATGAGGATTTTAGTAGATGAGAAGTTGGACAGCAAAAAAAAAAAAAAAGCAAAGCATGATGTTGCAGAGAATTAGGAAACCTCAAATTAAAAAACATTCATAGCCGCAAAAGATAAAGCAAAAGAAGCCATTCCAAGAGCTACCAAAGAATTCCCAGTTATTCAGAATATCTTTTCTTCAGAAAGCTGTTTCAGTTTTGATACACAGTTGAGAAAAAGTTTATAATTTTTTCAAACATCTGGCAAATTTCAGATGCATTTTAGAAGAAATTTTTTAAAATATCAAGATTTAGGGAGAGCACCTGTGCTTTTATCACTGTGCATAACTATACAGAAAAGTTCATTACAAAGGAGACATTCATTCTATAACCCCTGTGTACTTCACTGGAAGAAAAGATGCAAAAGAAAAATTGTAACTTCAACGCATAAAAGGCTTTGAAGGAACAGCAGTTTATGATCCGAACCCACATAACAGCAAGCCTTTTCAAGTGTCAGTGGTTATAAAAAATTCACCTCTTTAGTAAGAAAAACAAATAGTATTATAATTCATACACCACCTCTTTTTCTTTTTCCTTTCTTTTTTTTTCAGCTTTTCTAGATCTTTCTTGGCTATATCTAGAATTTCCATTGTCTCTTTCTCTGAAGAAAGCATAGAAGCAGAAAATGCTGATGGTCCACCAAAGTATGTGGCTCTTGATGAAGCTCTTGACAAGTTGCGTCGAAGATTTTCATTCACTGCTTCACTTTCTAATAGTTTTGCTCTTAAAACAAAAAAAGGAAGAATTGTAGACTGTGAATTACAAGCATTGACAATACATGAGATGTACACTCTTTTGCCTCTGTAAGTTCAATGTACTACCTTTAGTTTAAAAAGAAACTACAAACCAAGGTGAAGTCTGAAAAAAATATATTGTAGTCCATTCCTTGTTGATATCATTTTACACAAAGGTTAAGTATATTGTACATATATCATATAACCTAGACAAAATACATGAAAACACGTCTGTATGAACATACACAGATACACATATATAGATACATACCTGAGTATGCTCTATGTATATGCACGGTGTATGAAAGCTACACAAAAGCTCTAACGTTAACTGAGGGCAGGCAGAGAATTTTTTGCATGGTGTATGTCCAAGATATAGATAAATAAAAATATCGAAAATATTTAAGACATTTTGAATTTAAAAAGAAAGTATTTTTTAAAAAACTTTTTAAAACAAGTTATTTCTCAGTACTATCATTTATATATGAGGTTATAAAAGGATCATTCTAAGTTTTGATGTCCTTTGTGCAACAACATCAAATTATCACCATTATTTAGGCAACATCTTATTCTCATTTCTATTGTCAGTTTGATCTCTAACATTTTACATTTTTGAGGCCAAGAGCAACAGCAGATGGTCCTGGAAGCTGAATGACCACTCTCCTAAAGTAATCCCCACACAGGAAAACAGCTGAAGTATTTACTTGCTAACACTTCTATACTTTTTTTAATGAAAATTGTCCAAATACATATTATGCAAATACCTGAGATCTTCAATTTCCTTGATATAATTATGAATCATGTTGCTAATTTCTTCATTTCCTTCCCCTTCGAAGAAGAGAGAGAAAAGCAGAATGAGAGGAAGAGAAAGATTAAGAAAGGACAGTAACAGTATAAATATCTGAATACAGTTACTAGGCACAAGGTACCAGCAAAGGGAAACAGCCACATGGGCTACACATTTAAATTTTAACTTATTTTTAAAATATCTTTCTATCTTAAACTGAATTACATTTTTGGGTCCTCTCTCACATGATCACCATATGACTACCAGTAACTTGATTTCCATATTAGCGCATTTCAACAACGCTTAAACCAAAATCACTTATTTGGAGTTTTATTTGGAATCAAATTTATTTGATCTGGTTGTTAAACCACCACAGGGGCTAAGCATACAAATAATTCCTATGCAAAGACATGATTTCATATTTCCTGTTGCTCATATTCCTAAATGAATGGTAAAATCAGGGTACCACATTATCACATTAAAAAAAGACTCCAGAAACTGAAGAAATAATCAGATGGGGGCCTGTCTCTGCCAAAGGAGGTCCTACATTGCTAATAAAAAGGCATCACTGCATTCAAAGGGATCAATGGAGCAAGAACATATCATTAAGTTCATGAACTTATGAAGCAGTTTATGCACATCACACTTACAGCATACCTGTTCTGGCTAGCACTTGGTTGGCCTGATCACTCATAAGCTGCGTTATTCTGGCTCTGAGAGCATCAATAGTCTCTTGCATGGCTTTAATTCTAACACGCAGGTTGTTGTTTTCTGTTTGCAGCATCGCATTTTCATGGAACATGTCATTGATGCTTTCAACGCCTTCTTCATCTATAATCCTTTTACCCTTTAAGACAGTAAAAATATTTTATTATTAGTAAAGGCTGGCCTACACATAAAAAAAAAAATTAACTTAGTAAATGCAATCTACAGATTACTTAAAATTCCAAAGAGATGCTCGCAGCAAGAGATAATCTTCTATCAAAAAGTTTAAAACAATGATAGATGGATAGTTTTCAAAAGATTGATGTCTGGCCAACACCTTAGCACCTTAGCAACACCTTAGGGTTTTGTGTAATCCCACTTTAGTCTGAAATACAAGTTCTTAAAGAGGTTAAGAAATGAGATGATAACTCTTTATCAAATCAGAATACTATCTCATGAAGAACTGAACAGGGCCCTGTTTGGTAACAATATTTATTGCTGAAAACATTGTATAGATTTCAGGAAGAAAGGGCATGAGTATTTGCCTTATGTAATTTAAATTGTATTTTTTAAAACACAGACTGTTTTAGCTGTCTAGTATGTTTTCAAAAACAATACACAGTGACTGTACACATTCATTTATGCATCAATCTAAGTTGAGGTTCTGTCATTTTTGCTTTGGAAGTGACTTTCTCATTGCCTTTCAAAAAGCAAATAGCATGCAGCATCTGTAAACACCACTGACATTTGCTGACATATCTTTTCTTTGGGGATACAATCTACATTTTCTAAAAACATCTGGTAATCACTGGAATTAAGAGTGTTGTTTACATCAGGGTTGCTATTCCAATATTTTTAGCGTATGAAGCGGAAATAGACAACGGAAAAAAAACAAAACTGGAATTACAAGCATTTAAAAGCAAAAGAAATCCTAAGAGGATAAACTTACTGTTTTGTATTCCATGAGTTCCATCTGTAGCCGTGCAATCTCACTGCGCAAAGCGTTTATTTGTTGGCTAGCCCTATCCTGATTAACCATCACCTTGTTCTTGATGTTGCGTGCCCGATTGGCGTACTTCAACGTGTTCAAAGTTTCCATGAAGTCTCGATCTGAAGGGCTCACACACGCTATCATGAGCGTTTGACTGGAAGGCAGAAACACAGGTCAGCATTACACATCAAAAACAGAAAGAGCGGAGAGAAGCTAACAGGTCCTCAGAAAGAAGGTGAAACAAGAATAGCAACTTCATAATATTTGTGAAAATATTTCTCCATCTAGCTCACAGCAGACTGTGAGCCACACAGGTCAGCAGTGTTATGTCATGTATCATCACAGCATAGCACAGGAGATAGTAGATCATTACTTGCTCCACATATGAAAGTGTAACAGCAATTAATTGGTGTTTCCAGAAATGTTTTTCAAATTACATTCAGTTTGCCCGATCATACATAAATTGAGATTAAGGAATTTATGATCAATCTAAATTCCTAGACAGTGATTTGGACCATGCAGCTGTCAGGACGGCCTATTGTAATTCCTGAGGTGCTCACCTACTTCATCCGAAAGTTGCCCAAATGCTCATCTTAGCTTTCTGTACATGCCCAATGTACCTATTCTCTACCTGAGGTTCCAAACTGCCTGAATTCTCCACTGCAAATTATCTCCTGCTCTCCAACAGAAGCCCAAAAACTAGTATTTACCCTTAGCACATCTGTCTGCAACTGTATTTATTCCATGTTTCATAACACTACTGCTTAGAGCAACTTTCTGCAACAAAAAGCAGTAGGACCTGAGCTCCTGGCTCAAGAGGACTATGAACAACCATCCTCCTTTCAGTTTCCTCCAACACCCCCAGCTATCCCACCATGGGATATTACTGAAGGATGACAACATAATCCGTGCTCCAATTGACAGATCAAGCAGATAGATCAGTAGGAACCAGTAGGACAAAAGCAGAAAAAAAGCAAAACAATTTTCACTCCAACCAAGTGCTTTCACATCATTCAACAGGTTCCTTCCCTCACTCCCTGGAGCACACTCATTTCACATCAAATAAGAACAGCCTAGAGGGTCAGAACCAGAATTCCAGCTGCAGATCACCCTGAAGATGCATACACTGCCTAAATTCTCAACAGATAGGGCAAAACGTCTGCATTTCATGGACTGAGTACACTCCTCCAAGTTTTAAAGGAATTTGCTTCTCCACTGTATGTGACAGCTTAGGTGGTTGCATTAGGAAGCGTGAACTGTCGTTGGGGCAAATGAGCAATATCTGCATCAGACAGGCTGAATTCCGATCTTCACTTTCTATAATTTCAGACTGAAACAAACAAATGAATCCCTGCAACCCTCTGTGAGGCAAACAATTACCTTCACCACACACTTGGGAAACTAAGCTAGAAAGAGTAACTAGCCTGGGGCTACAAAGAACATTTCATTTCAGCAATTCTTCCTCAGCCCTCGCCCATATCTTTGTATCAGTTCTCCAAACTGTTTTAGTCCTCAAGACAAGAGTATGCAAGATTACGAAAAAAAATTAATTCTGACATTGAGAACGCACTTACTTTTCTAAATTTCGAGAGGATGGGTCCTGCTATGTGTCCATCTTGAAAACTGAACAACCTGAACTCCAGTTTTCTATCTGAGTTGTAAAATGGACTAGGGGTTTCTAAGACTCTTCTACTTCCTTTATGTTACCATTTCTTTAAACTGTTCCCCCTGCTCCAGAAGTTATGAAGGTTTTCATTTTTAATATCATACATTATAAAATTCATCTTAAAACAGCAATGCTCCATATTCTTCTTTGAATAATTCAAGAAACATTAATATTTAAGTGCTGCTTCAGAACTGTTACAGCATTATACTTAAAATAAGGATTATTGTGAGAATAGTCAGTGACACAATACTTTCATCATTGTTAACTCAGGACTTAACTACAACCTAACCCAAATCATTACTAGTAAATTTTTTAAAGTATTGGTTAAGAGAGAAACAATAATATGGACTGTAATATCTAGGGTGGAAGTTGGAAGGCTACAGAACAGGCTTTAAGAAATCTGATTCTCCAGAAAAAACCTGCATATTCTTTAAAATTTATCTTTTCCACACATTTTGGTTGCCAAAGCCCAGATAAGAAACCATTCAAAACGTGGGGGTTATATATATAAATGTACATATATGAATGAAGAAATCTTCCTTAACAGCTGGTATGGGCCCAAGGGATATTCCATCCCATATGGAATCACACTCAGCATATAAAGCTGGGGTAATAAGGAAGAGGGGGGAAATTCAGAGTGACGGCATTTGTCTTCCCCAGTCACCATAACACGTGACGGAGCCCTACTTTCCCAAGAGTGGCTGAACACCTGCCTGCACATGGGAAGTGAATTATTTCCTTTGCTTTGCTTGCATATGTGACTTTTGCTTTACCTATTAAAGTATCCTTATGTCAAACTCTGAGTTTTCTCCCTTCTACCCTTGTGATTCTCTCTGCGGTCCCCCTGGGGGCAAGGAGTGAGTGGCTGTGCAAGGCTTGGCTGCTCGCTGGGGTCACCGTGACCTCATTGCACACTAAACCCTGTGATTTCTCCTGAGGAACAGGAGGGGGAGGAGTGGAGCTGCAAGATGTGAAAATATTTTAGAGTCAAAGTAGTATCTCTACAAAAGGGCGATTTTAGAAATGGTTTGAAAAAATGCTCACTAGCTAGTGTATTTGATAAAAAAATTTAGTCAAGTGCTTTTTGCATTGATTTACAGAAAGAGGTTAGAAGAGCGATGCTGTTTGATTTCTGCTGATTTTTTCGTAATTCAGGAGTTTCTTCCTCCCTTATGCACTTTTGAAAGTTTATAGCCCTTATTTTCCTTGGTTTTCTGGCTCTGCTTTTCCTCACATTGCAGTGCTTCAAGTTGTTACTAAAGTTTAACTCTCTGAAGAGCAGAGCAACAACCTAGGAATTTTCTTCCACTTCTCCCTATTCCTTTGTGAAAAAACTTCCAGCTCTCCCAAACATAGGAGCCAGGCATGTTGGATCACATAAAAGAACAAGATACTAAATTTATTAAAATATATTGTTAACTAAAATATACTCAGCTGTGGTCCCTCTTATATCTGTACATGTTAACATTATAAATACAAAATTTGCATTATTTTAGTAAATTTGTTAATGTTTCCTTATATAAAGCCTTCAAAGGTCAAAGCTTCCCTTCACTGTATGTGCAGAATGTATACAAATGGATTCATACAGACAACCCTGGTGATAGACCACTTTGGTTTTATTAGGCTGCAATCCAACATCAGGTAACTGAACAAATGCATCCAAGCTCCTGTGCATGGCAGAGCAAACAATTCACTGCCATTTAAAAAACAAAGTAACAAAAGAAACCTCTAAAGGAGAAACTCGTCACAGCTTTAAAATATGCTGTCAACCAAACTTAACGCTTATATTATCCACAATCTACAGATACTTTCATGGGAAGAACTTGTCCAAAAATGGTAACTTCTAGGTAATGTGAAGCATCATGTCTAGTAAAATAACAATATCACTGAACAGAACAAAGCAAAATCCGCTTTAAAATCTTTTCTCTCTATTGACAACATTTTTGTCACAACAATTTATTGTCAGAACCTTCCTCCAACAAAAAGAGTGGCTATTTTCATTGTCATTTAATATTCATTTTACTTGCTTAAGATTATATTCTCATTTATGCTCATTCACAATGAAATACATAAAATGCTCCAATTTTCATACCTGTTTCCCCCAAGAGAGTCTTGAAGTAGCCTTGTAAGCTTTGAATCTCTGTATGGTACATGAGTTGCCTTCTTACTTTTATCTCCCAGAGCACTTATCACATTTCCAAGTGCCAGCTATAAAACACCAAATCACACAACACACAAGTCAGAATCAGTTCCTCTGTATTTTTATTTTAAAAGCAGCTATAAGCTGGGATCAGCATATTATGAGAAATTTAATATAATCATGAAAGTTAACATAAAAATATTTCCGAAGATTTTTACATTTTACCACAGGCACTTAGAAACTTCTGTGCTATCAACAGTGCATCAGATAACTTACAGACTGGTACCTGGAAGTGTTAAAGTGCTTAGCACAATTCATATGCACTATTGGTATCTCATGTCAGTCACAAACTAATTAATCTAACAGACATTTGCTTTTGATGATTATTAAAGTTAATCTCTACTTCCAGCAATAGCTACGATTTCCTTCAAATTAATTTTATCAATCTGCTTTATGTTACGTTTAGAATAAAATACGGGGTACTTACATGAAAAAAAACAGAATTTACTACCTCTACAGATATGAAGTAAAAAATGTCTGATGATGATTTGAGCATTTAAGACTTGAAATTAAAGGCTTGTAGTCCACAGCTATCCTGTTTCATTGCTAAAAGGGTCTAATTCATGTTTATAAACAATCTAACATTTGGCTGTAAAATTATTTTTCACATGGAACTCCACACACTTCAGTCAAACTGAAGGACTTTGCTTTAGGTGGCGCCCTGTACTGCAAATTCTTGCTCTGGCAGTGGTGCAGCTGCAACCAGCAGATGGAGAGCTGCACACACCCCATGCTGTGCCTGTATGCTTTGAAGGATTTAAAGCACTTTCAAGTGTGTTTCACAAAACTGAGGGCTAAACTTCACTGTAAATGAAAGTTTTGTGATCAATATTAGTTATAGCACACTGATTTTCATGTTCATGCATTTTATATGGTCTTTGTTAAGGACACATCTATGTCATCTAGACCCCCTAAATCCTGTTGGCTTTGTGCTTGTGCCAATGATGAAATTGAGCTCAATACTCTTTCTCTTCCACATAACCAGGAGAACTACAGTAAATAACCAATGTCATGATGGCAAGAGAATCACTGAGAAAATCCTAACTGCAGAACACCTCATTGGTACTGCACAAAGCCCAGTAAAAAGAGACATGTTTTCACATGTAAAATAGACACATGTTTTTGTGTCTTTAAAAGAATTGTACAAAAGAGCCTCCACATAGCCATGTAGCTCAAAACAGACATGAAACTACAATCTCCATTGATAATCACCAGCTCTACTTTTCAGTGCAGTTTAGTAAGCGTTAAGTAAAACATTTCATACAGTTAATTAAAGAACTAAACAGAAAGCCAGTACATAGACCCAAAAAAAAAGAAGTTTTATTTCTAAGTGTTTTGTCTAAGGTTGTTTTACACTATATTGTATAGTCGTATAGTCTTACTAGTCCACAGTTGATGGAAATGCCTTCTTTTGCCCTTTCTCCTGTAGCTCCTGTTCGCTTTAACCTTTCAGATCCCGCCAGATCAACAAAATGAAACTTGGCAGTAAGAGTTTCATATTCATTCATCTCGGAAGATTCAGATATTATCCTGTTATCAGTGGCATTATCCTGAAGCAAAGAAGAACCCACAAGGCTTGGTGAGATCTTTCACATCGACATTTGCAAAGTTCAATCAACAATTATTTACAAAACGACCTCTTCATGACCATCTCCTTATTCATTCTCTTATAACAAGAGTATTTTGAAACATACTAACATATTCTTGAAGACCCAGCTCTAGACACACGTGAATACAAATTACGTTAAGTGCAAGCTACCACTGCTTCTTGATGAAGAAATGGAGGGATACTAAAACATACAAGTCTCCAGCAAGGTGAGCAACAAATTTGTATGCCTCCTAGAATGCAAATCTTGAATCAATTGTCAAAGGAAACTGATTTTGAAAAAGAAAACCTTAATGACATAATTACCCCACAAAATCACCTGAACTGGTCTATAAACGTGCCAAAAAACTGAAAGATATTTTGATTTTATACCTCTCTAAACCACATCACCAGCCTCCCTGTGGGACAATTCTTCAACTTATTTAGGAATTATTGTTGGAAGCCATTTTTCCTAGCAGTCAGTATTCCACTAGCACTTCTGACTTCCCCAGAAAATAACAGCAGAGGGAACAAGGGAAAGAGAAGAGGTTCCATTTTCTCTTCCACCTTCCTCCCCCAGGTAATGACAGGCGCTCGCTGTGAGCCTCCATCAGTGCAGGAAGTCTGCCCAGGAACACACTGCACTGGGCAGGGACCACAGCCTCAGCCTCTTTCCACTTCAAAGTGGGAAAAAAAAGACCCAAAGCTCAGCAGCAAAATTATCCTTTTTTATTAGACAATCCCAAACATTTTTTCTGTCGATTAATTTAGTTCTACCATTTGCTGTAGAGTTTTATTTTACTCCAAGTGTAGTTAGATTTACTGTCAGGAAGGCAACACAATGAGAAAAATCTTTAAATCACTCACTTCTTGACCTTACTGGTAAGATACCCCTTGCAAGGCAATTTCTACTAACTTGGCATGGTGTAATGTAATAAACATATATTGACTGTATACTGGATTTATAACAAATTCTCACAGCCTAATCTACAAGCTTTATTAGGAGTTTCTATCACACTAAGCATAGAAAAACCTGAACAACTTTAAAAAAAAACAATCAACAATAAAACCCAAACCAAACACAGACCCTCAGGTATTCTGTGGTGACCTTTATGTCCTTGGCCAGCTAGCCCACAGTTCCCTTCACTACTGCAAGGGGTAATAATGCAGGTCTGTGCAGACCAAACCATTCTCATGGTAGTTAAATATTTCATGCTTCTAAAGTAACATCCTTTTGTAGCAGTAACAGAAGAGAATGGGAACTGTGCCACTTCCACAAGACCAGGGTTCATTATTTCTGTTATTTTGATGTTTACATTCTCATTCCCAGCCCTCAAAGTCATGACTAATGCACCCTTGCACTCTCCCTCATTCAGCAAGTGAAATGCACATCCAGAAACTTCCAAGAAGCATGGATGGTGTGAGCAGAGCCCAAGGAGCAGCACGTCTGTGCACTGCAGCCCTGGCTGCCTGCCAGCCCTGGGCATGGGTGACCGCGCACGGAGGGGACACGGCCAAGGCTGTCATCCGAGAAGGAGAAACTGCGTTGCCCTAGTAACAAAGGTCTCCCAAAACTGTTGTCTACAGAAACTTGAGCTACATCTCTCCTGGCCACCCAATAATAGCTTGTATTAATTTAGATTCCAGGAGCGTTCAGAGGACAATGTCAGGTCTATCCTTTACCCTCCTGAACGCCACAGGGAAAGAAAAGGGTGCTGTCTTTACAAACTAAAGATTTAGAAATGCCCAGCTCCAAACACTCAAATTATCTTGTGCGTATCTCCCAAGAAAAGCAGAAACAAAACAGTTTGACATAAGGCAGAAGATCGCCACCTCTTCCTCTAACACAAGCCTCTGTAAAAAATCAGGCAGAGCCAGGCAACAGGCCCCCGGGCAGCTCAGCTGGTGGGGAAGGCTGCAAGTGCACCAGAACATGGAGACTGCTGGGCCAACAGCCTGCAGGAAACAGGCTCCCAGATGACTTCTCAGTAGACAGTTTTCAACAAAAAACCTCCGAGCAGACAGTGTCACCACGCAGTGACTGAGGTGCCCTGTGTGGGCTTGGAGTGTGATGCCAATCCCTCCCAAGTGAAGACAGCTGACCACGCCACCAAATCCAAAGTTTCAGCATGGAAAGCAGGAAGAAGTGTTTTTAGCAGGTGTATAAAGCAGGTTTACATACCAAAAAGGACCAAGAAGGAACACTCATTTTGCCTGCAAATGATCATTTGTAGTATTTAAAAAAAAAGCAACCCCCCCCAAAAAGCACTGCAAATCCAAGTCACTGTTTCACATGCTTAAAAATGTGGTATCTATGGGTAGAATGCCAGCCAGATACTATTTAATATTTAAAAGCTATATGCAAAAGACCTTTAAAATATTCAAGTTAAGTCCCCCTGAAGGTACTGTAGTTTTCAGTAATGTGGATTTACTCAGAGGTCTCCCCTTTAAAAGATACACCAACAGCAACTAACAACTGAACAATCACATGCAAAACATTCTATAGAACAGCTCCATGTTCATTCATAGTTTGAATTTCAGGTTAAGTGCATAGACTTAAAAAAATATCTGCATCCCAAATATGTATCTATTTAAAATAAATACACTATTTTGGAGCCCTTGAGCAGGGCTTTTGTACTCCAGAAGAATGTTCTGAGCTTTATGAAAGCCTCAGAATTTAATGCTTTTCTACTTGCACCTTATTGGACATCAACACTTAATATTCAAGCTGTTTCAGTTAGCTGACTGCAAGTTTAAATACACTAACTGCTAGGACACTTAAATGTACTCTCCCAATTAAAGACAAATTACATTTTAACTTTCTCACTGGTGTATGTCGCAACAAAATACTGAAGAAAACGCTAGAGGAGAATAGGCAGGTTCCTGTAAGAACCATGCAGTTTATGGTTGCCTCTGGCTAGAGGATGGTTACATGTGCACAGATTAAATCAAATTATTATAATGCTTAGCAAATTCATCAAGCATTATGATGACTACAGCATCCTTACTAAGTGCAATTCAAATAGCAGTGGCTGCCAAACCATCCCCATTTTGAAAAACGGCTACTAAAGAGAAATTTAACAACAGCAAAAATACATACAGAGTTAAATGCAGGACAGACTCTGGTTTGACACAAGTGTATAGTGAAGATAGCGTGTGACCGTGAGCTCTGAACATTCATCTGAGTGCTGGCAGTGGTTCGAGACAAGGCTCCGAGCTTCAAGCACTGCATCATCTAGAAAACAGACAAGAAATACATTGCACTGCTTGCTGGTTAAAGCAAAAATGTTCCTGTAACACTTACTGTTTTGGATATAAAACTAAACTTTCTCTCTTTGCTATGAATTCAGTTCCTACATGCCAAAAAAAGCACAAAGATTCTTCAATAAACAAACTAAGAGCATTTTTTGTGATTTCTGTAAGAAAATACTTGAATCTTTGTATGCTTCTCTTTACTGCACCCTAGTAGTAACATAGCTATCTTCATTCAACTGTGGCAAAAAATTAGGATTTTTGTACTTTTTGTGCAAAGAAAAGTACAATAACATTTCCATTCAGATCTGCAATGCACATGAACAACAAATAAACAACAGTTTATTTCACATCAGCCATAATGAACAGCTTTCGTCTCAAAGGAAAAATAACATATATAGAATTTGGGAGATCAGATTTACATATATGCCAAAATTCTCTCCCAGTAGAACTACATAATGAACAAAAGCCTATTTCTAGCTTTAAATGAAAGCAGCATGCACTTAGTATCAAACATTTATCAGATTTAAGGCTACAGAAATTAAGAAAATAAAAATTTTAGCTAGGTTTTACACTTAAATTGCCCAGGAGAAAGATATTAGCAAATCAAACCTCTACTTTTAACTGCTCATCAAAGCACACAGACAGTTTTAGACTGTACTAGAGCTGTTACAGAGTAATTTATTTTCAATTATCACCTCTGATTCTCCATTCACAGTTCGGGTTGTAACGCCCACTGTATAAATCCCTCCTGCTGAATCTTCATGTATTTTAATATTGGATTTCTTATTCTTTGCATCAATATCACGTGTGGTATCAAACAGATCAAGTATTTCTTCATTGTAAAGCTGAGGAGAAGAAAAAGGCAAAAAACAAATCACTTTAGGAAGGAATTCTTCCAGTGGTCAATAAATCTGTGCATGGCACATACCAAAAATAGTAAAAATCCAAATGTCTCAGCTCCCTAAAAATCATATTGTGAAACATCCAAACTTACAAGGACAATAGATGACAGAACAGCTGAATGTTAAGTGACCTGCACAACTTCCTATTATGCCACCCAAAGATGCAATAATTTCCTGCACATCACCAGATCTGAGAGAAAATTCTTCGGTGGGACCAGGGAAGAGAAGGAGTTTGATGCCAACAGAATGAGAGCAGCAGTGGTTTCTGTGGCAGGCACCTGCTGTCTTCAGATTTAACCTTGAGCTTTTCTTTTGTGGATTCAGTTGGCTGCTCCCTTCTCTAAACACTTCCAACTCACTCCACTTGCTCTCCCTGCCACTACAGCTTTCCTCATCTCCTCTCTCACACCTTCATAATTCTATGTCTCTCATTTAGACAAACTTCCTGCCCTGGAAGGAATTTGACATATAATAATAGTTTTGTGCAAGCTGCTTCTTAAAGACACCAAGCAGCAGTCCAAAAATATTATGGCATGGCTTCTTGAGCAGGGCTTTTGTACTCCATAAGAATGTTCTGAGCTTTATGAAAGGTGTTTAGATCCAATTGAAGATATCAGAGAAAAAAAACAGACAGCCCACCCACAAAAAGCACTATCCCACTGGAAACCTCATGGCTCCAGTCTCTGCCTGTGTACACTGGAACATGTCAAGTGTCTATAATTTAGTTATACTAATTCACATCAGCAAAGCTCAGCCCAGACTAATTAAATCCCTGATCAAAATCCCTAAGTAACAGTCAAAAAATCACCACAACAGATCTGTATTCACACAAGGTACTTTCTCGTAACACTGAAAGTGACTTTCTCCTCTCAAAAGCAAAAAGTCATCCCTGAGAAGAAAAAGCTCAGCATTTGTGAATGTGATGCTTTTAATCCTTTACATATTAAAAAAGGAATTACATTTAATTATTAGGCATAGACATTCCAAGTAGAAATCTTCTTACTAATGTTTTACCTTGTTAAGTTCAAACAAACTGATGCCACAATTTAAAGCAGATCCTGATAATGCACCTGCAATTGGATGGGACTGCATATGCCTATCTTTTGAAAAAGCAGGAAAGGAAGGAGTTAAGGGAGGCAAACAGCAGCAAACTAAAGAAAGGCAAGAAAGTAGCAAACAGAAGTCACTGTTCCCAAGAGTTATCCAGCTGTAATACTTCGAAGTTATTCCAAAACACAATCTTGCTTCAACTTGTTCAATGACTAAATTATTGTTTATGCAATCCAGCTCTAATGGTAGATAGGATGGGAGAAAGAGGATACTTTTTGGTACAAGAATAGTGTATAATATCGAACTAATCAGAAAAAGCTCCTTCTGAGAAAGCCTCCGTAAAAAAAAATCTACCTACTAAAATGACATTTTGTTAAGGGAGAAATTATTATATACATAATTTAACCTCTCTCTAAAGCAGATAAACAAGACAGGTTTCAGTATGTATAGTTCAGCTGAAATACATTGTAATGGCTGCAATTCTTCATACCATTCTCACTGTAACATTTAATTACCACCCTGTATTTTGGGACTCAGTCACATTTGTAATGTTATGTCAAAAAACACAATAAATTCAGAAACCACACTGGTTACTGCTCCTTATGCTACTAATGTTGCAGCTGCCCAAGCAAAGCTGCAGCTCCCTGATGCACAAACAGAGCAGAGCATTCCCACAGCACGTGCTCATGCTGACTCTCTCTAGGCAAACATTAGCCAGAGCAACACAAACTTCTGCTTAAGGTTAGCAGTGACAAACCTAGACCAGGACAAAACTAATGCCAGCTTGTTAATCTTTAAAACAGCTATAGGAACATATGATTAAAGCACTTAGTTTATTTCAACAGTAATAAAACCAACAGCTTTTCTTGTGGCTAATAGAAAAGTAGGGGTTTTCCAACCTCAAAGTAGATAAAGTTGTACATATTGAAGTAAGCAAAGCAAATTTACACCTGCTCTTCCTAAAATGGATCCTTCCTCTCCGTGTGCCTAAAGTATCAGATTTTGCAGGTTGGTAGTGAATGTAAACATGCTACACCCAAATCAATCAATTTAAAAAGCAGTTCCACAGCCAGGAGCCACAGTGTAAAAACTGCAAGACTTGAAGTAACAGCTGCTGCAGGTGGGAAAGATCACAGGCTTTATGGCCCCTTTACCAGTGACCGTGTCTACAAGAAAACACAAGGGGAGCAGTTTTGTCACAGTATTGACCAGGGCTTTTTTTCTCTGGGTCTAAGAAAGAAGAGAACAGTGACACTGAAGCCCAGTCCTAAACCAATGGGGATTTCAGAAAGAAGTATTTTCATGCTAGGTTTCTTCTTTGGTAAAAGAAAGTCTCGTGAACAGATTTTGAAAGCTGAAGAAATATATGGCAAAGTGACAATAACACTATGAAGGGAAGTATTAAAATAATTGGAATAAGATAAAATACTTTTTCATAAATTGAAGAGCTGAAGCAAATCCCATAAATTTTCCTTTTGAAATCTTGTAGACTAATTCAAAAAATCATGTGAGAAAAAATAATTAGAAGAAGCAACCAGAAAAAATATTTAACTGCTTTTCTAAAAAAATAAACAAACAAAAAAACCCCCCACATAAAATTACACCCACAAATGTGGATCATATTTACCTCTAAGAACTGTGCATTCACTTTAAAATCTGGAGGTGGAAGTCCTTGTTTAATAGCACCTTGTTTCTTTTCTTCAATACATCTGAAAAGGTGCTTAACAGCACGTGATATAATGCCTTGTTCCTCTTCTGTTATGTTGACATCAAATCCAGTGCCCATGGTGTACGTTTTGCCAGCACCTGTCTAATTTGAAAAAGGAGTAGTCACTAGAACACGTTAATAGCACCAAATCATCATAGAAATAGTTTGTGAACACCAGTGTTAGATCAATCTGCCATCTTGACAATATTAACATACATAATAACAAGTCATTTGGAAAAATGGATAAGGAGTAAAATTTCAACAAACTCTACTGTTTATCTAGAGATCACATACAAGAAGGCAGAGACCAGTTCAATCTTTCATAACCCTTCCCCTAGAAACTTTTCCTAACCAGCTTACAACAGCCTTTAGCTATCACCTCCAGGTCAAAAGAGAAGTTAATGTTTTCAACCAAGGCTGTTAATTAAAGCATGTATTTTGGAGGTAAAAGCAGCATTTGCAATTCTTTACCAAAGTAGATCAAATGGCTCCCTTAATTAAGATGTCTGAATATCTCAAGTATTATAATCCCATTGTTCTCACTTTATACTGAAGAATACAAGCTCTGTCTTCACTAGAAAGATAATTTAATTAAATGTGAAGTCACATAGAAGACAAGGTAGTGTAGTGTTTTCACCTAATTAGTGGGTCAAGGCTAAGACAAAGATAGGATCACAGAGCTGAACATAATCTGCTAAACTGGATCTGCAAACTGCTTTGTTTCACTAGGAATAGACTTCACCTGGCTAACTTGAGATGCAACACTTAACAGTGGTAAAATTCAGCATCCAAGACCAAATTTTATGCAATCAGCTCCTAAAGGAATATTCAGAAGACAACAACACATTCTCTACAGTGTGCTCAGCTTCGAGAAGTAAAATGTGTGCCAGTGTACTAAGAGGGTGTGTGCTCTACAAAAAGTTCTGACTTTGGAATCTGATCTCTACATTTTGCCCACAAACAAACAATGTGGCCTGAAGTTCCCCAGGATCTATTTTTAAAAAGCTCCTATTCCCAAAAGTGTCTAAAATTGCAGTGGGTTGAAAAGTTGCTCAGTAAAGAATCTCAGTACAACCTATCTCTGTATGTCAAGTGATTAAGTCAATAATTTGTATTGATGCATTGAGGTGAATTCAGGAATAATATGGACTGACACTATTGTCAGCATTACTATTACATTCAGATCTACTGCCTGTATATATTCTGATTGTTTCAACTGCAAGTCTACAGAGAATTTATATAAACTCAACACAGGATAACTCATTGAAAACAAACACAAGATTCTAAAAACCAGATTCATGCATTCAGAAATTTAAGAGAAAAATCAGTTGCAAAAAACAGTTTATTCCAAAATAAATGCTTTAAAATAGAACTGTGAAGCTTACCTGGCCATAAGCAAAGACAGTGGCATTATAGCCTTCAAAGCAACCTTCAATCAGCTTTTCTATACACTGTATATAGATCTCTTCTTGCTGCGAGTCAATGTTAAAGACGTAATCAAAAGTGAAGGCCTTATCTTTTCCCAAGAACACTTGAGGTTCACCAGGTGTGACAGATGTACAAATATGGCATCCTTCAATCTTCTCTTTGGCTAACTGTGGTCTAATTCTGTTTTGGAAGAGAGAAAAAGAACTGTTAGAAATTCTCATCATCAAAAAGAGGAGTACACAAACAATAAATAAGGGAACTGAGAATTCCTTCATGACTAAAAAATTGAGATTTTTTACCAAGCCAGAAGGTTTTAGGCTGTCTGAGCCACAGTACTGAAAGTATTAGAACCCCAGCCATAAAACTGCTCAAGCAAATGACATTATCTTTTCTGAAGGTTCACCTACTTCAAGCTGATGACCGCCTAGAACTCTGAATGTTTCTGTATGTATATTGTGCATTACTGAAGAGTCACTTTTATATGTTGTTTCACACTTGGAAATCAAGCTTTCCAGTTTTATCTTCTTCATGCTTTCATTATAAAAACAGTAATTTTAAATTTTTTTTACAAGCAAGTTAAATGTTAAAAAAAAAAAAAATGCAGGATAGTTTAAACAGCAATTTGGGAGCAAGGACCCACCAAAGCCAGTCAGATGGAGCCTGGTGCTAATGATGCCAAGACTGTGAGTTCAGTCCCTGTATTCACTGAAGAGTTGGGCTTGAAGATCCATATGGGTCCCTATTAATTCAGAATATTCTGTGATATCATCTTAAACGAAACCCTCCTTGCTGTGAGAGCAGTAAGGAAAAGGCTCACATTCCTTATTTCCATTTGTCAGAAAAAGAACTTTGTACACTTCCATGAAATGTTTGGTATCAGTGAAGAAGTATACATTCAGACAATAGAAGAACAATACTTAACAAGTTCTAAAGGTAAGAGTGCCTTATTGCTCATTATTTTCCCTCTAAGACAAATTTCAGCTTTTATTTCACATTTTTCAGTTTCTGACAACATACTTTGTAGAATACAGCTTGGACTTCTTATATTCTATCATTTTGTTAATTCCTCTGCATTCTTAACATTCTTGCAGCCTAATCAAAATTAAATTAATGTACTGGCTTCACTACTAATAATGACTGCAGAAGTTTGTGTTTCAATTGGTTTAATGATTAACTATCAAGAAGAAAAACTCTGGCCCACTTAACACATTGTTCTATCTAACTAACTAATAATTTGCTTACAAAGTTACTCTTTTAAAAAAATATTTCCAAGTTCCCAAAGCAGCACCAAAAAAAAAAAAAAACGGCCCAAAACAAAACCGACACCAAAACATGTGCAGTGTGCAGTTTAAAGGACATGACAAAGAAGGCTAACCAGGATAAAACAGCAGCAGTACAGCTACACATGAACAAAATCATTGAATATTTTATATAGCTTCTCCATTTATATAAAACTTCAGCTACCTATATTTACTGCAGTGTGGCTACTTTCATTTACACAGCATCAAGGATCTGTATGCCCAGATTATACCTGAAAGGCACATATTCATCTCACATTCCATGATTTAAGGGCCACATGTACTTCAGTGCTCTGTTTAGAGTAGCTGGGCTGCCTTGAAGCAAATTACCCAACATCTTCACTTATCACATGTTGGTTTGGATCACAGAGCAGTTTCAGTGTGCACAATTTACACCCCCTTCAGAGGAAACAAAGCCAAAATCCTTTACTCCAAACACACAAAACTTGTTCCAAAACCTAATGGGAGCATAAGGGCCCAAAGCTACCTGCTGATCTACTGTGACTGTGCCAACACCTGCTGATGCAGAGAGAGCTTGTCTCCAACAACTCAGGGGACTGCTGTAGACTAATTATGTGCACTTCAGATGAAGTTAGAAATATCCTGCATTAAAAAAAAATACAAAAAAGAAATCTCACAGATCATGATGCATCTACTTTCTCTTGCAGATTTGGCATTTTTCATCTAGGGATGTGCATTGCTGTCAGGAGTATTCTTCAGATTTTTCATTCTGAGGGTTTCATTATATCCCACTGTGTGACACTAGAGATTAACCTTAATTTATTTGTAATGTTTTCTGCTCATTAATTCCACTATGGAAAATTCATTAACGATCAGGAGGAACCACCCTTGCCAGCGTACCCTATAGTGTAAAGTGAAAATGAAGTAAACCTTTGAAAAATATCATTAAAGAAAAGACTATAAGATGTGTAAAAGAGGCATAAATATTCTACAACTAGTATTTGCATTTAAGGACACAAAGCGTGTAATATAGGTCACATTTTCTCTCTAATAACATCATAACTTTTCTTTTTTCTTTAAATGAAGTAAGAATGCTAAAAGTAACACAGGATTTACATAACTCCTTTAATAACAACCAACTTGATCCACTTGTACCTGTGTCGACTAAACACAGAATCTGATAAATATGTACAGAAGCTTATAATACACTTACTTCCTTCTAAATTAAGGAAATTTTGGTAATAAAATAGCTTTTATTTCTAGGTAAAGAAAGTCTTCAAAGAAAAATTAATCATATATCTTTTCTAAAAGCCTTCTACACAACTGGAAAGTTGAGCAAATAAAACACTGTAGCATGCTGTCTAAAACAATATTTAGAAAATGCCTACTCAGTAGGTTGCTCTGCTGCCTTCTTTTACTGCCGTGAAGTCAGTCAGGGGGCAAGCTTCTTTTTCAGACTAAGCACTCTTATTCTTTCACTAATCCAGTGCACACAGTACAAAGGCCTGCAAATGTCCTTACAAGAATGAACTCTGAGGGCTTTTAAAGCTCCAGAGGTATGTCTCATTGTCATCCAGAGCAAAAAAGTCTAGGAAGATCTTTTCTAGAAATCTAGATGGAAAACATATTTTCAACATCAAGTAAGCTTTTGTGCATCCCAAAAACCCAACTTCTCCCCAGTTCTGAAAGGCTTTTATCATTAACTTGAAGAATGAAGTTGACAACTTAAAAAAAAGCTTTTCTTCATATGTTTTTATTCTATGCTTTAAAAAAAATTAATTTTCTACACTGATGAACTGATGCAATTATGACAGGTGCCGAATAAATTTCTCCTTTCTACTACTAAGTAAAGGCTGAGTGACCATGAAAAGGAACAGCATGCCTAAAAGATCAATGATTTGCATGCTAATTATTACAGTGATGACAGGACTGTAAAGTGAGCAGTTTCGATGTCGCCCATGAGACACTTCCCATGAGAATCCTCCCAGCCAGGTCCTGCCTGGCAGCACCTCCCAGAGCTCTGCTCCCAACAGCAAGCCCGTACACATCAGCGCAGCACAGCCAGCCCAAGCACCGCACCGTGCCAGAGCCCAGCTGGGCTGAAGCAGATCTCTGCCGCTACAGCAGCTCGTCACCAGGTCAGTCACTTCGCTGGGCTGTAACACAGCCTTCAGGGATCCTGCAGTGGTGGCGGTGTCCTTCCTCTCTAACTTACCACTAAAGCTGAAGGCAGGGCTAGGAGAAAAAGCAGCATTTCACTGGCACTTACGCAGCACAAAGGAAAAACAAAGCAAGAGTCGCCACAGCAGGGAAGCTTCACACCAGACTCCCTTCTCATTCTGTCATTGGTCTTACCCAATGTCCCACTCTGCTACAGAGTTGAGAGGGAGCAGAGACAGATCCTGACTGCTTCAGGTTTGAATGATGTCTTCCCCAAAAAGAGATGTGCACACAAGAAACGTTCATCGCCCAACCTGAGGTCTCCTCAAGGGATACTTCATGCTCTCAGCTCAATCTCTACAGCTCTCTTGGTAAGTTTACCACTAGCTGATGTGATGCCCTCAATGAGCAAGCAAGAGATTCCTCCCTTTCAACCTGATTTCTGGCCACTTACAGTGTGAGTGGATTACCCAAACCTCAAGACTCTCAAAGTCTTGCTATTTGCAATGAATGTGTGGTCTGGCCAATACAAGTCCTCATGCAAGTCAGATTCTGCTCCAGCACCGCCTATAGGAATATCTCCTGCTTCTCCACCCCACACATGAACTGGGAAAGTGATTTTTTCCTTTCTGCTTACAGCCAAACATTTTCCACTCTCACGTCTTAATGTGGTCACTTCTGCAGCAAAGCAGGCAGCGCCCACACTTTAAAAATGTGAAAGAGTTCATTCTGGTCATTGCTCCTTGCTCAGCCTGCAGTCTGCCACCAGGATTTTTCTCCAGGACCAATTTGACTTCATCCATTTTGTCTTCTACATGGCCCCACCTCACGTGTTTTTCAGGCTACTCTCTTTAATTGCAGACAATCGGGTGTTTTCTACCTATTTCCAATCACATCTCTTTAGATGTGGCAACTTCCCAAACAACATTTTGCTTTACATCCTTCCCTCTCCTCCTCTCCAAAGCATGAACACACCCAATTCTTGTTTACGTGTACTTTGCAGCACCTCCAGGCCACACACATGAAACTTAATCCCCTAAATCTCTCCTGCTTCAGCACACTGGGACAAGTTGTCAAATTAGGGAGTGCTAAACCAGCCAGCAGTTGCACAGTAATGCACTGTATTGTACTGGAACTAATCCCTCAGTGGAACAGGGGCACAATGTCTCTCCTAAAAGTACTGTCAGCTAGAACAGGCTCAGATAATACAGCTCAGGGACTACAGTCATCAGCAGGTCAATACCCTGTGTTATGCAAGACATCAGACTTTACAGAATTGATTCCTGTTTAAACTAGATAATATCATAATATCTCTTTGAAAAGCACCCCAAATATATTTCTAGGGGTGAAATATTGTCCCAGTGATTTAAATATGTATTATTTATATAAGTAACTACATGGATATATACAGATATAGATAGACAGACACATACATATCTTTTCAGCTACTGTACAGTTTTACCTCTGTGCTTGTTTATTTAAAAACCTCTCCATTATTTAATTTTACCCTAGCAATCTCCAACCATCTATGAGATCACACCAATCTTTAATCTCATTTCATATACTAAACAAGACCGGCGATTTTTTAAAATTTGCATCTCCAAGTGAAGAACTGTAAACTCTAACAAAGAGTAATAATCAAAGAGTTTACCATATGCCTTCTCAGCATCTCTACAGAATAGCAATAAGCACACAAGAGTTTCTAAGGGTGATTTTAAAAGGGCAAACAATCAAATTATTCTTGTTTTATGAAAGAAAAGCAGAAAAAACTAATCATAGGTTAATCTTTCAGACTGCAATGACTATCCAGAAGCTGTGTGTTGGAAAGAAAATATTACTCTGAAGTCCCATTTAAAGTTCTTTGTCATTAAAAAAGCTCCATGAGGGAAAGGGCTGTTTTCACCTTGCTCAGAAAAGCATAAATTCAAACCATGTGCTGTGCTGAGCAGGCAACAAGTTAACCTGTAAACCCAAGGCCCTCCAATACTTCTCTTACTACACTAAGCCTATTAAATTTCACACAATGAAGTTTAACATGTGGGTATATGAAATATTAAATCCAGAAGTACCTAATAAAATACTTAGTGAAGCATAGCAGGCAATAAGAATAGGGAAACAAAAAAAACCTGCCCAAAACCCGAAGAAAACAGCTTCCTACTCTTACTTCAACATCAGAATTCCCTCACCTCACTATTCCATTAAATTTACACTCATCAAATCACTCTCATTAAACTCCCTTCAGAGCAAGCCAGTGAGTAAGGAAAACTAAGCAGACTTCATCTCAAAGACACCTGATAAGGTGCTTGCATAAGCTTTTCAGAATTCTTGCTTGCACACACTGGAATCTTGCTCTATGATTAGCAACACTTTCAAATGAGACCACAACTATAATGCATTCATCTGAACTTCATCTCTCAATGAGCTTTAAGGATACAAGAAGATCTGGCATATGACAAATTCCAGGCTTATCCCTTGCTAACACAGCAAAAAGGGTGCAGGAACAAATCTTTTTAGGCTTGTACCAGCAACCATCACCTACAGACGGTTTCAGTTTAGTGGCATCACTCAATGGTATGATTCCATATTAATGGTATCAATCACTGGTATTACATGTACCGGTATCAAGATGGAAAAATGGACATGCAATTACAGATACACAAATTACAGTGACCACACAAGACACGGCTCAGCAGCTGAACTGTGGCAATTGGCCACCCAGCACATCTCCAAGTCTTTCCCCCCACCATGGGTCAGCTCCCACCCCGGGCACACACCAGTCCCCAGCCAGGGCAAGCAGCACTACCTCACTGCGACTGTACCTCAATCACTCTTAGGTAACATTTGGGCACCACTCCCGTCAGTGTTTCTCTGAAGCTGCCAGCAGGTGTGTGTGCCCAGAGCCCACAGAAGACAGGCAGATGCTTTGCACATGTACCAACACTTACCTACTTGATATACCTGAAAACTTCTTGGTGTCTAAAGGCATTTCAATACAAGTTTGACAATGCTAGACAATAAAACTTCCTGAAAGGGTCTTGGACATTTAAAAAAAAAAAATGCAGTAAGGACTATGGCAAAAGATTAAGCAGGATCTACATGGTCCAGTTTTTATTCCAAAGTCTTATTAAGATACTGATAAAAAGGTACTAGCATCCCTTCAAACCATATGTAGCCATTAAATATCACCATTAAGCCTTAACATAAAACATCCAGCAAAATCAGCCACAAAATTACCAAATGGGCTCTGAGGTATTACATTTTCAATAGCTAATTTATTTTAATGCAAACAAAAAAAATTCTTTTCAAAAAATATACACACGGAATATTTTGTTCCAGTGCTGCAGACTGTCACTTCCAGTTTGCATTTAATGAGAAAGCAACAAATGGAAAACTGGCATGAAATTAAATTGAGGAAATATACCACTGCCATAATTATATTTGTCCAGTTCTCCTGTACACTCAAACTACCTCTTCAGCTATTTTTTTTTTTATAATTTTTACGCACAAATTTAATTTTGTGAAACAATTACCCTTTTCAGTAGCTTGGGTCTGGTCAGCTCAAATAGCCATTAGCTGTTCATGCTGGAGATGACATTCACAGTGCCAGGCTGAGGCAGTTCCACAGGCTGCTGCTCTGCCTTGCTTCCTGGAGTGCTGTACAATAGCTGTATCTCTGGGCAGCCGCCACGGCCAGGACACAGTTTGGTAGTGTGATTTTAGATTAATTCTTGTGCAATTCTGTAACAGCCTAGCAGCCTGTGCAACACAGATGGCATCCTCACACTGACAGGCACAGCCCTGCGCTTTTGCTAAGAAAAGAAAATGCAGAGGGGAAACACACAGACCTGCTCTCTCACATAATTCCTACTTCTCCTCATGCTTCTTTCCTCACACCACCTCCCACAGGAGGCCTAGCAGATGCTCCAGTAGACCTAGAACACCTCCAACATCTTTCATGGTAACATGAATGGATGTGTTCACACAAATTTCCTTTGTGTAGTTTCTTGTGGACTAATTTACTCTGTAGTGAGAAAAGAAATCCACCACCTTTTAGAAAAATTTGACTTTTGAGAGAGAAAGAGAGAAGGGAGAACTGTACTGTAGGATTTGTACTGGCCTTGATTATTTCTAGTTCGAGACAAGGTCATCTCTGATGGAAAAGCAGCACTACCATAAGCTTCCACATGCCTGCCAAGCACAGGACTGGCACACCTCCAAATCCAAGTGCAGTTTGAGTAGAACTAACCAGAAGTGCCTTTTCCTAAGTCTAACAGATTTTTTTAAGTTGTTCTACTGGGCTACTTGCCTTGGTTTTCTTAACATCTATTGGTATATGTGTCACCCCTCTCAGAAGGGTAGAAGAGAGATAATAACACAGTATCTTAAATAAAATGAGATACAAGCAAATGCAACAAAGCATAACTTATGAACTAAGACTTGAAGCATTTACAGTTTAGGAGCAAGAAATGAAACAAGGAGTTAGACCTTCCTAAAAGTAAAACTCTAAATTAATTTCATACCATATAGGAATGCAGGTACACCTGTATTGTGCAATGAAGTGGCAGAATAGAGACCTCGGTCACAGCAATCAGAGGGCAAACATGCTTCAGTGCTGAAAGGGTCAAGCACACGCTGGTGCTGAAAGGGACTAAGTCACCGGATCTCCATGTAGCTGATTAGCCTGAAGCAACTGCCTCTCCCCATCAGGGAGCACGAACAAGTTATTTTCAAGAGTAAGAAGCAAAAGTAAGTATTTCTGGTGCACAGTGAAACACCGTGCTCAGCTGGACTACTAGTGTGATCAGCATTAGCTCAAGGTCTGAACACCATGCTGCATGGAACACGTGGACATACACTGAAATAAACAGGTCACACCCTGGCTACTTCTCCTTTAAGGATTAACTCTGAAAATATAATCCCTGAGAATCTTTATCACCTTTAAAATAAGAGGGGAAAAAAAAGAACTCCAGAAGGTGCTAGCTCATTTCACTTTTTATTTGAGAGGTAGCTTCCAGTCTTAGAAAGCCCTACGTACACTTTCAGCTTTCTGTCTGCTTACACTGCACTTAAGGACATCACCTCACAGTTGGCAGAACAGTGGAGACATCCCAAATACTTGGTTCAGACATGAACAGCAGGTTTCTTCCCCAGGGGTCTCGGAACCTAACATTTCCAAAAGGCCAGTCAGAAATCAAAGAAATATCTCCTGAACCAACACAGAAAATACACAGCCAAGGGAAACTGTAAGCAAAAAATTCTGCTCCTTTACCCCAAGGAAGCAGAATCATCTGTGGCTCTGGGTTTGGATGGCTGATCCACGTCACTAAAACTGTAGTTTACCAGAGGGTTCAACCAGTCTGAAATTTGGTGGCTGTGCTCCACATATTTGTATACCAAGTCCAATAACCACCAAGCAAATCAAGGACAGGACTGCATTAAACTGCATATTTAATCTGTCTCTGTTACAATGACTGCACTTGATTCTTGTAAGCTAAAAGCTTCTATTGAAAAATATGTTTTAGCTTTTATGACTATTAAGCTCATGCACAGAAGTATGAAACACCATCTTCATTTCGCTGATGGTGACTCACATCAATCACTAGCACTAACAATAACTAACAATAATAAAGACTAGTACAGATTACTACTATGGAAAATTTATGGCAATAGTACATGATGATTACAACACTTAACACAGAGGTCACAAATTCAAGAGAAAAGGGGAAAGAAAGGCCTTTTGGTGTGCCCCCAGACCAGTGTCCCTAACCACTGCTCTCAAGGATACAGAGGCAAAGTAAGCCAGCAAGTATATCCTTCTGAGAGTAAGGATTCATGAAGAAAGCAACTCTACATACACACAGCGAACAACACCCTATATTTCTTTTGCAAATGATGGGGTTTTTTTCCTCCAAAATACAGCTTTAGCATGAAACTTAGCAGCCTTCATCATTCCTGCACTGGGGCACATAGCTGCAAGGAAAGGCTGAGTCACACTGCTGGTAAAGCTTACCAGAGCCTGGTACTAATTATGTAACAAGGGCAGCATCAGGAAAAGGAATACACTTCCTGTAGCATCTTTGTGCTGTACGACTGAATGCTTAACAGGGCTTACATGTGCTAAACAAATACCATTATAAGTAACTGCAGATTGAAAAAAAATTTAAAAAAAAACTTTAAGGAAGCCTTTTTGAAGAGTGCACAGCCTAGTATCCCTGAGCCAGAACAACAAGTGTTGCCAGTATTTTAGAAACACTTTGCTTCCAGAAATTTTAGTGTCAGAATTCAGCTGACAAAGTAATGTACTGTCAAAAGTAATGTAGTGAATATAGGCTATCCAGCCACCCAAACCACTGTAGTCACTGCTGCTTTACCAAGCTACAGAATAACATTCATTTAAGTCCAAGGGGGAAAAGGGGAAATAATTAAAACCAAAACAAACAAAAACCTAAACAAAACCAAAAAAATCCAACAACAAACATCCACAACACCACCAAACCACAAACTACTGTCTGAGTACCTCCAAACCTAAATTCAGTCACATTTAGAGTTCAGGGATTTTGAGATAATTCCGGTAACTCTTGTATGCCAGTGACCAAACAGCCCAACACATGTGAATACACTAAGCCTGTAAAAAGGACATCAGTCAAGAAAAATGTGGTTGGTGTCAACTCTTTTCAGAAAGCACACTTGTAACTAATGTTTAACTACCAGAGTCAAACTTTATTAAAAGCACAGCTTTGTGAGACAGCTGGTTTCAAAAACATTGCCAGCAGCATCATTACATCAACAAATGACCCAATAATGCCCACATAAAGGCCCAGAAATGACAGTGGCTTTCTGGTTCAATAGCTGAAAACTCCTTCTTGCAGAGCAGTAACACTGTTTTTGCACACCCTCAGATACAAAACGATTTATCTGCAAAGCCAAATGAGTAACTTTAAAACACAATTATTTAATGCAATTTAGTGAAATATTTTAAGAATAAGTACATGCATTCAAGAATTTCCTCACATTACAACTTATCCAGGATTTCTTAAAGGCCACAAGTACCACAAATATATTCAGAAATATGGAAACGAAACGATGTTTTTTCAACTACAGAAAAGCAAGTTTTTGAATAGCGCAAACAACTAAAGTACTGCAGGATTATCCAGATGACCAAAAAACTGTCAGTCATGCCAACACTAAGCTCCATTCAATTTCTTCCTCTTCAGTTAAATCTGTCAGTTCTAGAAGTTCACTACTTCTTCCAAACAGCCTAGTTTTTAAAAATAGGTACAAAGTTAAAAGGGTTTGCTATGTCTGCAGCAACAAAGAACTCTTAATTGCCTCTCTTACCCAGATTTCCCTTTCTTTTTTAAACACCCACACATATTCACTTATGCTCCCAACTCTTATAGCTATACTACAGAAATCACCACATGTTCCTGCCAAGATTACTGCAGCTCTGAAAATTGTTTTCATTTCTTTCTTCTCCATACAGAAACATTACCTTCCCAGTTGTATATTCTCAAGTTAAGGGCAGTTGGTTGTTTTACACCTCTGAGCCAAAGTCCAACAATTACATATCACCAACTCAAAACAAAGATACCAACATACCTATAGGTAAAGCTACAAGCCACTTCATAAGTAATTAGTTAAATAATAAAACAAAAGAACAGGAGGGTCAGCTCAGTTAAAAAAAATTACAAGCTTTCATTAATTATTACTGAAATGACTGCTTAGCTAACACTACTAAAATAACCAGAGACTTCACAATGGGACAAGACAGCTAAAAACAGTGTTTCAATAATCTGCTCTGAATAGTGCCTTCACTCTTAACTTTCAAAGCAACATTCCTGGAACAAAAACCACTGTATGACTTTTCTGCCACTCCTTCCCAAAAAAAAAAAAAAAAAAAAAAAAAAAAAAAAAAAAAAAAAATCAACAAAAACCATGTTGTATCCATAACACCCGATACACCAAGTTCCAAAGCAAACTGCAGAAAATTTCTTCATATTTATTGTTGACTGTTTCTAATGAACAGAAGTTGCTCTGTTTCAAAACAGAAGGTAGACTGTTCAAGCAGTGACTGAAAGCTCTGAGCTGGTAAATCCTAACTACAGAGTAAGGAAAAATAACCCACTTGCTTTATTTAGTACTGTCTGTTTTCAAACTTGCAAAACAGAAAGGAGCAATGTTATCCACCTTCAGTCCCCCTAGTTCAGCTACATGTTGTTTTATGTCTGAATGTCAATCCACAAATTTAATTCTTTTCTTCATGTCTATTCATTCTATTTGCAACACTGCAAAATCATCCACGTCAGCAGCAACATCATCAGAGATAATTTTTCCATCCTTCCGTTCCCATGTAATGACACTGTATTCAGCTGCATTCTAAACTTAACCACCTTGCTGCTCTTTGTTGGCTTGAAAAGAAAGCCTCAAAAATTAAGTTAAATCAGGACAATTCAGGAAACTATGCTAAAAATTCACTAGGTAGCTTTTTCACACAATGAGTCATGCTCCAAACCGGTTGCTCAGTACAATGCTGGATGCTCTTTTTCTGAAAGCATTTCAGGCAAATATAAACTGACAGTCCCCAAACTCTCCCCCACCTCCATTCTTCAATCCCCACCAAAGCTGAGAAGTTTGCAAGCCTCTCACTACTGACTCTAAACAACAACTTCCATGAAGTTTCAACCAAGTGCAAAACTTGGGTTATCTACAGGCTAAATGCAGGCTGACTTTCAGATGTGGTGGAGAGGAGACAGGAAAAAAATGTTAGTGAGAGAGCATTTAGCATTTATATGGAATACCAGTGGAAAACTGAAATAATTGGAGCTTAAGTAACACAAGAAGTCAAAAAAATGAGATTTCTCACAGTTGACTGGCAAAATAAGTTTGGAGTTGGTACTGCTATATCAGGGCCTCATTCAACATCACCTGTGCAAGAAATCCACTGGAATCTGGAACCTCACGGGAGAGCCACTTTCCAGACACAAATTTACATCCCAAAGCTAGAAGAACGAGAGCTTTCCACTGAAGCAACGTTTGCACTAAGGGCTAAGCTGCTGCCATTTCATGTGTTCAGCCTTTCATTGAGTCCAGAAGGACTTATATGACACTATACAAATATTGACTATAATATACCACTGGGGATTTTAACCTAACAGAAAGAGAATGCTTTGCTGTCACATCAGAAAAGCATGTGCTGATTTCATAGTCTTCATTTTTGATAATTTTTAAAATAGAAAAGGCTGTATGATTTTGTACCAGTTTAGCTTCCACTCTAGGGCAGGTAGGAACTCCTTGTAGGCTAGCCTAAACAAATGCAGTGTGGAAATCATTGTGAAAATACAGTCATTCTCCTGGTTTAATTGCTACTGGCATGCAGACCTCACAGCATTAGCAAGCTTACCTTTTGGAATTACCACCTGTATTAATACTGGTACATTTCACCAAAATTTTAGCTCCAGGACAGAGCAAGTCCATGAAACAAGTGCATGGTAATGCACCAAAATGTAAACTGACAGCCGCACAGGACTCAGGGCACTCTGAGTAAAGTCTAGAAAGAACGAACTACTTCCTTGCTATTTATACCTGCTTTAGACAGCCATTACCTATGCTGGCCTAACAGCAAGGCTAAGCACTTTCTGCTTCATGTCCTAGCTGTAGGCTTAATTTTTCATTAGGGCTCAGGTTCCCTGATTAGATTACAAATCCAACCAGAAATACAAAACTATTAATGCAAAGTCACTTCACAAAAACAAGCAAAACAACCACCAAAAAAAAAAAAAAATTCTGCAGCAGAGTTGCTCACACAAATTGAAAGCAACTATCTCCATTTTACATCACAGGCCTGTGAGGCTCCGACTCCATTTCTGGAACAGTTCTCTGCTCTGTGCAGCTGCTGGCCTGGGCATTGCCCTGCCAGGCTCCCTCAGCCCCAGTGCACACAAAGCAGCAACACCTGATCCTGGGATCATTTCTGTCTGATGAATGCTTGGCCACAGCTCCTTGGGGACATAAGGTAAAGTCTGTCCTGACAAGCTTCTTCAAGGTCAAAACCCATTTTTTTGCCTTGACTCAATTAAATCAGCTCTTCTTGGCAACTAATACTTCTAAATCAGGCATTTCCCAGCTGCTCTCAGAAATCATCAATGCAAATCACTTGTGGTTTGTCTGCATCAGAGTTCATAGTCCCTCATACAGTGGAGGTAGCACAGATGCTTTCAAATTAAGTATTCATAGAGTAACTCTTTCAAATTGCCTTAGAAATTCAGGTTTATAGTAACTGTAATGATTTGTAAACCAAATCATTGGTTTATGATGGCTGCAGACCCTGCCACAAAATTTGTGACCAAGCATCTTGTTCCCCTGAACACTCGCCATCAGGCAAGAGAAGAGCTCCTTTGGCTTAAATAAGACCTAAGAGGACAGTGCATGATGGGAGTGTACACAAGGTTTTCCAGGAGCTAAGAAGGAACTTCACAAGGAAATGGAAAACTATGAGTTCACACAAAATAATGTGTTAATGGCATACTGGTAGTGCCTCAAGGCCAGGGAGGGTATTACACTAAGGCTTATATAAAGCTTTCATAATGGGTCACACATTTATTAAAAGCTACAGACAGATATATCTCTACATTAAAATCCATAACTTTACAGCTGTTTCAGACAGTTTTCCTCACCAGTACCAGGAAGCCAGAAGACTGGATATTAGCACAAGCTACGAACTCTGCATTGCCAACTGCTATGAATCAGGCAGCTGCTTCCCACACCTCTGACTTCTACTCCATGGCTGCACTCAGCTTCAACCACTAACTACTCCTGCTTTTACAGCAAACTCAAAAAACAACCCCCAAAAAACAAACAACAACAACAAAACAAACAAACAACCAAAAATCATTCCACAATAACAAAGCTCTGGTGTTTTGGCCAATCTTGTTTCCACTTAAAAGAATTTTTCTTAGAACTACAGACAACATTTGAGGGATGGGGAAAAGAGGTATAAGGCTGTTTACTCCAGCATATGCTAAGGTAACAGATATTTAGAAATAAAAATTGAATATTTAGACAAAATTATTAGACCAGTTATTTTTAAGCTAACTGGTGTTCTACAGAAATTGTCAGCAAGTATTAAAAAAGTCTTAAAAGGGTGTCAGCAGATCAATACGTTTTTCCCTGGAATTTCCAGATTTCTCCAAAACAGGTACTTACAATTCTTATTAAGACAGTCTGCTTTTATAATTTGTGTCAAAGAGAGAAAACCCTCTGTGCTGCTTAAAATTTTAATATTTTGCTTCATCATGCTATACAAACTGTAATTGGATGATTTAAGTGATTTCACCACTGAATCTGAAGAAAGGCTAAGGCAAGAAAGATAGCAAAAAAGGCTCTTTCAGCTTTTTAAAAATATTTTTAAATAAAATACTGTCAGGGTTCAGGTTTTATGGGTTTTTTGTTGTTGTTGTTTGTGTTGCTTTTTTAAGAAACATGACAGCTAAGCAGATAGTATGATCTTAAGATCCTCCCAGGAAAGTTTTTTTCCTCCTTTGTTTCAACTATAGACTTTACCTGCCCATGCCTTATCACTTGACTTTTGTTTACACAGAAATACAGAACTCTGTCATCAAATGAAGTGCAACTGTAATGCAGCCCTTACGTAAGCCCTATCACATGAATAATTAGCAAGGCATAGAAAACTACAAATAGTTTATTTCCCAACTCTACTTACCATTAGAGTTAACCATTTCTAAACCACTGAACTAAGAATCATTGGCTGAAGAATGGAAACAAAATAAATTGAAACTGTGAGCAAGATTCAGGACAGGGAGCAGGGTTACCTAGCACAAATGGAAGGAGTGGATTTCTTTGATTTGATATTTGAGGTCAGGACTGGTTTCACTTCAAATACAATCATGTTTTTAACTGAACACAAAATTAGATTCTCAATCAAATCCAGTTGACTGGTGATACACAATATGTCATTAAGTGTCAGAATGGATAAAAAATGTACACAATCTCTTGTGTCTTTCCTATACTACCCATCACTATCCTAATCTAGGAGTATCACAGTTTTCAGTTCAGACAACAAGACTTCAGCCCTCTGTTCCCTGGCAGCCACTGCAATGCATGAAGTTGTTTATCTCTGATCTGCAGCAGCGGTGTTGGCAGAGGGGTCTTGCAACAGCAGCAAAAATGGAGCAACACAAAGACTCAGCAGCTGAAAAATAGTCCAGCAGTGACACTCCACATAAAACTTGCTGACAGAGGAGAAACTACTTCAGTACCTTTAACAATTCTTGCTGGGAGTTTTAAAAAACAAACAAAAAAAAAAAAACAAAAAAACCCCCAAACAAACAAAAAACCCCACACCACAATGAAATCTGGTATGTGTAGTCCTTTGTTACCTACCTTAGCTAACAATTTAAACAAACTTAGACTAAGACTCAACTGCAAAAAAACAGGCCAAAAAATAGCTTTTCCTTTTTAAAAGAAAAAACCATACACCCCTCAAGAGAGATCCTTGTGTAATCTGTAGTTCTCTAATTTTTGCATCAGTCACAAGCACACTGAACTGAGCAAGTCAAGTATGCAATGGCAAATAATAAGGACATCCAGAAAGACTAATGCATTAGAAGAAAAAAATATTCTGGCCGCCCTTGAACTTTTCAGACTTCACAATGAAACTGGAAAGTCCTTGGGTCTAAACCCTCTTGGCATCCTTACCAAGTTGTGGAGGACTAAAGGGAGAGCTTTGAATGTCCATTTGTTTCAGAAACAAAACTTTTCAGCTATTTCCAAAGTAATTGAAAATATTCCATACCTTTGTGCTACAACTGTACCTAGACCAATAAGCAATAGGAGTCTCCCCAGCACTCAATAAATACTGAGAAGATGAGGTCATTGTTACTCCAACACCATATAAACAGCAGTGGACACCCAACTCTGTGTATCTTAGCCCTGTACTGAAGAAAAACACCTAAACTAAGTCACATAGACTATTTAAATATTTCCAGTCTTGGAAGTGAAGTGGCCAGTGTCCCTTAGCCAGGCATTAGCTCACCCAGGCACACAGAAGCAAGGACACATATAAGCTCTATGGCGTCACCTACCCTGACACATGGCAGTGTATCCAGAGCATTCCCAGCACTGGGAACAGCTGCAGCAGAGAGAGACCCCTTGAACACAAAAGCACCTCCTACATTTTATTTTTTATTATCAGAATGGAAAAATAACATTATGCCAATTCAAGTTACTTGTGAGCAAAGGAGAGGACCTCTCACACACATCTGCTGTGCTGGAGTGACCACCCCCCTCTACACCAAGGAAGTGGCAAAAAAGGAGAGCAATTGTCATTACAGCAGTGCAGTACATGCCAAGCATTCTGTCCCACTGGATATTCCCTGGACTGACATATAGCCTTGAACAAGGGAAGTTTTCGTAAGGTGAAAACTGCATGCAAAAATTATAGAATACACATATAAAAGGTGCAGTTAGTTGCTCAGCTAGACTACAATTATTCATATTTCCTTGACCTCTCTGATAAAATCTGGAAGTCAAGAGCATTTCCTAGCCACAATCTGAGAAATCAAAACCATATAGATTCAAAAGACACAGACGTGAGCTTTGAAGCACTTTATTCAGTCTACCAATACATTACTCCATTTTAAACAGATTGAACTTCAACCAGACAACTCTTACACATACTAGGCAGATATCCAGCAATACAAACCAAACTGAATGTGAACTTTGCCCAGTGCTACACATACATTTTATGAATACACAAATCTAAAGAAATAAATCAAGTTTTAAAAAATCCATTTTTCATACACAAGACAAAAACTGATAATGCACAAATTATAATAAATTTCCAAAGGGTCATTAGAAACCATTCCAAGGTAACCAGTGCTTTGTGTTGTATTCACAAGAATATCACACGCTTCATGTGATAAACCACTGACTATCGTACACATTTCTTTCTGCCATACAGAAGATACTGTCTGAAAAAGCCAGAACTTAAAGAATGAAAAATGAACTGTCTCAGCAGGGATAGGGAAAGAGATTATTTTATGAGATGGCCGAGGAGAGCACATCTGAAAAGCAAAAAAGCATTAAGAATAATTAACCTCCATCACTGTTTATTAGTCAGCTCAGTCAAAAAAGTAATCTTAAACTGTGGCAGAGAAAATGCAGACAGGTGAACAACACATATTCCTGCTGGGAAAAAACGGATATCAGAGTATTATCCCAAACTGAATCACACTCCAAATGCTTTCACAGCAGCAATATCACATTTACCATGAAATTGTCTTGAAAACAGGTAGAGGAGGGTCATAAGAGAAGAATGTATAGACTTTACACACAAAGAGTACAGAAACCATGCACACAAACAAAAGCCTCCAGTACTTCATGCCGCGTATGCTTACAACACATTATCTCCTAATAGCAGCCCCATCACCAGCACCACTGGATGACTGTCAGCCCCACAAGAATCTACTCCATCATATTCAGAATTCAGCTGGAGAAGAGGCTGCACCCCTTTGCTGAAGGTGTCCCCCACATCTCGCCTTTCCAGCAGATCACAGGCACAGAACTCTTCAGTATCTTCTTGGCTTCCAGGCCTTGTCTCCGCTCTTACAACACAGAAGAGAAGATTACAAAGACAACAGGCCCAAGCTCTTTTCTGAGGTTCACACTGGGAAGACAAGAGGCTCTGCTCATAAAACAATGCAAAAGATTTCCCAACTTGGCGTAAGGAAAAAATCTGACCACCAAAAATCAGAACAGTCAAGTACTGGTTGCCCAGAGACACTGAGGAATCTCTATCCTCAGAGGTTTTTCCTAGACCTAACTTTAGACAGAGCTTTGCAAAACCTTGCCTGAATTTAGTTTTGACACTATTTTGAGGGGAAGGTTGGATCAAATGACCTCCTCAGGTCCCTTCAAACTTGGATTAATCTAAGCTTACCCTACCAAATCAGTAAGGCTTTATTGTTCATGTGGACATTGCCACACCTCTGTGAACACATTCTGACATTTGAATGGGATCATTCAATTGTGCTGAATTCAGGTCCTGGCACTCAAAATGCAGCTTCACAGAATTACAGACAATTAGAGTGAAAAAACCCCTGGGAATGTCAGAGTTTATTCACCCACTCTACCTTTCTGGACCAAAGCACTATCAATTAATCCAAAATCTTCCTGGCAGTTACCAGTGCAAACTGTTTTGAAGAGTCTCCCTTATGGACAATTCCACATCTCCACAGACAAAGCACAAGTTTATTTCACTCCCTAATCTGTTTGTTTCACAACATCCATCCTTACAATGGAAAAATATTTTGTTCCGCTCTTTTAGTTTTCTTACTGAAATTTAAATCTACTACCTTTCATTGACTTCGCCTTGAGCATGAAAAACATTTTATTATCTTCCACTCTGTATTTGACTCTTGATATTTTAAGATGTCTCTCTTACAAATCTTCAGTCCTCATATCTCACTATGGAGCCAGCCTATGTTTTCTTGACAAACAGCCATTTCCCTCCTCTTTTCAATTCAGTTAGTCCACATTTTTCATGAGCAGCAGGACCCAAAACCTATCACTAGACATCAGCAGTACTGAACAAAAAATTGATTTCTTTGCGCCTTTGTAAAGACTCCAGTTTCTATATACGCTGATTTTCTTCTTTTGCTACAATACAACACTGCTGTTCCATGCTCATGAATAATGTGTGCATTACTTGAACATTTGCCTACCTCAGCAGCTGAGAGTGCACCAGCCCTTTGTCTGCAGTCAAGTATCTTCCAAGATGTAGGTCAACATCATTTTATGCAAGTTCCCTCTTCCCAAAGAGGCATCTCCACACTCAGCAGTCATGAGAGTTCAAAATCAAAAGAAGCCTGGGCCAGCTGGCATGGGCCAGCCCTGGTTTTGGGGTGCAAGCACAGAACAAAGCACTTTCATCTGAAGCTCTCAGCTCTACAATGTTTCTTGGAGGTCTTTTCCAATTTTGACAAGCCTGTGATTCCTCTTCAGGGCCTAGCAAGGCTTTACTTGTTGACACTTAGAGAACAATGAAAAGTCCATCTGTTCCTACAAGCTTTGCTAACAACAATAATGAAATAGATCTATAGTTACATTTTAAAATGCAGAGCCAAGACAGTGGCTCTGTGCTTTACATATGACCAGCCAACACAGATCACTTTGAAGACTGTGTGAGGAAGACAAAGAAGAAAGCAAACAAACAAACCAAAAAAACCAACCAAAAAAACCCACAGAAAAAAACCCCCACAAAAACCAAACACATGCACAAAGCAAAAACCCAAAACAATGAATCAAAGAAAAAAGTCCAAAAACTCACATACCCAATCCCCTTAACAACAAATTCAATTCCACTCCAGTTCAAGCAAAACACTTTGGAGAGTACAAAAAAGAAAAGAACATTTAATTCCACTAATGATTAACTGTCAAATACTTTACTTGCAAATACCAATTCAGTCCTATCTCTCATCTCATTTTTAGAGCTTACTGAACACCAATCCACTTCTGCTGAACTCAGAGTTCTGCTAGTAAAGAATCAGAATGGCAATTTTATTGTTCCTGAGTGATGGGCTGACTGATCAGATTAGACAGAAGCATAAGCTGCACTCTAAGTGATACAGACTGAACAGGTGGCCTTCCTGCTGATCTATGGCCTCTTCAAACACTTACAAGTAGAATCCTTCTCTTTTCGATCACAGCTAGAAAATATGCATAGCCACCCTTAACCAGACACAAAAATTTTTTTCTGGTCTTTAATGCATTTCAAACAGTTTGCTCACAAACACATCAACCCTTCCCAAATACACCAGCAATTCACATGCATGATATAATTTTACCTAAAAAAACAAAATACAGATGTTTAGATGGTATCAACACCCCTAGTCTGCAAAGTAGTATGTAGAGATAATACTTCTTAAGGAAAAATTCAAAGGCTTCACATTACAGAGAGAGAGTCTAAAAATAATGATTTCACATGTACTTAAAATTAAATATCAGACTTCAAAAAGAATGCATTTGAGACTAGGGAGTGAAATAAACCTTACCTGAACAATTTATGCAGAGTGACAACTAAAAGCAATGTATGGTTTGCTTAGCAGCTAAAAAAAAAGAGTAGTCAGCTACTTCCTACAGATCAAAGTATCTGGTACAGGCATACCTTTTTTTCCTCTTCACAGAAACAAGAGAAGGGGAGAGGGAGAAAAAAAGCCATATACAGAATTTTTAATTGTAAGACTTTTCATAGAAGGTAATGACTAACTCAGGTGTTTTAGTAGAGTTGCTTTTCTCATGCTATTACATCATGTATTATTTATATCATGTTTACTTTGAAGCCACATCTTTGGCCTGAGGACCTTATGACATAATTCCAAGATGACAATAAACAAAGTGTCAGTGGGGCATGGGGAATGAAAAGCAGGAAAAGAATATTAAAAAGAGACAAAATCTTACTACCTACACTCATACCCCTCTCATATTCTCATCTAGGTCAAGGTGGGTACATAGGGATAGCATCCTATGACAGAATCACGCACAAACCAAGAGGCACCGCTGCAGATGGCAAATCAATATTACTGAGAGTGTGATTAACAACTCTAATACCCTGGGATAATGAGCTACTCGGAATGGCACAAAAGGTCTCTGGACTCATCTCCCAATTAGTCCCATGCTTAAGGGAAGAAATGTCCGACAAAATGAATGCTAAGGATTAGTGACTTTGAAAAACAAAGTTAATTAGATAGGTATTTTGAATAAACTATATACACACATCTTAAGTCAGTCTACCTTTCTATCACTTTATTCTAAGAAGTCTCACACACAACATGGTACCAAATACTTAAAGGAACCCAGATAAGCCACTTTGTACATTTTTAGCAATACTAGACACTTTACTACATGAGACATTTTTAAGCAAATCTGCTAGTGACCCCAAAATTATACAAGACTATATGTCATAATCTGTAATATATTTCTACAGGATACCCTTTTCTTTTGTATTTTATCTTATTACTGATGATTTGCAGAACTTCTTAAACAGCATTGCTAACAAGTCCCATATTTAATATAGTCTCTTGACTGACATTAGTACTTCACAGCTATGTAGCTTTCCAGCTTAATATGTCCCCTTAAATTAGTTTTAGTAGTATTAAGCAAAAGACAACTAATATGATCAGAAATGAAAGGAAAAAAACAGCTCATTGAAAAAACACACAGCTTAAAGATAATAACCAAAACGTTGGAGAATTGACGCAAGATGTGGAATACATTTCTGCAAGGTCCCAGATGAGATTAGACTCAGTAAACAGTGACCTGTTTGATCAAACTCTTCCATTATCAAAAGAGAACACAGCAGAAAAGAAAGTGTCAGACATCGAGATGTCTCACAAAAGGGAAACATTTTCTGTCTAGTCCTCTTATTGGTAACATTCCGTGCATTCAGCTCTGGTAGTTGAACTGAAATGCTATAGCGTGCTACAGTCCTTTAACTCTTAATCACCTTGAAAATACTGCTTTATTCATGCTGTTAAAGGATCAGTTATCCTGAACATAAAGGAAAGAGAAAATAAGTATCCTTCAGAGCTACAGTAGGTAAGAGGAAACATTTCAAGAAACCTGGAGTAATTGAGAGCTAGTATGGAAAGATTACATTAAAGCTAAAATGTCCTGCAAAGTGTTAGTTATTTGCTAACCAATGGAACTATAGCAGCATGAATGCAAGAGCCAAGAGTGAGAGACTAAATTACCTAGACAACAAATCCTTTAGTCCATTTTTAAATCAAACAATGGAAGTGCACTATTCAACTTGAATGCATATAAATTGCCTTGTATGGTAGAGTAATCATAACGTTTTACTAAGGTCTTGTTGCTCTCAGTTTTCTGTGTTGAAGCTCCAGAGTAAACAGGCTCAAGGGATAAGTCATTAATTTTTGTTAGGTAGACTTAAACACGTAAAGATGCTTAAAGGGTGCATTGTCCCAACCAGCATTTGTCAGCCGATTAAAAAAAAAAAGAAGTTCTTTACACAAAAAAAAAAATTATTCCAGCAGTGACCAACTTTACCAAATCTGTTGAGGATACTAACTGGAATAAAGGACCAGATGGTACTCGCTCCTCACTCCTTATTTCCATTCAGAGTCTATTCAGGAAATATTTTATGCTAATCAATCATAAGCTCTGAATCAGCAGGTTTTCACATTTTAAAATACACTTTGAATGTTTTGCTTCTCTATGCATCAAACTCAGTGTGACACTAACCTTATCTTTTCACTATTTTCCATTTTTATCTTGTTGCTATAATAAACACATCAACCATTTTTAAAAAATAAGGCAGCATTTCTCCCCTTACACTGAAGCAGATGTATTTCACTAGGGAAAAGTGGAAATTAACACTGAGAACTAAAAACAACAAACAGGGAAGGATAAGAAGAAAATGAACAAAGATTTAAAACTGTTTAGGACAAGGAGAGTACAAGAAAAAGGCACAGCTCATGTAGTTACTCTTGCTAGACTTGTTCGGATCTGGTTTGATTCTTAATTAAACTTTCTTGTTCACCAGTTCAAATGACACTTCTTGAAAGTGTTTTACATGGAAATACTATTAGCACAACAAAAATTTCTCTGCTCTGGTCACTACAGATATCCAGTATTCTGCTGTATTTTCCTTAAAATTTTAAAAAAACACCTAAAACGGCTTTATTTCCCCAGCAGCAGTCAGGCAACAGAACATGAAAGCAACAATTGCAACAGCCATCTCTGAGTGGGCAGCAAGGGCAATCTACAAAACACTTACAGAAAATCAAGGGAAAGCAGAGGGAGGGAGCAGGCTTCCCTTGATCCCAAGCACAAGGGTCATTCAACTGCTACAGAAGAATTTACAGAAGTCACACAGTAAATCTGAAAATGTGAAGCCATGAGATCAGTAATAAAGGAATGTCTAGGCCAACAATAGAAATCCTAACTTTTCACAGATCATAAGTTGTAAAGACAACACCATTAAATTGAAATTGGTGACTAACTCAATGGTTTTTCAAAGCAAAGTAAACTTCCAAGTCCTCTATGAACTTTGGGAAGTGACAAGTTAAAAATATAATTCATTCACAAGCATGAACAGTCTGCCCAGGCACTCATTGCTTTTTCTTCCAAAATTCAATACATCCATTTTTGGCAAGGAATACACAGCATTAAGGGAAAGGTACAAGTAGGATTTCTTTCCCTTCCATCCAAGAATGAGTTTTTGTTTACAACATGAGTGGTGAAAAGGGAAGTTTATTTCCTAGAAAGCAAGATCACGGATTTCAGCCTGCCCCAAGCAATATCAGTAACGGATGATCAAGTCAGATATTATGAAACCAGAATTAATTCAGCAGCAGATGGTGCCGTGTCTTTTTTCAGCTAAAATGCAAAACATACCAATGGGGTAAAGTTTCAGTGCAGGACAAGGCAATGTTTGTTTAAGTCAGAGAGCAAAGAAAAACATCAAAACTAACAAAAAGATATGCAACAGGAGCTTTCCAAAACAAGATCTCTTTTGTAGCTTTTCATTAACAGATTTCATGCAGAACACTTATTTCCCAACATCTTGCTATTTAATGCTGTTGATAATTTCTCTTTTATTAGGTGGGGCATTCTTGTGTACTTATAGACTGTTGAACTTCATTAAAACAGTTACTTAGGTATTTTCCAAAAAAAATTTTTAGAGCTTCACATGATTACAGATGGGCAGTAATTACTGTCTACTAAAATAAAAAGTTTGGTTCATTTTAAGGAACCAATGGGTAGTAGTCTGTTGCTGTTGCTTATCTAGTTACAGAATGATTTATAAGAATGCTTAGCACTGTATGGGAAGCATGAAATAAGTATCTCCAGAGCATATAGTATATACCACTGCATTCATGTCCATTCATCTGACATCTGAGGATCTATTCATGGTGGGGAGCTTAAACACAGCTGTAACTGCAGAACAGCAGCCCAAGAAAGAAAATCAATCTCAGCTGCCATCAAAGTGCTTCAAAACACACCTGTCTAAAAAAGACAGGTTCCTTCCACTCAGCTCCTTCTTTCCTAGTATTTCTAACAGTAGCTAGATATAGCACAGAGGAAAAAAAATGCAGTATAAAAGCTTAAAAAGAAAATGCTTAGAAAGAAGAATGCAAAAAGATGAAAAGGTAGACAGACACATGACAACAAACAGCATATTCCAGGTGGGGAGAAAAAAATCCACACAGAAAGTTGCAAAGCAGGAAAAAAACCTACCTAAGATATCCAATGGATCACACAATTCAAGAACTGAGGGTATGACAAGAAATCCAGTATTCCATAACAAAGCTTTGCAGTGGGAAGCTGAGATTACAATGGATGAATATATCCCACTTGCCTAATCAAAAGTCAACAGTGTATCCTGATAGCACACCACACTAAGCTTTAGTTGTAAGAATCTCCAATCTCCACTGAGCTGAATTAGTAATCAATGCTTTTTTCCAGCATACTTCATCTCCCTTTTGGAAAACCAAAAAGAGAAGCTGGGTGGTTTTAATTCATCAGCTGCACTTATTACTTCTACTGTTACTAAAAACATTTACCGGTAGATTAATTAAATTTTGCACACAAATTCCATACTCAGCAAACATCAATGTTTCACTTTTGTGAAGCAGTGTCACAACATATTGCAGACATCCAGAGTGGGTATAGAAAGGAAACTTTTTAGACAACTCAAGGCAGAACTGGGTGGCCAGATCCCAGAGCCTCTCTACACACATGAGGAGAATAGCAACACTCCCGTGTGTCACTTGAGGGATGAAACACAAAGCAGATGTCAATCACAGCAGATTAAGCAGTAGCAGTGAGGTACTCTTGCCAAAGTAAGAGAGAAGGCAGATAGACACAGAGATACCTAGGATGACGAAAAGTGGAAACTTTCACTGCTGCATTCTTTACTGATGTTAAACATGTCTGATTATAAAACACCATCTCCTGAAGCTTCTTTGTGTTCTGCCCATTAATACAGTTTCAACTGAGCTCCATCTTTCACAAGAACATGCCCAATGCCAAAGTTCTTCAGCTTCACCAAGCTGTACTTCATGCTCTTTTATTGTCCTCTCCACCTGAGGTGTCACCCAAGCATGTCAGAGTGACCGTCTTCTCTTGACTATTGGTCAGTTTGTATAGCTATTCATCTTTTCACATTGTTTCTTCTTCTATTTTAATAGTGCATCTCTAACAAATCAACACTGAATTTTATCATCTATACATTCAGGGCCTCCACTGACTCAGAGAGGATCAAGGCCATCTTTCACCTTCAAAGGACTAGGAGACAGACATCTCCTTCAATGTTGTTATTTGGATCCTGTTTTGGAGAAGACATAACAGACATCTTTTCATGTTTTATCACATATAGCCCTCCATGGTTAGAGGAGGCTAGCTTCTGGTTAGATGTATCCAAACATTATTGTTCTCCAAAAGCTCCTTTGTTTAACATGTACCCAAAAATGCAAAGGACTGAAATCCAACTTTCTTGTCTTCTTACATCAGCCCTGCTAGAACATCTTAACCACATGGCTCCAAGCCACATGGAGCAAGGACAGGCACTAACCCTGTGAGCCATTTCAATTCCTGCGACCCAGCTCAGGTCTGGTTGACAGAAGAGTAAAAGTAAGAACATTTCTGAGCGCAGTGGCCCCATCGGCCCCTTCCACGGGTCATACAACAACTCTGAAGTGCAGTAAGAGACATAGACCATTGGCTGTTGAGGTCTAAATCTTAGGGGAGAACTTCATCTACCCAACATGCCAGAAGCCTACACACTGTATTTTGCCTGTGAACACCACTCAAGTGGCAAGAGATACAAGAATTAGAAACTATAATCTACATCCTTTTGTGAACTTGAAACAGTTGCCTATGATGTTGGTAACATTTCACAGCCTTCTTGTCAAGTTAAGTTTTCATACACTGAAAAGACACAAAATCAAGACAGAAATTTCAGATTTACAAAAGAATAGCTTTTCACATTCAAAAAAAGTTATCTAATTGGATGGCTGTTTTCTATCATGGGGGCTCTCTGATTTTATCTGGAAACAAACATTACACACAGTCACACAGAGAGCAAAGCTCTTTGCTGAAGTTGTGCACCATCATCAAAACTAAGTCCACAAGTCTTCCAGTGGTGGGTGACTAGAGAAAAATGTTTTCTTAATTGGGGAATTTAACATTAGTTACTGGATTATCTGCCAAACTATTTTCAGCTTTCATGCTTCACTAAACCGGAGTATTTAGCTCATCTGTCACAAACCCATTATTACACTGAAGAAAATGGGGAGCAATTAGCATACAAGATGATAGCTTAAAGCTGGTGCTAATTGGAAAGAATGAAGTATTTTTCATTCCTGTTGGATACAATTAGGTGAGACAACCAGGTTCTGGAAAAACAATTTGCTAAACAATTTCAGTGATGTCTATTCTATAACCTGTGTTTAAAGTCTACGCAAATTCATGCCTTTGCAGTATCTTGCAGCCATGGGGGTTGCAAACTAAAAGCTGGTCCAGCTGTAGAGCAAGCCTTGTTCAGAAAAATACATACAAAACACAACGACTAATTCATCACAACAGTGGAGATCATCGCTGAACTAAGCTCAAGTTGCCAAAAAGAGCTGAAGAACAAAACCAACAAGGAAACAGAATATAATACTCATAATGCACGGTACAGCATGGCACCAAATACACAGTGAGTTGCAAAAGCAGTTGAATTATAAAACTGTACAAAATGCATAATCAGAAATAAAAGAAGGCCATCTATAAAAAGCTACTGGTTCATGCTTTTGTTCATGACTGCTAAACAGAGAGGGGGAAATATTGTACATGAATATTTAATTTGCCAAAAGGAAGAAAGGAGACAAGAGGAAAAATGTAATCCTTCATTATTAGTGAACTGCATTCAGACACAAAATGTTAGTTAGACAATTATACTGCAGAAATACACCTTATTACATTAGGGATTTGTTGTCAGGAACTATAGCTGGGTGACTTTAATTCTACAAAGTCTTTACCATATATTGCTCCTAATTTATTCATCAAATACCTCCAACTATAAATGTATTTCTACTAGTAGAGTTTTATTTTATTCCAAGATGCAACAAACCTCGGTATTTGTAAATTAACTTCTACATCACTATTTCTTTTGGCTCAGAACATATTTAATATTTTCTTCAAATGAGAGAGCAGTCTGTAAACCTGTAACACGCCCTATTTTTGGGATCACACCTATCTCATATTTTCCTTTTTAAAAATACAGCCTAATTATGCTTTAGAATAATACCTCCCTGTACATTATGTGAAAAATGCTTCAACAGATAGCACTCACAAAAGCATCTCTCCCCGCAGAAAATGCTACTGCAATCAGACTTTCATGAACAACTGCAGCATAAGCCCCATGTTACCATGCAGGGGTGGTGCTTCTCTGTTTACTGAAAATGCTATTGCACAGTTCCCCCTACACCATATACCAACAATAGCACCCAGTAACATCGCTTATTTCTACATCCTTCAGGAAAAAAACCAAACCAAAACAAACCTAAGGAAGCACCCTCTTTGCCTCCCTGAACAACCCTTGAATTCTCTAATGTAAGGCTGTCCAAGGACCTACTGAAACAAACAGACCTTCCCCTAAAGTCTGATTTCTTGTGGTGCAATACTCCAAGTGTACCAGCATAAAGAAACTTCTTTAAATCAAGAACTAAATCAACAGACAGTATCACAATTGAACCCCAAATATTGACATACATATACATAAACAGGCATAGATATACACACACACACGTATTTCTCCACATGCTTCAATCATGTAAAGACATCTTGAAAACTGAAGCATCCATGGGCTAAATTGGAAGCTCTTCAAACAATAAAATAGTATTTTCACACAGAAAACCGAGAAGAGCCAAGAGTTCCCTGATAAACAGCAGATTTTTATCTCTTATTAAAGAGCAATTCGAATTAATTGATGTTTTAAAATTATTTAAGCTCCCCTCCCATTATGACTTCTACATACACCTAATGCCTATGTACTTTGAGCAGTCTTATGGCAGTCCATCCCTCTGGTATGTGAGGTTAGATACAGCCTCCGCGGGATAAAAGCCTTTATCCTTCTAAAAATATCAGTGTGCGAGAATCCACTCTCGCAAAGCTCCGTGATGCAAACGGCATCGCTACAGTCCAGGGGCTGCTCCGCTTCCATGAGTAAGCACTAGCAGCACCGGGCTATAATTAGTTGGAGTATTTTTAGGGTCACTGCTCAAAATTAGAGAGAAACGACTGAGAAAGACCTCAGATCGGCGGGGTGTTTCCCCTCTCCTTTGGCTGTTTCCTACGGCTGCGAGGAAAGAGAGACTCCGCAGGCGCCGAGGCGAGGCGACCCCGTCCGTGCAGGGGGGATGTGCCTCGCTGCTGTCCCTGCGCGGGGCCAGCCTGCACGGCCGCTCCGCACTGGGAACGCGCCGCGGCCCCGCCGCCCGCAGCCGGCCCCGGGAGCCGCCGCCGCCGCTTACCTGACCGCCACCCGCACCGAGCTCTCGTCCGGGCCGCCCGACATGGTGCCGCGGGCGAGGGGCGGCCGCGAGCCTTGTCGGGAGCTCCGCCGGGCCGCGGAGGAGGTGGGGGCTCTACTGCGGCTCCCCCCTCACCTCCTCCTCCTGCTCCGCCACCTCCTCTCTCCAGCCATTTTAGGTGACTGAATGAATAGGTAGGAGCCGCGGCAGTGCAGGGCGGTTCGCAGCGCCCCTCCTTCTCCTCCTCCCGCCCGCCCCGCTCCGGCCCGGCCCCGCCAGCGCCTGGGCGGGGAGCGCTGTCAGTCAGCCACCGGCGGGCCGAGCCACGGCCCCGGTCACCGGCCCCACGCCCGCCGGGTCCGGCGCCTCCGCCTGCTGCAGCCGCAGTGCGTCAGCGGCCCCGCCCCGGGCAGCGCCGGCACGGGCGCTCGGCTCTGCAGACAAGCGTGCAGACACTGCCTCCTCAGCACGTACCCCTTCTACACACACGCCCCCACACCCGTCTCTCCACACACCCCATTCTCCACACCCCCAGCCCCGTCTCTCCACACACACACACACGCCCCCACACCCGTCTCTCTACACACCCGCTTCACGCACACGCCCACCCTGGCGCGCCCATCTCTCCACACACACCTGTTATGTGGGCACCGTGCTCCTCACACTTGCCTTTCCAAGCACAGGCGCACACTCGGTGCTTGCCCCCGTGCGCACACAGCTCTCCCCACGCCTGCTCTCCCATGAAGGCCTTTCCCGCGCACCGTGCGCTGGCAGCTGTGGGCGCACACGACGCCTTCGAGGTGCCCGTCTCTTCCCTGGCCCACACGGCCACACGCGTGGCACTGACACGCCTGCACGCAGGGCTCCACACGCACAGCTCGTCCCCACACAACTCCCCGCTGAAGCGATCAACACACACGGCTCTTGCACACACAACCCACAAGGGCTCTGCACACAGTTTCCAAGGCCTCTCTCCCGAGAAAGAAGGGCTTTTCCTCCTGTCAGGACTGGGTCGTTTGCTGTTGCACACATTTCCCTTTCCCAGGCAGGAATGAGATGTCCTCATTCCTCTTCTGGCGCTGTGTGGTCCTTGGGACCCTCATGCCTGCAGGAGCACACACTGCTCCTGCCTTTCTGGCTGTGCTGGCAGGTTTGTTTGCCATAGCTGCTCCAGCCAGGCATCGCTGTTCTCACTTCACTAATGAAATGCCTGACTTTTACTTGGAAACTGAGTGGGCGGATGACACTAATTTTTGATGCAAATAGTATCCCTGCCAGGAAAGAAGCCTGATTATTTTGCCCAAAACAATTCACATTCCTAAGGAAGATTTTCCATCAGAATAGGCCCGGGTTTGAATTTGTAATGATATGCTAAAAACCTTGCAATTCAAGTTGTTTTGCTTCTGATAGTGAAGGTTGTTCACGCCCAGGCCTCAGCTTCTGTCAGAGATGGGCAGGTGAGGTCTCGCAGCAGGATGGGGCCTCTACCATACCCCATAATCTTTCAAAAATCCTTCCTTCTCAGCAGAAATGCACTGTATTACTGTTACTCTTCATGTTTCTCATAGTTATTTTCTCTTTTTTTCTCTACTTATTTAGAAATTGGATTGTTTCTAGAAATGGCTCACCTGGAATTTGCTATACAAAATTATATCCAGCAAAATATCTCCTTCTTTCTTCTGAATTACACAGCACCAGCATAAAAATCCCCAACAACATTTGAAAATATGGGAAACTTAAGCTACCTACCATATTGCTGAAGTAAACTGAGATAACATTTATCCAAAAGGCAGAAAAATGGAGACACAGGTAGTTCAGCATGGAATCTCTGAGGGAATCTGGTACAGGTAGAACAAAGACTACATTTCCCTGGGCTTCTCAGCTCATTATTCTCTATTTGATGCCATAGGCCAGATGCTTTGTTTCTCCTTTTGCCACAGTATATTATGGAATGGGCAAGATAGCAGATGAAAAAAAAAGCTCCTGCAGGTGAATTGTGTTGGCATTCATACCAAACAGCCTCAAAATGAAAGTGATAGGAGTTTCATAGTTCAGGGTGTTTCCAGCTAGAGGGGACTGAACACTCGTGACTGTGTCATGCACCTGTGGGTATTGTACTGAACTCTTTAAAAATACCTGCAACCCACCCACAGTGAGTGGAATCCTGTGGCGTAATTAGGTTCTGACAATTTATGTACACCAGATTTACAAATCTAGCTAACAGTAAAACTTAAGCAAATATGGAAAAGGTCTCTACTTCTTATCCAAAAGTATCCAATGCTTTTTTTCAGCTGGCACAGTTACAAGGTTAATGTGATGAGCATACTCAAGCCAAATTGGTACCTTGGCAGTATCTTCCTGCATTTGTTTCACACAGCATCTTTTGCTGGATGGGCCACAGTCCAGCAAAGCTCATCCACATCACATTGCCCATGCCTATAAAATCCTGCTAAGTCAGTGTCTCCCATTTGCCATGTGAGCTGTGATGAAAACCCAGCAGGGAGTAGCAGCTGCAGGATGCTCAGACTCAGAATCATACTCTAGACCTTTCCACGGCCATTTCTTTTCTGTCTATTTTGTGCCCTTAGGCATTTGCTTCAGCTTGACTCCATCCAGCCCTCTCTCTTCCATATTGAAAAGGAAGTTAGCAGATTAAAAAGTCTGACAGAATCCTCCCAAGCCTAATGTCATGTATATAAATGTGTTGGTATCCACAGATTACAGAACTTAATTACAAAGATTTATTATCCACATTGGTATTAAAGAATTTTGCTGTTATAGTAAAACTATTCTATTCTAAGTTATGGTTATTTCAGTCCTACAGTATTATCCACATATTTTCTATCTTGGATAGAAAATCTTGGATATCTTGGATATTTCACTCCAATTCCAGACTCTTCTGAAACTGATATAGCAAGTGACATTCAGCTTCTTGCCCGTTTCATGCAAATTGCCTGATTTGTGTCCATTCAGATGTAAATCAGGAAAAAGATACAGGTCCTGTTACTATAACAGCAGAATTTTCTCTGTGATCCCCATTTCCAGAAAGTATACAACTCTTCTGTCAAAATGAGCTTTTATTTTGGTTTTTCCCAGCTTGTCCAATGTAAACAGGCAGAGTGCTATACTGTTAATTTGCCTGCACCAGGAAAATCAAAGCAAATATGCTTTTCATTTCTTATAATGTGAATGACCTCTGCCCTCCAGCATCCTGTTCATCTCCTTGAAGGATTAACTTGAATAAATAAGGGAACAATATCCCCCTTTTTTTAATTGTCTAAGTATGCAGCTAAACTGTCAATGCCTTGTTTATCCTTATTTAAAGCTACATGAGCTAGATGGTAACACTTATAGATTTGTCCAATGTCACAGCTAAGGAATGAGGTTTTCCTAAAGGTCCCCTCTCCTCATGGCTACACCACCACCGATACCAACCACCTCTGATCACCCCCTGATCAGCTGCAGACATTCCCAGAAAAGGGACAAACTGCAAGGCTGGGGAGCAGGGAGGCAGTTTACAGCTCTGGTCCCTGCTTAGAGGAGGGCTGCTGGGAACATCCCTCATCCCTCCCTGGCAGCCGTCCCGGGTGACGGCTGTCACACTTTCACCGCCTCCATTCTCCTGCCATATGACTCAGCACCAAGAGCTTCATTCACTGGGCAACCAAACAAAACCCTGTGTTTGCAAGGGTGAGTGCTCTTACTGTCACACACGCAGCACACCCTGCACAGATGGTCAAGCTGCCTGTAGAGTTCCTGTAAACCTCAGAAGCTGCTGAAAATCACTGGGCTGCACACAACCTGAATGAGCCAAGCAGACCCCACTTAGGAGTCAGAGCCCTGTGCTTTGCCCTATGTATGTTTGCAGACAGGTTGTATCAGCTGTGCCTATGCTGTACCAGTTGGTTTTGAAATGATCTAATTAAAATAGACCACTTAAAATGGAAGAGGCCTCACTTCAAATTTTTTAACTTTTAATTTTAAACTAAAAATTTTAAAATTAAAAAACTCTGATAATTCACCAGTGCTAAATAAGCCAGTTTGATCAAAGATTTGATTTGTTAGTTGCTTATTTCTTTGACCTGCTGATCATTTAATTTGCATGGGGATATTTTGGCTCATGTAAGTGTCCACAGATTTTCTCTATAGCTTTTTGCTAGTCCATGTCTGCCTATGAACTGTGTGACGTGATATCTCCTTGTGTTTCAGTATCTTCTGATACAGGAAAGGTAACTGGATTCCTCTGCAACTGAGTTTCATGAGCTGTTGCTGATGGAAATTATGTCAGCAACATTCACGCATCAGTGATAATCAACTCCATTTTATCTAATAAACACTAAACTCTTCAACATTAATGTATACAGTGCTTCCAGCTTTCTACCTGGCAAAGTGAAACTTCTGCTTGCATTTTCTGTTTGATGCCTTGGGCTTACATGAACCTTAGGCTTTTCCATAGTCATCTTTTGAAAGACCTTCACTACAAACAAAACTAAACTTCTAAAAACTGTTACATCTTGATTTTTAAAGCTTTCTGGAAGTCGTTTTTTCTTCTCTGACTGGCTTCTCATTTTAAACTGCAGATCTTGGAAAGCAGTCAAACTTATAAAAGGCATTTAAAATACTTTCCATTTTCTTCCCATCACTCACTAAGACTTTTGGTTAAATAACAATGAGTCGAGAAAAGCATTAAGCCGCTCTTAACTGGCAGGCTAAAATATGCAAGAGAGGAGCCTTTGCTTCCAATAACTGGAGAAGAAAGCAAGATGCTGAAGGAAATTATCAGTTGGTTCATGACAGGATGGGGGGGAAGTAATCTCAAAGTTGAGAAGGAAAAAAGGAGTGCAAGATGATGTTTATGTAATCAGAATAACACCAGATAAGGAAAGGAAACAGACTGGTTTAGTGCAGATGTCTGTGGGGAGAAGGTAGAGAAACCAGAAAGGACAGGGTGGAGAAGGAAGAAGGGTTCCTGGAATCAAAGCCAAGCAATGGCTCTGCAGGGTTATTTCTGGAGCTGATCAGCATAAGAGGAAAAGCAACATCAGGCACCTCTGAAGTGAGAAGAAAGGAGGTGGGTGTTTTCCATCTACCTTCCAGAAAATGAATGAACTGTACAGAGCAAATACAATGAAAAAAAACAGATGATAGAGGGATCATATCTGGAGCTGAGCAGAGGATTCAATGAGAATAAAACCACTACACTAGATGAAGAAAGAAAGAATTTAATTATGTGCTAATGCTTTTTACACGTAAAAATTTTACTGTGTTAACTATATTGTTGTTAACAAAGCAGTGTCATTTTCCTCTGCTCCTGGCAGCCCAGAGTGGTTGTGTTATATGACAAAAATGTTCTCTTACCCGTACACTGATTTATCTTTCTTCTGGGCCTAAGGAATGCTGTACTTTGTACTACTATAACTGCTGTCTACACTAAGATGGTCGTATCAGGGCACCTATTTTGATATAAACATACACATTGTATTATATCCCATGTAGCACACATACACATTAGATCCCCACTGAACCAGCACTGCTAGACTAGAAGAAAACACATGAGAAATAACAGGGCTAAAACACATCTCTGGGGAAAACGTCCCCTATGTGATCTTAAAGAGACTTATGACTCAAATCTGTGGATATCACTGAGAATGAATATGCTTTTTATGTCACTGTGTTTTGAGGATTTGTTGGTTAACTGAAAGTTTGGATCATCTGTTTTGCAGTAAAATCTTGCAAGTTCACCCTGGCAACTGGAAGTCCCTTCAGATATTAAAGGAAGAATCTAAATAATGGAGATGAGGTGAAAAAAGATCAGAAAGTAGTCTTTACAATAATGTAATTTAGTAATTTATGATAATACTATTAAGATCTAGCACAGTATGAAGAATAAAAGAAGTCTTAGCAGGATCAAGACCTTATTGGGTCTTTGGGTTGTTAAATATCTCCTGAGATTAGCCAGGTCATGTAGTTTTTCGCAAGGGGCTTAATCCTGTGGGTCAGAATCTTGTGCTTCGAAACCTGGTCCTTGGGCCTGATTCACTGATGCCTTGAAACAAACATGATCAGGATAGCTTAATGTTATGCTCTCTTCATGTTGTTGCAAAAGACTGCAGAGTAGTACCAGAGTAGTATCTAACTATTCTACAGATCTTAACCAAAGTTTGTACAGCTCTTTCCCTTTCTTGTATGGAGAAATTGAGGCAAGGAGGACATGTGAATCGCAGGTGCCTGTAGAAGAGATTGGGCTGACTCCTGTGCCTATGCAAACACTATTAGACCACACCTAAATGAGATAAATTATTAATACAAAGGCTGCACGGGAAATTAATTTCTGCTGCCTCTCACCAAAACCAGCTGTTCAGACTTGAATGTGTCACAGTTGCACAATGTAAATTTTGCCTTAAGGATACAGTTACCCAACATGATGGATTTTTCATAATGTCCTTCCTTATAGTATCCTCATCCTTCCTCTGTCCTTCCCACTTCCTCCTTCACCACCATGGTTTCAATTTTTGGTCCAGCCTTGTGGAAGGTACCAAATGATATGAGTCCTACATTTGTATGGTGAGCACAGCATTAGCAGTTGCAGGGCAGTCTCCTCTGGGCAGCATCCTCAGGGCAGCCTTGCCAATCTGCTCTGGATAAGATAGAAATTACATATTAAAATGACAAGCATCAAGCCCTAGCACATTCCAGATGAAATCAATGGTAAGTTCCCCATCTCTGGTAAAATACTCAGATGAAAGTAGTTCAAATGAGGTTGGGAAATTTCCTCTTTCCCTACAGAACCTGCTGATGACTACTAGCAGAGGTTAGTTGCTGGCCAGTCCTATTATTACACAGTGTAAATATCTTATCCTGCTTTCTGTTCTCCCAGACTCACTCCCACTTCTCTACATATTCACTAGCCATGGAGTGCCTAAGACTCAGATGGTGAGTTCTTTGCTTGGAGCTTGTTGTACAATTTTTTACATTGAAGTCATATTTCCTAACTGGCATCCTTAGGCATTACCACAATAAAACCAATAAATAGTAATAACAAAAAAAGAAGGATGGAAGGTGGGTGAAGACATGACTAATTACGTAAACAATACTTGGACCACAAGCCACAGGCAACATAGGATCCTGGGGAAGAGCAAGTGGGTGGAGAGTTACCTGAACAACAGAGGGTTGGGCGGGTAAAGAATAGATCTTGCAAGACAAAACTCAGAGTCTTTATTTTGATAGCATCATGGAATTTATAAATTAAGGGATGACAGCTGTAGATTAAGCATGGCACAGGTTGCTTGACTCTCTATGCATGTGCAGCCCAGCTTGGCACCGTCACACAGACTCGTGAGAAAAAAGTTTAGCTGAAATGGTGATATAACGTGCTGGGAGATGCGAGAAGCAGAAGTTCCCAAACAAGGTTTGCAGAAGGACCACGTGCTGTACCACAGCAGCTGCAGCCCCAAGCCTTGCCTCACCTTCCCATGAGGAAGCACATGCTTCCATCTCTGCGCTGGGCTTACACTGAGGTAGTAGCTTATGTAGGTAGTAGCAATGGTTAAATAACAACTCCTCACCTTCTCCAGAAAACTGCAAGAAACTGAGCTTTGTTTGCCTTAATATTTATTTTAATTCATTTTCATACCACTCACTGTGTGTGTGTCACTTGGAAACACATAGTCCAAAGGATGATACTCACAACAGTGACAGACTGAATTTTATTTAAATTTATATTTGTGGACTGGGAGCATAGATATAGTTGCTCCTGAAATGAAAGAGCACTTCTTTGCACAGCAGGTAATGAACTTCCAGAATTCATTGCCACAGGAGGCTGGGAAAGCAGGCTATTAGCTGGCATAAAAACGGATTAGACAAGATTTGTGAACAATGCCTCTATTAACAGATAATAAAAGGAACAGGCAGTTCCAATGTCTGTGAGCTTACGAGACTGGACCAGAGGAAGAGGCCAGGTACAGGTGCTCTCCCTGAAGAGCATCTCCTATTGTCTCTCCTCAGGCTTTGCTAGCTGGATCTGCTTGCCCCATCTCTGTTAATGTTGTGCTAGGAGTGTGGGGCACTTTCCAGGCTCTGCTGGGGCCTTCAAAACCGTGGCTCAGCCAGGGCAGGTGGCCAGCACCTTGCAGCTACCCCAGTGCCACCACAGGCATCAGGCAGAATCTGCACCTGCAGAACATTTCTTAATGCTCTGATGGGTTAAGCCCTAAGTGGGGCTGCTCTCAAAGCAGGCCAGCAACCAGCATGGTGGAGTTGAAAAGGAGTTATAAAGAACTAAAAGGAACTGGGTTTGACAAACCATTCACTGAGGCTCAGGAAAATATAGATGGAGAAAATACAGAAAATTCTGTATGAGTTTGATAATTGTTTGGGATAGCACCAAAGGGGCTCACTCACCAAAAAGTGAGTAAAAACAGATATTCCTTTATTTCAGGGGTGCCATTAAAAGGGAGAATGAATGTCAAACTAGATATTAGTTTCCAGCGGTCTCTTTTTCCAGCTGAAGGCTCTAAATCCATTTGATTCTGCTCATACCATTTCTGAGTACTTCTACTGTCCTTTTCTGGACTCTTCCAACTCTGTTACCTCCTGCATGAAATCAGGAGACTGGACTGGAACTATACTCAATAATAAGCTGCACCATGGATTCTTACCCTAGGACATGGATGTTCTCTATTTTTCCCATTTCTTTTGCAAGTCCTGAGGCTACGTTTGTCTGCTTGACCAGCACCGAGCTGGCATTTGTTATCCACCATCTAATATCTTCTTCCTGTATGGTAATAGTGAAGTCTTTTTTTTTGTTTTGTTTTCCCTGTAAAATTAAAGACCATTTTCTCCTCCGTCTTTGTGATCTGTATTTCATTTACCACTTATTATCACTGAGTCATTCTGCATTAAGAGATTCTTCTAGATATTTTCACAACTATTAAAGTTATTATCTCATCGTCTGGCTTTTCATGGAAAATGTAGATCTTAGCAAATATTCTTCTGAGGCTCAGCTAATCAAAGCATTGATGAAATTAAGGCTGTTTAGAGAAAGAGGAATGAGGAAGACCTGTAATATGTGAGAGACTGGTACAAAGGAAAAGACTTAAATTAGCTCTGTGTGTGTGTGTGTGTGTGTGTGTGTGTATATCTCTGGTTACATAACAGCCACAGAGGACATAACTAAAGAACAGGAATACCTGGAGGGAAAGGATGAAGAATGACTTATGGAGGAACACAGGCTGTGACTGAGAATACAGAAGTAAAGGGAACATAGAGGATCTCAGGAATAAAGTTCATTACAGTGATCTATGTACATATCCAAGAAAACCTCTTTAGGAAAGTAAGAAGTCCCTCAGTGCTGGGACACTGTAAATACCCCTGGCAAAAAAGGGACCAGGAGCAACAGCAGTGTCCACTCAGAAATGTACTGTGACCTTATTTGTATATCTGGGCCTGTGGATGATGACAAATCAACACCAGAAAGAATTATGGTTTGCTTTATGCTTTTTCTTCTGAGTTTTCGGTTCTCTGAGTGAAGTCCTCCTGTAACAAATGTGGCAGTGTTATGAAAAAGATTTCCCTCACAACCATTGAATAGCAATATAGTAGAGAAAAGAGCACCACCTAGTGCTAAGTGCTATTTGTTGATGCTGAGGTGTCTCCATACACTCTTATCTTCTGGATATTTTGATTTTAGTGTTTTTCTGCAGTTTACCCATCCAGAGAGGATTTAATCCTTAGCATCAAGGAGTATCCGAGCTGCTGATAAGAGTAGCTGATTCATCAAGAGCTCAACATCTCTCAGAGTTTTGTGCACACTAAGGTAATGCCCTAGGCACCTAGTTAACATAATTGTGGTTATTTGTCTTATTCATTCAGGCCAGATTCTGCCACCCTTACTCACCCAATGGAGTTGTGAGCTCCCCAGATAACTCTGCTTTCACTCGAGTGAAAATTAACCAACACATAAGGGACAGGCTTCAAAAACCAGAAGACCAGTCTTCTAATGCTTGCACTTATAAAGACAAGGATTCATTGCATTTACAATCTGATCTTAAACTCACATCAAATTTTCAAGCTTTTCTTAGAAACGTGAAAGCTGTACTTTTTGTTTGTTTGTTTGTTTGTTTGTTTGTTTTTTGCCTGTTGTGGTTTTTTCCTGTTTGATTGGGGTTTATTTGTTTGTTTTTTATTTAAAATATCCAGGAGATCTTCAGAAAAAATATTGTTTTACATGGGACTTGCATTCGTTATCATGATGATAGATCATATGTAACCTTAATTATTTTTTCAGCATTTATAGTTAGAATCTATTATTGTTGGCTTTGTTTTCGTCTGATTATCAATCCACATTATGTCAGTGTTCTTATTTTTGTTCTTCAAAGCCTTCCACTTTGTATCACAGCACTGAGTTTTCTGTCATAATATAATTAAAATTTCAAAAGAGAACAAGAATCAGGTAAAACAACTTAGAATGATTCTTCATCAGCTATCGTTATGTATTATTTAAATAGCTCTAGACTTGAAGATACATGTAGCATTGGTTACATGGGTTAATTTACATATAGATGTCTATAGTAAAATGCCATTTAAATGCCTTACCCCATTTGAATTTTTGATCTTCTGTGATACCATGCTACCATGGCCAGATTAAATTTCTCTGATAATGGAGTTATTTCTTCTTCCCTTGAAATTATTCAGCATTCACCACCATTTTAACAGGAAGATTATGAAATTCAGCTATTCAAATTCCTTTCACATCCTCTGATTTGCAAAACATAGTTTAGCCCATAGAGCTTTTTATTTCTTCCTTTATAGTCCTACATTTTTTCCCTGTCAGATGAACTTCACCAAGTGTAGTCTTCACCCAAAAAGAAATGCTCTGGGTTACCTGCAGCTCTTTCTGCCATATTGTGTCTATAGCTTCACTGCTGCAAATATTGCCACCCACTAATGACCATTTCTTATTTTAATTTCTAAACTATTAGGTGATTACTTTGGATGTTTTTCTTTATATGAATGTTTTGCTGTTTTGTGGGGTTTTTTAATGTATAGGATCTTGATTTATTTTTACCCATTTATGTCCTTTACCAAGAGAAGACAGCAGAATTTGCCTGTATGTGTTCACATATGTGTGTAAACATAAACATAAACATAAACATAAACATAAACATAAACATAAATATATGTAATACTTATGAAAGGGCTGGCATTGGTTTTGCATTTTTTCTGTAGTAACAACTGTGGAGAACATGGGAGAGTCTGTGGGAGTGTTATCTCATTGCGTATGGGTTTAATTCTATCACCGCACTCAGCAATAGAAGTTAACATCTATTCATAGCTACACTACTGGCAGTGTAATTAACTAATTAGCAGGGACTAATTGTTAAAAATATGGTATTGCAACTACGGTGAATAAAACAGCCTGTGTACTTCTAATGGGAGAGTTACAAGTCCATGCTTTCTCTCCTCAGGAAGCAAAAATACTCCTGAGAAATTATACCAAACTCAGCAATTTAAAGCAAAATTATACTTTGCCATGAGTAAACCAGGAGCAATAAGAGACTCCGGCAACTGCATAAAGTTCAGATTTATGGCCCCATGCAAGGAAAGTGTGTAGCCATACATTATTACACCCAGTGGCAGGTAAGATCCCTGCTGTCACCAAGGGCCCGCTGCTCTGCCCTCCCCAGTCTGGCACCTTGGCTTTTTGTTTTAGAGGGAAGCAGAGGTCAGCAATCCTGCCCTTCAAACTGAGTGGTGCTGCATTCTCTTTACACCAGTGCAAGGAGAGGGCAAGCCCTGCTCCACTGTGCCTGGCAGCTGTTCAAGCCTCCCTCCCCTGTTTGCTCCACAGGGTCTAGGGAAGGAAAAATATACCTGTGTTAATGCCAGCTGGGGAGAGTAAGTTATTCACTAGGGACCTCTTTCTTTTCCCACACCCTGACAGCATGCCTGCCCACTGTCAGGAAAGTTAGGCAAGGGTGAGGCTAGTTGCAAGCAAGAAGCCAGAGTCCAGCTGTGCTGTGATGATAGCTTTTGCAGGAGCAAACAAATGGCATCTATTTAAAAACATTACAGACCAAAGATTCTTTTTTCCCAGACTGTGTATTTGTTCCTAGTTATGGTTTTGTTCTGTGTTTTCAGCGAGCATATAATTACCATGAATTATATGGCAGAACAGGGTGTGTTTAAGGCACACCTTGAACAAGCAGGTTCTCATTGGCTTGAGCAATGGCTTGAGAGGTGCTGTTTCCCAAGCACAGCTTCCAAACCCACGGTCTGGGAGGCCTCTGCTGAAAACTGTTTTGTTTTAAAACTTTAAAAAGTTACGTATCGTACCTCCTGCAATGACAGGGTGCTCTGAAGCTCTTGGATTAACTAACCATAGCCTCTCCTTATAGCAAACAAGGAAACACGAAAGATCACAGACTAAAATTATATTAATGAAGATACAGGTACTCACTGTCAATCATTTTTAGCAGATGTCTAATAAATCCTTCTTTTCGTGTTTGGGCAGGGTAACCATCTATCAGATTTTGAGCCATCATCATATTTCAGTTTTGTCCTAAGATTATTTATAGAATCACAGAATGGTTTGGGTTGGAAGGGACCCTACAGACCATTCAGTTCCAACCCTTCTACCATGGGCAGGGACACCTTCCACTAAATTAGATTGCTCAAGGTCCCATCCAACCTGGCCTTGAACACTCCCAGGGCACCAAGAGGAGACTGACTGATCTATAGTTCCTGAGAGCTTCCTTTTTGCTCATTTTAAAAATGAGGGTTATATTTCCCCTTTTTCAGTCAGTGGTAACTTCACTAGACTGCCACAACTTCTCAAATATGATGTATATTGGCTTACCCACTTCCTCCACCTCAGTACCCACAGATGGATCTCATCAGGTTCCATGGATTTGTGCACCTTCAGGTTCCTTAGATGGTCTGAAACCCAATCTTCTCCTACAGTGGGCAGTTCTTCATTCACCCAGTCCTGCTGACTTCCTCTTTGTTAAGATGCATAACTCCTGAGCTTGGAGGAAGTGACCCTTGAATATTAACCATCTTTCTTGGACCCCTCTTCCTTCCAGGACTTTCTCCCATGGTACTCTATCAAGCAGATCCCTGAATAGGCAAACATCTGCTCTGCTGAAGTCCAGGGCATTGAGCTTACTGTGCACCCTCATCACTGCCCTGAAGATCTCAAACTCCTCCACTTCAAGGTCACTGCAGCCCAGGCTGCCCTTGAGCTTCACATCCCCCACCAGATCCTACCTGTTGGTGAGAACAAGGTCCAGCACAGAACCTCTCCTTGTTGGCTCCTCTGTCACTTGGAGGAGTTACCGTCAGTGCATTCCAGGAATCTCCTGGATTGCTCATGCTCTGTTGTGCTGTCCTTCCAACAGATATCAGGGTGGATGAAGTCCCCCATGAGCACCAGGAATTCTGAATGTGAGAACACTCATAGAGGACCTCATGTGCTTCGTGGCCCGGCAGCTGTAGCAGATCCCCACTGCAATGTCACCTCTCCCTGCCCTCCTTTTAATCAGGACCCAAAGGCTCTCGGCTGGCTCCTCTTTCCCCCCAGACTTTGCTCCGTGCACTCCAGCTGGTCACTGGCATAGAGGGTAACACCCTCCCCTCATCTCTGCTGCCTGTCCTTCCCGAAGAGCTGTGTCCTTCCATGGCAGCACTGCAGTCCCAGGAGCCATCCCAGGACACAAGATCACAGCCCTGCAGGTGTGTGTGCGTCTCACCTCCTCTGGTTCATCCCCCGTGCCGTGTGTGCTTGCACAGGGACAGTGGCGTTGAGTCCCCAGTGAAACCAACTCACTGGCTGGAGTGTCTGGAATTCCTTTGTGCTGCCCTGCAGGTGCTGTCCTGCTGCCCTGTGATTCCTTTCCGGTGTCTGGGCATCTCTTGCTGTCCCTGGCATCAAACTGATAGGACTGAAAAGGACTGAGGTTTCCCTCCCCAGGCACCTTTACTTCAAAGCTCTCTTCACCAGCTGGGCAAGCCCTTGACCAAAGATTCTCTTCCCCTTCTCTGACAGTTGAACACCATCAGCAGTGCAGGTTTCTCTGAGGGAATTCCCATAGGGAATATTTGTTGACATTTTTTCTTCCTGTTTACTTTTTTCTGTGTAGATCTGCTCAGTCTAATTGCTCAGTTAGGCTGATATAGCAGTAATTCATAATTTTTTCTGAGAACTTGTTATGGGTACTATTTGTGCTCCTCGCTGACAAAGCAAAAGACAATAAACCCAACCTGCTACCTAAGTGGTGGTTAGCTCAGGTGCTAGATGGGGGCAGCAGACAAAGAAGCCCCAGGAGTATTACCGAGTATTTCAACACTAATCCCTTTCACAGAGTTAAGGTTTTTAGACAGAAGACCCAAAGACAGTCTTTGTGGTCTCAATTACTCTATTTGCCTGGTGAAACAGTGACCACATTTTGCTGCTTGACAAACTGTGGGACAAAGTTCTAACTCACTTTCCTTTTTGCTCAAGCATGAAGTGCATGATGTACATGCAGGCCTGGAAATGTGTTCCACTGATCTGTGACATCCCTGTCACAAGATACCCTCAGACCAAAACCCACAGTGATACTCAGAAGAAACCAAAGTTCTCCTGTGTCTTTGGCGAGGTGCTCCTTGGTTGTATAACAGATGAGTGATGGTGGCCTGTACTTTGCCATGCTAATTGCCAATAAATAAACCCTTCACATACCAAAGTCCAAGCCACATTGTGAATAACTGGGGTTATAGCAAACTACACCTATGGGCAAATTTTTATATAATTGTCCACTATGGGTACATGTTCATACAGCTTCCAAACTGTCTTTCAAATTAAGGTAAACCACTCAGACATGTGGCAGCTCATTCACCTGGCAAACCCTCTCAAGACCCAGAGAAAGTTTGCTCTGAATTTGAGTTAAAACCAAAGGAACTGATTTAATGCTAGTTTTAAGAGACAATTCCTGCCTCCCCTTGGCTAGTGAGCAATGTGTGCAGCCATGTCATTAGAAAGACAGGATTTGTCATTAAAGCCTTTGTGCTGCCTTTTTCCTCTAACCCCTAAGTTAGGAGAACACGAGAATAATCAATGAGCTGTGCTTAAGGCTCGTAAGCCCAGAATCCTTTTACATAATAATACAACTCAATATTCATCACTATCTAATTTGCCATTAAGTCTTTAGAGTAACTGCATGGATTTCTCCAGAATGCTCAATAAAGCATTCTTAATTATACAGGCTTTCCTGCATGTTTTCTAACTGAACTACTACTTACAGTATTTCTTTTTAACCTGTGGGTTATGTTCTTTGAAATGAATCTGAACTTTAACCTGTTACTGTCATCAGCCACCTGCTGAGCTATCTTCTATTACCCAACGAGTTTTTGTGTAGAAAATACTGTGATTTATGTACTATGATACAACTCCATTTTTAGTTACACATAAAATCTTGTGAAATCTTTTCTGGGAAGACTGAAATTTTCCTGACTTGACTCAGTTTAAAGCTATACACATAAAATAAAAATAAAATAAACTTGTTTTGTCATATGGCGTAAAGACATAGGTTTTTAAAAAATTTGTAGTTGGACTGTATCTTGTCATGTTATCTTGTCATTAAGAGTTTCAAAGATGTGATATTTTTCATAA